>JAKUDP010000002.1:2400000-3000000 GCA_022570795.1 Sphaerulina vaccinii
CCATTAGCCAGTGTTCGAGCCTGTTCGGAGGTCTTCCCGGTGGCAGACTGTGATGCGAAGTTTTTGGGCAGCGTTCTCCGTCTGCCTGCATTTTGCAGCTTCACCTGACTTATGGGCCTCCTCCGAGTGACGGCTGGTGAAAAAAATCCGTCTGGAAGTATCGAAGACCCCTCTGGAAGTACAGAAGACTTGTTGTCAATCACTTCTGCCAGCCGTGCACTCGCAGTTTCGGCGGCATTTGAGTCCAGTTGGCTCTCCGGCTTGTCATCCTGCGAATTCCAGGAAGGCGAGAAGCGCTTCATATATTCGTCGAATGGTATGCCCAAAGACTTTGCCTCTTGTCTCCTGACTTCGGGCAGCTCCTCACGAAGCCTGTCCCAACCTCGAGCAGCATCCTCGGGATCATTTACTTCCGTAGCACCATCGTCAACATCCTCTTCTTCTGCAGTATCCTGTCCCGCTCGGGCTTGTACATGCGCTTCAATTACTGCGGATTCTCCAGGTGCTGTGACTGCAGTACGTTCTTCGCCAGTCGCGTCCGGGGTCCCATCACTTTCGTCTTCCCAATTGTCTTCGTCAACATCTTCAGCGGTAACGTCCAGTTTCGTGCCGTCTTCGTCGAAGATTTCGAGTGTAGTGCCTTCAGGATCCCCTTCCTGCTCAATCTCCACCTCAGTATTTCCCACCAGTCCAGTGACGTCGAAGTCATCCAATCCTCCCTCCATGTCATCATCGTCCTCCGGTAACGCGATCAAAGCCTCTTGGCTAAGCGAGCTTCTCGTGGCAATCCTCCGATTCTTAGGACTTCCCCGCGCGTCCCAATTACTGACTATGCTCATGGCACGATCCATGGCACCATTGTCTACGCGCATCTTCTTCACTGCCTTGACAGGTGTACCTCCGCCTGCTGCTGTCGCCATAGGAGGGTCGCGAATGTGCACGTTAAACATACCTCCTGTCGCAGCATTGGCACTTCCAGAACCAGTACGTTTCATGATCTTGCCGACTCGAAATCGCTGACGCGAGAAAGGTGAAGAAGGTTTACGTTCCCAGGCGCGTTGTACTTTGGCGATTGGCACGTTGTCTGGTGCAAGGCCTGCGGCATCCTGCATGTCCCATTCCAGTTGCGCGGATGCGCTCGCGGAGTCTGTAGAGGGGGCCTGTTGGTTTTGATCTTGATTTGTGTTGGTGTCGTGAGTATTGGTAAGTATGCCTGGTATAGATGGCGCGTCGTCGTCCATTGTGTCGACAAAGAGTGCACGAGCACGGTGAATGTTGGGTGGTGTGGTGTGGCAACGCGTGTGGGAGATGTGGGAGGGACTTGTTTTGATCTCGATCGGACTGTCTCAATTTCGCGCTAGCCACCAACTCACGTGCTGCGGAGGTCTCTTTCCATCGACACCATCAACGGAGACAGCACTGTACAACTACTATCGATACCTTCAAAATGGTTGCGGGAAAGACATCCAAGGAAGCGCTCGCCAGAGCAGCACAGACGACGACTCCGAAACTACCGCCTTTGCCAAAGCTCCGAGTGCGAAAACCGGACAAGGGCGAAGCGAATCCATGTCTGGGCATCATGAGCAGCATGTTGGGTATGGCAGCGCAGTCTCCGATGAGGCATTATGGGAGCTGACAGATGCGATAGGATGCTGGGCTTCATCCGGCCATAGCGCAGCAGGCTGCGCGGCACTGGAACAACAACTACGAGGCTGTATGGATGCGCGAAAAACGGCCCAACAGTCCAAAAGCACCATCAACCACCACCTGTCACGATTCTACCCACAGATCATTGGACCGCATAAGAGGAAGTAGCGCATTTGAAGATAGGGATGACTGGCGAAATGAGCTGCAAATGCAAGTGCACAGGGTAATATCTGATACCATTAGCGACATTGGGAGGCGTTTGGGGATGAATGCTCCTACTTTGCATGGAGTCAAACATGTACAAATATGTTGTACAAAAAGAGGAAGATGGTCGAACCGACAATTTACAGCTATTTGCCCAATTCAGTTGCAGAAGTCGCATGCCTCCCTGTGGCAGAATGCGTCTGCTTGGAAGCACTTGATTTGTTGGATGGGCAATGATCCATGTGTGCGAACTGCACATTGTTCTCTCACCATGAATCCTGGGGGCGAGATATGCTTGCAGTCAATCACGGATGACAGGACATTGATACATGCAGTGTCACAAGAGATGGGCGCTGTTCGTGTGCATGGAGAGAGCATCAAGGCAGAGCAGCTGGGGATTTCTCAACCATCTTCTGCTTCGATCGTTGTGCTCCACAGCAACGACAACGCTCTTGAAGAAAAGGCCCTGGACCAAATGTCAACGTCCATCGATCGACGCTTGCCCGCATTCGCTCGAGCAGCGACGATCAACGCCAGACGACTTTCGCAGGTTCGGCTCCAGCACTCGCAATGTCTTGCTCATAGTCTAGCAGTGCGAAGGACTTGACTAGCTGGTCGCTTGGTCGTGGTGCCTGATCTGGCCAGAGTCTTGTCAACTCTGCGTGGAGGTGGTAGTCTGCTAGTGTGGAAATCTCAATCAGTCCTCATCACTCTCTCCTCGCTTCCACGTGGATATAAAGATGCAAGATCTGTCGACATCTCAATGTTCAGTAGCCTAGCCTGGTAACAAGCCCTGCACTTTCAATGTTTGACAAAGCTTCACGCCCATTCAAGCATTTCTAGGCCGGCCTTGCATACTTCTCAGCCAATAACACCTTGATGTCTTTCAACATGTCTCCTCCACTTGCACCAGATCTCACGCCTCTTTCGACATCTCACAGCCCGCATAGGCTAGACAACGTGGAAAACAGCCTGACTCCATCAGCACGTTGCCAAGCAACGGACGTTGATACGCCGAAACCTACTTGGACCTGCAGAAGTGGATACAAGCCACCGCTCCTCCAAACACCTCAACTCATTTGGAAAAGCAGCATCTTGCAGAGTGGCAGCCCGCACGGCATTCTCAATGCGAGAGCAGGATTCCGCGCAGAATCCGCTGCTACAGACCGATGCGCAGGATGACGAGCTGAAGTGCAGCCGGTGCAGTCCAAGTCCAAGTACAAATAGTCCAGCCACCCCGGTCTCCAGATCTAGAGATCATCGTCAACGCCTGGGACAGAAGGTGCTTTTCGTCGCACAGATCCTGATCTTTGTTCTTGTTATACTACAGTTCATCATGATGTACAAGAAGTATGCCTTCGCATGTGGTGCGGCGGCAGTCATTGGAAGTGAGGCTGCTATTGTTGGATATTACTCCAGCTCGAGTAGTTCTAGCTTGCCTGACTATTATGTGACGAAGCCGGAGCTATTCCCTGGTAAATATGTCCTTCCACAGATGAGAGATTGTGGTGAGAAGCTGTACTGATGGTATGATAGGGCCAACTCCAACTGGGGCGGCAGCATTTCTGGCTGAAACGAACCCTGCCCCATTTGCAGGCACAGTGAGTGTGACTGAAGACTTCTATACCTCCATTGACACACAGCTAACACGACTGCGCAGACCTACATTCCGAACTCGCCACTCGAGACTCAAGTTCCGATCGTGGGAAATAACGATAATGGAAACATCTTCCAGATGCACGGCCAGCTGTCGCACTACTTTCCTAACCCTCAAGGCTTTGGTGTCGACGAATACTCGCTCCCTAAGAATGCATCAATTGTGCAATTGAACATGCTTTCGCGACACGGATCACGATACCCTACTACTGGAGCCGGTGCTACAGTCATCGGACAGAAGATCCTTAACTATACTACTGGTGTACTAGGCCATGCAACATTCTCTGGGCCACTCGAGTTTCTCAACACTTGGACCTATAAGGTATGCATGAGCCGAAGACAGCTAATCGTGAGATGAATGCTAATAAACTCAAGCTCGGCGCTGAAATTCTTGTTCCTGTTGGCAAACAGGAACTGTTCGACAGCGGCACACTGCACCAGATCATGTATGGACATCTTTACAAGAACAACGGCACCAAGATCACTGCCCGATCGACCACTCAGGACCGTATGCTCAAGTCCGCCGAGTACTTCCTTGCAGGTTTCTTCGGATTGGACTGGACACAGAATGCAACTTTGGTGCTCGCCATCGAGCAGACCACAGGCATCTGGAACAATACCCTAGCAGGCTACTACAACTGCAACAACTCAAATGCTGCTGTGAACACTGGGGGAAACAACGCCTCAACACAGTGGTACAACATTTATCTGGCCAACGCGACTCAACGCCTCAACTCACACAGCTCAGGCTTCAACTGGACTGTTGCCGATGCTTACAATGCCCAGTCGCTCTGTGCGTATGAGACCGTTGCCTTGGGATACTCCGCTTTTTGCGGACTCTTCACTTACGCTGAGTGGGAGGGCTATGAGTACTCCATCGATCTCTCGTTCGCTGGTAACAACATGTTTCAATCTCCCACTGGCCGTGCTGTCGGGATTGGCTATGTTGTCGAGATTCTGTCGCGTCTTCAAGGACATGTTATCACGAAGCCTACTGCTCAGATTAACGTGACCTTGGACAACAACACAGCTACGTTCCCGCTAGGGCAAACACTCAACTTTGGTAAGAGAACTATGACACTTGCGCTTGTCCGTTTCACTTGCTAATACTACCTCAGACTTCTCTCACGACACAAACATCGCATCCATCCTCACAGCATTCGGCCTGACACAATTCGCACCCGTGATGCCAGCGGACCACATTCAACGCAATCGTTCGGTCATCGTCTCACACATGGAACCTTTCGGCGCAAGACTCGACATGGAAATCATCGAGATACCAAAGCCTCTAAGCGGAAACCGCAAGAACGGCACAACCTATGAGACTGGTGGCACTACCCGCTACATTCACTTCATTCTAAATCAAAGGACGATTCCGCTCGGAAAATCCTTCGCTCAGTGCGGTCAGCGTGATGATGGCTGGTGTGAGCTTACCACTTTCATGGAGGTGCAGTCGAAGATGCTTGAGATGGCTGAGTATGAGTTCTCGTGCTTTGGGAAGTACCCTGTCGTGCCTTATGGCGGTATTACGAATGGGGTGCCTGTGGCTAAGCCTACTTGAGGATACGTAACCTCAACGACGCAGGAGGTAAATATTGTACATAGTTGAATACAGCCAGCTTTCGCAAAGGTATCGCTCAAACATCCACTGATCGCTCCTGACTAATCGGCCCAAGCCTCTTCTCCCACTCAACTCTCATGTCCTCCATCTGTTTCCAAGCTTGTCTCCCAACCTCCTCAAACTCCTCTCTCCTCTCCCTCGTCGTAGCTTGCAAACCGCGATAATGTCCTTTCGTGACACTTCCCGGCGGAACGACGCCAGGTTTCCCACAAAATCCCCAACCCTGCACTTCAGTACGTCCAACTCTCTCATCACCTTGCACACTAGTCGCAGATCCCCATTTACCTTTTCCTTCCACTCTTTCTGCTTCAAGCAGTTCAGGGGATAGAACTGTAAAAGCCATTGCAACGGCTCCTTTGTAAGGGTCGATGGCATGCCAGGGTGATCCGAGCCAGCGTGCGATGTAGAAGGACATGTTCATGAAGAAGGCTAGGAACCAGTGGAGTCCGGATATCGAAGTTGCTACTACACCAGGATGTGTAACGAGCATTGTAGGAGACTCTTCTCGCTTTGAAGTGTTGAAGAACTTTTCCGTGTAAGCTCTCGTTGCCGGCAACTCCGAAGTAAGTACCAAAATCTCCGTCAAACGTTTCGAAGACTCATATGCTGCCAAAGATTTCAAACCTTGAATATCGTCGATCTTGAAAGCTTCTTCCACAGCACCCGTACTAGAAATCCAAACAATCCTTGTGTCGCGATCCATCAAAGGCGCCAACCAATGCGTAAGTAAATAATGCCCAAAAACATTCGCAGTAAAAACCTCGCCTAATTCTGGCTCGTCTCCACTCGTCGCGAGATCCTGGACTTGCTTCTTAGTCCTTGCTCCAACGTCGCAGGTCATATATGTCGGATAAGTCACAGCCTGAAGAAGATCTGTGCATACACTCCAGATGGCTTTGGGCCAGTTAAGTCCTGACCATCCCGCGACGCCGGCATTCCATACCACTGCATCGAGTTTTTGACCTCGTTGGAGTAGTTGCTCGGCTAGAGATCTTACGGTTTTGAGCTGAAGGAGATCTACTAGGACGCCTTCGATTTTGACTCGTGTTTGGAGGAGGAGGCTGATTCCGAGAGTTTTGCCGTTTGCTTCGCGTAAGGTTTGTTGGAAATGTGCTTCCAGTCTTTTGCGCGTGTCTTCGCTCTTTTTAGTGTCTCGTGTTGAGCAGAGTAGGTGGAGAGTCTGAGATTGAGGTCTTGTGTAAAGGAACTCGTCGATGAGTCTGCAGCATAATGCGAAGCCAAGGCCGCTGTTTTCGTTTTCATGTTAGCGACTATTCTTTGGCGCCTTACACTCATGCTCACCTGTTCGCACCGGTTACAAGGACTGTGAATGTAGTGCTGCCTCCTTTTTCCTGCGATGGGGCATCCATATCTTCTCACGATGAGGGAACGCGTCAGCAGTCGGCGGATTGAGACGGTTTTGAGTGATGAATTATCTTCCTGGCACCGTTTCCCTCGAGGAGGTTGGCAACCACGCGAGAAATTCAGATGATATCAGGTTGGTCGATATCTTCCTCTCACTTCTGCTCATTGAAATGGAAGTAAGGTTCGGTCGATCCTTGGCGACGATCATACGATTCGTTGAACGCGCTACGACGCGGAAGCACGTGGAAGTTGCGATGACAAGATATCGAACACAATGCCTGAATTTTGAAAGCCGAGCGCTTCGAGTCTCTCATCTATGTGCTCTCCTCATTTCTCTATAATCGCTGGGGTATATATGCAGTATTACTGTTCTCTTCAGGCCATCGAGGGTTGACCCAACGATGCCTATCGTACAGTCATGAGTACCAACAGGTATCCGACAATGCTAAACTCACGCTTGAAGCGCCATACAAAGCCAAACAGATCATCAACGCCGTCGATCTTCGTTAGATCATGAATCCATCCTCAAAGCTGCCACTGTTCGCTTTCCAGAAGTCTGTACAGTCAAAACAATGTGTCAAGAATCGAAACGCTCCAGTACTGTCACCTTGACTAAGGCTTGGTGAGTTGTTCTTTGCGGAAGAACGTGAAGAATCCTACGCAGATGCCGAGCTGGAATAGCAAACAGATCCAGAACCATGGCTGAGACAGTCCGTCTGACCAGCCACCGGCGAAGTTAGGGAAGGTTGGCCCAGGGCCTGTGCTGTTGAGGCCATCTGCTCTGGCGATCTAAGAAGATAGTTAGCAAGTGTGCAAGAATGATAGTATAGAACTGTGACTTACGATGGTGGCTAGTGCTCCGATGATCTGACCCAGCATAAGTGCGAAGGAGCAGTGGAAGCGAACCATTGTCTGCAGGATGATCATGCCGAAGCCGATACCTTGTATCGAGTCCAGCACGCCAAGCCATAGCCAGAGACATCTTCCGAGGATGGCAGATGCGACAGGTCCACCAGCCCAGGGCAAGTATTGACCAATATCGGAGTTTGACCAGAGGATTTGACACCATCTAGGTGCACCAAGACCAATGGCAAAGATAGGGATGAACCAGCTATGAGTTGTGGAGAGCCGACCAAACAGGAAGAGCACCCCGATCCATACTACCACAAAGAACAGGAGGATGAGTAAGACTATCGCCCATGCTGGGGCGTGCTTAGAGCTCCAGAGGTATGACCAGTTGCGGCCGTACGGCGAAGAGAGGAAGATATTTTGCACAAACACAGCAATGAGGAACCAGACGACGATCTTCCGGCGGAAAATGGAAGAGTAGAAGTCCGGCACACCTCCAGGCTTCTGGCGATAGAAGTCAGGCAAGCCGAAAAACAGTATCAGCCCAATGCACCACAGAAAGATGGCGATCGGGATGCCAATCGCTGTCATCGTGTAGCCGAGAGAGGTCGATTGCCCAGCGTTACTTTCGGTGGTGAGCTTGCTACCCCAGGCCCACATGCCCACCACATACAGCTGCTGGGTACCTTGGATCGCACATGCTCGGAATGCCCAGTCTTTGACGGGTGCAGATCCAAGCGAGCCGAAGTTCTGGGCAAAGAAGAGCGATCCGGACGACGATGCTACTGCGTACATGGCGGTAGCAACATTTTGCACCCATCCTCGAGCATTTGTCGATGCTCCGAAAGGAGCGAACGCCAGCAGCCAGAAGGCCAGGCCGTAGAAGGCCCATGGCAAGCTCATACACCAGACAGCAGCAACTCGTCGGAAGAGGTACCACCATACCAGTGTCGTGGCTAAGTAGATCGAGGCAATGACGTACAGTTGGCCGGCAGTTTGACCTACTTGTCCACTGATGAGTGTGATCTGGTAGGAGTTGGCAGCTAGGATCTGTCCCAGCGCGAGTAGGATCGAGTATACTGGCCAATCACCGATCTTGTACATCATGATACGTCGAATGCCAGTAGGTGCTTGGTAATTATCAGGGAGCAGGAATTGGGCCACCGACTCATCGGTCTCAACGCCTTCGTAGATTGAACCTGCAGGAGTGGGACCTCTCGAGGCATTCGGCGTGTTGGTGCGGCTCATCTTCGCATCGTGCAAACGACTGAACCATTGTTTCTCGGACTTCTCGAGGTACTCTTCGATGCACAATGCACTCTCTGAAGTGCTTCCGTTCAAGGTGTCGAGCTTCTTGTCGAAAGTCTTATAGTAGAGTCCAGTGGGGTCCGTGAAGAAGGGCATAAGATCTTGTGGCTGGTTCTTCTTCTCGTCCATGACAGTCTCCGTGCAGAGAGGCGTCTGCGGTATGCTCGGCGCATCACTTCGAACTGGGGTGTGCGGTCGGGAGAGGAATGGAAAGTGAGCACCACCTGGAGTGTCTGTCGGAGTAATTGGGGAAAAGTACGGATTGTGTGTTGCATCGGGTGAAGTGGGTTGATTGGCCAGAGTAGCGTCACGGAGAGCATAGCTCATTTCATTGATGCCACCGAGCTGCGATCTGCGTTTGGACTCCTCTGCGGCTTGCTGTGAGATGTACTCCTCGTCTGTGATGCTGCTGAGGCGGGTGCGTGGTTCCTGATCGTCCAGAGAGTTTCGTCGCGAGGCGCTTGGTGTTTGAGCAGGAGTCGTTCGTGGAGGCGAACCGCCGTGACCTGGACCATGTCGCATGCCAAGTGAAAGTGATGCAGGGCGCGATGTTGACGGTGTTGTAGCTCCAGATCTGGTTGGCGACGATGGACGTGTGCCTGGTCTACTGCCTGCTGGAGTACCCCATCCACTGCGTGGAGTCATCCAGCCAGGCGTATTCCAGCCACTTGACGCACCACTCTTGTCTTCGAGACCCATCCTCTTCGCAGTGATGTGTTCCATGCGCTTCTTGTGGACCTTGATGGCTCTCGATTGGAGGATCTCGAGGTCTTCCTTCCATTGCGCGACAGGGAACCGCTGTTTTGCTGATCGTGCGCGCATCATGGCTCGTGTATCGTAGTCAGATTTCAGAGCTGCAGCGATAGCCATCTTGAACTGGTTCATCTGATGCTTGGTCGATGAAGACTCGATGGTATACCACCAACCTGGCATTTGACCAAGTCCACCAACACGAGAGCCCACTCCAAGGGCACCCTTGCGTCCGAACTCGACGGCGACAAGACCGAAAGGCTCGTCTCTGCTAGGAATGAGGGCAAACTCTGCGCCGCTGAAGATAAATGGTGGTAAGGCAGTGAACTCAGGCTTGGAATAGACGCGGCCAGGATACTTCTCCATCATCCTTTCCAGCTTCAGTGCTGCGAACTTGCCATAGAGATCAATGGTGGGTCCGATTGCAAGTAGTTGAACCTGAGGGTACTTCTCGAGGATGGCCGGGAACACATCAGCAATCAGATCGATTCCCTTTTGCATCGACCAACGACCCACAAACACGAACAGGTCGGCATCGGCTCGTTGCTCCAGACCAGCCCACTCTTGCGCCTGGCGCTTCAGACCAGCGCGAGCGCTCTCGAATACCTGATCAATCTGCACAGAGTCGGGATCTGTGAGCTTCTTGTCCCACTCAGCGATATCAGTAGGATCAGGGTTCGGTAGGGCTCCGATCTTCCTAAGACCCCAAAAGATTGGGTATCGTGCCCACGAACGCTTGCCGTACTTCTTGCTGACACCTACAGCACCGAAGCCTTTCTGGTGAATGCGTAGAATGCTTGCACCAGCATGAAGGAGGTTGAAAACTTCGCCAAACTGGATATAACGCTGGACAACGGTCTGCGGGAGGTTGAAAACAGAGCAGATCTCCTCAACCTCTCGTGGGTTCCTCATTGGCCACAGACCTTGGAACTCGGCGTTGTGGAGAGACAAGGCACAAGGAACAGTATCTGGTAGGAGGTAGAGTGGTGCGACAGTGCCGTGATAGTCGTTGATGTGATAGAGATCGATTGGGAAACGTCGCATAGCCTCTGCGATGCACTGATTCCAGGCGGAGTAGTAGATGGCGCTGTCCAGATCGTCCATGCGAGCTGGGTATGGCTCCTTTGCGTTTTGACGACGGAACACAGGTGCATCGAGCAGCATGTATGTGATGTTGTTGAGCTTGTGGTATTGGACCTGGACCTCATATGTGCGTCCGAGGATGGTCACGTCGATGGGAAGACCAGGCGTGTCAACAGGATAATCAATGCCGCCTGCACATGGCACCACCCATACAAGATCTTGGTGTTCGAGATTCTTGCCCATCAGTTGAGCCATGACACCAAGACCGCCGATCTTGATCTTGATGTTCCAGTCTGAGATATCGTACTCCATGGTCGCAATGAGAACGGTCCGGCGCTTCTGGTCGAGAATGGCGCCGGCGCCGAAAGTGGAAGTGTCGCGAATGATGGAGCCACCTGCAAGATCCGGAGACGAGTCACCAGACGTGACAGGAGAGTCAAGCGCAACATCCTTCTCACTGTACTTTTCGCGGCCAAACAATTTGCCAAGCGCCGCCACTGGGAGGATGCTAGTCTCCTCCGAGAGACCAATCTTGTTGAACTTGATGCCGTAGAAGTAGTGCATGTACAGCCAGACGCCCACAATAGCGGTGACCACAGGTATGACAGCAAGTAAGATCCACAGCGCGAGCTGCATGTATCTGTTACCAACCGGGACCATGTAATATCGCAAGTCGCCATCGTTGAACAGAATTCGCCAAGCAAGGTAGGTACCATTAGGACCATCATTGGTAATGTTGACCTGCGCTTTCTGTAGAGAGACGGGGGATATGCGGTCGAGCACGGTGTCGTTGTCGACGTCACCAAATGCCATGGACACATCAGGACTTCCATCTGCGGCCATGCCCCACACGTTAACCTGGAATTGAGATGGCCACTCGTCCATGAAGTCAAAGTACCAGGTGCCATTGTCCAATTGAGACATATCGTTTGGCAGGCCAGAATCGTAGCCGAACTGGTTGAAAGAGCCATGGAGAAAGAGATGCGGGAATCGTCGCTGTGGTGTGTTCGAGCCAACAACATCACCTTCAACAACGTGGTCGCTGCTACCGGCAAGCTGTGACCAATACTGCACCTGAACGTGGTCGCCGGACCACTTCTGATTGTACTTTCCACTCCACGTCTGTGATGGCAGAGACACATTACCGGGAGTGTAGTCAACCCATTCTGACCAGACCGCACCGAAGGACATCGAGAAGCGCCACTTGTCTGCTCCTGGTGCCTTATGGTTGATCATCAGACCAGAGCTGGTAATCGAGGCATCACGCTTGGTGCTAGTGGTGTCCTGGTACAGAAGAGAAGTACTGTAGTTGCCTCTGAATGGGAACACGATAGGGTTCGTTTCCTCGCCGATGCGAATCATGTAGTGGTCGTGCGAATTGGTATAAGTGTCGCCAGCTTCACTCGAGACGTTGTTGACGTTGATCCGATGAACGCCATCATACAGATTGGTGAGATTGAACTTCGCTCGCCAGACAGAAGGACTTGGGCCATAGTAGTAGGCTTCGTAGATTGGGTCAATCGTGGTACAGTTGATGTTATCGGTATCGATCATGCCGATTTCGCCAGTAGCGGTCGTTGAGTTCATGGTGAGAGCTTTGGCAAGAGAGTCGCAGCTCATCTCCGTGGAGAAGCGCAGCTCAACCTCGTACGTGGAGGACTCAGATGCCGAGTTGTTGGAGAGAATACGTGCATCGTGTCCAGGAGAGAAACCAGTGATGACAGGCGATGGTGCCATCCACTTGTCCTTCGGTACAAAGGCTTTCCAACCATACTTGGTCATGTTGATTTGAGGAAGGCAGCCATTAGGATTGGTGGAGCCTTCGATGTTGAGCGTCAAAGGCGACTCTTCCAAGGACCACTCATCGAATGGGTAAAACATGTTCTTCACGGTTGTGTTCGAGTCGAAGGGAGAGATGATTGCATCGTCGCCAGTACAGTCAGACTTATACTCTCGGGAGCCGTTGTAGTTCGAGTACAACATCCAGATGCCTTGGTTGCCGAAAGTGCCTTCGCCTTCGAAGTCCTGGAGGCTCTCCACGCGGCCGCGATACACACTCCAAAGACCAGTCTCGGTAGGCACGCCGTAGGAGCCGGGTAGGGTATAGTTGAATGTGTTATTGGAGAGTTGAGTGACATTGAAGCCATCCTGCAGAACTGGGTATCGATTACGCATCTCAAACATCTGCTTGAGGACAGTGTAGACTGGATGCGTAGTGTCTCGATGATCCAAGCTGACACCATCATCTTGGCATCCAACCAGAGAGCTGTTGATTGGCCAGTTGTTCAAGTTCGTGTTGCCCACCTTGTAACAACCGTGCATCTGCCAAGCCTGAGCGGACGACATTGGCTGACGACCGTAGATATAGTTGCTTGCGGTATTGTCCAGAACATAGAATGCTTGTTCCTCTCCCCAGCTGATCAGT
Organism: Sphaerulina vaccinii; assembly: GCA_022570795.1. Lineage (NCBI taxonomy): Eukaryota > Fungi > Ascomycota > Dothideomycetes > Mycosphaerellales > Mycosphaerellaceae > Sphaerulina > Sphaerulina vaccinii. The sequence goes on from JAKUDP010000002.1 coordinate 2,412,909, forward strand.
GGAATGCCGGGCATGAGCATAGTAATGATGAAGTCACCAAGCAGTTGTCGCTCCGTACCGTTGGTGAGACCAGGCCATCTCAGCACATCGTGATTGGAAACGCCGTACATATGGCGTGGATCGAACTTCCCTGTGATGGCATTGTGCATGTCGTTGGTCTGCACAAAGGTCGACCACTGATCCGCAAAGTTGACAGGAGCATCATTCGAGGCCAGCAAGTTGCCATCAAGTCCAAGCATACGCATGAGTGCACGATAAGTGGAGTAGTGGAAAGCACCTGCATCGAGGGCCTGATGACCAGCCTCGCGAATGTACTCAGCGTCACTCGTTCGGTTGTCTTCCATGGCTGCAGTCTCGTTCCAAATTTGCATGCTGGGTTCTTTGCCTCGTCCAAGGTAGATGGATGCATCAGCATTTCCGTTCACGATTTCTCCTGGGATGAAGAAGTTGTTCTTGCCGACAGAAGACGCGCACTCTCGCTGAAAGTGCGACCAGTTTCCTTGCGCATCAACAGTGACCTGCATTGCTTTGTCGATACGAAAGCCATCGATGTCAAGACCTTTGATCATCATGCAAGAGAAGTGGTTGATCTTGTCCAAAACTGCAGGTCGCCATTCGCGGAGGCGATCTTGAACACCGTTGAACTTGGACAACTGCTTTTGCCATTCTGGATACACTCCGAAAGCTCCCACGTCGCCAAATTGATCGAATTCACTGTCCATACAGCCAATCATGGCATTGGTGTTGTTGTCAAGAATTTGGGCACCACCTTGGTCCCAGAAGCGCGGGAAGTCGTAAGGGCACACTTCATGGAAGTCGTTAGAGTGGTAGAAATCGCGGTAGGTCGTCGAAGAGATGTATTCCATCTTGTGCTCGGTGAAGGACCAGGGAGTACTCGTGTTGTAGTAGCCTTCAAACCCGAACAGATTGGACATGGTGGCCATTGTGTTGTCCATGATCACGTACATGCCTTTGGCATGGATTGCTTGGATCACTTCGCGCCACTGAGTGACATTGCCCAGGTGGTGGTCCAGAATGGTATGGTCGTAAGGGCTGTAACCATCTGCTTCCCATGGCGTGTTCAGCATGGCGCTGCCCACAAGGTAAAGTCCACGAATTCCCATGCCATGAAGGTAATCCAGCGAATCTGCAACACCTTGGATATCTCCACCATGTCGTAGTTGAGTTTGCTTGTAGTCCTGCTCCCAGGTGGTCCCATTTGCGTTATCGTTCGTGGGATCACCATTCACAAAGCGGTCGGGGAAAAAGCTGTAGAACGGAAATCGCCAGTTGTCAGGGCTGCCTTGATGTTCGAAACCAGAAGGCCAGTCTGGCACGCTGTAGTCGAGTGGCGTGAGAGCATTTTGATTAGAGTTTAGGTTCCACTCTGCCTCTGCTTCGTCGTAGTAAGAAGCTGAGACGAATGCTGCCAGCGAGGCGAGGCCGAAAAGACATGTTCTGAACATGTTGCCTGCTCGCGTGAGGTGCAAGTGCCGCATTGGCATCGGAGGAGGTGGTCTCGTTATGCGATCCTCATCAAGTCGTCGTTTCAGTGATTAGATCCAGCAGTATCGCGTGAGTCGTGCTTGCTGAACGCACGCCGGGTGCTGGTTCGCTGTGTGAGGAATTTCTTGAAGACAGCAGATGTGAGGGAGCACTGAGAATGCAGGACCTGCGTTGAAGTGTATGCCAGGCACAAAGGCGTTGCAGGGATTCGAGGTGCTGGGTTTCCAGTGAACAGCGGTGGGGCGCAACGGCTGCGGGTGGGAAGACCGTCCTCCCGAGAAAGGAGTGACCAGCGTGGAGGACGATAGAATTGAGGGAAACAAAGCAAGGTGTGAATATGCAAGTGGCAGCAGACACAGCGCCAGTATCCACTGTACAAAGCTTGGTAGACGTTGGGTGACAGAGATAGTGTGCGTCTCCGATGTATGCGGTGCAGCTGCTGCAAGAAGGCCGAGATGTTCTGGGTTTGTACGATGGTAGCGTCTGCAGGAGTATGACGATTGGCTCGACAGGACCACAGACAGGCCGATTTGGGATTCAGCGACGCCCCAGCAGCTCAGCCGAGCAATATCCATGAATTGATGAGCCAGACGGAGAAGGGTGGTTGACACGCAAAGGCCAGGCGTGCGGCTACTATCCCTCGACACTGGAGAGGAAATCGGGTCCCGCCACACCACGTTGACGACTTGGACTAGCAGATCTGCCGTCAATGTTTCTACGAGTTAACTGTCATCCCAGTAACATATCTTCTCTGTAAGGCTAGTGCCATAAATGGTTGTGCTACTTAGCAGTTCCACAATCGCCCCTCTCATAGCAACACCGCCCTGAGATGGGCCCGCGGGAGCGCAACCCGTACTCCCATGATCCTCATCATATCATACCACTGCACGCGGTTCGAATGAGTCTGGTGGCTGCCTCACTCTTGCCTCCGCTGGCACTGGCATGCTGTTCGCGCTCTGCGACGCGCCCGTTCGGGCTGCCGCCGTCACTGCCGAATACCCACGAGAACACATGGCGGGTCAGCGAAACCCTGCAATGCATTCCAATCTACTCGAGGAAACGATAGTATAAGTCTGTTATCTATGCATCGCGCGCAGAATTTTGAAACGTGTTGTTGAGAGGACAAGTGCAGTTCCACTCGCGGCTGCGCCTTCCCGCTTTGAGGCACGGCCGTTGGCGACGAACCCTGTCTTCGCCTGCGATCCCTGCTCACTTTTCAGGTGCCGGGACTTATCCAGAGACTTCTCTTGCGTTCCTGCAGCTCCATTCCATCATCCTTCATCACTTTTTGGGCCCACATCTCGTCTCGAAGGTAGCCAAGCGCTATTCGTGACCATTCCCCCGACCCTCCTCACGGAAACCCGCCTTACGGACCCATCTCAAGAGCTGTACACGAAACGCATGGCATGGCCAACTCAATTGCCAATTATCGCCCGGAGCTCGACATTCCCGCGCAGCACCACCCTCTTATACACCGTCCGAAGCATTGCCACTTGCGAGACACCATGCTTTTCCACTCTTGGGCCTAGTTGAGCACGTTCTTCGTGCATAGGCAGGAATAGCATTCGATACCGGATCACAGACTCGAAGAACGCTCCAACGTAGATCTTCACTCCAGAAGCATCTCGGGTTGTTCCTAAGTCTAGCTGAAACTAACCGGATCAGCCAAACTATATCTACCGCCGTTACAGCAGACTTGCAGGATCTCCCGCTGAACACGACGTCGTGGTTGTGCTTTGTTTAGACGTCAGCTCTGAGGTGTCTGCCAGTCTTCGCACGACGAAGGCTGCATCGGCTAACGTTCTCAGTACCGCTGTCAAGTCTTCCTTGCATGACGACGATGCTACGTGTGCGCCTAGTCTTCAACAACTTGTGGAGATACGAATGACACCGAGCTGTACCTGCAGATCCCCAATGGCACATCTCAACATTCAACATCGTGCTCAAGTCTGGGAAGTGGATTGGCAACCTCGGTTGGCATGGCGAAAGTGTGAGCAGCCCAACGCAGTGACGAGCTGCCTTCGACGACGTGTGTCGTGTTTCAAATCGTGTTGAAGCTACGCAGCCACCTGCGTTACCCAAATTCATCAAGTTTGGCGAAGGCAGTGTGGCGCCCGAGACCCGGTTCTGTCTGTGTTACATCATCCTTATCGTACCTCGTAGCACCACAGCAAAAAGTCATGTATGTTCGGATAGCCGCTTAACTTCGAGTCTAGGATGAAGCTCTCTTTACAGACACCCGCATTCAATGCTGTCTTGCTATACTCGCTGCAAGCCACCGCAGCCACTTTGGAAGACTGGAGGACGCGAACGATATACCAGGTCCTCACCGATCGCTTTGCCAGAAGTGATGGCTCGATCACGGCGCCTTGCAATGTCGTGGATGGACTATACTGCGGAGGCTCTTGGAAGGGCATCGCTGATAGACTGGACTACATACAGGGCATGAACTTCGATGCGATATGGATCTCGCCAGTGGTGGCACAGCTGAACGAAACCACGTCCGATGGCGAGGCCTACACTGCGTATTGGGCACAAGATTTGTACTCTCTGAACTCAAACTTTGGCACCGCTGATGACCTGCGAGAGCTCATCGATGAGATACACCGAAGGGGCATGTACGTGATGCTGGACATTGTCGTAAATCACATGGGTAAGGTTGTCGCTCCTGATCTGAGATGTGGTGCTAATGGCGCGCCAGGTTTTGCGGGACAAGCTCGCAAGGTCGATTACAGCGTCTTCAATCCTTTCGACGATCAGAAGTACTTCCACTCGTACTGTGCAGTGGATGGTAACACCAATCAGACGAACGTGGAAGTGTGCTGGCTTGGAGACAATGTTGTTCCTCTCGCTGACCTCCGCACTGAAGATGATGCAGTCAGAGAGATGTTTGGTGACTGGATCAGCGGAATGGTCTCGAACTATTCAATTGATGGCCTCCGCATAGACACGGCTGTCAACGTCGAGCCTGAATTCTTCCCTGATTTTGTGGAGGCCGCTGGTGTGTTTGCCACAGGCGAGACCATGGATGGCGATAACAGGTAATTAATGGGAGACTTGATGTTGCTGGGCACTACTGACTTTGTGTCCCTCGCAGTTTCGTGTGTCAATGGGGCGAGACCATTGGCAGTATCTTGAATTATCCAATCTACTACGTCCTGGTGAGAGCTTTTGGCAGTCCCAACGGCAATATCAATGATCTGGTCACTACGATCTACACGATGCGGGCCAACTGCCATGATCCGACCGCATTTGGCGTATTTTCCGAGAACCACGATGTGGAAAGATTTACTGAGTTGACCAACGATACGGCCCAGGCCAAGAACATTCTGACCTTCACCATCATGAGTGATGGCATTCCGATAATCTACCAAGGACAGGAGCAACATATGTCTGGCGGTGTCTCGCCCTACATGAACAGGGCCCCAATCTGGAGCACTGGCTACGACACTTCAGCTGAACTGTACAAGCATATCGCGACATTGGTCCTTGCGCGCCAGCACTTCGTCCTCGTGGGCGACTCCTACACCACATCCGACACCGACGTCATATATGAAGACTACCATACGATCGCCATGCGCAAAGGCAAGGGTCACACACAAGTCATTACTGTGTTGAACAACAATGGGGAGTCCACCGAAGACTTCGAGATCGATGTGAAAGGTCACAAGCTTTCACATGGAACAGTTGTCACCGAGATTTTGACTTGCACCAATATCACTGTCAGCAAGTCTGGAGTCTTGACAGTGCCGATGGGCAAAGGACTTCCGAAAGTGATGTATCCTGCGAAGCTTCTGGCAAACTCTGGTCTTTGCGGTATGGGACAGCCCTTACCAGCGCCATCGCCTACAGTCACCGCAACTACCTATGCTACGACCATTGGCGGGCATAGCACCATGATCGCCACATCTGTCACAGCGACCGCCGAAGGGACACCAAAACACACCAAGCTGGCCTTGGGTGCTGCTAGTCGTTCACACACCTCGTGCAGTACATTGCCTATCTTGACAGCAGCGATATCACTATTCCTAGCGTCTTCTGGTACCTTTGTTTACCACTGGGCTACATAGGAGCCTACCAATCTGGACGAGGACAGCTCATGGGCACCTCGAGATTGATTCAGGAGAAGGTGCATCCTTCCTTGGAAACGACATGATTGGCTACGTGCATGAGAAGATTGTGCCCTTTGGCGCATGAGACACAATTGGAGATGAGAGGTTACGGGCCCCTGCGAGGCTGCGCATGAGCTACGACATTATGAGAAAGCACGAATTGAGCAGTTCACAGATTTCCTTTCGACAAATTGCATTCACATGCGAATCGCTTTGCGTCTGTGCTGTCATCATGCAGTAGTGATGTCTACACTCGGACAGTGCCCGATATTCTTAGCAAGGATGTTGTCGTTCAGGCTACCCTTGTTCGATATGGTGTGGCGCTCGGCATCTACTTCGGTGCGGGAGGATGCACGCCATAGTGTACAGTGGTGCTAGCCGAAGTGGCCACTGGTCTGTGCGTGCCGCACCACTTCAAGTTCTATGATGATTGACAGTCTCGCAAAACCTTTGAAGGCATGCCCTACAATCGTCACGCTAGGTCCTAGATACGCTAATAATGCCACAGTGTTGATAGCTCGGGCGTAGCTAGTCGCGCAACGGTATGTGCTGCGCATAGACCAGTGGCCGCTTCGGCTAGCACCACTGTACCATCCTTTTTGCACTCAATGTCGCGTAAGTCATTACGTCCAAAATAATACGCGAGGCAATCGATTCATACGCACAGTGGGAATCATCGGCCTATCCTCCGGTCTTTATATCTGCGACCCTGGACTCAGCCCTGCCTATCTCGCTGGTGTACGTGATAGACTAGCTATGAGTTGCGCCAACCAGGATCATTTCGGCGGAACTGGTCCTCAACTCCTCAGCATGTTCGAGACTCTCTCATCTGTTTCACCATTTCAACTCCATCGGTGAGGCTGGTGGGGACTTTCTGTGAGGTGCACTACTGTTCAGCCTGACACTTCAATACTTTGGTAGGCACGTGTTTCACACCAAAGTCGAACACATGGTCGGTGGACAAGCTCAAAGGCACAAAGAACTCAAGACTCTTCGATCAGATCACATCCGACGAAGCTTCACTGACCTTTTCTTCATCAGCGACCCACTGGAACGACGTCGAATCTGAGTTCACCAGCCTCACGGCCAAGCTTTCGCGATCTTCCGCGTTTCCAGATAACCTCACAAACTTTCAACGCTTATTTCTTGCCTTTCGGCGAGCAGCAACCGAAGCGCTTTTTCATCACAACTCTCAGGTTGAGCTTCATCAGCGGCACCAAGTCCCCGTTGGTCTCGAGATTTCGTTGACTCCACCACTACTGCAGCTCGAGTACAAAGCGGTGCGACACCGTCAGGCATATCGGCTCCTCCGCAACCTGAGAAAATGAGATGATGATGATGATAGAAGACACCGTGACGCTCAAAGCAATTGCATGAAGACTACCAGTGCATCTGCAATTTCTACAGCCCCGACATTGACCGAATGATGCGTCTGCCAAACGCGCGCTGAACTGCGAACCTCGCCTTTACCCACCGCCTCTTTCGAATACGCTTCCGCCATTCTTTCGAACTTTCGGCATAACGATACGGGATTTCAAACGCCACCTGCACCGATACGTGCAATGTGCATGAATCCGGCGACAAGAGACGTTCCAGTGCCACAGATATGGACAGCTAAAGCAAGGAGCTTCCGCTGCATGAAAGCTAGACTCCACGTTGAGCGACTCACGTACGCATGGCAACACAAAGTCCACAAATTGTCTTCACAGGCGCATTGATGTTACCACTTCTTCGGGATACGGTAGTGCTGCATATCTCGCTGCAAATATCTCGAAGCAAGGGAACTGTTACAGGTCAGCTCGACTTGGCTGCTATGTATCATGTTTATGCACGACATACGTACGGTAAGCTACGCAGCCGTTATGCTGCTCAGGACAGAGACGTTCATTGGCTTCAGCAGCGCAGGAGTGACCTCACTATGGCTGTATCAGAAGAAGCTGCTGGTCTCGACGCTTCTTCTCTTCTCATGAACTACATCCAAGCTAACTCATCATGACACAAACTGAGGGCGCATAGCTTTCGAAATCATCATGCAAGGAGTGATTCGACGTAGCACTGCTGTCGTTCACGCACTAGAGATCCGATATCATGAGCTGCGAGATCATGCAGTGTTCTCTTTAACGTCCTATGACGGCTGATTGATGGAGCGAACGCGACGCTGTGTTGGACGAGAATTCACTTCACGATCTCGCAACAGATCATGCAAGCGTGCTACAGTCCTGAGTGAGCCGAAGGCTCGAAGAAAATGATCGTTGCTGTCCTTGCACTGTCCCTCGCCCGAGCTGCGTAGATCGCACCGGAAATCAGAGACGCGACAAGTGTACAGCTAACACTTCTGACTACTCTCGATTTCTACACGAAAAAGTCTAAGCGACTTAGCTCTGCTTCAAGCAGCGTGGACTGCTCAACAGTGGAGAGGCGGCAACGATCATTTTCCTCGACCCTAGCGGTTGTGAGCAGGTCAGAAGGTGCTCTCGAGATACGACTTGGCAAGATTCTCATAACAAAATTCTCCGTTGACAATGGACGGTTTTCCCAACAAGCACAGGTTCATCCTATATACACTGGAACGGACGCGTCTGTTGTAGTTCACTCGCAGATCTGCTACACCTGCACAGGCATCCTTCCGCACGATACCAACATCTGTGTACACTGTACAAGAAGGACTCGGTATCGCCTATTGTGCGCCAGCAGCTCTCATGATAGCCTCGGCGGTTTCTTTCGGCTTCGACATGAACGGAGAGTGACTAGCATCCACTATCTCGGTCTTGAAAGGAACACCTTGGCCAGTGCCATTAACCATCAACTCCTGAATTTGCACTACAAGTAGAAAGTCGACTTATTAGCAAGGAGCTCTGCGTATCTTAAACGGCATTTGACTTACAAGGAATAGCAGCATCCTGCTTACAAAACAAGTACGTCGAAGGCACATCTCTCCAAGCAGCATACGTAACCGGAGAATGGAAAGTCTGATAACTGAATGGCAACAACTTCGCCACAGCAGCCTTCTGCTCAGCTTCCGGCAAGTCATTGTAGAAGACATCAGCAGGTCCATCCGGATTCACCTCCATCCTCGCTTCATTGATATTAAACCAAGGAAGATCATTCCCGCCAAAAGCTCCAATCAACGTATCACCTTCTTTGATGATAAAAGCAGCCATGAAGAAGAAGTGGGAGACACCTCCAGATTTCCCTGCTGCTTGGCGGGATTTCAGATCGAGGCCTTTGATTGCTTCGGAGGATGGGATGCTTCCGTAGGAGTGTGCTACTACGACGACATTCTGGCCTGCATCTGCGGCTGTTCGGATGTGTTTGCGGATCTCATCGACGTCTGGATTGAAGTTCTTGAGATGCTCTTTTGGGCCGACTGAGGGGAGGGAGACGAGATCTGTTTTGTAGCCGGCTGCTTCGAGTTGCGAGACGACTGGTTGGAAGGCGTCTGGTGTGTGCCAAGCACCTGGTACGAAGACGATTGTTGTTGAGCTTGTCATTGTATGAGGTTCGTTCGTTCTGGTAAGGTATCTTGATTGTGAGAGAAGTGCAATGCATCTCTCAAAAAGCTTTGGTATGCACTGACGTCTTCATATTTGGTTTCGGATCGATCATCGGATGTTCGGTAACACGAAAAGATACGTTCCTTGGTACGCAGACTACTAGCCGACAGAGACCAACCTCATGTGGTTCCTTTACCATATGCAGGGACGAGGTTTGTTGCAATGCGGAGAAGGTTTTGGGGTATGGAGGAAGTGGGGAGTCTTGTTCTGGTCGTCGACCTCAAAGCCGCCCGTCAGCGTAGTATGGACATCTCCGCTCGTTATTGCTGACTTCGAGACCAGAACTACAATTGATCATTTCCAAAGCCATTGGCATCTCACAGAGACATGATCACAAGAGACTTGATGGAAGCGACATTGTGAGTGCTCAATAAGAGCTTTCTATTGATTTACACAAAGTACAGGAAACAAGTCATCATCCGCCTCAACATCGAAAAGACGAAAGTCCGATACATCAAGCATCAAGCATCAAGCATCATCGTCATCAGAGACATCATTTTCATCAGGCTCAAACTCCCATACGCCATTCATATCCTCAGTCATACCATCCGCCCTTATAGCAGCAGTTGCGAAACACTTCTCGCCTCCTTCCACCACACCAGTCCAGCCCTCAGCCTCAAGATCCTCGTCAGCTCCAATAACTACATTAGCGAAACGACCTCCCTGATTAGGACCATTGTGATGCACGATGAACGACAAACCTCTAGTACCCTGCCTCTTCTGAATCGCATACTCTGCCTTGTCACGCTCAGTTTTCGGTATTTGCAAAAATCTCCTCACAGCCTGTGCGAGAATGTCAGCTATCATGGGTTGAGCAGGATTATTTGATGCAGGAGACACCATAACCAAAGTGTTTCGCATGTGTTGCGTTATCGGCAAGTCACCAAGAGCTTCATCAAGACACTCTTTCATGGTAATTCGTACAGCTTTCTTAAGTTCCTCATTGTTCATTTCGAAACGATGGAACTCAACAGGTCTCCTACGTTCGCCATCAAGACCCATGATATTGAAATTCACATGGGCTACGAAACATTGATCGGAGGAGATGGCGAAGTATACTCCTAGACAGGTTATTAGTCCTCTAGTGCCGATGTGAGGGAGTTCGGGCGTCAGTGTGTATATGCCGCCTTTACCTTCTGCTATTTCGCGGAATGGCTTGGTTCGTGGTTTCTTGTCTTCGAAACTATCGGATGCTTTGCGCTTCTGGCCAGTCTGGCTGGATGAAGCTGTATGCTTGGCCGTGTTGATTTTGATCTTGAATCCTGATTTACTTGACATTATGAGAGAGATATGTGGTCCAGCCACTGTTGAGACGATAGGAAACTGATCGTGAATATGCAATAGGTTCGAACGAATGAGATACTGGAAGCTGAGCTACGATATATGAAGAAACAATACTTCAGCTTTCTTTCAAGTCCCGCAGACTTCGATGAAGAACAACGCCGCTTTGTCAAATCTCAAAAATAGATCGCATTGTCTACAACTCCTGACAAGATTAGCGTGGCCCTGTCGAAGGAGTCCTCGGTATAGCGAGTCGAACAGTCTACTCATCGTCCTCTTCCTCACTCGGAGTCTCGCCGCCTGTAGAATTAGGTCTATAAGACGTGCCGTCCTTCTTGTAGATCCTGCCACTGGTCGAAATACTCCCACTAGAAAAGTTTGGCTCACCAGGTTCTTTGACAGGACGCCAGACTTGCTTCCCGTTCGAGTCGAAAAGACCATTGCCTGGGACACCTGGAATCCCTGGAAACACTAAGTTGTCGAGAGTAGGCCCAACGATCATGCTGCGACTGGTCTTGATAATCGCATACTGGTGCCACTCGTTCTCGGGAATTCCTAGCATCGTCAAGACACCTTCCCTGGCAGCGTCAGCAACGTAGCGCTGTAGTCCCATATTAGCAGTCGGCGAGACCATTCTCAGCGAGTTCTTCATGATATCTGTAATCTCCTCATGTTCATCATCTTCCCACCAGCCTTTAGCCTGAGCCCTCTTGACTGCAAGTTCGAGCATATTCGTCATTTCAAACTTGACTGTCCGGAACGACTCATCGTTAAGCTTATACTGCTGTCTATTTCCCCGTTGGCTATCAGGAAATCCTTGTCCATTTTGGTTTAGTAGTTCAAAATTAGCATGAGCAAACATACAATGCTCCTCATCAATAGCGAAATAGACTCCAAGACATGTGTCGAGATTAGTAGTTCCCAAATAAGGTATCTCGTCAGTACTCTTGAGCTCGTAAACTTCGCCATAGCCTTGAGGGATTCTACGGAAAGCTTGGCCTTCGTCGTCGCGTTTGAAGCCTTCGCTCATTTCGGTGTCTGAGTTCTCTGCCCGTACTCGTGCTTTCTTGTTGCTAATGAGAGGTTTCATTGGTTTCTTGGGAGCTTCTCCATCGGATGCGCTAGATTCGGACGTCTTGCGTTTCCTAGCAGACGTGTATATGTCCTTGTTCTTTGCTGCAGCCTTAGTCGCAGCGACACGTGATGGTCTGCGTGACATGATTAGTCTTGCTGTGTGGTCCGGCCACTACTCGAGTCGATCTTTCTGCTGTTATATTGTTGCTCCTGTTCCTGTTCCTGTACAAGTGTATACTCCCCAACCCACTTGCAATACTCACGCTTCTTGTACACCGCCGCCATATTGCTTCATTAGCCATCACCTTTGTGCTAGAAGTTAGATCTGTCAGTACTCGAGATGAAGTGGCGTTCATCTTCAGAGGTCAAAGAAAACAAAGAATCTTGAAATTACGGACTGAGCCATTGTCTGCCTCTACGTCGAGTCCAGGCTCTCTGAACAAAGAGTGTAAATGTGATCCTTTGGTTGATCTGAATCTCTATCCAGCGGCGTAGTCATGGCTCCAAGTCAGAGCTAGAGCTTTCGTTTCACTCCCTTATCCCAGCACATCAACCACTTTCCAGGCGGGCTGATAGACTCAAAGCCTTCTAGTCGGAGCCCACCGCGTATCAGAGACACGTATCGAAACTTCGGGTTATCAGCTTTCCTCGCTTCATCCAGCTGCACTCTCGCTTGCACATGATTCCTGGTGACTGCCAGCGTGTGATGCAGACCATATTCAATCTCATCGGCCATGCGTCGCTCCCACCGACCATAGGGTAGTCCAGGGTTAAGGTTGACCAGTACAACACTGATTTCAGCTTGTGAAGAAGAACTCGAGAAGCGCGGCAATGCTTGGATGTAGTTGCCTGGACCGTAACACATCAGAGTCATATGGATCCTGGACAGGCGAAGCATATCGACGCTAGATTGGCGTAGAATATAGGACGACGTAAAACCCCAACGCTATTCGGGGGCGCGATTCGTGCCGATCGTGATGCTTCTGAGTGCCTGCACCTGCTGGGGCCGCAGAGCGGTTGTGATGAATAGATCGAGGGTGTTCGCATTGTCGAAATGAAATGTGTTCTTGCAGAAGAATAATATGGCAGCCTCGTCGTAGATGGCCTGGCAAGTGCTCAGAAGAGCTGTCGGTGGTCGTGGAGGGGGATCACCAGGCCAAGGTGTGACGTCCCACGGCCATTGGCAGCAAGCTGAGTGTGCGCCCATGTGCTTGGCTAAGGTGAATTTGCCTGCAGAGTAGGTAAGCAGGTATCTCTGAAAAGCACGATAGCGTCTCCCATGGCCTGTCTTTGAGCTCGTCGCCTTGGCAGGCTTGAGTTCTGTAAGACATTCGGAGATGCTTACCTTGAACATCGTTGCTGATGGTATCCTTAAGCGCAGTCGACGCCCTATGCATATCTGCCTCGCTTTCCGGCTCTTGACAGATGGCCAGCTGGAAGTAGTATCCGCCTCGTGGTAGAGCCTCAACTATACCATTGTAGCTTCTTGGTTCGCCGTAACATGATCTCGGCCGAGGAGAAATCCGATTCCGTCTCTTGAAGTCGGCCTTGGTGTCTACCGGCGTGCTTTTGACGTGTATAGTCCTGCCACCGAGGACATAGTCGTAGATCTTGTTTCGAAGCTCTCTCGGCAACTTGAATAATGGGAATGTCCCAGGGCTAGGCGGCGTGTCCTGTGCGTTTCTCTGAAACCTGTGGGTCGTGAATCAGTGCTCGCGCCGACGTCTGGGATGCATGGTGCACTTACCGGAACGGGGAAGCCATGACTTGAAGTGATGTATCGATATCGATATGCGTGGTGAAGACGCTGGTAGAGGGAGATGTAGAGTGGATGAAGAAGCGAAACAAGACCAGCCACGCGAGGTCCAAGAAGTCGCGCCAGAGTGCAAGTGCAAGTGCGAGAGAAGTTCCAGGAATGATCTTGCCTGTCCTACCATGGCAGCTGCACAGTCGCAAAGCAAAGATTGAACACTGCTCCAACCACTTCATGGTGATCGTATAAGTCCCTCTACCTTACTTCTCATCAATCGTCAGCAAAGAAAACAAAGACATCCTCCTCGGGGTATTCCCATTCCAGACTCCAACAACGCCATCCACAGTGTGTCTACGCAAACCACTAGGCCTTTTCCCTGCCAAGCACTCATGCGAAGAAGCTCTGTCTTCATTCAATGCCAGCTCCTTCGCCACACCTCTCAAACTCTTCCTCGACCAAGACCACCCTTTGTCCTTCTGTCTCGACTTCTAGTCGTTCTCAACAAAAGCGCCCTGTCCAAAGACTTCCATCCCTCTCCTCACATCCTCCACAATAGCCTCCGCTTCACGATGATTCGCCGCTTCAAAATCATACCTCTTAGTCTCTCTCTCACGATAAACCAAAATGCGCACCATCTTCGTATGTTTCCTACTGACTTTTGCGCCAATAACGCTCGTCATAGGAACATTCGTAACTTTGCCAGATGGAGCAGCTAACGAATCAGGTGCTGCGGGCATAACTGTCATGTATTCTGGTGTGATGATGAGAGTTCTGGGATGTGTGGCTGCGAAGGATAGAGGCTGTTTTCGTAGGACGTTGTAGCGTTTGCCTTCGGTTTGCATGTTGAGGATTGAAGTGGTGTGGTTGAGTTCGGACTTTTGCTGAGCTGCTAGAGGATGCAACGTGAACTTTCCTTTGCGCTTCGTGTGGGTTGGCGTCGCATTTGCAGGTGTAAGTTCTAGAGGAGCGTTAGGTGACGAGCTGCCAGGAGAGCCCGAGAGACCACCGAGGATACCATCAGGGCCATGGAAGCGACGTGGGACAAGATCGAGGTGGAGGCGATCATTGAGGGCTTCTACTGTGCGATCTGGAGGGGCAACTGTCTGTGTGCCGTGGACTTTAAGGTTATAAAGTGCTTTCTCGAGTCCGAGACGTGAGCAGGCTTGTTCGAAGACCTCGGCGATGTAGCTATCTGTTGTTGTTTCGTACTTGTCAACTCGAGAAGCCATCGTGGCTGGATTCATGTGGGTGATGGTGACGGTGCGTGGCGCACCAGTCTTCGCAGCACCTTGCCGCTCTTCACGTTGAGGCATATCCGCGGGTTGATTTGTCGTCTCCTTCCTAAGCGCATTAGGACCAAATGACGGACCTGTGATGGGATTTGGTCGCGGATTGAATGAAGGCACTTGTTTGAGCGCCAAAGAGGTCTCTGTCGTTGAACGTTGGACTTCTGGTCGTTGCTGCGTGGGCCGTGCAGACTGTTGCTGTTGATCGAGCCTAAATGTCGATCTTGAGGGTGGCGACATGTCTCCAATCTGAGGCGTGATCTCTTCATTCTCCTTGAACTGTTCTTTCGTAGCCTTGACAAGTCCAAACTCATCCCATGGCTTATCTCTCGCTCTTCTCTGTGGTGGCCGATTGTTGTTGGAAGTGAAGTCTACAGCTGGTCGTGTTCGTCCTAGTGCTGGGAAGTCGAGATCGATCTCCTCATCGTCTACTATTCGCAAGGTCCACCAGTTGATGTTGCACTCCTCTGGTGGCAGCTCAGGTTTGTAGCTCTCTTCAGCATACCGCCACAATGCCAGACCAATTAGTTCAGCGACTGTCACTGGCCGATCGTCTTTCGTCCTTCTCAAAGGTACTTCGATTGGCTTTGTAGGTTTGTCGGAAAATGGAGCATATATTTTGATCCATAATGGACTTGCTTCACCCTTGCCAGAGACATCTGCGAAACGTTGGAATGGCTTGTCCGCAGATCCAGTGCCGGTTTCATTTAACGCCAAACTGATCATGGACACCGGCTGAGGTAACATGCTGAGGGGCCGTTGACCAGAAGGCAGTCTAGGTAGTCTGGGAAGGGGATCTTTTGACTTCTTTGGCGAAGCACTAGCACTGATGGCAGGCATGATGTCTGGAGGAGGCTTGAGAGGTGATCTGGACATATCGTCGCTGGCCTTAGGGAAGCCCAGCATGGATGGCGATTCTGCAGTGCCTTCAAACTCGTCGCTCAGATCAGAAGCCTCGCCTACATCAATGTCATCGTCGTCGTCAAGGTCGGAGTTGGCATCTGGCTCTTCTTCCTCAATATCATCCTCTAAAGCAAGCACACTTGGGCCTTTCCCAGGTCTGCTGGGCAGTTTCCGCTTGAACTTTTTGGGAGCTCCAACAACATCATTTTCGCTGGACATTTCGGAACTTGTGGTGGTATCTCTTCGTGCCCTCTGCTTGATCGTCTCAACCTGTCCCATGCTGCCACTACGCAGCCTGTTGAAGATGGGCTCCGGTGGTTTGGATGGACTTGTGACCAGCACTTTAGGTCCATCGCCCTCGAACTCAGCTTTCAAGGTGCTCGCCTGCGTGGGCGGGGAAGACTTTGCTCGGTGTCGTATAGGCATCTTGGAGAACTTGATGCTCTGGGCAGGTCCTCTCTCATCTTCGTCGCTATCGTCGCTCAAGTCGGAACTGTCATCGTCCTCCAAAGCCTCTCTGCGCCGCCTCTTCTCACGCTTCCTATGATCGTGTAGTCCCGCAGCACCAATCGTGTCCTCACTCCCCCCCTGCCCAGTGACCAGTCCGCCGCCATCTCCGCCCTCTTCCTCTTCGAGTGTATGTCTGGTCGGTCTTCGTGGTCGCTGAAAGTACTCGCTACTGATGTCCGCAGAAGTGCCCGTGGGAATCGGTGGACTGTAACATCGCTTGATCGCGGCAGTGTCTGGCAGCCATCCTGCAGTACGGAATGCTGGGTTGTTCAATACCGCCGGATTGAGGTTGATCAGTCTCTCGCCCACTCCGTCGTGGATCTGGTTCAGATATCCGAGTCGTAGCTGGTAGATGGAGAAGTCTTCGTTCATCAGTAAGGACATGTTCCAATACTTGCTTGCAGACGTCCAGCGATACGAGCAGTCCGCTGCTTGCTGTTCACATTGTGTTGTTATACTACAATGTAAGGTGGAGCAAGGGTCTCGGTGGTGGGTGTTTGGGCACGAGTCAAGTCAGATGGAGGCACAACTGAAGAGAGTATATCTCGCTGATCACACACATCAACATCACCGACCATGGCTCTCGTCAGCTACTCAGACAGTGAAAGCGACGGTGAGAGTGCGCCAGCTGCTCCAGTACCACAAGTGGCACCGAAGCCGGCATTTCAGAAAGCAGCGCCAGGAAAGTTGCAAGTCAGTCTACCAAGTCTGAAGCCCGAGCCAGGTCAAAAGGTCGATGCAGACACAGATGGACCACCAGCGAAAAGAGCAAGGACAGGTGGCGCATTCAGCGGCTTCAATGCGCTCTTACCGGCACCGAAGAAGGCGCCTGTCCTGAAGAAGGGCGTCACCTTGAAGACGAGTAGCGAGGCTGCTTTCAGTCGCAACCCACTTCCACAGCAGAGTGAAGATGATTCGTATACGGCGCCAGACCTGAGTGATGTAGGGAAGGCAGAGAAGAAAGATAGTCCGCCGCCAGAGCCCAAGTTTGTCGGCAAGGCGACGAGATTTCTGCCCTTGAGCGTGTCGAGTAAGAAGAAAAAGAAGCCAATTCCCAAGGTACTTGTGCCGGAGAAGATCCTCCCACCAAATGGAACAGCAGATGCAGCAGTATCACAGGCGGTAGAGCCACCCAAACCAACGCCGAAGAAGTCGCTCTTCTCTGTCACACAGGAGGAGGAGGAGGATGTGCCTGCAGGACTGAGTACCGGAGACTATGAACCTATAACAACAACCCAGGATCAAGTCTCGCAAGAAGAGACAGTTCAACCAACATATCAGCAATCGACAGCACCTTCAAATCTAAACTCTCTCGAAGCGGTAGCAGCAGACATGAACCTCACTCCTGCTCAGCGAAGACAGCTGTTCGGGCGAAACGGCAAGGATGCCAAGGTGACACACTTCGACATGGATGCTCAATACGCGGAGAACGAACGCGCGAGACAAGCGGGAGAGGTCGTGGAACATCGCGCTGTGAAAGCCATCTCGGCTGGCAAGCACAGTTTGCAACAGCTTGTCAACAACTCCCAGAGCCAACAGGAGGCCTTGAAGGACAAATGGGCTGATGGCAAGAGAGCGAGAGGTGAGGGAGGCAGCAAGTATGGGTGGAGCACTTGAGGGGTGTTGCTGCTACAGGCCTACGCTGGCTAAGAGCAGTCTCTAGTCGCGGCTTTGAGACTCATGTATGTCTCAGACAGCACTCAATGCGACAGTGTCGTGTCTGGAGGAAGATTATTCACGCTGGAAGCGCCGCGTGTTGCGTTACAAGGGCAGGATAAGTACCACTCCGTTTCCTGCTACTGAGCCTTTCTTCTTTCATAAACCTACCTTAGCAGCCACAGACTCAGAATCATAACTCGAGATCGAATTCACCAGCCGACCTAGGATCGAACCATCAGACACAACATACAGCATACATCATACTACCGCCCATACATCAGCCAATATGCGACTCCGACTTGTCGTCTTCGCCATCTTGCTCTCTCTAGGCCTCGGGAGTGCTGCTTGGCCAGCCTTCGTGCAACACGTGTTCGGTCTCACAGCGGACTATAATGGAGTCGAACATGCAGCACTTTATTCTTCCGGCTTCTCCGCTGGCGGCGATGCTTCTCGCCCAGTGTCGAAGCCAAGCACTACTTATGTCTGGGTTTTGCGCAAGCACACAAGGAATGCCCAATTGCCGATCAGCTCCTGGACACAGTCCGTGCCATTCATCACGCGCTTCTTTTCCGGCGCGAACTATTACGAAGAGCTTGAGAAGGACAAGACTGCATTCAACGATCACTTCCGTCTTCATGGTATCGAAAGCTCAGAGCGCATCAGGAGCCAGATGTGGTGTCTCAACTCAAGCATCAAATACTTGCAGTACTACGCGCAAGTTGTATCCAGTTCTCGACGATGGATCGAAAGTGGGCAGATCAACTTGCCCTACCAGTACAAGCTCCAGCTCGGAATTCTACATCGGCTTGCTGGCGAAGGATTCCTGATAGTGATCCGCTTTGTAGCCTGTGCCTTCATTCTGCCTGGAGCTACAGCGACTCTTGATCGCCTTGACGGAATTTTTGGGAGCGAACTGGCATTGCACAGATATTCAGGCTTGGGAGAAGCAGCAGGAGCGCCCGAAAAATACGCACTCGTACGAATCATTGAGTTTCGCAACTTCAAGGCCGAGCAGATTGTCTTGGCTAAGCAGCTCATCATGGAGGAGAGCGTCACAGGACAATATCAAGCCGTAGACCTGAATTTTGTGAAGGCTACGGCGATGTACTGAAGTTCGTGGAAAGGACGCGAAACACTGAAGACGAGCGGTTCCTCCTCAGGTTTGTTGTATGATGTTCTCAAACCTGACCTTGAGAAGAGGCACAGATATGGAGTTGTGGCATGATGCGGGAACGTGGAAGGCGCTCGTTCAAGAGCGAGAGTGAAAGATACTGCAAGGCTTCATTAGTCTTTCCAACGCTGGAGCATTCACGGCCGAGCTGTCAGTGCAGTAGAAGCTGCTCGCCGAATCACGGAATTGGACGTGACCTTTGTCTAACACCAAGAGAAGCATTGGAGCAAACTTCCAGGAACGCGTTAAGGCAACATGACTATTCACTTCATGAGGACGCGTTGGTTGCCTCAACGAGTAGCATAAGTATCATATGTTCTCCTTCTGCTGATGCTTCTCTTCCACGATACTAGACAGCAAGCACATTACAGCAACACTGAGCCTCTCCGATAACTCAAGCACCACTCTGAGCGACACTGCTTTCCCAAAGACAATACCGAATCGACTATACCAGACCGTGCTACATTCGCAACTTCTTTCTCACACCAGTATTACCGTGAAGCAACATCGGACGCAACGCCTCCAGATCCGGACCTCCCACCCAGCTATCGCCCACGATGCGAGCTCAAACTATCATCACAGCCCTATTGCTTTCTGCCACGATTGGATATGCAAGCTGGCTAGTGGCTTCACAACAGCTCCTCGGACTCACGCGGAATCGCGGAGACGTGCCCCAAGCACACATCTTCACGTCCTCGCAGTCACCTTGTGGTCAGGTTCCTTGCCAGGACTTAGCGCCGAACATGACTCGTGTCTGGACTCTTTGCAATCACACGCAGGTGCTTGTCACATCCCTCGAGCCATGGATCAGGCGATCGGCTTCCCTGAACGACCAGTTCGACAACGCCAACGACTGGCCAACGCTCATGAGCAATAGAAACGCTTTTGACAATAGACTCAACTTTGACACTCTCGAGAATGGGCAAGCGATACGCAAAGCGATGTGGCTCCTGGTCGAAGAAACCTCCTGGATGCTTAGTGGATTGAGTCTTGCCTCGTCATATTCGATAGATATGAACATCGCTAAAAGTCACATCGCTCGACTGCATGCCACAGGCAGCGGAATCATTGAAACCAAAGACAAGCTGTACGACATTAAAACTCTCTGCTTCTATTGCGCTCTGGCTGCCCAGCGCCTCAGCTCCAGTTTCACGATATCGCGCCTCAAGTCTGCTGCTTCCCAACTAGATCATCTCATTGAGCTTGAGGTCGCTTCAATCGCTTCGAAATCGGACTCGCTCATCGGCTTATTGCTTGCTGGTCCAGACACGCCTCAGCTGGCAGCCTGGGCACGTATAGTACAGGCTCGGAACTCTTACGTCGAATATCTGGCAGCTGGCGAAGGCCTGATCGCAGATACAGAGCTTACCGAGATCAAGGTACTGCTATCCGCGGTTGAAGGCGAGCAGGAGAAGCTGCGTGTTCTTTCGGAAAAGTGGCCATCAATTGAGCGAGCACAAACTGTCAACCAAATCGTGGTGGCGATTCAGCAGGTTGAGTAATAGGGTAATGACATCTTCTGTGGTGATAGGAGTGAAACACACAAGACAAAAGAGTGTCGTCCATGAGGCATCGGGCTATCTGTCAAGAGCCGGAAAGCGAGGTAGACACGCATAGATCGTCGATTGCGCTCAAGGATACCATCAGCTACGATCTTGCAGGTAAGCAAGCTGTCTCACAGAACTCAAGCCTGCTGAGGCAACGATCTCAGAGACAGAAAGACAGGAAGACAGGAAGACAGGAAGACAGGAAGACAGGCCTGTGGTGATGCTTGTAGAAGTCAATTGAGGCAAGTTGGTTACTGTTGGTATGGATATCATCGCTCGTTGTTATTGACTTCAGAAGCAAAAAAGAATACAGCAAAACCTCTCCAAACGCATCGCCGTCTCACACAGAAACAATAAAAACTTCTCAATAACCTAGCATCATTCCTTCGTAGGCCCCCATAACAATACTCATACCATCTCGGACCACCCTCTGCTTCGCAACCTGACCGCTCTCATCAGTTCCACCAAGCCAAGAATACATAGCAAGTTGCCCATCATGTTTGTACACGCCAGGAATCGGCGGTAACAGGAAGACAACATTCTCAGTACCAGTCAAGTTGAGGACGACCAATATGTCCCTACCGAGTCCCTCATGTCGCCTTGAGATCGATCGCTTCCAATACGCGAATACCCGGCACTCCTGATCAAGAGTTTGAGGTACGACTTCAAAATCACCAAATATCAAAGTTTCCGAATGATCTTGTCGTAAACGTATCTGTTTGCGCCAGAACCTCAGCACGGAAGCTGAATCTGAATCTTGTTTTTCGATGTTACATCCTTCGTTTTCGGAGTCGGTATTCATGGGACTCCAAGTCTGGCCTTCTTCGATGTCTGAGAATCCAGCATTCAGTCTCGATGAGGGTGGGTTCCATGGTAGAGGCATTCTTGCGTGGTCTCTAGCTTTCAATCGAACTTGCTCTTCGAAGTCCGACATATCCACTTCTTCGCCAGGAGCTGCGTTCAGGCCAGATTGATAGCAAGCCTCCCAAGCCTTCCTAATTTCCACATCAGGATATCTGCTGATAGGGATATCATTCGAGAGGTTTGTAAGTCCAAGCTCCTGACCCTGATAAACAAACAATGTCCCACTCAAAGTTGTCTGCAACAAGCACAACATCTTTGCGACTTTTTCCTGGTTCAGTGCGTTGCCATCACCGAATCTCGAAACCGATCGAGCAGTATCATGGCTCTCCAACCAGATCGTATTCTGACAGCCACCTTTCAATTGCGTTTGCCATTTCGTCACAATAACCTTCAGCTTACTCAAAATCTCTTCTTTAGAACTCAGACAAGCGCTAGATTTCCCATTCGGTCCAGAATCTACATCGAAGAGATCGTACTGATACGCCAGATTCAATTCTTTGCGATCAGGCGAGATATATTTCGCAACATCTTCTGGTTGGGAAGTCACGATAACTTCACCCACAGTCATTGCGGAGTAAGGATCTAGGACTTCTGAGCGCATTTCTCGCAAGTACTCGTGAACTCGTGGGCCGTTGCAATAGAGGGAATAAGCTGGTTGTTCAAACACGCCTGGATTCACGATCTCTGCATCTTTCGTTTCCAGATCTTCGGGTTTGGATATCATGTTGATGACATCTAGACGAAAACCTGCAACGCCCTTGTTGAGCCAGAATTTCATATCTTCGTAAACTGCGTTCCGGACTGAAGGATTGGACCAATTGAGATCAGGTTGTTCTTTGGAGAAGATTCGGAGATAGTATTCGTCGGTGACTTTATCGTGAGTCCATGCAGAGCCAGTGAAGATAGATTCCCAGTTATTTGGCGGTAATCGCTCGCCATTCTTTCCGATCTTGCCTTTGCGCCAGATATACCAATCTCTCTTCTCGTTGCCTTTGCTCTTCCGACTCTCGAGAAACCAAGGATGTTGATCGCTTGTATGGTTGACGACCATATCCATTATCAGCTTGATCTCAGCTTTGTCCGATTCCGCAATCAACATCTCGATATCAGAGACGGTTCCATATTGAGGATCGATCTCGCGGTAGTTTACGACATCGTAGCCCATATCTACGCCTCCGGATCGATGACATGCTGCTAGCCAGACTGCGTTTATGCCGAGAGAAGTGAGGTATGAAATTTGGGAAATTACGCCGAAAATGTCGCCTATGCCGTCCTTGTTACTGTCTTTAAAGGAGGAGGGGTATATTTCGTAGATTGTGGCTGTTTTCCACCAGGGAACGGAGGAGGAGGCTTGTGGTGGTAGCATGGTGTTCAGAGTTTCAAGGTGTGTTTTTGATCTGAGTGTTTCGGGGGATGGTTGCAAGATTTCTGAAGCTGGGCTCGCATACTTTGGTCTTCATCGGTCTTTTGTTGTATGTTGTTCGATCGTAGATCTTGTGTGCATCGTCATGCAGTGCTTGCTGGCAAAGTCATGCAGTGTGACCTGATCTACTGACACGTCAGTATCGTAGCCATATCAGTACTTGTCAATAGAAATTCCTTTGCTATTCGTTGGCAACACTGTCAACATTCCGCCTAGAGAATTTCTTGCAGGCGCCATATAAAACAATAGGCACTTGCCTGCCGTCTAAGTTCCTGTATCGCATTGAGGTAGCTACACTCATATTCTCCTCATCGATCTGTCCTTTGACCACAATTCTATTGCTGGCGGGACGCTCACCTTACATTGTGGTGGCTGTAGTTGCTGCTTCGATAAGCTCAGCCAGGCCAATCTTTGTGGCCAATAATCCTAAGGAAGATTCGATGTGATGCCTTCTAGTTGTGCTTGTTGTTCGCGATCGTCTGGCACAGGAGCTTCAAGTGGCACCGGGAATGGCGCAGCGCCTCGAAAGCCGTGATGACTATGGCATACCCAGACGCCTTCGTCATTACGCTTCCAGAACCAGATATTGAGGCCCTCACGCTCGCAATTCTCCGGATATCCGGTGTGTTTCATCATTACCCACGACTTGGCTTTACCGGCTTTCTCCTGTATCTCGATGCTGATGTCTTGTGTTCTCAACAGTCCACTTTGGGTATCTTGCTCTGAGGTCGCGCAGGTACGCCTTATAATCTTGCAGATTTGCACATCTTTTGACATCGAGCAGATGGAATCTGAAGTCCTCGGCCTGCAAAAGTGGAAGGTGAGCAGTTCCGTCTATAGAGAAACCACTT
The DNA here is from genome assembly GCA_022570795.1 of Sphaerulina vaccinii. Lineage (NCBI taxonomy): Eukaryota > Fungi > Ascomycota > Dothideomycetes > Mycosphaerellales > Mycosphaerellaceae > Sphaerulina > Sphaerulina vaccinii. The sequence goes on from JAKUDP010000002.1 coordinate 2,436,403, forward strand.
AGGGCTTGTCGGTTGATAGACACAGCCTTGGCGAGACATTGGTATGAGACTATGAGAGCTGGTCTCCATTCTATGACACTTACCATATGGGCATCGAATCTTTCGCTATCGAATTCTCCAGTGTTTACGCTGAGAGTGATTAGCTGATCATCCTGACTAGTTCTTGACAGAGGCATACCAGTCTGCGTAGAACGCGCACATATCTCGCAGGAACGTTTCGGTTTTACGTTTTGCCTTCTTCGTGGCTCTGCGTGGCGTCTCGGTCGCCTCGGCATCGATTGTCGACACTTCTTCACAGAGTCCATCTTCATCGTCCTCCGCCTCCTCCATTCTACATAAAGTGGGAGGGCAATGTAAGGGCTCGTTGTGAAACCCGCCACCGGTGGGTTGCGCAGAGTGATAGTGGCAGATGAGCATTATTGAGTTCGTCCAGGATCATGCTGACATTCAGTGAGCATCCAGGATTGCCCACAATGTAAGAAACTCTGTCCCAACGTCCTCTATACTATGCGACCTGTACGAACGTTGTTGGTAGACATACAGTGATGGTAGTTCTAGCACTTCACCACGAGAGAATATGTGGTCCCGGAGTTATTTGCGGTGAGCAGCAGGAAAGGGGGCCTCATGGGTGCAGCGTGGAGACTGCCAGGGCCCGGGAGGAGGAGTGAACCTGCGCTCGGTCCCGCGTGTTCTGTCCCGAAGTTCTCACCATGATGATGGTGTTTGCAGAGACGTTCGAAGAGGAGGAGAAGAGCCAAGACGTTTCACCATTGGCACGGCCCACGGCAGACGGCAGAGGCGCCGCAAGATCCACCGTCCTGCATATCGCAAGAAGATCGCCAGGTACGCGAGCGCGATAACCTCATGCACTTCGCTCGGAAGAGAATCTGTTACAGAGAGAGCACGAAAGTGGCGGCATGCCGAACGGGTAGCTGCACGAGTCCAGCGCGTAGGACTGCTCAACAATAGCGCGTTTGACCATGTTCGCTGGCTCGTTTCCACCCCAACTGGGGCATTCTCTTCCAGCTGTCTGGCACGCGGACTCGCGAAAGATATATTGAGAAAGTGAAGGTATGACAAGGGTGTTGTTGCCGCGCATGGCGATGGAGCACAATGCAAGAGAGAGAAACGCTGCTCTTTTCTCATAACGACTCGTCCTTTCCTCATCCTCCAAACCTCACCTCCGCACATCACTTCTCACGCTTCCTAGATCAACAGAACTTCGCCTGCATCGTTCATCATGCTGCCTAGCACGATCATTGCTGGCCTGCTGGCTGTTGCAGTCAACGCACTGCCAAACGCACACAATGGCTCGACCTCAGTCTACAGTACCGTGGCGCACATCACCAACTACAAGCCCTCAACTCTCTGTACCGGACGAGCACTTCCTACCAAGACGAGGACGAAAGCAAAGACAGTGACCTCCACCATCACGACCTGCTCTGCCCCTACGACAGTGACCACTACGATCACTCCAAGCGCGATCACCATCACCACATATGGCAACGCCACTGCATTCAGGCTCCGAGCCAGACAAAATGCAGGCTGTACAAGCACCACTACAGTGTACGTATCTCACTTCCCTCCATTGACTGCTCTGTGAGCAATTGCACGAACTCAAAGCTAAGTGACCATCCTAGCTCGGCAAGTGTTGCAACAGTCTTTACTGGAAGCTACAACGGCACCGTGGCCAAGCGCACAGCCAGCCCACTGGACCAGAGGTCGCCAGCACTCTCGCCAGTCATCCCAGTGGTCCACCGCCTAGGCCAGAGTGCCCTCACCGACCAGAAAGCTTTCGAAGTGGACTGCTTCAAACAAGTCACCACATACGTGCTTGTCACTACGACCATCTCGGAGCAAGCCATCACTGAGACAGTTACTGCCGAGACGCCGACCGAATACGTTACACTACAGGCAGGCAAGGCATTGTTGGCCACGGGTCCTGTCTCAATCACAATCACCTTGACCGCACCCTTGGCCGCCAACACTGCTGCTATTACTGCCACAGGTGGAGTGTGCACCGTTACAGAAAGCGCTTCGTCCACCACAACACAGCATGCCAAGTGTGCACCAACCAATCTCATCTCGTCAATTGGCGGCAAGGGAATCGGCCAGACGCAAGGAGATGACTCCAACACACGAGGTCTAGCACCTGGCAGCGACCCGAGCGCTTGTTGTCAGCTGTGTGTCGATACTGATGGTTGTGCCGCCAGCGAAGACGACCAGAAGGCTGGAAATTGCTTCCTGTGGTACACCTCACCAATTTGCGGTCTCGGCTTCAAGTACTCGGACAACAACCAGAATCTCACGGCAGGTGCTGGCTTCATTGTGCAAACTGGATGTGGTTACATCGAGGCAACTGACGCTCCTACTGGCGAATAAGGATAGAAGATATTTTGGCAGTCTGGGAGCGATTGGCGTATGGTGGAAAGCCTGCCCACCTGGCAGAGTGATGGCTGGAGAGGGACTCTCATGTACAGTACAGCATGCGTCAGAACAGCTGGGCGAGACAACATGAAACAAGGAGATAATATAATGATGCAAAAGAGGAGCGCGCCAAGGTCATGTAAATCTTGGATAGCTTCAGCCACTGTACAAGGTAGCTTGATGCCACAACACTGAACTGACGCGTGGTGGTACAATCGAGTCCTGCTTGCGACACCTTGAACGAATCTTGGTCAGACCAAGCTGTGGTGACGCCACAGAACGTCAAAATCGCCCATGCCTATCATGGGTCTTCGGGATATCAGTACGGTTCGCATTTGTTCAACATCTTCACTTCGATATATTCTGCTAGATTTGATGGGGCGTCTGTTCAAACTTTAGCTTGTAGTTCGGAGGACTATATCGAGCACCTGGAAGCAATGGCAGAGCCTCAGATCATTCCCGCTCGGTAGCCTTCCACCCTCCAGATCCTCATACATCTCATGCTGACGATAGCATAGACATGGAGTCGCTACATTTGTTCCTGCGGGGCAATGTATCAAGATCATCAACAGCAGCGGCACACAAGTTGTGGATACGTGGGCCTTTGCCCTGCCGCAGCCAGCGCCAAAGCGAGATGTAGACGAGGCTACGAAGGCCAAAGAAGAGGCCGGCAAGCAAGAGACTGCAAAAACTGCCGAGAAGATCAAAGGCAAGAGCCATGATCTTCCTAGTCAGGAGGAGGCGGAAAAGGCTACCAAAGGAGCTCATGAGCAAGCTGAACAGCAGGACGCACAGAAGAAGAGTGGATGGAGCTCTTATGTGCCTTCTATACCATCCTTAGGTCTGGCTAAGAAAGATGATGGCATGGAGGCCAAAGACAACATCACTGGCGAGACACAGCAACAGAAGAACTCGAAGACCTGGGCAAGTTACTTCAAGCCAGGAAAGGGCTTCTCATCGTACCTTCCCGAAGTCGCGTCAGATACGGTTTCGAAGTTCGTGAACGTGCACTCCAGGGACACGAGCAAAACATACATTCAGCAGCTTACTGACTTTTCAAAGACGCCTGTGGGAGCAGCAGGTAAGACATGATCGGTGGCAATGCCGAGCAGAAGCTAACGACCATGGCAGGCATGTCGGCGTTCACAGGCTCGGGTTACAGTGGTTCTCTTTATGCTGGCTATCAAGCATGGAATGCGAAGAATGCCGCAGACGCACCCAACGTGGAATTCATGTCAATGCCGCATACTCGATCGTGCACACTGCATCTCGTACCCAGGAAGAATGATACTCTCGTCACGAACCTGCGTGAACCGATACTTACTGTCATCGAGGATACATCACCTGGGATCCATGACACGCTGATTCCGGCTTGCGATCCTCCTCGCTATAAAGCTTTAGGTGTCGATCACTGGGAAGAGCATGGCTCATGTGCTGAGAACTTGGTTCTCGCGCTTAAAGAGCTGAACGAACGAGCTGGCTTGAAGGGCGCGAAGGCCATTGGAGCAGACGTGACTATCAACAGTGTTCCTGCTCCGTTGAACCTATTCATGAACATTCCTTGGACGAGTGAAGGCGATATCAGCTTCGATCCACCAAAAGGCAAAGTTGGCGACTACATCATCATGCGCGCTGAGAGAGACGTGGTCGTAGTCATGAGTGCGTGCCCGAATGATGTCAATGGAATCAATGGCGACAAGATCAGCGATGCCAACTTCATCGTGGAAGAGGAAGGCGCAACTCAAGCCATAAAAAGGACGCAGCAAAGGAAGAAACCAGTGTCAAAGATGACGAGTGCTTCTTCCAATAGCACCACGAAAGCAGCGCAACCTAGCAGTCTGGCAACCGCCACAGCTACAAAGAAGACGCCCAGTGCGTCTTCCACCAAGAAATCAACACCACAAGCTCCTCAAGTCCCAAAGGTAGCGCCGCCTGCCAAGAAGCCACTACCATCCAAGGTTCCTGCAATGCCTGCGAAAACGCCCAGTCCTTCAGTAGAGAAGTCGAGTCCAGCTGCCCCACGACCAACCAAGAAGCCTGCGCCGCCACCTGTCAAGCCCCAGTCGCAGCTGAATGGAGACTCGCCAGCCGCTCCTGTCGAGAAGAAGAAGCCTAGAAAGCTAGTCAGGCAGACCACACAGTCATGATGCAGTTCACATTGCTTTGCACAAAGCTTCGGGAGAACCTACAGCTTCTTCGCGCATCAGTTTGGAACGCACTAGTTGGCATCTCTCTGAATTCAGCCTTGCCACCAATTGTACTTTCAGGAAAAACCGGTTGCATGGATTGTAGTGATCGCTGGAAATTAGCATCCGATTCCGATGTGCGAAGACGCTGTACCGTGAACGTGCTTCGTTAAATGAAATACTGACATTCTGAACATAGTTGGCTCGAAATAAGTGTACAGTCAGTCTTTTCAGTCATCACCAACAACCAATACGAACGCGGACTAGATTGGCGGGCAATATGTGATATATATTGTCCTCGTGCCGATGTGGAGAGACAATGGATCGTCAAACCTGTCGAGTTTATCCTTCCGGGACTACAGTTGCATACATATTATCCGGCCGAGCTCGCTTGCAGCCTGCACCGATATATTCTATGGCATCTCCGACCTGTCAACAATCTCGTATCCGTTCTCGTCGAAGTCTCAGTATGATACTGCAAAACTTGGCGCTGGCCGCTATCTTCAATGCGCTTCCGATTCGAGCTGCACTTACCTACAAGGGCGTCGACTGGTCATCGCTCCTCGTGGAAGAGGAGGCGGGCATCAAATATAGCAACACTGCTGGAACAGTACAGCCCCTGGAGACGATCTTGAAGAACAGTGGCGTGAACACCGTCCGACAGAGGCTATGGAACAATCCGAGTGATGGCAACTATAACCTGGCGTATAACCTCGAACTTGCACAACGAGCGAACGCAGCAGGGTTGAATGTCTATCTTGACTTTCACTTTAGTGATACATGGGCAGGTAAGTAATAGTATAGCGCGCCATCTGTGCTTCAGGAAGCTGACAACAACAAGATCCCTCTCATCAGACCACGCCAGCAGCATGGGCAAACTACGACATCGATGACCTCGCCTACGCCGTATACAACTATACCTTGGCCACAATGAATGCCTTCCATTCCGCCGGACTACCTCTCAGTCTTGTCTCGATCGGCAACGAAATTACAGCTGGCATGCTCTGGCCTCTAGGCTCCACAGACTCACCAGCAAACCTAGCTCGTCTCCTCCATTCAGCTTCAGCAGGAATCAAAGACTCAGCTCTCACCACAAAGCCAAGAATCTTGGTTCATCTCGATAACGGCTGGAAGTACGCCACCCAAGAATGGTGGTATGATCTGCTACTTGCCCAAGGAACTTTCGTTGATAGCGACTACGACGTCCAAGCAGTTTCTTACTATCCTTTCTTCAACTCAGCCGCGACTCTAACTTCTCTCAAGTCGAGTCTGACTAGCATGAAAAGCAAATATGGCAAGGAAGTTATGGTTGTTGAGACGAATTGGCCACAGACTTGCACGAGTCCGGCGTATAGATTTCCTAGTGATACGACTGCTATACCTTTCTCGGCTGCGGGTCAGACGACGTGGTTGAAGGATGTTGCGGCTGCTGTTGAGGCGGCTAGTGGTACTGGCCTTTTCTATTGGGAGCCTGCTTGGCTAGGCAATGCTGGATTGGGGAGTAGTTGCGAGAATAATTTGATGTTTGCCGGTTCTGGGAAGGCTCTGGGTAGTCTTGCTGTGTTTAGTAGCTTGTGAAGATATTGGTCCAATAGTGCTCGTGGACCTAAATCGCTTCTATGCCTGAGTGCAATATTGGACTGCAACATTGCAGGTCATGCTATTGTTATCTCACGAGTCAAGTGCTTTCTGCGCTTCATCGTTAATCTCTTTCAAGCTCTTCGCGCTCTCCTTCATCTTCTTATTCTCCTCGTCGCTCAAAGGCAACGGAATGCTTCGCACCAACCCTGCTCTACCAAGCACAGCGGGCATGCTCAAACACACGCCAAGATCTTCTTGCCAGTGAGAGACAGGCCTGATCGCCCTCTGATCGAACAGTATCGCCTTGCAAATGCTAGCAGTCACAGCGCCAATGCCATAGTTCGTCGTACCCTTCGCTTCGATAATCGCACCAGCTTTGTCTCTCGTCTCATCCGCAATCTCTTCTCTGTTGATACTCTTCTCCACCCGGTCGAGTGCCACGCCTCCGACTGATACTGCTGACCAGGCGACTACTTGGCTCTCACCATGTTCTCCTAACACGAATGCTTCAACATTACTCTGAGAAACGCCTATCTGCTCAGCAATCTTGCCTTTCAGTCTCGCCGAGTCAAGAAAAGTTCCACTACCAAAGACCTGCTCTTTGGGATGATCGAGGAACTTTTGCGCAAAATAAGTCATAACATCAACAGGATTCGCGACTACAAGTACGACTGCTTCCTTCTTGATAGATCCTAGACTTCCTGCAACAGATTTGAGGATCTTGGCATTCTTTCCCACAAGGTCTGTTCTGCTTTCGCCTTTCTTCTGTGCAGCACCTGCGGTAATGATGATGATATCGGCTTGTCCAGCTTCCTTTGGGTCTGAAGCAACGTGTACGCGTGTGCTTGTAGTATCGTTTGTCAATATGGCATCGCGTAAGTCTGCGGCTTGAGCTTCTACGACCTCTGTCTGAGGGTCGCTAAGGATGATTTGGCCAGCGATCGGATTGAGGATCAGACTGTATGCTATACTGGATCCGACTACTCCGGCAGCTCCAACAATGGCGATCTTCGTAGGCGATGAAGAAGCCATTGTGGAGAGTTGTCTTCGAAATAGTTGTTGATGAGCAGAAGATGCTGTCCCGGCTCGAGTAGGAGTGTTGCTCTGTGATCTGTGAGATAATTGGCTTGCAATGCACCGAGTACAGGTTTGATATTTTGTAGGTCGAGTACTGGCCGCAAGAGCTGTCGTCAGTCGATTCACGAGATTGCGCTGGGACATTTGTAATGAATTTCGGATTGAAGAGATCTGTTCTTTGTAGCCAGAGTTGCGTATCGATGATGGTATTGCACTATGCACGTCATCTTCGTTACTCGGTGAACGAGAGTGGCACGCGATCACGTGTACCAAGAATCGAATGCTCATGAGGCTTACATACCATTATTATGGAAAGCTAAGTGGCCCACTCCTCTTGTTCTTGTAGATGCTAGGGCTCGGTCAGAAAGAAGGGCCAAGCAGAGCGTGATAAATTCTGTAATATAGCTTCGGTGATACTGCACAGTCCATGTCAGCTTGAGTACGATTATCATGGATCGAAGCATGGAAAGGCAGCCAAACTGGAGCTGGCGCGTTCACCTTCTTGCACTGCGCCGATGTTCCGCCACTGCTAGTAAGACGTTGACACAGCATCTTCTCGGATCGCAGAGTGAAGAGATCATGCCGAGCCGAACACTCCAGGAGCAAAGACGAGTAACTGAGTAATCGACCGTCATGTCTCGATTTGCTCCTTAAGTCCAGACTCCACTTCCCAATGTCCGGGGCATGTTGCTTCATGCGACGGTAGTAACGTGCTTGACTGCGTTGCATACGTTCCAGAGTAATCGTATGTTCCTATGGCCATGGCTATGGAAGGGCTTGTTAGCAAACATCAGATGGGGTGACTGCTTCTTGCTGGCGTCCACGACTCTGCTTCCATTAAAGAAGCCTTGAGGTTGTCAGTACCATCTTTCATTGAGTACCACGTAGCATCTGTCCACAGTATATGCTGCTTCCTGTCCTTGACAATTGTCTTGGCTTCGTGAGCTGAATCCTTAACAGCCCCACCTGTTCTTCTGGCTCTTGCAGCTGGCCGAAGGATTTTTCACCCGACATTGACCATACTTCGTCTGGTATACACCGCGTGGCCTATCACATCCGCGAAGGATGAATGTAGATCCTCTGCGATCGGAACCAGCGCTAGTTGTCACAGCTCTTTCTCCTGCAGGCTGCGCCAGAATTGTCCTAGCTTGATCATCACGCTTGCTACAGCATGCTCAACAGGACGGCCATGCTCGAGATTGCTTGCTTCACCGCCGAAAGTGCTGAGATAGCAGCAGGCGCAGGTGCTGATCGAATTGAGCTCTGTGACAACCAAGCAGCAGGTGGGACGGCACCTCCTGCATCATGGCTTGATCAGGCCAAGGCACATGTGAAGATTCCAGTCTTCGTTATGATCCGACCTCGTGGAGGCGACTTCCACTATTCAGATGCAGAGTTCGACGAGATGAAGTCGCAAATAGACATGTTTCGGAAGGCCGATGGCTTCGTCCTCGGCTTGCTTGACAACGAGCGTAAGATCGACGTCTCTCGAACGAAGGACCTGGTCGAGCGAGCTAGCCCACTGCCATGCACGTTCCATCGTGCCTTCGATGAGACTGCAGATCATATGCAAGCACTGGAAGCTGTTGTGGCCACCGGCTGTACCTCCATCCTGAGCTCAGGTGGAGCGACCAACGCTGGTGCCGGGACTGTTGTTCTCAAGCAATTGGTTGAGAAAGCAGATGGGCGAATTACCATCATCGCTGGCGGCGGTGTGAGGCTGAGCAACATCGAGGACATTTGCTTGACTGCCGGCGTTTCTGTATGTCACTCTTCTGCAACCACTGCAGGCAACGCGCTGCCTTCTGCGTCCGAGATCCGGCAGATGAAAAGTCTTCTCGAGATGGTGATCCCACCTTAGATGCGAGAACTCAGGTGGCGAGTCTTGTCGGATTCTCGTGTGTATGGTGCATATAGCGTGCCGTGGGGGTCGTCAGATGCTACCTTGCCATCGCCACTGATGGCCAATGCGAGAGGATCGGCTGGCGGTTTCGAGGTTGGACGCGTGTGTTTGGCATACTTGGCGGAGGATGCGGACGCGTATCCGATACGGCAAGCTGCTCTTCTCGTGTCAAGTCTTACGAATGCGAATTGCGAAGTTGCGCTGAGAAGAGTCGTCGTAAGATGGTGGAATAGAGATGGAAGTGGTGTCTAACAACGAAACGCGAAGAGATGTGCGCGCTCAACATCCGTGCGTAAGCAAGTCAGGCGTTCGGCGTCATATTAGGCCGTCTACAACACTCATAGCAAAGAGCATGTGAACTGGGTCCATGAAATTACTGATATCAATGGTGTATATCCATGCTATTGTGCTCTAGAATGCTGTGCTGCTGCTGACTTCAGGGTGTAGGTGCACTCCAACATCCTCACCTCCACTTCTCCTTGACCAGAGACCTCCTACTCTGCTACCCACACTGCTGCCATACCCATTCCTGTACCCACGCACATGCTGGTCAAACCGATCTGCTTGTTTGTCCTCTTCAGCTCGTACAATAATGTGCTGACTTGCCTGGCACCAGTGCATCCCAGAGGGTGTCCGAAGGCAATCGCACCACCTTTAGGGTTGATCTTCTCGTGAGGCAGTCCAAGCTCATTCGCACACCATAGGCATTGAGAGGCAAACGCTTCATTGATCTCGTAGATGTCCACGTCGTCCTTGGTGATGCCGGCCTTCTTCAAAGCTTCAGGAATAGCCTTCCATGGGCCGATACCCATGAGAAGCGGTGGCACACCAACGATTGAAGCTGCAACGTACTTGCCCATGATAGTCTGGCCAAGACGCTCAGCAGTGCTTCGCTTCATCATGAGTACTGCTGCAGCTCCATCGGATATTTGTGAAGCATTTCCAGCGTGAATAGATCCATCCTTTGAGAAAGCAGCCTTGATCTTTCCTAGAGACTCAGCAGTGACTTGACGCACTCCGTCATCGGCTGCCACAGTAATCTCCTTCTCTTCGTCTGTCTTTGGGTCTGTCCACTTGACCTTGAGTGGGTAGATCTCCTCCTTGAACAGGCCAGCCTTGTTCGCCTCGCCAGCCTTGCGGTAGCTGTCGGCAGCAAACTGGTCTTGAGAAGCTCTTGTGATTCCCTTATCCTTTGCCATGTTCTCACTGAGCAATCCCATGGGAACTTTGCACTCTGCAGCTTTCTTGTGACCTTCGAGAAGTTCGCTGAACTCGGTCACCGCACCTGGGCCGTACTGCGAGCTCATACTCTCAACACCTGCGCCAATACCGATTTCAATCATGCCAGCCTTGATGGCGTTGGCAATTTCGGCACATGCTTGCAAGCCAGAGCTGCATTGTCTGTTCAGACTCTTGACCGCTGTGGAGTCTGGAAATCCTGCAGCGAGTGCCGCAGCTCGGAATTCCGTAGCTCCTCCACCAGGTGCCAGCACACATCCAACTGAGATATCCTCCACGAGGGCTGGGTCAATGCCAGAGCGCTCAATGAGGCCCTTGAATGCACCATGCAGGAGATCCGCACCTGCAGTATCCTTGAACCCTCCTCGGCCGCCCTTGGTGATGGCTGTTCGGAGGGCGCTGGTGACCACGATGTCGTCGGGGTGCTTCTCCAGCAGTCCTGCCCTGCCAGTTGCGTTCATGTGGCCTACGACTTGCTGTACTCGGGTCTGAGCCGCGTGTGTTGTGCTTTGGTTTGCCATTATTAGAGATGATCAGTCGGTCTGTGAGATGATAGATGTGTAGAATGAGCAAGAGATGGAGAACAAGGACCTCTGTTCACTTTGTGTTTTGATGCTCACCGAGGTGGTCAAAGGCCAGTGATCGTCACAAGCCGAACAGACATATGCCAAAGACGCCGAGGTCCGTCAAGACGACTCAACGTCATCCAATCAGCTGTGCACCTCACATCTTCTGTCTGATGACCTTTACACCAGGACCAGGTTAATTCTTGAAGATTAAGTCGGATGTCTCCGGTATAAGTAGCATGTGTTATGATGCTTCTCTGGCTAGGAACCATATCGACATCAGCTGCGACTCTTGGCCGCGACGTGAACCACGAAGATTGCCCATTTTGAAGCGATGGAAAGTCTTTGTGATCAGGCTGTGCCGCGTAAATGTTGCCGTCTTCGTCAGTCGCGAGTAGTGAGTAAGCGTTCGAAGGGCGTCTCTGCTGAGGCTGTACTTCTATTGAAGTCTCTCGACAGGAAAAGTAACGAACAACATGAGGTTTTATGGAGGCGTTGTTGGTTGACGGCGGCGAGGACCTGCGCAGGGATTGGACTTCTTGGCATGCTCTTTCTGCTTTATGCCGTTAAACTCTTGATCCTTCGGAGGTTCTCACGCATCACTATGCAATTCCTCCATCTGAGCACATCTCGCTTCTTTCATCAGCCAGCCGCATCATACACTTCCTGGTCATGCGCTCTGATCTGGTCGTGAGGCCACGAGGCTTGGCTGCGCGAAGGACGCAGGACGCAGCCGCATCTCATACTTCTCGCTTCTCCTGCAGCTGATAGCTCTCTCATCACGATGTCGGGACCGAGGCCAATGACCATCATTGGGAATGCATCCCGCAGGAAGAACATGGTGTGCCTCATCAGGCGTGAATGATGATGTTCAGTCCTGCTCGCTACTCGGCACAACTCGGTGCAATGCTCGCAACGTGATCTGCACTGTCGATGCAACCTCACTGACCATCTTTTTGTCCAGCAACAAGACCACAGAATACGGATTACTATACATGGGCATAGATAGGCTAAGCCCTATCTCGGCGCGCATATTACTTTCTAGCTCAGAGCATCTTCGAAGCTCCATAGCGCTAGAAGCACGAAGGATCGGACTTGCAAGGGCCCTCTCGCGCCAGAGCATCACCCAGGGTTCGCTGTCCGCAACTCCGCAGGACTTTTGGAGTGCATAGAAGGTCTGCACAGTTCCGAACCGCCTTCCAGGAATCCAACAGAAGCAGGATCGCGGCGTGAGACCTGCTCGCATTCATTTCCAATTGCTGCTGAGCCGCCTGTCAAGAGGATCGCCTCAGGATGATACCGGTGAAGCGCACCTATCAGGCTGACTACAGATGGTAGTTTCGTGAGCAACAAGCGCCGCACAGCAGCAGCGAGCACGTACCTGTTCGCGCCGTCGAGCGATTCGTAATGTCGCACGACACCATCGGCTCGTCAGAACTGAGAGTTACGGCGGCACAGCTAACAATAACAATACGTACATTCGCCGCTGGTCGTCATGTACCAAGACTACAAAGGCTGTGGACGGGCATGTAACAGGAAGCGTTCTTTCCTGCCTTGACGCCTCATTTGCTGGACCGAACACTCAGAAGCGAGTCCGGATCCTTCAGCAGCAGAAAAAGCGAGCTATAGCCTGTTCATCCATCAGGATTCAAGCGCTACATGCAAGCCACCGAACTCTGGTCAGGCACTCGGAACCCTGTCAGCTTTGCAGCCCTTATGCTTAGACCGCATTTCGAGAAATACAGCCAGCCTGATCGGAAGTTTGTCTCAGCTAACTTGGATTGTTCCATATAGGTTGGTGCACCTCCGCCTCTATCACAATACGCGTCGGCTTCGTCTACCGCATTCTATCTTGGCCCCGACGTATCTTGGAAGGGTTTGCAGTTAGTCTTTACCACAAGCCTCCATTCCACGTGGCCATCAGCCAAGACTCTACGCCAATCGTGCGACTTGGACCCGCATACGCCGTGTACAACTACCGGCTAGTGGCGAGCGAATTGCAGGACCAACTCATAAGGAGACGGGCTGTCCGCGCAAGCCTTGGGAGGCGATTTTTACTATTGTCATATACTCATCAGCTGGACCCGCAACGCAAGACCGTGGCCAAAGCGTCAACATAACACAAGAACGATGCCAACCGCGACCCGAGAAGTACATTATGTCAACGCGAAGCTACCCAAGATACGGACCGCGTATCATATGTCAGTAGCTATGCCCTCGCCATCTCCAGTGTCAGGCAACCGGCAAGCAACGATGCTTATGTCGCAATCAAGAGAACTACCTATGCCAGTGGTTTCACGGATCACAAGTCTCGACCAGGCACAGGCAACACTCCAGCATTGCGCAACGAGACTCAACAAATCGTGGCCAGCAAATCCAGCACGATCATCACCACCAAGCTCTCCGATCGATGGCCACGAGAAGCGTCTATTCCAGCAATGGCTCGAGCAATGGGAAACGGCGTTCACAGCGTATCTTCGCGCGTACATGTCCAGCATGAAATCTGACGATGTCGCACGCTCAAGAGTCTTAAAGGCCAACCATCTGTCCTGTACCATCCTCGCTTCGGAAGCCGGTCCGAGCATGAGAGCATACGATATTTTCGCAGCGGATTTTCAAGCCATTGTCGAGCTCGCGAATGCAGTGTTATCGTCACGATCACCAAGCACGGCACCATCTTCACGTTCAACAAGTACGCTGGATGTGCGAGAACCACTCTACGTCGTGGTCGCCTGTTGCGACCGACTGCCAACACGAAACAAGGCTATCGAACTCCTCGGCAAGATCAACGGACGTTGAACAACATGTGGTGACAGACTGGCTATTGCAGAGTCGCTGCCCGGAATTGCAGCTATCTCGCATCTGGAAGGCTGCTACTCGAATAGGCATGTGTCCGGAAAGCGTAAAGGGACGCTCTAGTCCTGTCATTCTCGAACAAAAGATCGGTCAGCTTGCGCAAGCGGGCTTCCAAGGGCTTCGATGTTCGGGACGCTAGCTCGATCCTCCCGCTCTCAGGCTCTTGTGGGGACACTCCGGACTTAAGGTCAAGACAACACTCCATTATACACGATACTTTATCGTCAGCTTTTTGGAAACGCACAGGCGATTGCATCTGCTCAATATCAGACGTCTTGGAAACCTGCGGAAAGCATGAGGATGCATCACAGCTGTGCATCGGGTATCAACTCGACCGCGGCTGGCTGAGCTTCTGGAAGAAATACATCATCATTCGGTTCCGAAGCTGAGACGGACCGCAGCCACGCACACCTCAACGGCACATGGCATGCACGCCGTCAAGACGATAAACGAATGTGGCTTGCATCACGCCGTGCTATTTTGACCCGTATTTGCGTATTCAGACCACACGTCGAAGCCGTGAATCAGTCTGGGCAACGTCACTCCGCGTCACATGACTGACCGAAAGGGCTTGTTAAGATCTCGAGGGCCTGGCAAGCGCTGTCAGAAGCACCATCACCTGCGTGCAGCATGAAGGCAGATGTAGTAAGCACGAAGCGCGAGAGCGATATGCATCGCGGGATCTGCCCTCGCCCAGGAGTTTCACGAGCACACTGGTCCTCAGTCATAGCTCGCCGGGTCAAAGTGGTCGCTGGGCCTGGAGGACAGAGCAGAACACAAGATTATGGGTTTCAGAAACTTATGCTACGGGGTGATCTGTGGAAGCTACAGGGTGATTTGTGGAAGCTTATGGTCGGATAATACATGTGAACGCATATTACAGCACACGATCATGGGACAGATTTATAACGATATTCACTGCATCAATCAAGCTCTTCATCGATACGATCAGTTCTATGACGAAAGACCAATGAGCTCTCACGAGACGGCCGTGGACTCGCTCACCCATGACAGCCCTGCCACCACGCGCACGAGACTATCAAAGATCGTCAATGTCGCGGCCTTGAGACTCCAGGGTCACATTGATTTTCAAGTGAAGGGCATATAGTGGTTGCGCTAGATGAAACATATCACCAAGTGGAGCCGATAGGGCTTTTACAGGTCAAATGAAGTGCAGATCAACGAACTGAGGGCCATGATGGAGGGCAGACACAATACCTGCTATGATGCTGTAGACAAGGATCTAGGAGGGAGTGATCATCTCGACGCTGTAACATCGGCCGTAGTGGCATGCTTGTATCCATACTTGCAATTGGACCTATAGTGGTATGTGTGCAAGCTGCTCCTTTAGTGAAAGACCAAAGCGTCTACGCACACACCATCATGCAACAAGTCATCACAACGCAGCACTCAGCTTAGCCACAAGAGCAAATACGCATGCACTTCCTCAACAAAGACAACGCAACTCAACTCGAGCTTTGTATATGTTGTGTGCCCTCAACGCCTCAAAGACGCCACACCGCCAAGACATTATTCGGTCACGCCGAAACCAATTGCATCCTCCATACCAGGATAACAAGTAGTGGCGTATAGTGTTCCTGGAAGGATGAAGGAGCTGGTTCGCTGTGTGGCACATTTGTTGTGGAGCTTCAAGAATACTCTTTGATCTTGTATGTATCGAACTCACATCTCGTTGGCTTGATGTGGAACTTCTGCTGCGTAGCTTCATGTAGGGCTGCTGTCAGTTGACGGACAACTAACTGATCATGTCATTATGGCCGCGTTCCTTCGGTGTAGTTAATCAGCCCAGTCGGGTTCGTAACTTTTGCGAAATGAGGTTAGGTGAAGGATGTGGCATCCATGAAGGAGCAGAGTATAGCTTGCTGACAGGAAGATGTCTAGCCATGGAAGCTCTGCGATTGCCCTCGGTAGGATTTTCAGGATCTCGAGATGACAGGATTTGGTTGTTTTCATCAAGTCATCGTCGCTCGCTAAGCCCTGCTAGATCAGTCGTAAGCACGAGTGAGTAAGGTCAGGGCATCAATACTGGTCAGCCTGTCTCCTAGGTGTCTTATGCTATCTTCTCAGACTTCGTGGAGCAGAGGTAAGGTAGACTTGAAAGAGAAGCAGAACGCTCCACGCCAGAATGCATTAAACGCTCATCTCGAAAGGGTAGTAGCATCTCTTACCACCTACACCATCTTCTTCGGTTCCAACTCAGTCTCACCAATTTCAGAACTACCATCATCACTTTGTCCATCGCGCTCAATAACCCATCCGTGGCTTTCACTTTCTCGACGCCTTCGCCCGCGCTCTCTCATAGCCTCGTGCAGATTCTTCGACACTTCTTCCAGGTTGGCTTTGGAGCTGTTGGACCCGATAGATGTGAAGCCCAGACCCTTTCCAGATCCGAAGCTGAAGCCTCCAGATCCACTATTGGCTCGACTACGACTTCGGTTGGGTGTGCTGGGTCGCGATGCAAACATGCCAATCGAGCCAATGTTCTTGAATGATTCATTTCTGGGTAGATGGAGACTGCCAGCACGACTGTTGAATGTGGATGAATGGTGTTGTGTCGGGCTCGAATTCGTGAAGTGGAGAGCATCGAGTTCACCACTCCCGCTGCCATCGCGCTGGTGGCGACTGGGTCCTGGTGTGCCGGGTCTCGACCGCTCCGGCGAGTGGAGAGGGTGCGTAGGGTCGTGCAGGATGCGGTTGTGGTCGAAGTCTGGGTACAGTTGAGGACCGAGTTCATTGATGACATCGTTGATCCTCTGTTGCAGCTCTTCGCGATCTTTCCTCAGTCTGACCAAAGTGTTGGTCGATGTTGGGTTGACGGACAGGAGTAATGGTCGAAGCGATTTGAGGATATCCATGCCAATCTCACCAATGCGCAAGGCGGCGAAGCAGATGGCCGGGAAGAAGATGAGCGCGCTAATGGAGACGAGCCACAAAGGTACCCAGGTAGGTACCAGACCTCTGATGTTGTTCTTGTATGTCCATACCGTGACAACAATGGTGTAGAAGATATCCAAAGCAGGAGTAAGTGCCAATGAGACAAGGATCTTCCAGGTCGCAACGACATCTCGTGCCTTGACTTTGACTGTGGATGCAGCCAGTGCTTCTCTGGCCTTCTTGATCGAGATGAGCTTTGCAAGAATGAAGACCGGCGAGAACAAGATCACGCCAGGAAGTGCGCTCAGCCCCAGCACGATAACCTTGAGCGATCGGTAAGTGAGCAGGAAGACAACTTTCCAGATTGGGAACTTCGCATATGACACTTGATGGTCGCGGATATTCAATCTGAACAGAGCTCTATTGTAGCCCAGGATGTCTTCTTTCAGCTTGATGATCTTCGGATCATCCTTGAAGGTTTGATACCCCTTGACTAAGCGACGATTAAGCTCTACGACGGTTGGTAGTGGAAGTGGTCGACCTTTAGGATTGTATAGCCTTCGTACAGCTTGCACCAGCATCAAAGTCTCGTAGTCAGGCGCTTGTACTGTGACAGCAGAAAGCGCGTCGTGCACTCGGTCAAGGACTGTCCCCACTGCATCGCGCTTTCGGCCGCTGCTGTACTGCTCAACCAGTTCGGGCTCGATGTCTATGGGAGCGCCAAATTCAATGACAGCTCGAGAACGAAACTTGTGGGCGTTGAAGTAGTTCATGCCGACTGGCACGATCTTGACATTGCAGTTTGGATCCTTTTCAAGCGCGCCAAGTGCCATGATCGCAAGGCCGGGCTTCAGTGGAAGGAGCTCAGTCCGGTCGTGACTGCCGCCTTCAGGAAAGATCCCGATGCAGCCTCCTCGGTGAAGATGGTTGAAGACATCATTGTATACAGAGGACTGATCGACGTGAGGTGCCACGCTGAACTTGACACCTTCAAACTTCTCGTCGACGCCGTCCTCACTATCGCCATCAAGCGGCTTCCCTGTCAGCTGCTTTAGTGCTACATCACCTTTGAATGGCTTCTTCAACCTGATTTCGGTAGCGCTTATGATCTCTTCGATCTCTGTACTGGCTGATGTGTTGTTAACGCTGGGTAGTACCAGTAGCCCGCTCTTCATGAACTGTGCACTCGTGAAGTCTGTGCCGGTGCCTCTGATCAGGCATGGGTCGCTTTCTGGGTCTGGTAGATATATCGTCCCCTGTGCTGGCTTCTTCATGTCCAGGGCTCTTCCCACAGGTACCGAGCCTACCAGGCCCGCCATGAAACCTATGAACTTCCGTCGCATGCTCTTCTCCGCAACCAAGAACGCTATTCGGCGATGCGCATCATGTCTCACCACTCGCATGAGCAGGAGAGGGTCGACAAACTGGTTGGCATGTGGTGCTGCCACGAATATGACTGGCCCAGTCTTCGGTATGCGCCATGATGATCGAGGATGGATTTCGCGAAAGAAGAGCTCGACAACAACGTTGAAGATCCAGAGGAAGATGTCATAGACGATGCCGTTGGTCGTGTCCTTTGCCTTGTCCTTGGCCCGCTGGGGCTTGTGATTGCCCGGCATGTTTCCACTTTCCACTCTGCGAGTAAGTGGATACCCTTCGTTGCCTATATCTGGATTGGCATCTGGCTGGAGTTGTGCGGGGGTGAGGTGAGGTAAAGTGTGGGTGGAAGCGGTTCAAGTGTTGCTCTGTGGTGATCAGACGGTCCGGCCGTGTGTGAGAGAAGTGGAGAGAAGATCGTGTTGTGTACTTGGCCTGACTGCGTTGAGATTCAACTTCTTTTGCTTGGTGAGAAGCAAGAAATGCGGAGCGATGGGAGCTTGTTGGAGGAGTCCCCTTCGTCGCGGGGAGGAAGGACCGTTCCGTTCTTTCCTTCCTCAGCCCCAGCTTGCATGCTTCTCAGTGTTCAGCCTCTTCTTTCACGAATCCGACTCCTCCCACCTCCACCTCACAAACAATTCGCAGCGAGGGTTCATCATCTTGTCAGCAGGTCTGTCACATCCTCCGCAACAGTGATACACGCCGTCCAGTGCCTCTCCACAAGCTGGTGGCCCCGAAGAGTTCTCTTAGATCTCCTCGGCCTATACAGCGCAGCACGTCTTCCAGCAGATCGATGGCAACGACATATGCAAGCAGACTCGAATGCAGCCATGTATCCACGTGGAGGAGCGGCTCATCGATAAAGTAATCAGCGATTGTTGTGCTATGCATTACTTCTAATATGTCAAATGGTCGCTTCAGACACCAGTCAACAGCTCACAGCATACAAGCATACGAATATACTGAAACGATCGATGAGTGGTCCATGCAGCTTATATTGTAGGCCACTACCACTGCCGCCGAACTAATCTCCACCACGATCGTGAAGTCTCTCATCGCTTCTTGGCTATGTCATATATGAACGACATCCTGGTTGTCAAAATTCCGGCAGACGCCATAAACCTTGCACGGAAACAACATTTTCCAGGTCGTCTAGGATGAATTACCAGGTATGAAAACCTATTTCAGTACCAAGCGCTGACAAGACATCATCTTGCGCGTCGATGAGGCTTTGGTCAGCTGCTTCTCCTCTTCATCAGACTTCTCAGGACTGTGCCATCAGCATATCCACCACGCAAACGACTTACACCGCATACTAAACTCGAAGAGACCACTCGTATCAACCACAGGCACTATGCGCTCCTCCACAGCAACCTTCCTGGCCCTGACCAGCTCACTATTCTCAACTTCCGCATACGGCTGTCTTTACTTCAATGCAACGCTCACGGACACAAAGCTCTCCGTCCACAGTTGGGACGATGCGAACAACAACAATGCGACAAATGCTGAAGACATTATCTGCACTGGTACCGATCTTGATCCGACTCCTGAGGGATACTGGTCTGTCCCCTGCAACCGTAAGTCTCTCGTGGGCACAACCCAATTCAAGACATATGATGCGGCATGATGATATGGCAATGGCTTGTGTGCTAACGAATGCAGGTGCCGACAATGCCAAAAGCGACACAGTTTTCGATGTCTTCCTGGAGCCGAACACCAAGCGCTTTTTGGACATCATATACCGCTACTCGAACCCTGGAGCAGAGGGTCTGCAGCTTGCGGCGGGAGGCGAGAACCCGGACGAGTTCCTGTTCAACTTTCGCGTCGCATCGGTCGATGGATCCTTCTTCAAATCTAGAGAGTTCTGCGCTCAGTACGACATTCTGAGGTTGATCAAGCCAGAGGCTGTCAAGAATGAGTGCGACTCGCTCGATACCTGTTAGACATAGGGAAAAGGGTATGTTGGGTCATGATTGTGGTGCGCTCGATCATTGATCCAGACTTGCGCACCAGACAAAACATGCTGACCATCAAGCAGGATGGGTTGAGCATCGCAGTACATGAACATTTTGGTATGAAGTCAAATAATAATGCAAGGCATGTCAAAGGAGCTGTAACCAGTTGGTCGAGCACGTCCGACTATTGTAGAGTGCAATACAAGCGATTCAAGCACGCAAGAAACCCGCATGAACATACGTGGTCCTCGCAATTGATGCGAATGATGTTGAATTCCAAGGACTCAACTTCCTGAAGAGGCTAGTGCATCACCAATCGGGTTCCTGAAGAAGGATTACCACTCAAGCAGAACTTTCAGCCGAGGAGCTCGTCATGCAAGCCTTTTCACGCCTTTTACCAAAGTACAAGTACACTGTGATAACTCTAGACACAACGCAACTCATCATTCTTCCATCATCGTTTATGGCGCTTCACCTCAAGATTGACAGCTTCTCACAGATTGCTCTTCTGAAAGACCATGGCTGAAATCGATATCACCATGCCACGAGATGTGGCCATTACACCAAATAACAAAGCCGTTGAAGAGATTGCCCCCAATGCCACAATGACATTGGCGGCAACAAGCAGACCCGAGTCGGTGACGAACAGTATAGACGTAGAGATGCGTCAGCTTACTGGAACCGGAACAAATGTTGCCATGCGAGAGGATATTCCACCTGATGGTGGCTACGGTATAGTCTCTCTCCGACTTCTAGCTTCCTGGCACACAGCATTGCCTCTGCGACTTCACTAGCTTCGTCGACGTCGACTTTGCGGAATGCAGAGGGTCACCGAAGCTGTCACGGCGCAACATCATCAACCTCGACTGACATGTTGTCACAGGCTGGGTCTGTGTGATCTGCGTATTCCTCATCAACGCTCACACATGGGGTGTCAATGCCGCCTGGGGCGTGTTCCTTGCCTACTATCTATCTGCGTCAACATTCAGTAACGCCAGCCATCTTGAATACGCTCTGATTGGAGGTCTCTCCATCTCCCAGGCCCTCATGGTCACGCCCTTCGTGGCCATCTCGAACGAGAAGTTCGGCACAAGAATCACACTATTGATCGGCACTCTACTGGTGGCAGTATCAATGCTGACCTCCTCCTTTGCAACCCAAGTGTGGCAACTCTTTCTGAGTCAAGGAGTCTGCTTTGGTTGGGGTATGGGCTGTCTCTACATCACCGCAACGGCTATACTTCCCCAATGGTTCTCCACAAGACGCAGCCTTGCTTTAGGCATTGCATCCTCAGGAGCAGGCTTCGGTGGATTAGCATACAATCTCGGTGCTGGAGCTGGACTGGAGACTGTCGGATGGAGGTGGACATATCGCATCCTGGCCATCAGCACATTGCTAGTCAACATCACCTGCGCCCTGCTTCTCAAGGATCGAAATAGGCTTGTGCGTCCTAGTACGAAGGCCTTCGACATCAGAGAGTATGCTCGGATCGAGACTTGGCTTTTGATCATTTGGGGTATCATGACCGAGCTTGGTTATATCGTGCTCCTCTACTCACTCCCCAACTACGCTCAAACCATTGGGCTTTCAGCTCGACAAGGCTCTGTGGTCGGTGCGATGCTCAGTCTGGGACTGGGCTTTGGGCGGCCACTTGTTGGCTGGCTTTCGGACACATACGGTCGAATCAACATCGCCACAGGCATGACAGCTCTATGTGGTATCTTCTGCCTTGCCATCTGGGTCCCTGCGAACTCATACGGTGTTCTCCTCCTTTTTGCCATCACTGCGGGAACAGCTGTGGGAACCTTCTGGGGAACCATCGTACCTGTGACGGCTGAGATTACGGGTATGCAGAGACTTCCAAGTACCTTTGGTATGATCTGCTTGCCACTGGTCCTACCAACCACCTTTGCAGAGGGTATGGCACTAGAACTCGTGGCTGCGAGAGGTTATCTGAGTGCGCAAATCTTCACTGGTTGTATGTTCTTGGCCGGGGCTTTAGCCACTTGGTTGTTGAGGTCGTGGCAGATTCATCAGCTGGAGAAGAGGCAGGATGGAGGGCGGCCAGTCTCAGGACTATGGCTAACTGCACACGGTCTGCTGCAGCTGAGGAAGGTTTGAACGCTGGTAAGAAATCCATGTCGTATCATGGGCCTCGAGCAACAGAGACCGAGCGTGATCAGGAAAGAACATGTGACTGGCTCAGAGAGGTTGTCAAACGATGTGACTGGCTCGTAATGCGAAAGTTTCGACATCAATTTTGACATTCTAGCAAAGAAAGATTGGTCTTCATAGCGCACCATGCCTTCACCTCGATAGGTCATTCAAGAACAAGTCAATAGCTTTTCAGTTCCACCTGCGCACTCTCGCCATGCCACCGGACCATATTGCTCCAGATGAGAAGGAGTTCCCAGGTAGCTATTGCGTACAGGTACGATAATTACCTCCGGTACCTGCTGAAGAGTTAGCGCGTGAGAACGTAGTGGGACAACTGTCTAACATTTGCAAATGTTACCCAAGTTTCGAGGCTGAGAACAAGGATTGCTGGAATCACAGTATTCATTCGAGCATAAATTCAATCTCCTGAACAGACTCGGTGGTGTAGCACTTCTAGCCCGCAACTTCTGGCGTTGGAACCAATACTTCGCTGGTAGAATATGGTCTTCCGGGAGTTGACACGCTGCTTTAGAGACCGCGGTGCCGTCAATCGTAGTCCAGATCTTCTGATCGGGGGTAAGGTCGGACTCCAGGATTGAGAGCTCTAAGTTGGTAAGAGGAAGATATGCAAGAACGATACCAGAGGAATCGTAGGCTCGGGCGACGCCATCGTCGCCAACGTGGAGCATTTCCCTAGTCTGGTGCTCCAGATTACGCAGGCGAGAGTGGATCTCGTTCTTCGATAGTTATGATTAGCACTTCTTCCAGTAACTTCCTAGCATTATGTTGCTCACTAGCGAGGGCGAAGCAATCGTATAGGTAAGTGTCATAAGAAACAGAAAAAGAGTATGGAGTATAGCCATGCTGTGTGTTGATCGAGAGAATGTGGTGACAAGACTGTAGAGCAACCAGAAGTGGAGTCTCCGTGCCTCTCGTGGAAGATGGGAAGGACGAAGTATATATGCTTCTTGTTAACAGGCATCATTTGCTTCCATCCAGTCCCGCACTACGGGAAGATGGTGGGCAAGTCATCGTTCCACAATAGAGCACTCTTCAAGAACAGACTCAGTCGTCTCAGTCATCTCAGTCATACTGTAGGGATCGAATGGTAAAGCTTAAGGATAGTAAGCAGTGATGGTGTGACCAAGAAGCTCATTTTTACTAAACTTCAATTCGTCCATGTCCGAAGGCAATTCTTCGGATATCCCTCTAGGCAAGTGTTCGCGAAGCGGGCTCTGAAGAGTCCGCATCCGCGTCTCTGAGAGATGCGACACTTCGTGACATCTTGTTACCGCGACAGACATCTCCGATAGCTCTCACGGAAGCCCATACTGGTCGAGCTGTATGCTCGTTGGCTTAGTCGCCGGAGCTGAGTCGGAAAGCGTGTCGACATATCCTGCATGCATCTCCATTTAGCTTCACTTAATCGCATACTGGTCGGGCGTACTGCTTGTTGGCTCGGCTCCTAAGCCTGGATGGGAGACCTGGTGCCTTCTCTCACATGGGAAAGGTAAGACATGTGGAGCAGTGAAAGGCATGACTGTGGCCATGGTGCTGCAAGAAACCCAATGTAGTCCGAACATCTGCCATGGAACTCTGCTCCCTCGTCAGCCATCATTATGCTTGCCTCGATATGATAGCGATGGCTTAGGCAGCTCGGTAGTTGTGATCAATCAGGATGGCTTGACTTGTACTGTGCGAATGATGTTGTCTTGTTGCTCGGGAGAGGTCTCCTTAGGTCTCGTATAGCTCCTTGTATCAACAAAAGACATCTACCACAACCATGGTAGTTCTGAAGACATGGACCTACTAGCGATTGGCTCTTCTGATCGAGTCTAAGTGGCAATTCCAGATCATCCCTCCATATCGCCTCTCCAGTAGCAGATATCAGCACTCGGATACATGTATCAATCAGAGTGATGTGGTGCAGTGATCGAAGATCTCAGCAAGAAGCTCGAGGTTTTACCAGATAGTTCGCCAGCATCCCTTTCTGGTGATGGTCGCTAACGTGGCAGATGACCTGCCATAAGCCGACATCTGTCGCATTCATGTACAGTGTCTTGCTGACGCCGTCGTTGAGCGATACTGCCTAAAGGTGAATAGGTAGAAGGGTCAGCACAGATCTCTGAACAAGCAGGCTGTCTCAATCAATGTCTGTCCTCAAGCTCAGCACCTGGGTAAGTGCGAGCTCGGTACAACACAGAATTGAGCGCATGCCCTCTATCTACTGCTTTGCTTACAAAAGACTTCCTGCCATCATCCACGAAACTGTTGCCATGCATGTGGAAGACATGGCTCTCACCACCATACGCGTAGGCGTACCAGATGACCTTGTCGTCTTGGCACATCTCGAAAGCTGGATTGTTGGCGAAAATATAGCCGTTCAGGGAGTCTATCGAGCATAAGCCGATCAGTTACTGCACACATACTCGACAATAGATAAAACCTACGGAAGTTCGATGCTGCCATGAATTGACCAGAGCTGTTTAGGTTCACAACTTGAGGATGCCAGATTGAGTAATTTCCGCCCCAGAGAGTCTCAGTATTCAAAGCTCCGAACGTTGTGGATGCATCTGCGGAGTGGTTGCTCGACAACTTGCGCGCGTTCTGTCCAGATAGGAAAGACATAGACTCCTTATAGATCATGTAAAGGAGTGGGAACTCCTTGTAAGTGGACATGGTTTCATCCATCTTGCCGCGTGCGTACACGACTTGAGGACCGATAAGCCCAGAGTAGGTGTCAATATCCAGAGCCACGTACGAGTGGTAGCTGTGGGCCTATGTCCATCATTAGCGTGGTCGACTTATATACTCGCAAGATTGATGTACTCTCGCTGGCTGACCATCGTTGGGACCTGCGATGTCGCTGGTCAACCATTTGTACACGACACAGCTCCCTGGTGGAACACCATGATGACCAGGAGAAACAGCTCCGCCAGGAGGCAAAGTAGAGTTCTGGCCAGGCATAGGATTGCCAGGATAGTCCGACCCTTCATTGTACTTATTGTAAGCGAGACCCATGGAGTGCATCGTGGCATAATTCTCGGTGAGCATGTTGCAGAATAAGATCTGAACCATATCGCCGACCTCACTTCGAATCGTGGGTCCTTGAGTTCCTTGCCACGGTGGCTGTTGAGTCTCCGCCGTGAAGGAGCTATCGGTGTAGCCACGGTAGAGAGCCTTCAGGTAGGTGGTGTTGTATGTCGTCTCTGGCATGGCACGTGGGGACAGGTTGATCGGAACTCCTAGCCAGTTATCCCATCCCGTGGGAGCGAAGTTCCACTCGATCTCTTCGGCCGCAATGTAGTAGTTTCTAACATTGCCAGAGAAGTGAAAATCAGAAGGAGTTGATGATGGCAGCTGCCCATTCATGGACGTGGCACATGCTGGCGCGGATGAGGATGGGCTTGTAGCCGTCGCAGCCCAGGCACTTGCGGCTGAGAGTGATGCGAGGAACAGTGTTGGTCGGAGTCCGGAGGCCATGTTGTCGACTGATGACCGAGTATCTCACACGCTCTCCCATACCGGGGCGTGCATTTTTATATCTTCTGCAATTGCACTGCATACTCAGTGAGTTCAGCTAGCCTCCTAAAGTGTCAAGCACTGATGCTGTAAGGTCAGGCTATGGACCAAAGCATGCTACGAAATCGAGTCGAGTGCGTTCTCAGTTCAGTGCAAAGAAGCATTCCGGCCCAGAAGCGGCAATGTCGGGCTTTGGTATGTCACTTATCACCTCTGAAGCCAGCGACTTCACCGAGAAACTTATGCGTATCCAATCATAGTTGACTTCTATGTCAGCGGCTTTGAGAGTTGACTCGTATGCAAAGTAAGCATATGAATGTGACGTCGATCGCGTGCCACAACATATCTACTTGTCCAGATTCGCGTGAAGTCAGCGAGAAGCCAAAGAGGTTGCTTTCGTGTAGCGAATCATATGGCGCTTGGCTGTCAACAGCTTCGTACTCAAGATCTGCAGCTAGCAGAAGCCGAGTGCCGCATCCCGAGCGGCAGATGTTGCCGCGTGCAAGGCTCGAAGAAAATGGTCGTTGCCGTCCTTGCGTTGTCTCTGCGCTGAGCTGCGTGTATCGCACCGAGAATCAGAGACATATCAAGTGTGGAATCGACACTTCTGACTGTTCTCTAGAGACTAGCACTTGGGAAAATTCGAACGACTCAGCTTTGCTTCGAGCAGCGTGGACAACGCTCAGAGCTGGAGAGGCGGCAACGACCATCTTCCTCGACCCTTGGTGAGTTGACAGGCTTTGTGGAAAGACTGCATAATGAGTCTCCGAACATCGTGGTCGTTCTATGATGCTGAAGCCAGACGAGTGATGAAATGTCAACGTGTCGCAGTGTGGATGTCGATACCTTGGTTGTATATGTCCACATCGCCTGATTCGAAGCAAGCCGTTCATCCAGATTGCATCGAGGGCCTGAAGAGCTGAGCACCAGAGAGAAAGCAAGTCTGTACCAAGTACATTTCCAGAACTCGAATACCAGATAATCGTGTCATAGCATTCGCACCTACAGTCGCAGGTATGTTCAGTAAGCTCGAAGGCAAGTTCGAGGACACCGTGGTGTAAGGCTACGTGCATGAGTATAAGAATGTCCATCAGCAGCTGGAACCTCTTGAACTGTCGAAAGTGCGCCACGCCAGTCACTGGCGTTGTCCAGATCGTCCGGTGTGAGGGATGAGGCATACAATTGTCTATACTTCAAGTATACTTGCTTAGCGCACAAACAGACTACAGTATGTGCTCTCTCTTCAATCGCACTGGTATCTTCGCATCAAAACAAAGCCAGCCGAGAGTCACTGCCTCCCATTTCAAGTCGGGAGGCAAGATTCCCATCCTGCCAAAACGCCTTTCTTCGCCAACAGTACCGTCTAGCCAGTCGGCTTCCCAAACCAAAATTCAAGTAGACTTTCAAGGTCTGTAGCAGCACACATCTGCCCATGGTTCAACGGACTCCACCAATAATCAATGCTTCTTCCTGGCAATCTCTCCCAAGTCTGCTAAGATTTACTTCTCGTGACCAGTCGTCAAGTCTTCATGTTTGAGTCTTGGCTGCTAGAACTTCGTTTCATCGTGACTTCTTATTGTGCTTTTCGCATGTCTTCTTCCTGGTGGTATCTCTAATGCACATTGTGCCCCGGGGCCGATCTTTGATCACAGCAGAATGAGGTAATTCGAGGGAGCAATGCCGGTGTCGCCATTCTCCTTCTTAGCCTGCCACCACCTTCCAGAAACATCGCTGACTTCCAGAATTTCGTGCTTGGTGAATGAGATTTCGTTCGCGTCATCCGGATTTGCTTCGTAGCTGTATATGGCCTTGGCGCGGTACGGGTATTCTGTAGGTTGCGATACGGAGCTTTCTCCCACTCCAGTCGCATTATTAGTGCTCAGGCCTGAGACCGCGCTCGGTTCTGATCGAAGCGGTTGCGGGTATGCATTGTTCCTAGCCTGCGCACCCGCCATGCCGCCTGGATATCCGGTCACAGGCGACGCTGTCTCGAATCCTTGTAGATTGTTCGAATTGTACATTTGCGGTTGTTGCGCGCCACTGGAATGCGTGGTCTCTGGTCGATACGACTGTCGCATGGCTCTACTGTTGCGACTCGGTGCATGATCCTTGTGAAGAGCGAAGGAGTCCAGAGTCTGGCGGTGACTTGCCTGTGGTTCAGCGCCGAAGTAGAACATCCAGACGATCTGCATGCTGATCATTAGCCACTATGTTGACGGTGTATAGTGATAGAACGAGACTTACGCAGTCAATGGACAGCAGGATGAAGCCGGCGGCGGCGGCCTCTTTCGAGGCTTGGGGAAAGTAGATGAGTGAGTTCACTGCGGATGTCGTAAAGACTAGACCGGCAGCCAGGAACCCAGTCAACCCAACGCGATACATGTATATCGAGTCGGTGCCCACGACATATATCACTCCAAGGATGCATAGCAGCAAATATGCCAAACTCCACCAGGAGTAATTGGGGTAATCCCCATTGATATCGGCAATGATCGAGCTGACGAAGGCAATGATCCAGCCGGACTGTTATCGCCTGTTAGTGCATATTCTCTGTTCCTGCGCGCGCGGACAGAACCACTCACAATGCCGATGCCTATCGATCCGAGCCAAAAGGGATCGCCTGCAATGTTGCCAAAGGCGAAGCCTCTGTTACTGGCGCCATACCGGCCTGCGCCGCCGCCCATCTCCATCTTCTGCAGCGAAGGCGAGTGCTGGGTGCTGCCGAAGCTGGGCATGAATTATGTTGTACGATTGTCGTCGTGTCGCGTGAGAGAAACAAAGCTAAGCGAATGTCGATAGTTGGTGGGTGGAAGAGTGGTCGGCGGGCTCCCAGCCAGGATGCGCGGCAATCGTGTACAAAGAAACCTGATGAAAGCCGGAATATGTGGCGCCCGCGCTGTCAATTGTTGTCGCGTGCTGTGAAGAAGAGGTGAAGGTGAAGATGAAGGCGGTCGATAACGAGCGTGTGGTGTCCGGTAGACGGCGCGAGTGTGTTGCTGCGAGCGAGTGGATGGTGTGTCGAGAACAGCGCCGGGCTATTGCAGGAGACGGGAGGAGAGGAGTCGAGAAGGAGATGGGTGTCGGAGAGCGGTGGCGGTGAGAGCAATCTCTCGTTCAATCGCTGAGCTGGGCGTACGCTGGGCGTAGCGTGCGTGCGTGCGTGAGAAGACGGCGACGCAGAATCGTCGGTCGCAGTTTCCAGTGGTTCTCGCAATGTTCGATGCAAAACGACTGTCCACTCCACTGCTCGAGACGCGAATGTCGGCGGCGGCTCAAGTCAGCGCTAACAACCAACCCTGCATCCGGCTCAACTTCGACGACCTTTCCTGCGAGTCTAGATGTCTGTCTTCTTTTGTACAAGTGTGCGGGTGTACACAAGGCGATCTTCACGTAGAGGCGCTGTTTGCGATTCCCCAACGGCGATTATTTCGTGCATAAGAAGTGACTTTTGTAACGCTGGAGAGGAAGTGAGCCAATCTCCTGTTGGCTTTGATTCATCGCTCCACTTGCCACGCGGAAGCATACTATGTACGGCATGCGCCAGGATGTCGCAGGACACACCTACGGCAACTCTGGCACCTACGGCAACTCTGGAACATCGACTGCTCTCTGATATGTATCTACTTCAAGAACGACAACTCTTCGAGGCTTAAATGGCTTGTTGGGCACGCAACAAAGTCGAACAGAGCAATGCATACATCTGCCGTGTCTCCTGTTCCTCCTCATGGCTACGCCCTTGGCAGGTACATGCGGACCTGTACAGCAGCCAATTGATCCTTCCGAACCAATCACAGCGATGAGGCCACTGGTGCTGGTTCCTCATTTCTGCTGTAGCACCACCCGGTATGACAGGAAGTCCAAACAGTCTACTGCCACCCCTGGACCACCATGTGCTCAGCTCCAGAGTGCATAGGCAGGAAAGATCGCTGGATGATACACTCTCTGCTCCGTTTGGGCATTCACTCGACGTGTGAATCTCCGGTTCGTCCTGCAATGGTCAACTCCACCCCCCAAGAGTACCATCAAAGGCATACTTGTTGAGTCTGGCTTCTACTCATAGGATGATCACATTCAAGTCATCACCACGAATCATTGAGGAGTTGCAATATCGGGATCATGAGTTTCAGATCTTGCTAAGGTTTCATATGTTCAACTTAAGCTTCAGGCTTTCTTCTGATGAAAGACATACTTCAGCCAGAATTAATGACCAAGCAGGTGTCAATTCTCCGAACTGTCTCTTATCATCACTCCCATCGACTGTCAAGTATCATGCAGCCGGGCTTTGAGAGAATATCACGGACGGGCTCCACCTGTGACTCTTGTGACTCTTACGCGGACTGTGCATATCGACCTTCTCGCATGGCCGACAACTCGTTCACTTCGCCTTTCCGATCGCTTCAATGGCCTTCTGCACCAATTCCTGCGAGCCCTCATCCTTCACCTCCGACTTGATGCTACTCAACCTTTGTTGCCATACCTGCCACCTCGCAGGCGAGTAGCCGGTCCAGCCAGCATCTTTGTGTGCGAAACCACCTTTTGCTACCTTGCCTTCGAAGGATTTCTGGTCTTTGCTTAAGCTCAATAAAGTGGAAGCAGCATATATGAACCACACACTCGCCGCTGCAATGGCTGCATCAGAGACGTTGTCCTCCTCCAGCGCAGAACGTATTGTCCAGATGCCGAAGAGCGAAAGGTCTGGGTTATTGTTGGCTTTGTCGTGTAGTTGATCTACAAGCGTGGCTGTGAAGGCATTCAGATTGATCCAAAGATCCTTGTCTTCTTGAGAAGACTTGTTATCAGCGGCTACATTGTGTTAGCAGCTGTACCTACCCAGGCATTCTTTCCGTTGGTAAGAAGTCGTACCAAAGTTCCACGCATCTCTCACTTGCCATCCAAACATGGGTAAGTCCTGCCACACTTTCATGTCCTTTACCACGCCATAGTCGCTGTTTGCTTGTTGACCGTCTGCTCTCTTTTGCGTCAAACTGACAAGGAAAGCTGCTAAAGCTGATCGTCCACCTTCAGTGTGAGACGTGGCTGCAGCTCTGGCGATCACGGCCAGCCAACCGTTATACAATTCTTCTTCAGCATCTGAAGCATTGTGCGTCTCTAGCTTCTTCTCGACTGGATCGCAAAACCGCTGGAGAGGACTGGCTTCGGCGGCACCAGTGGTGAGGCCTTCGAGAGCGGCGTACTGAGGTGAGTGCTGGACTTCTGCCGAAGCAGCGAGGCCTGACTTCTGTTGCATGGTGATTGTAGTACGGACAGAAGCCACTTTGTGGTATGATAGGGCTCTCGAGAGTGTCTGAGTCGCGGTGGTGGTCTGTCCCAACTTAATCGCTCTGGTGGCTGATCGTGTGCCTTGAAAGACCCGTGATGGTAAGGTCAACAACACTTTCATCCTACCTTGAGCTGCAACTGAACAACTTCCACCAAGTAATGACGTTTAGAGAGCCACTTAGCAGTGCGCGACCATGAACGCGACATGATGTTACTTGCGGGCGGCTCCGCGTCCATATTCGTGCTCGCCAGGTGAAACGAGAGCATTCGACGAACAGCATTCAATCCTTGAGGCACACTGCACTCACTTTCGTGCCTGCAGCGATGCGCGTGAGATGTGCATGCAAGATCTTGCACAGCTTGGTTGAAGAGACATTGAACGGAACCTCCTTCTGTTTTGAGACAAGTGCACGGAACCCATGTCGATCATCGCGGAGCAGAAGTGATGGACATCCTCACCTCTCGACTTCTACTGGACAATCCTTCACCACTGCTTACACCAAGACTGCAGCTTCGACACTGAGAGGCTATTGCCGCTATGCATAAGACTGCGGAGCTGCCAGAAGCAGACAAGATCATCACGGCTTCACGAGAAGGATAAGAGGCAAATATCCGTACCATGTGCGCTGATACCGCGCGCTCTTTGGCCTATCTATCTTGCAC
Source organism: Sphaerulina vaccinii (assembly GCA_022570795.1). Lineage (NCBI taxonomy): Eukaryota > Fungi > Ascomycota > Dothideomycetes > Mycosphaerellales > Mycosphaerellaceae > Sphaerulina > Sphaerulina vaccinii. The sequence continues at coordinate 2,468,087 of JAKUDP010000002.1, forward strand.
ACTACAAGAATGTCGCTCAGCAGCACGACCTTCCCATTGAAGACGTCTACACCGGAAACGAGCTTGCTGATCTCTGCTCCCTAGTCAATCCGGTATATGGTCAAACTGCAGTAGAACCGGGTGACTGGCTGAATGTGTATACCCAATGCAAAGGCAAAACGAACTCTTGGTACTAATGATCGTCGACATGCAGCTATAGCGGTCTGCGCAACTCACCTGCTTTCTGCTGTGCGATAGGGACGTGGTAGACATCTTAGCTGTGACTTAGCGATGGTAAGGTAAATAGCTGAAACTAACTATAGTGAAGAGGTATAAGTAGATCACTCGTTTCCACCTTTTGATCAGACAGCAGCAGTCACATCCAGCAAGCCGTTCATTCCAGCCACTCTCAGCGACCAGAAACGTCAAGATGCAGTTCTCCTTCATCAGTGCTGCTTTGCTCTTCGCAGTCAGCGCCATCTCTGCCCCAACAGCTGTTCCAGCAGAACTTCAAGAAAGACAGTCAGCTACTCGCTGTGGCAGCTACTCCTACTCTCAAAGCCGCGTGCAAGCAGCTTTCAACAAGGGTGTTTCATACTACAACAATGGTCAGCAAGTAGGAAGTGGAAACTACCCACACACATACAACAACTACGAGGGTAAGTTCCTCACCCACCCTGCAAAAAGAGGCAGATGGAAGGCCACTTCGGAGGAACCATAGGGAGGACAAATGAGCTAACGCGACTCACCAGGTTTCGACTTCCCAGTCCCAGGTCCATACCAAGAGTTCCCCATCCTGCAGAGGTAAGCAATAGTAGGCCAAAGGCATCTCCTCTTTCCAATGTCTCACTGAGCTTGAGCCTGCTAAGGCGACAAGCTCGGACACAGATCTGCTGAGACACATTTTCGCTTTTCAGAGATATTTGCTTACCTTCTACCTACTAGTGGGTCTGTTTACACCGGTGGCTCGCCAGGCCCAGATCGCGTGGTCTTCAACACCAACGACCAGTAAGTACAGACAAGATCGCGTTTTAGAGAAATCTGCTAACAGTCACTTCTAGGTATGCTGGTGCCATTACACACACTGGTGCGAGTGGAAACAACTTCGTTGGCTGCAGTGGTACCTCCTAAGTAGCTGCTGCTGCTTCGTATGGAGGCTGCATGTTGTAATGCAAAAAGTATAGAGTGGCTGGAATGATTGAGCATGGCTCTCCCAGTATATATATTGCATAGCATTAGCACGAATGACATGACTGGATATCAAGATTTGGCACATCTGCATACGATTGGAGCTTACTAATGTATCAATTCGTTGGACAGATGTGCTCCGAGGAAGTGCATCCTTCCGTGCTGCATACACAATTAATATGTTTGAGCTGCGCCACATCTCAGGCATATCGATGCTACATCTGGGCTCTTGTCCATATTGGTGCATTCTATGCAGCAATGCCAATGACACCACATGCTGGACGTCCGCCAGCGTTGCCAGTCTTCTTGCTCTCAGCGTGACCACCCTTTCCAAGGTCATCAGTGCCGGCATGCACAACGATTGTGCGACCAAGGACGCTCTCTGGGCCGATCAGCTTGATGAGCTTGTCCTCCACAGAGCCCTTTGCGTTGCCTTGTCCATCGGTCTTGAAGTTTCCAAGGTCACCGACGTGGCGCTCGGAGTCCTCTGGTGCACCGTGCTCTTTCTGGTGTGGGTTGACTATAGTTGTGAAGTCAGTGTGCGTACTACTGACAGCCGGCTCGATATAAGTTCGTCTACTCACAGTGAGGTCCTGCACTGGTGCAGCCATTGGTGTTGTCGCCGAATGCGTGAACGTGCATGCCACGCTCAGCGTTGGCGTCGTGGCCGGTGATGTCCCATGCTACAGTGGTTGGCGATCCCTCGCTGTCTTGTGTGAAAGTGACGGTGCCCTTGATGTTGGAGTCACCACGGAGAACAGCGACTGTGTGAGAGTGTCAGCAGCATCCTCCACATCGGCGTCGATGCACCAGCGATGTCATCACTTGCAGTCCCGCGAGGAGTGAAGTCGAAGTGCACAGCCGCACCTCATCAAGGTCATTCGGGAGACTGTCGACCTTGATGACCCAACGGCATGAAATGAGGAGGCGTAAACCTGCTCATTCTTGCGATTGCTAGCTCCATCACCCTGGCACTGGCGAATAGAACGCTGGTACGGGACCGAAACGTACCTGCTTTGACCATTGTGGCGGTGTCTTTGATGGTATACGTTTTTATTGAGCTTCGAAGTGATTTTCTGACGACAGTGTGGTGTTTTGTTGCAGTGAGAAAAGATGGAACAGGTGAAGCTCTTCTTCGTTCGATGAGGGGAAACAGCGAGACTCGACCCCACTTGATTGCAAGGATGACGTTCTTGCTGAGCTGAGCGATCACGGAAGCAAATGGAGACGAACTTTTGTATTCGCTGTCCGAAGTACACTGAATGAATATGTCAGAACAGCATGAGGTTGCAGCAGTGGAAGAAGTCCCTTGTGAAAACCACTTTCATCGCTCTACGCTGGATCAGGGAATGCAATGCCACGCTTGCTGCTCGCCAAAGGAGATGCTCATGGGTATTGTTTCATTAACGCTATAAACAAGCATCTTTTAACCGTTAATGCATATAGGTGTCGTATCTCGATTCACCGTTTTCACCGAACTCCCGTCGTCTACTCTTATTTATGCGTTGATCTTCTCCTTGAGGATGTCCTTGAGGGTGACGGCATCTGCTGCAAACTTGCTGATACCTTCTGAGAGCTTGTGTACAGCCATGGTATCCTCGTTGAAATCGAAGCGGAAGTCAGGCTCGTTTGTGAGGTAGCTCTTCTTCTCGATGTTCACATTTGAGGCCGACTCTGACTCCAACTTCTTTGGGACGGCATCGGTGCTGTTGTAAAGCTGTTCCAAAAGGTTTGGTGCGATTGTGAGGTAGTCACAGCCAGCAAGCTCGGTGACTTCACCGATGCTGCGGAAAGAGGCACCCATGACAATGGTCTTGTAGCCAAACTTCTTGTAGTAGTTGAAGATCTGCTGTACAGACTTGACACCTGGGTCGTTCTCTGGAGTGTATTCCTGCTTGGTGTTGGCCTTGTACCAGTCAAGGATACGGCCAACGAATGGCGAGATGAGGAAAGCACCGGCCTCAGCGGCAGCAATAGCCTGAGGAAGAGAGAACATGAGGGTAAGGTTGCAGTTGATGCCGTGCTTGCTCTGGAGCTCGTGAGCGGCCTGGATGCCCTCCCATGTCGAGGCGAGCTTGATGAGTACACGAGACTTGTCAATGCCCTCGGCTTTGTATAGCTATTCTGTTCGTCAGTACGGGCAGAGCTGCACTTTCTCATGTCTGTCCACATACCTCGATAAGGTGGAGAGCCTTGTCGATTGAAGCCTTCTTGTCAAAGGAGAATCGGGCGTCAACCTCAGTCGAAACCTTGCCAGGAACGATCTTAAGGATCTCCTTGCCGAACTGCACGAGGAGGCTGTCCAATGTAGCATCGACCTGCTCGTCGATGTCCTTGCCGTGCTTCTTTCCGTATGCAACAGCCTCGTCAATGAGCTTGGCGTATTCGGGCTTCTTCGAGGCGGCGAGGATCAATGATGGGTTGGTGGTGGCATCCTGTGGCTTGTACTTGCCAATGGTAGCAAAGTCACCAGAGTCGCAGACGACGGTCTATCTCAATCAGCGTCTGTTTTCATATGCCGATGTCGATTGGCAGCGGGTTGAGGAGGTACATACGGTGCCAGTGGCCTTGAGCTGGTCGAGGGATGAAGTCATGATTGTTATGTTCGAGGGGTGAGTGGTGAGTGGTTGTGAGTTCGAATGGTGTTGTTCTTTGAAGTTGTTTGTCGATGTTCAAAAAGTTGAGGACTCAGAATGGAGGGGTGAGGCGAGGGCGAAGACAAGGACCCTTGAAGCTTGGACGGTTATGACGAACGGCTTAGAAAGAAACTGACGAGCAAACAACGATCGAGTACGGCGACAATGCGGGCAAAGGTCGCTCTGTTCTGCCTGCAATGATGAGGGAATGTTTCTTGGTGATTATACTATTGAGAACCGCTGAAGATATATTCACTCGAGACAGTATTGAGTTCAGCCTCCTCGAAGAAATCAGATAGCAGTTGCCGACAGCTGCCAGCGCCAGAAGAGCGTGCCGATATGAGTATCTCAGGTCCTTGGTCATCAGCCATTGACCTGCCAGAGGACCAGCTGATTGTGCATCTTTAATAGTCCCTCATTGTAGCTCCCACTCTGAGCCCCAAGGTCCTTCAAGAGCCCTGATGTTACACAACAAATCCTGCGGCACTCTTCTGCCACTGTCGGGACGGAGATACAGGCTAAACACCAAGCACGTTTTTGTATCTCGCCATTCAAATTCAAGAGTCCGTCCGATCGGCTTTTGCCGGGTAGCTTCTTCTGCGATCGAATCGTCCAGAAACGCTCCGAAGGCCTGCAACAATCTCCTGACTACTGCCTGCGGTTGACAGAGCAGTGTCCTCTAGGAGACAGAGTCATCTCGAATGTCACATTGGCGCTCAGCGGAGATGCCATGAGGGAGCTACCAGTGAGCTGCATGCATGTCACCCAAAATAGCTAATGTTACCCAACGGCACGACGGGAACTCACAAACAAACGTGCAGTCGCGTGGTCCTCGGAAATATCCAACATCATTCTTGCATGGCTTCTTCTTCTTTTCAGTACACAAGATCTTCTTCCTGGTCTGAACTAAGTCCTTCCTCCGACTTCTACTATAGACCAGCAGGTGAGATCACGTCGGGCTCCTTTAGAATTGCCACCATTCTGCCTGGCCAGTACGAGGAACCTGTGAGATGTCGCATCCGAGATGTATCCCTCAAGGACACAAGCGTGCGATTTCTTGCTTTGTCATATTGCTGGAACAGCACAGCTAGAGAGGAGGTCATCTTCTGTGATGGCAGACCTCTCAAGATCACTGGCAACCTGCATGCGGCGCTGAAATATGCCCGTGCATCCTCTTCGACAGTAGATCTCTGGATTGGTGAGCAGGTTTGCAAGATAGAAATGCTCATGTTGATGCTAATATTGTCGAGACCAAATATGCGTCGACCAAGGCAATATAATCGACAGAAACGAACAGGTTGGTAAGATGGGGCACATCTTCCGTGCTGCGAATGGTGTTATTGTATGGCTTGGAGAGGAGGCAAATGGTACGACTGCTGCAATGGAGCTCCCCAGAAAGATCAGACGTTATTGGCCCAGTCTGCTCGAGGATCCTAGTCAGTTGACACGGCCAGAGAAGACTCCTGCTGAATGTCCACGTTGGGGTGAAGGTGCGTGGCCAGCCTTCATCATGTTGCTGACTAGAGCTTGGTTCCGGCGCTTGTGGGTGATACAAGAAGTTGTATGCGCTAAGGAGATCATCGTAGCGTGCGGAGTTAGCACTTGCGCATGGGATGATATGGTGGCCTTGGTGAGGACCATCGGAACTCTCCATGTGTCTCAGTCAGCAACACAGAACTTAGGTTCCAGAACGGCAGCACAGTATATCAGCTTCATGCAGGAGCTAAGAGGCATCACGGAGCAAGGAACCAAACAGGCAGTCAAAGACTATGCCAGCGAGGAATCGATGGTGCCATATGTGTTGACCATGGCTAAGGACTGCGAGGCTACTGATCACCGAGACAAGCTCTTCGCGTTCCATCACATTGCTCGGTTATGGAACCGGCCAGACTATGCGATGCCAATAAACGAACTCTATCTTCTATTTGCCGCTCAGTACCTGCAACGCATTGCCTATGCAATTACAGAATTCAGTTGCGACGAGAAAACGCTCGCGAGGCGTCAATGGGACTTCGTATATTCTGCTGGACTTTGCAATCAGCGCCTCGATTTGCCATCATGAGTTCCAGATTGGTCACAGCCATGGAAAGCGCGTCCATTGTGGTTGGGGACCACTTGCTACACCGCTGGTGGTAGCAACACAAAAGAGATCGCTCCTTTAGCTGATGCTACAGCTGACGGTAGTACACGACTTCGTCTACCACTTACCATCAAGCTCTTCGACAGAGTACTCGCGGTGGGCACAGAGAGCTTTCGGATCATGGAAAGTGGATCACATGCACTATCCGAAGCATTGCGAAACTGGCTCTTCTCGAGTATGTCGCTCCTGCATCGTAACCGCGGCAAGCCTGGCCCCTACGCAGACCAGCATATTGCAATGGCGTGTACCATCACCGCCGAGCAAGTCAATGGCACAAAGTTGAGACCAGAAGAGGCTGTCAAAAGATATGACTTGCTGCTTGAGCTGCTCCGGCTATCTGACTCTGAACAGTCACCGGAGCCGTTACAGGACTCGCTCGAGAATGAACGCATGTACCACTCAATAATAAGCTTTCTTCGTGGACGTGTATTCTTCATCACTGAAAGAGGGTATTTCGGTCTGGCTCAGGTCGGCATTGCATGGGGCGACAGCATTGCCGTTGGTCAAAATGCACCTCTGCCAGTGCTGATACGTCCTACTCTAGGTATTGGCCACAAGACTCGGGAGTACCGTATGCTATGCGAGACCTTTGTCCATGGCATAATGGAAGGCGAGATATGGCAGGATGAAAGAATCACCTCCGAGAATATAGTTCTGGCATAAGCACAAGATCTGTAGATGATCCACCTGATCTGCTGTTGATGATGAGCTTCAGTCGTGCCTTGTGGTCTAGCATTTGTGGCAAGTTAGACTGGCAGGTCTTGGCGGATATCGGTAGCGGATGCCGGAGAAATGTTACTTATCGAGAAGAGTCACTTTCCTCATCACTTCTGCAGCAATTTCCGCCGAATCACGACCCCAACGACAACTATCCGCCAAGTCAGCCAGTCGTTACATCACTGCATCTAAAGTCCATTTCCAACAAGAGCTGGAGTGATACCACATCATGTCGATCAAATCCGTGGTTTTGATCGGAGCAGATGGCAATCTAGGACCATCGATATATGCTGCACTCACCGAGAACAACTTTGACGTTACAGTACTGAAGCGCCAATCTTCGAAGTCTAAATCAACATATCCAAAGCAAGCCACCGTCTCCGATGCTTTCGAAGTTGCCCAGCTCGCGGAAGTATTCAAGGGCCACGATGCAGTTGTAGTTACGGTTCGGGGCGCCGAAATCGCTTTGCAGAATCGCATTGCTGATGCAGCAGTTCATGCTGGAGTCAAGCGTATCATACCTGCCGACTTTGGTTCCGTGGACTCTTCTAGCGCATTGACTCAAGAACTTGTGCCTCTATACGTCCAGAAATCCGAGACACGTCACTACCTGATCGAGCTCGCACAGAAGCACCCGGACTTCACCTGGACAAGTCTCGTCTGTGGCCACTTCTTTGACTGGAGTCTTGAGTTCCTCCACTTGTGGTTCCAGGAACGCAAAGCCGACATCCTCGACGATGGAAATATCAAATGGTCTGCTAGCACGCTTAGCCAAATTGCATTAGCTACCGTGAAAGTCTTACAGCGTCCCGAAATCACTAGCAATCGTATGATATACATTCAGAGCTTTTGTGTCACGCAAAATGAGGTCTTGCAGGCATTTGAGAAGTCCACTGGGCAGAAGTGGGAGGTCACGAGGTTGGACTCGAAGCAGTATCAAGACGACAGGGTGGCGAAGCGAGACGAGGGTGATAAACAAGCCATTGAAGACCTAGTTTGGTTGCTGGGTGCCATTGATGCTAACTGGGAAGGGCGGAAAGACTTCGCGATGAAGGATCTTGGGCTCGAGAACGAGCATTTGGAAGGTGTTGTTGCGGAAATTGTGGCGAGGTTGGAGAAGCATTGAGATCTTACAAGCTCGTGGCGTACCGTTGGAGGTGATATGTCCACTTCGATCGCACCCGTCGGGAGATAGAACATCTGACAGGCTGGCAGTAGGGAGTCTGTCAATACGATTCTCGATGGCTGGCTGCATACCGCGAGCTGGGGATCCCTTTTGCATTGCTACTAGGATCAGGCAGCCCGGCAAGAGATCCCGATACCACGTGTCGTGGGCAGTTCTAAAGTTCAGGTTTGACAACCAGAGACAGATTTTAAATCTTTCTGTTCGGGATGCCGAGCATCGGCCCGGTAGAGCTGCAGCTTCAAAGTGTGACCAGCCAACCACAGCCTATGAGACCTTGAGGTACATGAGCTGTGCCCGCACTGGTGGCGTCTGAGTGTATACAGGACACATGAATATATGGCCACCGCAGGCATAAACGTAGTGCGATGCGCTGTCGAACAAGCATTTGCGCATGGCATCCATATGTGATCTGCGGCAGAGCCGTTGCATTGTAGCCTGACGCTCCAAGAAGTTGACCAGGTGTGCTGGTTGGCTTCATGTGTGCTGACGTTTTCAAGACCATTCCGATCATCCTGCTTTACAGCCCTTGCTCTCGACGTGACGCTAGTATCGTGCTGCTACTTGCGCATGCATAGCTCGTGTCAACACGCAGTATTGTGAGAACGTGCTGGTGGTATGCCAGGTCGACTTTCAATTGGTGGCCAGTGCCACCTTGCAGTATCCGCTGCGAAGATAGCCGGCTGGCAATGGCTCAGTATCATAATATCGTACATTTTGAGCCGCCGCCTCTATCTCTGCGACCTCGGTCATCCCGATCGTCTCTATGTCTCCTTCTGCGTTCGCGGTGTCGTCTATCGCCCTCTTCAGGCCGTGCTCTTGCTAGATCTTTCCTGATAATCTGCCTGCAGACATCTATAAAGACTTCGTTGATATTCGTGGCTCTTCGTGCGCTCGTTTCATAATATGGTATGTTTCCCCAGCTCTGCGAAAGCTGGAAAGCTTTGGCTCTCGACACTGCCCGGTCTTCTTCGAGGTCGGACTTGTTCCCTACAAGTACAATGGGAAATTGAGGATCGCCTTTCGTTCGTACTATTTGTTCTCGGAGCTCGACAAGTTCGCGTAAGGAGGATGCGGATGTAATGCTGAAGACCAGTAGAAAGCCCTGGCCTAGTCTCATATACATGTCCCTGCGGAATGATAGGTTAGTATACGCCCTTCTGAATCAAACTGAGTAAGGTATGCATACCTCATGGCCGCTGTGAATCATTAGCGAATGCTTCGAACATGGCTGGCACACACTCACTGAATTGCTCCGTCCCTGCGGTATCCATGATCTCCAGGACCACATGTCTACCATCTACGTCGATGTGTTTACGATATGAGTCTTCAATGGTTGGATCGTATCGTTCTACGAATACTCCCTGGACGAATTGCACTGCCTCAATCAGCATTCTCCTCGAACCACGCATATGGGACCTTTGCTTACTGGTCAAGCAACTCTTGCCTACTCCACCAGAGCCCAGCACGGCAATGTGATATTCTCGCTGGTGGCCTGCTCGAGACATGATGCATTTGTCGACGCAGGGTTTGCTCTCCAGAAACGAATGGGAGTATATACGGAGGAGTCCAGCTTTGGGGGCTCGGGAAGAAACCTCGCCAGTGTCTGAGGGACCAGCTCAGCGCCTAGACTGTATGACGGAGTGTGTATCTAGATGAGTATGCGTCTGTCGTGCCCAAAGAGTCCATCCACAAGCTGTACCTCTGCCGCAAGCTGGTCAGGAAGAGGATCGAATTGCAGACTGGAGTGTCACAAGAGCTCGGCGCGGAAAAGCGGGTGTGGATGCATGCAGCGTGATGGGTCGTCAATGGCACAGTCGTTGGAGGCGGGTGGGAGAGGAGGGAGAGAGGGGAGAGGAGGAGCAGACGAAGTAGTAGCTATATTGTGACCACTCTTGTATGAATCGCAGTAGTAGCTCAGAAGCCATTGAGTCGCGTTCCATGGCAGCGATCTAGGTGTATTGAGTTAGAGTGCCTCTGACGGTGCCGATGAAAGGGCTTCCCCGAAATCAATAAAGACAAGGCGACTATGGATGGCTCGCTAAAGCAAGCTAGGCGCAACAGCATTTGAGTTGGGAAGCCTCCTGGGTAGCACTGAAAGCGGAACAGCCCGAGCAACACCTCGCACACAGAACACCGTACCTCGACCGCTACTTGACAAATCTTCTTCAAATAAACATTAGCAGATAGCTGGAAGCTTGTTCTATCAGCCTAGCAAGTTTCGTGGGCATAGAGAGCCGTGGTGACGAGATATATCGTCTCAAGTGTTGTTCAGTGCTGAGAGCGTTCCGCTTTCCGTGCTACCCAGGAGGAAGCCGTCACGACAATGCCTGTCGAACCATTCAAACAGTGTAATTCGTCGAGCTTAACGTCTTTTCGAGGCATTGCAGCTTCTCATTCGTCGACAGCGGCAGCGCTCTCTCGGCATCGAAGCCTAGTCTGCAGACGTGAACATCCAGAAGTGTAAAGACACCTCACTGCTGTGTCCATTCACGGCCTTTGGCACCGAGCGGTTGAGGGCAACCTTGCAGGAGCGGACAGTCGGGACGAAAGCCATGCATAAGCGGCAGACGGGCAAGGCCCCGAAGTTATGGCACTGGGTTGATGATCTTATCTGCTTGATCAACAAGAAAAGTCTAGAAGGCTTTGTAGAGCTGTTGTGTCCCGTGTATCGGGATGCTTACAACAACCAGACATAAGCCACGATAGCCGCCGTCTCCTCGAATGTAGATCTCGTACGCATCCTCTAAAGCCTACGCAGACGAGGGTAGCTGTCCGCGACGTCACCGGCTGTAATCATCCATGGCAGTCGTCAGCTGGTGATTCATGTTCGCCTTGGACGACCTGTTGGTGGAAAGCTCGATAATTCTGCGCGTAAAGTACAGGCTTGTAAGATAGCGAGCCCAACAGCGTCGTTGCTTGAGTATCAATTGCTGTTTTGCAAATGTGAGGGAAGGAGAAATCGGTGAAGTCCAAAGCTGGTAGTATTAGGTAATCCCGTTGTTCCGTCGTGCCTTCCCCATTCAGACGGACACCTCACGCAGAACGATCTGCTCTGCCCGCCAGTCATCAAGATGCGTCTGCCACTGCTAGGAGCGGCTGCGCTACTTCTGGAGTCGACATGTGCCATATTTGCCGATGAAGCTTGGAATATCGACTATCACCAGCCCTTACTGGGCTTGCCAAAGGAGGAGACTACGCTGTTCCATCAACCTAATCCAGCATCCAAAGCTTCCCTCATCTACACCCTCTCAGAAGAAGGTGTGCTAGGAGCTGTCAACCCAAGGGATGGATCGATTGTCTGGCGCCAGTCATTGTCATCGAGTTCAGGCGCTTCCGGCACTGGATTCCTACGCGGTGGACATGGACAGGATGCCGTTGTGAGTGGCATCGGACATGAGGTCTCAGCATGGAGTGCTGCTGATGGAAGACTGGCTTGGAACCGCCGCTTACCAGGACCTCTCGAGGACGTCGAAATTCTGGAGCTTACTGATGGCAGCGATGCGACTACCAAAGATGCCATCGTGCTGACGAGCGGTGAACATCCGGCGATCCATCGTCTTGATGGGGCATCAGGTGGTTTCAAATGGACGCAGAACATCGACAGTGGAGACGCGCCGTATCAACTTTCCGCGTCAGCCACCGAGGTCTTCGCCATCATGCTGCACAAGACTATGCTGGGCTACATCAAGGTCAAAGTTGTTTCTTTCGATCCAGTCACGGGCGGAAAGATCGACGAACACTCACTCAATACGGAGAACGAATTAGCTTCGGCTGACACGATCGTCTCGGTTGGTGCGAACTCGGCGTCGCCAATTATTGCCTGGACGGACTCTGCATACACAGTGCTCAAGGTCAACATCATTGGCACCAAGACAGTGGCATCTTTCAACATCGACAAGCACAATGATCACGCAGTGAACAAGGTCCGAGTTCATGCCCCCTACCACACCACCGCAGTTGCACATTTCTTAGTGCATTTTGAGACAGAGATCTCGCACTGGGCAGAAGTATACCACATTGACCTCAACAAGAACAAGGTGGAAAAGGCGTACTCGCTCCCCAAAATTGCTGGCAAGGGCACTTTCTCAACCAGCAATCTGGACGCGAATGTTTACTTTACTCGAATTACCACTAGCGAAGTCCTCACAGTATCTTCTGACTCGCACGGCGTGCTTGGGCGATGGCCGCTCGGGCATTTCGATGTTGGTGCTATAGCTGGCGAGATAGTATCACCGATCCATTCTGTATCCGAGATATCCTTGAAAGGTAGCGATATATCGGCAGTGCGATCAGCGGTGCTGCTGTCAACTGGAGATTGGGTACTCATCAGAGGTGGTACTCCCGTTTGGCAGAGACCAGAAGTGCTCGCCACAACCGTCTCCGCTACTTTCGCGGCTACAGCTGAGGTCGAGGCATTCGCCCATGAGCTCGAAATTGAAGCGCATAGCAACTTCATCAGTGCTTACCTACACCGAGTCACACGTCACATCCAGGACTTGCAGAAATTGCCTGACGTCTTGCTTGGTCTGCCTAAGAGGTTCAGTAATGGCGTATTCGGAACCACAGCCGAAAGCAGCATCTCTGGTGACGTGTTCGGCTTCCATCAAGTCATTGCTTGTGCCACGAAAAGTGGAAGAGTTGTTGCTTTCGATGCAGCAGCTGCAAGCAAGGTCCTTTGGAGCAAGGACGTTGGAAAGCTCCAAGCTGGCGACGCGTGGCGTCCAACCATCAAGACCGCTTCCAACGGAGCTTTATACATCACCATTGGCGATCGTCCACCACTCGTGGCGCTGAATGCTACCACAGGAGCCGTTGTGACTACTCCAGACTTGACGGTCTCCCCGACGCCAGACACCAAATCTGTGTTTTTCAGACTACAGACTGACGGTATCTTGGCAGCAGGCAAGCCAGGCATTAAAGCAGGTGGTGGGCTGTGGCACTTCGTGCCCGCGGACAACGAGTATGTGGTCACGTTCGTTCCCCGACCGGCCAACGACCCGGTCGCGTCCATTGGTAAGGTGCTTGGTGACAGGAGAGTCCTCTACAAGTACCTCAGCCCAAACGTCGCATTGCTGGTGACTGCGAATGAAGATGCTCGCAGTGCTACTTTCCACATCCTGGACACCATCACTGGCTCCACATTGCATGCTGATCTGCAGCGAGGAGTCGATCTCAAGGCACCTATCTCAGCGATCATCACTGAGAATTGGTATGCTTACTCATATACTGCAGAGTCTGCAGACAACATGCCAAAGGGCCACCATCTTGTAGTAGGCGAGCTGTTTGAGTCCTCGGCGCCGAACGATCGTGGAGTCCTCGCCGAGAAGTCAAATTCATCGAGCTTACAACAACCGCCAAAGCCATACGTTCTAAGTAAATCCTACCAAATACCTGAGGCGATCAGCAAACTAGCCATCACTCGAACACGCCAAGGCATCACTTCCCGCCAGTTATTGGCGGTCCTCGCAGACTCTAGCTCTGTCATTGGCATACCTTACCAGGTCATTGATCCACGCCGGCCAGTAGGGCGAGACCCGAGCAAAGATGAACAAATGGAAGGACTTGTTCGATACATCCCCACGATCGAGTTCGACCCGAAGTGGTACCTGAACCACAAGAGGGAAGTGCTGGGAATCAAAGATGTCATCACAAGCCCAGCATTGGTGGAAAGCACAAGTCTCGTCTTCGCATACGGACACGATCTCTTTGGCACCAGACTCTCACCAAGTTCCAGCTTCGATGTTCTGGGCAAGGACTTCAACAAGTTTCAGATGCTTGCCACTGTTGCCGGTCTTGCTATTGTCACTTTTGTAGTAGCACCACTGGTAAGATCTTTCCAACATACAATCATGACCTAAACTGATTTTGAACAGGTCACGCGAAAGCAAGTCAATCAAAGATGGGCTTTCGCCTGAGCACGACTGATGAAGATCGTTGACAAGCGGCAAAACAGTGCACATACTATGGAACCATCGGCTCCAGAGCCACGGTGTTAGAAGCACGGCTAGGACCTTTACCCGGACTGGCTGTGAGCATCCGATGAGCTACGCGAGGCTGTTGAAATCACAATATTGTTGCACTCACCTTGTTGGTCATCCGTACGTCAGGCCTGGCATGCAGGACGTCGAGCACGGGTCTTCCTCGCTACGTCCGTAGCCGTGAGACAGAGTATTGGTCCTAAGAGTGCCTACATTCGCACTGAACAGATAACTAAGCAGATCAATGAACCTGCACGTTGCAACAACCTCAATCTAACCTCGCCTCGTATCCGTTGCAGACCTCTTCGACGGCAGCGTGTCTCAATGATGTAATCACTATTTCCTAACTCCGATGTACTAACACACAACACTTCAACGACAGCCGCAACAACTAGGAAATACACATATAGCAGCCAATTCCATTGCCAAATACTGCGTGTACGAATTACACATCATGTCGGACCAAGTCAAATACACACAGAAGCTGAAAGGTGCCAAGATCCTCATCACTGGCGGCTCTGCTGGTCAGTACGATACTCTCTGACTGCGTTTCTCCCCTCACACATTGCTGACACTATATACTTCAGGTATCGGCTATGGGGTAGCAGAAGCCTCGCTTGAAAATGGCTGCACTGTGATCATATCCTCGTCCAATCAAGACCGCGTCCAGAAGGCAGTGTCGAAACTTCAGGCTGCTTATCCCTCTGCCAAAGATCGCATATCTGGTCATGCATGCAATCTGGGAGATGAAGCAAGCCTTGAGAGCAATATCAAGCAGCTCTTCGAGAAGGCAGGCGGCAGCATCGATCATGTTGTACATACGGCCGGAGATAGCCTAGCCACCATGAAATTGAATGGCATCGAAATGGAAAGTGTCAAGAAAGCTGGTAAGGCCTTCGAACTCTAGCAAAATTCACAAATGCTGATCTGCTCTAGGGATGGTCCGCTTCTTCGCCCCTCTCTTTATAGGCAAGATTGCACCAGGCTACATGAATCCTGGTCCGGCATCGAGCATCACCATTACAACTGGAGCTGTCTCCGAGCGCCCTATCCCGGATTGGACTGTGATCAACTCGTATGCCACTGGCCTTCAGGGCATGGTAAGAGGCATGGCTTTGGACTTGAAGCCGCTTAGGATCAATCTTGTATCTCCAGGCGCGGTCGACACCGAGCTTTGGAGCGGCATGCCAGTTGAACAGAAGCAGAAGATGTTCGAGGAGATGGAGAAAAAGATCCCTGTGGGCAAGGTGGCCAAGGTAGAGGATGTTGCTGAAAGTTATCTGTACTTGATGAAGGATCACAACATTACTGGGGCTATGATCTCTACCTCTGGAGGTCATCTGCTGGTGGATTGATTGCTACTGGCACGCGCTGAGGAAACCTGATGAGCGATCTAGCTCTGCTTCAAGTAGCGTAGACGCTGCCGAACTTCAACCCTGCTCTTTTGTCATAATTCCGTATCCCGAGACTTTTCCAACGCACGCCTCCTACCGTACCGCGCTCAAATTGGATAAAGTTAAGACTGGACGCGCTCCAAGTCGCGTCCTCGTTTCATCATTTTCACATCACGGAAAACAACAAGAGCGATGACTTCCAACGGGAAGCTGTTGTCGCACATGAAGGCATTGCGTCGAGAGATTGGTATCCTGCGAGAGGAGAATGCGAGACTCAAGGCTGCCTGCAACGCCACCAGCATCTTATCATTTCCAACAGAGCTTCTGGACACAATCTTTGCTCAACTCTCACGAGCTCAGGTTGCTGCTTGTCGTCTGGTTTGCCGCGAGTTCAAGAATGTTAGCTCGCCGTACCTCAGCCCGTCGGTGACGTTCAGCCGCCGAATGGATACTTTGGCCAAACTCTTTGATGTGCTGGAGCACAAATATTTCAGCCAGCATGTTACTGAGCTGGTGTGGGATGCCAGCTGATGGGACGAATCGCTTACATCGGACTTTGAAGCATATCACCACTACGCAACATCTGTAGGACGTAACTATGGCGACTGCGCAGCTGACGCGGAAGCCGAGACCTGGAATACATTGTGGTCACGTCTCTCTCCATACTCGTCGAACGACAGACCGAAAGACAATTTGCCTGAGTTTGGCGAGCTGGAAAACGGGTACGAATTAGGGATCCCATTCCGAGACGCATATCATCGCGGCTTCCACCAATACACTCGCTTTTGGTTTGCACAGAAAGCTATGAACGATCGTCAAGTGCCAAAAGACGTGATGTCTGCGTGTTTGAACAGCTTTCCTAAGCTTCGAAGCCTGGTATACACGGACTATCGTTGCTTGAGCAAGCCGCATGATCGTAATTTCGATCGTTTCTGCCAACGGATTCTGGGTAATGCAGCCTCGCCCCACAATCTGACCGAGGAAGAGGTCGACGATGGCGTGGTATATCAGGACCTTTGGATGATACTTGCTCAGATTGCGAAAAAAACCGAACGTTCTCAAGTCATTCTCCATCGGCACCAATCCTTTTGGACTGCCTTTGAGCAGCAAAGGCTGGTGCATGTGGGATACGGAGCGCCCTCAAATGATCTCACATCGACATATGAGCGCCGACAAATTGAGCGCAAATCTGCCGGAGTTCCTGTCAGCATTCAAGTCCATTCGTCAATTGCGCCTGCCACAGACATTTGACTTCATCAACGACGAGAGTGAAGGCCATATTGAAAGAACTATCAATGCTTCCATTATGCCAAGGTTGCTCACCTCGTGCTCAGCCAATCTCGTCAAACTCATTTTTACAGCAGAGTACTTGATCCGCTTCCATGACCGGAACGGTGACGCTTCACGTTGGAGAATGAAGGAAGGCAGTGAGCATGCCCTGGAGACGATATTCTATCTTGTGACCTTCGAAGTGTTACGCTGCCTTGACCTTCGTGGATGGCTTCTCAATAGGACTCACCTCCAAGCATTCTTGCAGCGGCACCGTGCAACGTTGAGACAATTGCGACTGTTGGGAAATCTGGTCACAGATGAGAAGCCGCGTGCCGACTATGCTCTCGCAGCGTGGATGGGTGCAACTCTTGAGCTGGAAGGCGTAGCTATGGCCAATCACCCAGGAGACTGGAGACAGCAGCCTGAAGCTGATGGATCATTCCCTCATATGCAAAATGCTCATGCATACTTTGAGATGAATCAGATACGTGAACTGGAGGATCTCTGCTTGGCTGGTCGAAGAAACTTGCTGGAGACAGCACACCTGCCCAGAGATCGACGACAAATGACGGACAGGTACACTTCGTGGAGGAATGCTGAAGGATGGGCCGATTGAGTTCTACAGTCCCTAATCGTGACATTCACAGACTCGTGTAATGCAACAGCGCCTGATCGAAACTGAGTCTGGACGGCTTGTCATAGAGGTGGCTCTTGCGTCTGACAACCTCTAAATACCTAGACGAAAGATTACCAATTCACAACTTAAACCTTAGTCTCATCGGCGCCGTTCTTTGCACCTTGAGTACCTTTCGACTCTCTCGTCCCGCCGAACACATTCCCATTGATCTGCGTGGCGTTTCCACTTGCAACTTGCCCGCTATAGTACGACCTCCTTCCTGGTGCTTGATCATTTGCCGTACGGCCTCCTCAATACTCATCAGTATCATGAAATCAACGATGAGCGTGACCTTACCTTCGTAGATGTTTCCATTGTGTTGATAAGCATTGTCTAAGCACTTTTGATTGATGTAGATATGAGAGGCATCGTCAGATGTCGCGACTGTGCCACTCTCGGCTGCGTTGTCACTGGGTGGAGCTGTTCCAGCTGGAGTCTCGCTCTGCGTGTCATTTGTTGGTCGACTTCGGTCTGGGATAGGCTCTGATAGTGTTTTGTCAGAAGTCATAATGTCGGAATGCTGTTCAGAAGTGTTGATAATGTAAGAGGACAGTGTTGTAGGTGTCTTCGAAGGGTAACGTTGCGGGTCAGCAGCTGAGCTTGGAGTGATGGCATACTGCATCATGCAGCCGAGATTGAATCCTTCCGTTTTGTACGTATTCTCGAACGCCCTACATCCGAGTCTTCCCAGTATCATCTTACATTAGGCCGCGTTGCGAAGCACAATGATGTGAGTTTTCTCCTTTCCCGTATCCGTTGAAATGCTGCCTTGCCTGCCAACCACCCTTCACGCTCAGCATCCAGTGTATAGTGGGACACTCTTGCTCAAGTCATGATCTTGTGACAAAGCCCTCATATTCTACTCACGGATGACTCTCCTCACACGTACAGGGCCACCTCGGTGTTTTGGAGATCTTGGGTGAGCTGTGCCAGCTTTGAGGGCCCTCGCGTAGTTAGTAGGATCTGCCTCAGAAGTATAACTTGACGACGACGAAGTGCTTGTAGCAGTCTGGGATGTGGGAAATGGGTCGATAGATTCGGTTGTGCTTGAAGTAGTCGAAGTGGTGTCCCAGTAGACTGGAGTTGTGGACTAGAAATAGGAGGTAGGAGGATTAGCAGTTATCGCTGGATTGCGGACCAATTTCAGTAAGTTGTCTGTCTCTGAACTCAGCACCGCAGTAAGTGCGACGTCCGTGAGACATTGACAACAGCGAATACCTTCTATCTACTACACTTACGGACGACGTGGACAAGTCTGGGTCTGCAGGCGTGTCAATGGTGCTAGTTGTACTTGAGGATGTGGAAGTTGTGCCCCCATAGTGCGCAGTTGAGGAGGTCGTACTTCCATTCGGGATCGGGTCTGCGGTTAGGCTAGTTGTGCTTGAGGTTAATGTTGTGGTTGTGCTTGAGGTCAATGTCGTGCCCCAATAGGACTGAGTGAAGGAAGTCGTACTCTCGATCGGGATTGGGTCTGCGGTTAAGCTTGTTGTGGTTGTGCTTGAGGTCAATGTCGTGCCCCAATAGGACTGAGTGAAGGAAGTCGTACTCTCGATCGGGATTGGGTCTGCGGTTAAGCTTGTTGTGCTTGATGTTGATGTTGATGTTGTGCTTGATGTTGTACCCCAATAGGACCGAGTGGATGAAGTCGTACTCTCGTTCGGAAGTGGATCAATGGTGAAGCTAGTTGTGCTTGAGATTGATGTTGTGCTTGTCGTGCTTGACGTTGTACCCCAATAGGACGGAGTGGATGAGGTCGTACTCTCGTTCGGAATTGGATCTATGGTGAAGCTAGTTGTGCTCGAAGTTGACGTTGTAGTGGACGATGTCGATTGGGAGGTCGTAAAGGTAACAGAATCCGTGAAAGAGGAGGTGGTGCTTGAGGTTGTCGAGCCAGAAGACTCCGTTGCGTAGTTTCCGGGAGCTGAGTAGGCCAAGCTATCGGAATAAGCGTTACGGACGTCAAGTCCCACAGCACCAAGAACCAAGCCTTGAAGAAGTGGGAGCAAGAAGAGCATCGTCGCCGCCATGTGATAGAATTTCTCGTGCGCTTCTTGTATGAGTGATGAGATGGGTTGCCAATTCCTACTATGCTGATAAGTGCAAAGTCAATGGTACCAGCAGCGTCTTTCACTTATACATGATGTCTCCTCCGGAAAGCTTAACAAATGTCCGAATCTACAAGACATGGCTGAGGAGAACAGCGCCGGGTGTCCTTAGAATTGTAAGCAGACCGCAAATTGTACGATAGGAAGCAAGTATTGAGAATAGCCATGGGAAGCATCGTGCGAAAGAGTGGGCCGACTGGCGTCCAGGCATTCCTCGTGGAGGCTCAATAAGGCGCGGCCACTCTCAAGAAGCATGCGTGGCTTCACCTATCGGAGCAAATACTGAAAGCGTCTTGACTTCATCTCCCCTTCTTGAACGCCGCCAGGTCAGGCCGAATTCGACGTGCAGCTTGACGTTTTCAGACGCGATCTCGAGATTTTGACAGCTCTGGCGACTTCGTATCTGTTGTGCGTAGCTCTGTTTTCCGGATCCGAGAAGTCACGTTCAGCAAAACATCATATTACTCCAATTGATCGCAATGGTCTGCCCCCAGTGGCCATGACACTCGGTAATGCAAGCGCAAGCATATTGAGGTGGTATGGCTGAGCAGTCTGGACGCCAGAGTAGCTCATGTCTGAATGTGCGAAGACCGCAGGGTGCATGTTTGAGCTGGTCTCGGCAAACTGAGCAAGATGTCCACACGTTGGATAGACCTCTCAATGCAGGACTCAGGAGCATCGCCTTTGCCAATATTTCAGTGTCCTTGTGTGATGGAGCCGTGGAACAAGCAATCGTGTAACGTGTGTCGGCATCTAAACCCCGTAAGCAAGTATCAGCGCGACATATAAGCCTACATTCTACATTGTGATCATTGGTGCTGCATGACTCGGTCGGACAGCATGTTGCACAAGAG
This sequence comes from Sphaerulina vaccinii, assembly GCA_022570795.1. Taxonomy (NCBI): domain Eukaryota; kingdom Fungi; phylum Ascomycota; class Dothideomycetes; order Mycosphaerellales; family Mycosphaerellaceae; genus Sphaerulina; species Sphaerulina vaccinii. Next base: position 2,488,212 of record JAKUDP010000002.1, read on the forward strand.
TGATGACTGTGAGCGCCCAGGAGATACTCCTGCTGGAATCATCGTCCCATTGCTCCTTGCGTACCCGAAGGTGTACACACTCCTGAGGTCACGTATAAGGACGATGATGTGCGCGTGGCTGAAGCAGTAAGAGATCATATCCTGTTCCTCGGAGCACGAACGTGATCGGCACAACTCCTTGGGTTGTGCCGTTCCGGAAATGAGGACGAGTCGCCGACCAAGAGAGAGAAAGAAGTGGAAGGAAGAGAGCATTATATATGCGAGAGAAATGGCAAATCCCAGTCCATTTTGCTAGCTTCCGCTCTTCCCGACTCCAGCAAGAGTTCATCTTCGTTCTATCTTTCATGCCACGCAAGATATGTTCCCCATGCTTCGCTATCCAACGTGCCTTTACTTGCTTCGTTGTCCGAGATCCAGCCTAAGCATATTTCGAAGTCTATGAAGATGGTAGTCGTGGCTGATGACTTTCGCTTCAAAGTCTGGTACGCCAGTTCATCATTGAAGCTCTGACGCGACGACGTCAATATTTCCGCCATATTATTTTCGCGAACCCATATAGCACTTAGTAGTATAACTCGTGCTAGATCCATGTCGTTTTCGTGGTGTTATCCTCGACTGATCAGACCACAGATCTTCAAGACAATGTCGAACAGTAATGGCATCAGTTATTCAGCCATGCTCTCTCAAGGCCTGCCTCCAGCAAAGAGACAGAATATCGTGGAAGCTCAGCAGCCACCGAGCATTTCTCCAACGAATCAAAAGCAGCAGCAGCAGCAGCAGCAGCAGCCAGAATCGCATCGAGAACGTCAACCTTCTCCATCGCACGTTCCACGAACAGGGAAAGAGGAGGAGAATGTCTACGTGCTCACACTGCTTACGGACAAGCAATTGCACGAACGCATGACAGATCTGCGGAAGAAGTACTTCCCCAAGCGGATCAACAAACTGGCAGCACACCTCACGCTGTTCCACGCACTTCCAGAGAGCAGGTTAGACAGCCATGTTATTCCCAGTCTGCTGGACGTGACGAAGCGAACAACTCCCTTCCGTGTAGAGGCCACCGAACCGTGGAGAATGAAAAAGGGCTTCGCGATCTCGGTGTCAAGCCAGCATGGTGGCAGCCAGGCGAAGCAGATCCACCAGCAGCTGCAAGAGGCGTGGAAGGGAGAAGGATGGCTCTCTGATCAGGATGCGGGAGGATGTAGAGTGCACTACACTCTGATGAACAAAGTCGACGATGAGGTCGAGGTGCAGACTGCACTCGATGAATTGAAGAGCTACTGGAAAGGCGATGGCGGCCATGCCGAAGGATTGGCACTGTGGAGATATGATCGTGGCTTTTGGAGATTCGAGCGCAAGTTTTCCTTCAAAGGCCAATCGAGTAGTACGTGAGGTTCACTGGTCATTTTCTCACCTTCAGGTCCAGAACGCGCCCCAAAAATCTGCGCATTAGGCCAGAAACATGACGTGCATTAGACCTGCTTCACTTCCGGTAATGATGTTACGCGCATTTAAGCTTCAGTGGGACTGCAGCAATGCTATCGCCCCATGCAACATTCACCTAGCAAACAACATCGACCTCATATTTATCTTGTCAACCAACCTGACACACCAAGATGAACAATCGGCAAGCCATGAAATTGATGCAGCGAGAACAGGACATTTCGGGAGAGGTGGATATTGGTACACTCTCAATCGATGATGCTAAGTCGAATAAAGAGAAGGGAAACACGATGTTCCGAAAGAAGGACTATATCCAGGCAATTGAGTTCTGGTCGCGCGCGTTGGAAGCTTGTGGTGATGACGCGGAGAGCCTCAAGCATGACCTGCATCGCAACCGCGCTACAGCCAACATGCACCTCGGACGATATGAGAACGCACTGGAAGACGCGAGGGCAGCTGTGCTTCCTGGAACGACCAACGACGAGAAGCAATTGAATGCTAAAGCGTTCTTCCGCGCCGGCACAGCAGCATATCGCCTCGAGCGTTTTGCAGCAGCGGCCTCGTACTTTGAGAACATACTTGAGCTTAGCCCGAACGACATCGACGCCCAACGCGAGCTGAAACGCACGAATGAACGCCTCGACGAGCAGGCCAGCGGCAGATACGACTTTGAGAGTATCACGCACAACTTCCGTCTCGACCCACAGCATCCACCTGATCATGCAAGTTTCACATCTAACGTCGAGATCCTGGCGGCCGAAGGCAAAGGCCGAGGACTGTTTGCCACAGGCGATATCAAAGCAGGCGAGCTAGTCATGTGCGAACGCGCGTTCTGCGTCGCAAGGAGTGAGGATAGGCCGAGTACGATCGTCGACCTGGAAAACAAGACAATGTCCGTGGGTACACAGTCGCAACGACTTGCCATGATCATCGAAAAGCTCCTACACAATCCTAAACAGGCTGCGCGGTTCTCTGAGCTGTGCGATGGCGGTGACAATGCGAAATCAGATTGCACACCTATCGATGGAGTTGTTCCCGTCGATGTCGTCCAGGTTCAAAGAGCCTTGGAGCTTAACGGCTTCGGCTGTCCTACCATAGCATCCACGCTGGAAACAGAAGGCGAGGAAGGCAGCGGTGTATGGCTAATCAGCTCCGCGATCAATCACGACTGCATCGGAAATGTTTGTCGTTCATTCGTTGCCGACTTGCTTCTCCTTAGAGCCAGTAAGGATATAGTGGCAGGCGAGGAGATCACCATGCGTTATAGGAACCCAGAGAACGGAATCGACGACTTTCATTCTATTCTGCAACAGACCTGGTTTGTCTCACTACTCCGTTAGTGGCAAGCAGGTGCTAATGTGCTACAGGAAGTTCACGTGCGCATGTGCGTTATGCCAGGTGGAGTTGACGGTTCCAGGATACCAGCGCATCATCCGAGCTTCACTAGTTAACAAAGCCTTCGAGCTTGTGGAAGCCAATCCAGTTACGGAAGACAACACGCCCTCACGGGAGCTCATCAAACAAGTCGAGACACTTCGCATCGAGATTCAAGCCACATACAGCGATGCACTGTTCAAGAAACTGCGTAAGTGACGACCATATCTGGCTGCCCGGGTCAGCTAGGTTGTGAAGCTTAAGATCCAGCCAGGTACTCGGCAATGGATGCATGGTCAAGATACCTGCTAACACTTTGGCCTTTAGCCAGAACCACGCTACCTCAACTCGATCTGTGGCTCCTCACGGCCTACGCTACCCAAGGCATGGGAGATGCCGTCCTAGATATGTCGCTGCAGATATTCAGGGATCTTGGTCTGCGTTCTCTTCCAGGTGAAGTGCAGTACGATAGATCAAACGCTAGGTTTGACGTCGTTGCGATTCATGCGGCATGTATCGAAATCAATCACAACGAAACATCAGCTGATCCACAAGTAGGCAATGTACGCTGCTCAGATGGCAAGCGGAAAGGGCAACGAGACTCTGGCCACGAAATATGGAGCTTTTGGGAGGGAGACATACCAGCTGCTGTGCGGTACGATGTATGGGTTCGACGAAGGATTCCAGTCGTCCTAGAGTCTGTACTTCTACACCTCGGCGACCTCGACGCTGCCCTTGCTTCCTCCGCATATGGATCATCCGAATCTTGCGCAAAAATAGCAGAAGACCTGCGACGCAAAAGTGGAAGCGGCTCCGCAGACTATTGATCTGGCATAGCGGAGTCGATTCATCGCATGTAATTGCTCAACCAGTAAACAACAGCGTTCTTCGCCCTCTCCAGCGCCTTCTTCTCTCTTTCCGAAGACATGTCGCATCGTGTACAGAACCCGTGAACCATGGTTGGGAAGTACTCGTAACTATACTCCAACCCGAGCTTCGGAATCTCTGCATTACAGAAATCCTTCAACTCCTGGGTGAAGACTGAATCATGCTCTGGCGACAAGATCTGGACAGGAACGCAAACATCGAGCACTTCCTCCTTCGTGATGGCCGAAGGATGTGCCACGGAAATACAGTCCAGCAGTCCCGAATGAGCATTTGCAGCCAGACAGATCGCAGCTTTGCCGCCCCAGCAGTATCCAACTGCGGCAAGCTTACTATGTCTCTCTCGCAGCAGTCGAGTGAAGTTGAGCATCGCAGGTAGACGTATGGGCACACTGTTCGTCTTCAACCAGGTTGGCCAATCGAAATGCTGAGTTGCAGCATGGTCTGAGATGACGGCAGCATCGATCGCTGTGCCTTGGAAGCTGACCAAGAGTTAGCAGGAATAGCACTCTGCATCTAAGGAGTCGACTCACAAGTCCGGAAGATACACTGTCGCCCCAATCTCCTTAGCGAAATGGTCTGCAAGGAGACGATTATTGCTGAGCTGCCAGCCAAAAGCATCGTGCAGGAAGAGGATTCCTCGCTCACTGTTCGTGCCTGTCGTGTACACTTTGTGGCTCGCTATGGTCTCTTCTCCTCCAGCTGGCTCACCGTTCCATTTGAACCCAGTACGGCAGCAATCTTGCATGTTTGCAATCACAATATGAAAGTTGAAGCTGTCTTACGAAGCTGCTGCGAGCACATGTCAGTCTGGCTGCGGTCTCCGACCTGCATCAGACCAGGATCCCATGCCAGCCGAAAAGCGCACTTGATTGGACCTAGGCGATCTGGCTGACTGAGACTCAGACGAACTTCGTTAATAGAGTTTCCATCCCAACGCTTGCTCTTACCCGACCTGCAATACTACGATCTACGAGAAGAGATGGGGCACTACCCGCTCGACGTTCACACGAGCTGCACCTGTCCATATGCCCAGGAACGTATCATTTGCGCCAGAACTTCTTCCCCAGACCCTGAAACCAAGAAGACTCCAGTATCGAATGAGCTTCTGCTGAACAGTGTCGTGCTCGTAAGTGTCGCCCAGTCCGCGAGCTTCCCTAGTTGTGCCAGCAGGATACAGTACAACACTGTCCATCTCGAAGGACGGCAGCGAGCTGATGAGCCTATCAACGGCAAGCAGGCCAATGCCGTAGCCTCTGTAGCGTGGCTCAAGGTGAACCTCAAGAATGAGCAGAATGTCGCCATACATTCCATCGGTGTAGTCTAGCTGTTTAGGCTCTCCATCTGCATCATACAGAGCTTGATACATATCGGATAGCTCTTGAGATCTTCCGTCGCAGATCTCCCTGCTGAGGCTCAGCCTTCATTCAGTGATAGTGTTCTCCGAGGGCGGCGTACCAGAGGTTCTGCCCTTCATTCATGATGCGACCAGTCTGCACGATTTGCGCCCTGACGTATCCAATCTTCGTGCCTGTGCCATCGTATGGCTCGACGTGCTCATCCGTGTATGCAAGAATGGAAGCTTCCATATCACGAATGTACGACTCCTCAGGTACCCTATCGCGGCGCCAGGATAGGGGAATATCATCCTCCTTTGCGATGCTAAGCGAGAGCTTCGTGTCCCCAAGAGACAATGGATTCTTCACCTGATAGGCCATTGAGAGATTGAGCGACCACAGACACAAGTGGTGCAAAGCGATGTCTGGATGAATGTTGAGAGACTACACGGGCAGGAGATAAAAGGAGAAGATCGATGTCTTGGCAACGATGAGTCAGCATGATTAGGAGACCTCTTCTGCTTCTTCTCTCAAACATTGCATGCTCCTCATCAAGGAACTGCCTTCGTCCTGCAGTGGCGATTGAACGCGGCGCTCAAACTCTGGGCCATCAGAGACGATTCAAGCACCAAGAAAGACCACCTGAAACGCGTTTTAAAATGCGCTCTACGCGTAGAACACCCGGCAGACTTCCAAGCTCTGGGTATCGGTATGAAGAGACGCCAGTCGTGCTTCTGTACTCCTGACAAGACGTGTAGTTGGCTATGACACTATGGGGAGCACCTAGCAAGGTAGAGAAGCAATCTGGCACCACAGGCCACAGAAGAGCATGGCATTGATATTGTCTACGGAAGGCATAAGCTCGCGCGGGAACCAATTTCCGGTCCCATCTGCGGACTTACGGCCATGGGATGCTATGGGCATACTGCGAGGATCCTTTCTAGCTACCTGTGCTAGCGAACGGACGCATGTTAGCCAAGCAGCTGCTCAAGCGCTCCACGCACCGCATCGAGCTCAGGACTCCGACCAACACCGCGTACGTATCCCAAGGATTGATATGGAATTCTGCAGTTCTACCTTCAGCGCCAAGGCGCGTCGTCATGCGTACAGCAATCTAAGGACGAAAGAAAGCGCTGCAGCACTCTTGGTATCTTTAACAGAATGAGGTTGTACTCGGTCCATACCTCGGCCGATAACTGAAGTCTTTTCCGAGATGCGCTCATCCATGCAAAACGGACGAACGCAATGTGTCTAGCGCCCACACGGCGGATATGCTCTGTCAATTTGAGGTCGAATAGACGATGAAGCAGGATAGCTGTGCACTAATTCGTCTTAGTCGTGCAGAGCTAGGTAATGTATGCCCACTCAAGCACTGCGTACAAGCTTTAGTCTTAAGCATTTACATCACCATAGCATGCTATGCTCCATTCTCAAGCCTTCCGCGTCAGCCATCTGGTTGAACTGCGGAGCTGTCTCAGTACACGTCTTGCAAAGCGTTCGCCAAGTAACGGATAGAGCTGAGCAAGAAACAAGGTTGAAAAGATGAAGTACAAATAGCTACCCGCTCAGCAAGATCACCTGGGTGCGCTACAACAAGACTTCTCCCCACTCTCAAATACAGTCCAGAACATCATGACTCTCAAGATGGGCATCTACGCGGCATTGCTCTCTGCAGCATCCCAAGTTCAAGCAGCAGTCTGCGACCCTACCAAGCTCAACACCACGATTACCCAGTTCAAAATCACGACCAATAACACCTCGATCTTCGATATTGCCCGCGAAACGAATCGCGGTGTGTGTGACATAGGTCGCCAAAACCTCATGGCAGACGTGACCATCATCCCAAACATTGGCCAAACCATCTTGATTCCACCACAGACCTGCACACCCGACAATAGCACATGCCTGCTCTCAAATGTCACGAGGACTCGCGAATGCATCTACGGCGGACCAAGGCTCTACTACACTGTGAACGGAGACACATACGACATCGTTGCCCAACGCCTCAATGTCACGACCGAGTCGATGATGGGTCAGGCTCACGGCGATGCCACAGGTGCTACAGTGGTTGATGCCGGACAATTTCTCAAGGTGCCGCAATGCTCGCCGAGCCAGTGCATCATGCAGCCATTTCAGTTTCCAGACGAGCCAGCCGTGTATTCAGATCTGGCGAAGAAGTACGGTACGACGGTTGGTCAGATCATGAGCTTGAGTCCTGGCTATAACTACAGTACGTCGCTTTTGACGAACGCGACAAGGCCGACGATAGTGTTGCCGATCAATTGCACGGCGTTGAGTGGAAACATGACTATTTTGACCTGAGTGGAAGCTGAACTTGGAAGGGTTGATGCATGCATATGCATATTGGAGGAAGATGTATACGGGAAAGATGCACAGGGTCGTGTTTGAGGACAGGCTATTCTTTCCTGCGGTAGTGTGGATCGCAGAATAAAGCCTGTCGTATCCTTAGACCAGCTCATTTCTTGCCCCAGGTCAGGATGGCGGTCATAGTTCCAGTCCACCTCCCATCGACGAACGTCTTGTTCAGATGGTCGAGAAGAGCATCCTCAATATATGGCTCAAACTTCTCCCTCACCGAATCCTCCCACGCACGAGCCGATATTGTCTTCACAAGATGCGCACACGCCTTTGCCAAATCCGTCGCACTGATATCAGGAGTGAAGATCCAGGCCTCTGATTGTACTTCTACAAATCCAGCTTTGGAAAGCTTTCCACGAGCACTCTGTACCTCTGACCATCCCTTCTTTGGAAACATTTGTCCTTCCTGGGTGAGGTAATCCAGGTGCCAGGGGAAGGTACTCATCGAAAGCAGGAAGCAATATCTCGTCCCACCAGGAGATCTTGTTCCATGTAGTGAAGCCAGTAATTCCACCAGGTTTGAGCATGCGATACATTCTAGCCACGACTAGATCATCTTGTGGCGCGAAGAAGACTCCGAAATTGTTGAAGATGTAATCGAATGATTCGCTATCGAGCCCGGGAGCCTGTTGGTCAAGATGGATTGCTTCCACGATTGATGAGAAGCCAGTATCTTTGGCTCGCTGGCGAAGGAATGCCAGATAACTCTCATCGATGTCGGCGCCTATGAGCTTGTCTATGTGTTTGTGGGTTTCGGCTGCAAGGAGGCGGAATATGAGGGTCCCAATACCACTCGCATTATCTAATAGGTGCACTGGTCCTGCTGAGGTTGCTTGCTTCTCAAACAAGCCGCATCTTCTCAGGAGTTCTCCAGCTGGGGGTCCGGTGATGTGTTCGTTGATCAATGCAATTTGATCTGACGCGTTTGTTGCTGTTGAGGTCAAAGGTTGTTGAGCCATATCGGCAGCGTGATATGCTGCTTTGATCTCTTGCTGCAGAACGAATCAGCGACCTATATATATTGATGCAATCGAGGTCTGGCTTTAGTGAGGGTATGGTATGAGGTCGTCACCGAAGGATGAATCCTACGCTATTCAGCTCGCTTACGTGATTCCAGAGGACGTATTTGTGATTAGGAATAGCTCGTACGAGCACATGTAACCAAGTATCATTTCCCATCGTCTGAAGAATATACAATTTCCACAGGCTAAGTCACAGTCGCTGCCATGTAACAAACGCTCTTACATACATCTCAGACTCTGGCCAACGATCATCACATCCAACCACTCTCAGGATAGCAAAGGTATAATCTCATAACTCGACAAACCAGTACTGAACAAGTTGTAATCACCCTGCTGGACACCAATCCACGTCTCCGATCGTCCTCCGTTTCTACACTCATCAGTACAACTCCCATTTTGCGCACGCAAAGTGACATACCTCGGGTTCGTGAATTGCACTGCGATATAAACAAAGCTAGGGTTTCTAGTATTTGTATCCAGGTAGGCAAGTGCCCACACCCCCAGAACCTGCCTTCCAGGAATTGTCGAAGATGTGGCGCCAAGCAAATCGCATTGGTGATATGTGTTGTCGTCCTCCGCGACTCGGAAGTAACAGTGCGAATGGATGCCGGGCAGATCGAACGTCTCGTCTGAGTCAATGGTTATCTCGAAGGAGCAAGTCTCAACCCCAGGAAGGCCGCAGCCGATGTAGGAGTTCGAGATGCGAAAGGAATTGCCCGATAGGAATTGTCGACTTTCGAGAACATTGTCGACGTTGTGCGTCGATGCCGTGACAGCAGCCAGGCTCAAGGCCAGTGTGAAGGCGACTGTGAGGAATGATAACATGTTGTATAGGAATATCGATGTAGGCAGTGAGTGACGAGCAGAAGGTTGAAGCAAGAGGAGTTGTTCGAGGCCGGAGTTTTCCTCATATATGAGCCAGAGCGGCCATGTCGCTCGTAAACAGGCCCTCTGCCTGGCAGCAATTTGCGGATCGTATGTATAAATTTTGTGATCTCTTGTCTTGCCGATGTCGTCCACGCCTGGCTGTCAGATTAGACTTTGTGCGTTGATCGTGGGAAATGACCAGCATATGCCAGCTGAGGGATCGCGTGGACTCCACGCGACTGCAGGAAAAGCTCGTTGTGTTGCTCTACCTCTCCGATACCAGGTATATATTGAACGTGATACCAAAATAGCCCTCTCTGTACTGAATCCAGCTGGTGCTACGACACGCGTTGTGTTCGGGGATGCCAAATATATCAACACAGCTGTCGAGCTTCCAGCATATATACGATATGCCAGGGCCAGGATCCCAGCTCCCGAAAGTTTGCAAAAGGCAGAGTCTGGACCCAAAATTGGTCAAGTAGGGCGTATTGGCGTATGTATGTCTGTGATGAAGAAGATTTCATTTCGGCCTGTACCAACGTATCCAGCCCTGAACAGCAATGGTCGCCGTGATCTTCACATTGTGTAGACCCCAGTTGGAACGGCGTGATAGCCTCGTTTTCCCACTTGCAACGCCAATTCGCTTCTATACTCTCCACCGGCAGCTATGCACTCCACAGCATGTTCGAAAGTGTATATGGGCTGCCAGCCAAGCTCTCTGATAGCCTTTGATGAATCATAAACACGATCAAGTCGATTGGGCAACTTCCACCCTCGCTCCAATAGCATGTCGGCATGCTTGGGCAAGATCTTTTTGATAACCTCCGATGCATCTTCGTCACACGAACGCAATATTTCATCACTCCTCTCGAATGGTGGTGGAGCACTGATGATGTACTTTGCAAAGCCGATCGACTTTGCATGCCGCATGGCTTGAACATGCGCCGACACCACATCCTTTATATCCACTCTGCGATAGAGAAGTTCATTCACTTTGAGATTGTCGTCCGAATATGCTGCGCGTGCCTCTGCATCATCGTCTGCCTCGGGAAAGAATCTTGAGGTCTTCAGTATGAGAACAGGCATTGCGCTTTCCCTGTGTATCAGATGACACAAATCCTCTGCGGCGACCTTCGTAGCTCCATAGATGTTCTTTGGGATTGGAGTGACGTTCTCATCGATCCAGGCCGCTGGCTGACCTCGTGTTGGGGACAATGCGAGACCGAATGTGGAGGTGGTGCTGGTAAATATGAAGGCTTCGATGCGGCGGGTCTTGCAGGCTTCCTCGAGCAGAATCAGCGTACCTTTCACGTTGCTATCGATGAAAGCTTCTTTGCTGTGGGATCCGACGTGCGGTTTGTGGAGAGTTTCGGTGTGCAGGATGTAGTGTATGGATGGATTGTCTTCGAGTATCTTGGTGATGAGAGAACGATCGCAGATAGATCCTGCCAATGTGTTCTTCGCATCAGATGAAAGGATGTCCAGACCATGAGGAGTATAACCATATTTGGGTAGCTCGATCATCAGAGCGTACCCGAGGTGACCGGAGGAACCAGTAACGAGAACGTCAGGAGGAGACATCCTGTGGTTCGATGTGCAAACGAGATGTGCCTTACGATAGCTTCAACCGAAGACTTGTTAATGGAGTGTCGGCTTATAGCTTTGCTCTGGTCTAGATGAGTCTGTGGTCTGTGGCGTTTCTGAAAAACTTTCTACTCGTGCTGAAGCTTGGCAACTCAACCGGAATCGAAAAGCCTCTCTGAGGACTTGGTACCGCAAGGCGCTCTGTCTGGAGACACAATAGCTTGGTCCTCGCGCACTGAAGGAGATGACTTGGACCTGATCACATGTTTCTGACATTTGATCGCCTGCCGCGAAGCATGATAGCTTTTATTACAGTACCAAACGAGAATCTTCTACGTGCCTCCACCAACGCCGTGCTGTATCCGACCGGGTATAATACATTCGAAGCAGTTTCCCAAGGCTCGAAGAAAATGCAGATTGCCGGCACGCACTGTCTCTGCTCTGAGCTGCATGGATGGCAAGAAAGACCAGAGACGTATCGAGCATGTAGCTTGACACTTCCCTCCTGTCTCCATATGCGCCCTCGAGAATCTCGGCAACGCAGCTCCGTCCCGAGCAGCTTAGAGCATGCTCAAGTATGGAGAGGCGTCAATGATTCCTTCGTGGAGCCCCGTCGGTGCTCACATACCGTCTGTTATGCAGCCATGGCTGGCGTCTTGCACGTTGTGAGCGTACTTGTAGAGCGTACCCTTCTGGTACTTGAGAGCGGGCGCCTTGAACTCCAGCTTGCGTTTCTGCAGCTCTTCGGGCGTTGTGTCGATGATGTCGATAACACGCTTCTCTGCGTCGATGATGATAGTATCACCATCACGAACAAGACCGATTGGGCCTCCAGCTTGCGCTTCGGGCGTGACGTGTCCGATTAGGAAACCGTGAGAGCCACCAGAGAAACGTCCATCAGTGATCAGAGCCACATCGTTGCCAAGACCGGCGCCCATGATGGCAGAAGAAGGCTTCAGCATTTCAGGCATACCGGGTCCTCCTTTGGGTCCTTCATATCTGATGATCACAACGGTCTTCTCGCCCTTCTTCAGCTCACCGCGCTCAAGAGCTTCGATGAACAGATCTTCAGCATCATAGCACTTGGCCTTTCCAGTAAAAACAGTGCCTTCCTTGCCTGTGATCTTGCCAACTGCGCCTCCAGGCGCTAGAGAGCCTCGCAGGATACATAGATGGCCGGTCTCCTTAATAGGGTTGCTAAGAGGACGAATGATATCTTGGCTTTCGGGAAAGTCTGGCGCATTCTCGTAGTTCTGCTTGATGGTCTTGCCTGTTGCGGTGATTCGATCGCCATGAAGCAGACCCTCACCGAGCAGGAATTTGATCAAGCTGGGTGTCCCTCCGATCTCGTGCAAATCTTGAAAAACGTACTTCCCAGATGGCTTGAGATCTGCAAGGAATGGCGTTCGGTCTGTGACTTTCTGGAAGTCGTCGATTGTTAGGTCAATGCCCACACTGTGAGCGATCGCGATCAAGTGGAGGACTGCGTTGGTTGAGCCACCAGTGATATTCAAGAGGACCATGGCATCTTCGAGGGCATCGCGCGTGATGACATCGGAAGGCCGGATGTCTTCCTTGAGCAGGTTGCGAATGGCTGGTCCCACGGCCATAACTTCGAGCTGTTTGGCTTTGCTCATTGCAGGATTTGTCGATGATCCGGGAAGAGTCATACCAAGCAGCTCGATGACCGACGCCATCGTGTTTGCCGTGTACATGCCGCCACAGGCACCGCAATGTGGGATCGCGTTTCGGATGACATCTGATCTCTCGTCCTCGTTGATCTCGCCTGTCAGGAATTGTCCATAGGCCTGGAAAGCAGACACAATATCCAGCTTCGCGTTCTTCGCCTGTACACCACAGCCAGCTGCGGTCGTACCTCCGTACACCATGATGCTAGGTCGGTTCACACGACCCATTGCCATTACCACACCTGGCATATTCTTGTCACAACCTGGGATGCTGATGTTCGCATCATACCATTGCCCGTTCATGACAGTCTCGATCGAGTCTGCGATGATATCTCTGCTCTGTAGAGAATAGCGCATGCCCTTGGTACCCATAGAAATACCATCACTGACACCAATTGTGTTGAATTGCATGCCCAGCAAGCCAGCCTTTTGCACACTCTCCTTGATCTTGTGGTTCAGATCCAAGAGGTGCATATTGCACGGATTGCCGGAGAACCACACAGACGATATGCCGACCTGCGCCTTGTTCATGTCGGCCTCGGTCATGCCTGTGGCGTACAGCATAGCTTGCGACGCGCCCTGCGACTTGGGCTGCGTGATGGTCCTCGATACGGAATTGAGTCCTGAAGCGTCGCCATCCACAGGAGTAGCCTGCTTTCGCCGGGCAGTGAGCGAAAGTGCTCGAGTCTGCCATTGACTGCGAGCGCACCACGCTGGTCGAGATCGGAGGGCGAACATGGTGAGAGATGTGCCTGTCGATGGCAATGGGATGAACAAAACAGCTCTCAAGTCAGAGGCGAACATAAATTGTGACTGGGAGATATTATATAATCAGCCTCCGATTGGGCGAAGTGAACTCAGAAGTGCGATATCGGAGCAATATTGTATCAACTTCTGCTTCATCATCTCCTTGTGTACACTCCATACCATCAATCTGCTACTCTGAAAGAGTCAACCTGGAACACCATGACAGCGGGAACTGCATCATGAGATATCAGCGAGTATAGCAATGTCGCTATGGACTCATCGCCGTCTCCGCATCCCAATTCACCTGTCAAGGCATGGGATGCTGCGATAAGGCAGCAACAGATCTCCTTTACGAACTGGATAGGTCAGGTTCCCATCTTAGATTGATTCTCTGATATCTGGTGTAGCACATGTAAGCAGTATATACCCGCATTCGGTACCACAGTCAGTCAAGAAATCTGCAGAGATATGCCGCATTCCCCTATCATCTCTGGGACCCCGACCGCCTACCATGCCATCAAGAGCTGCGGCGTTATAGCTACAGAGTCGTGGGTTGATCAAGAGAAGCGTCACACTTCTGCAACTATTTCTGCTGCCAAGCCAGATCACCTTTTCAGCCGCATGGTTGATAAGCTGAAGCGAGGAATGCTACTGCGAGGATTGCCCTGCTAGAAGTGCTCGTGAGGCACTACACGTACGCGATGGTCCACTTCCCATGAAGCCCCATCGCGGACTTCCAAGTATATATGGCCAGTTTCTCTTTCATTGGCACTTCGCTGCTGGACTTATTCGGCTCACTGATATCCAAAGCACCTCTAGCAATGAATATTTCATCCATCACCACAACGCCGCAGACACAAAGCGCGTTATTGCCTCTCACCTTCCAGCCTTTACCTCTAGGGACGATCAAGCCTACGGGATGGCTTCGCAATGAAATGCAACTCATGTCCGATGGCCTTGCTGGACATGAACATGACTTTTACGACTACGTTGCTCATTCTCTTTGGATAGGCGGTAGTAAAGAGTATTCAGGTCTGAAGGAAGGCTTCCCATACTGGTTCAACGGACTAGTGCCACTGGCTTATGGCCTTGACGATGAGCGGCTGAAGCTGCAAGTCACGAGTTCCGTCAAGACAGTCTTCGACAACCAACAAGCAGATGGCTGGCTGGGACCAGAAACCGGTTCAGATAGGAATCTCTGGGCGAGGTTTTCTTTCTTCCTGGGACTCATTCAGCTAGCCGAAGCTGATAGCGCTTGGACGCAGCCTGTTGTGGAGAAGCTGCATACTTTTATGACGCTTATGGACAGTATGATGAGGAATAATTACACTGGATTCAACCCGCCGAACGACAATTGCCCGACTGGTAATTGTGGAAACGATTGGGGCAGAGTGCGAATGCAAGATTGTATGATCACGTTGCAGTGGCTATATGAGTATCATCCTGGAAATCAGTCACAACTACTGCTCGACAACATGAGATATCTGCACGAAGCTGGCCTGAACTGGGAGACATGGTACACGAAAGAAACATATCTGGGTAACAAGATGGATGAGGACTTGTATATTGTCGATCCGCATGGCGCAAGTGATGACCCAAACGGTCCATTCAAGCACGGAGTCAACATTGGGCAAGGCCTGAAAGCTGCTGCTGTGGTGAGACGATGGAACCACAATGATAGTCTGGTCGAGACTGCAATGAATGGCGTCAACTGCACAATGCAGTATCATGGTGCAGCATCTGGTAGTATTCTGGCTGACGAAAGGCTCGTGGGACTCTCTCCGTATAGCGGTTCTGAGCTGTGTACGACAGTGGAGACGATGTACTCGCTATCGTACTTATACCAAGCGCTTGGAACGAACTACTACGCCGACCGCGCTGAGCTGGCAGCGTTCAATGCTTTACCCGCTGCGATGACACCAGATCATTGGGGACATCAATACATGACACAGCCTAATCAACCATATGCTCAGCATCTAAACAGTAGTCTATTCTACAACACCAACGGCTGGGGTGCAACATTTGGTCTGGAGCCGAATTATCCCTGTTGTACTGTCAATCACCCACAAGGCTGGCCAAAGTTCCTATCAAATAGTTGGGTCCAAGTTGGAACAGATGGTCTAGCACACGTCCTGGTCAGCCCAAGCAGCATCAACACAACGATCTCCAACAGCGCGTATGTCACAATCACTTGCGATACAACATATCCTTTCTCCGACTATCTCTCCTACACCATAACCTCAACAGCGTCCTTCAAATTCTACGTCCGAGTCCCAGCATGGGCCGAGCCTTTCAAAACCACGATCACAGTCAACAATACCTTTCCCTACTCAGCCGATCCCTTCAAAAACGAAACAGGTACGTTTGAACTCCACCTTTTCTCCGCAGCCCGACTACTGCCACCAAGCATCTGCACTCGCTCATGGTCCAGCACGCAGCTTTCCCACATCGTTCCAGACATTGATCTTACAAATCCGCTAACACCCCTCGGTTATACAGGTCTCTCATCCCCCATCTCAATCCCACCAGGAACTACCCACATAAACTATAATCTCTCCTCATCCATCCGCACACAATCGCGCGCCAACGAAACTGTAGCAATCTACAAAAGACCCCTCTTATATGCCCTCGAGGTTACCAATACTAATACTTCAACTCTACCGAAATCTCCCAAAACGGAGCCACGACTTATTCGGAAAATTACGCCCCAGCAGAATGTAGAGATTTCGAATATCATAATACGAGTGCGTGGAATTATGCGGTGGATTTGAAGACGTTGAGATATATTGAGCCTGCTACTACGAATGGGGAGGTGGAGAATCCGATTTGGGCGGCAACAGGTGCAGCAGCGCTAGGATATATTGAAGTTCAGGGCTGTAAGATTGATTGGGAGATGTATTTATATAGTGTACCTGGCTACCCGCCTGTAGGAGAAGCGAAGAAGTGTATTACAGCTGGAGAGAAGGAGATGTTGAAATTAGTGCCTTATGGTACTGCGAAGACTCATATGGCTGAGTTGCCGGTTATTGATCTTTCGTAGCAGGAGGAGGTAGATATGGGTTTTATTTTATCTACATTCTGAAAACGCCGAATCTCGTCTCTTTTTGCTCTACGCTTCCTGTCATGGCGACTTGTAACCCTAGTCCTAGAACTCTTCGAGTATGGCTCGGTGGTATAACGCCGTCGTCCCATAATCTTGCAGTGCCGAAGGTGACTTCACTTTCCCTTTCGATTCTCTTTTTCAATTCTGGGTCGACTTTCTTTCCTACGGCAGCCATGACGCTAGATAGTTGTTCTGCTCCCATGACACTCGTCTTTGCAGAAGGCCAACTCCACAAGAAGTTTGGACTATAAGCTCTTCCACACATGCCATAGTTGCCTGCACCAGCTGAACTTCCAACCAAAACAGTAAATTTGGGAACTTTGGCGCATGCAACTGCTGTGACGAGTTTCGCTCCATTCTTCGCTATTCCTCCTTTCTCTGCATCTTGTCCCACCATGAAGCCCGAGATGTTCTGGAGGAAGATTAAGGGAATGTCGCGTTGACAACATAATTGGATGAAATGTGCTCCTTTGAGTGAGGATTCGCTGAAGAGGATTCCATTGTTGGCGATGATTCCTACTGGATGTCCGTAGATTGAAGCGAAACCTGTGAGGAGAGTTTTGCCGTATGAGGGCTTGAACTCGGAGAACTCGGAACCGTCTACGATGCGTGCGATGACTTCGTGCATGTTTATGGACTGTTTGAGGTTTGTGCCGACTATACCGCCGAGTTCTTCGATGTCGTAGAGTGGTTCGGCGAAGGACTCTTTCCGGGCTGGGTTAGGAGTTTTGGGGTAGTTGAGGTTGGAAATGCTTCTTCGAGCGAGGACGAGGGCGTGAGTGTCGTCTTCTGCGAGGTAGTCTGTTACACCCGAGACTTCGGAGTGAAGTTTACCACCACCAAGATCTTCGGCGCTGACTTCTTCGCCTGTTGCAGCTTTGACAAGAGGTGGACCAGCGAGGAAGATGGTGCCTTGTTCCTTCACGATGATGCTTTCGTCAGACATGCTGGGGACATATGCTCCTCCTGCTGTGCATGATCCCATGACTACACTGATTTGAGGGATTCCCTGAGCGGACATGTTGGCCTGGTTGTAGAAGAAGCGGCCGAAGTGATCTCTATCTGGAAAGACATTGGCCTGGTGTGGGAGGTTGGCTCCACCAGAATCTACCAGATATACACATGGAAGGCGATTTTGTTGAGCAATCTCCTGAGCCCGCAGGTGTTTCTTGATTGTGATGGGATAGTAGGAGCCTCCCTTGACAGTGCTGTCGTTGGCCAGAACCATACATTGCACTCCCTCTACTGTCCCAATGCCTGTCACGATGCCTCCGCCTGGCACATCTTCTCCTGGATACATATCATAACCAGCCAGAGCACTCAGCTCGAGAAAGCTTGTGCCTGGATCTACCAGAGCAGTGATGCGGTCTCTGACCAGCAGCTTCCCTCGCTCGACGTGCTTTTGTCTGGACTTCTCAGGTCCTCCCTTGGCTGCAGATTCATGGAGAGCAGTCAGAGTGTTCATGTATTCGCCCATGGCGGCCGCATTCTCCTTAAAGCCATTGCTGGAAGTGTCTACTGCAGTCTGGACTATCGAAAGCTGTGCTGCTTGGTGTGGACTCGTGTAGGTCGATGCTGGTCTTCGTTGATAGAGGCATTGGGCAGACGTAGTAAGTCGGCGTGGAAGGTGCTGTAGTAGCACTCGCTTGGGCAACAGGGACGCCATTTTTCAGCAAGTCCTCACATGCTGATCTGACTGAAGTGGATGGCAGCGGCTTTACTGTTTATACGGAGCAGCTGCGCATACTTTCCTGTCGCGTCTTGTCGTTCGTGAAGTTGTCTTGAGCCGAGGAGGAGAGACGCTTGAAACGCATAGAAGCGGTTCAGCTTCAGTCAAAACGTTCATCCACCATCCATGTCTCCGCATTGACTCCCCTACAGTACAGTACCCCATACTATTAAACCCTGTTCCGCTCCTTCCAAAAGAAAGGCAGGCTGTTCAGAGATACTTTCCACGATGCCTCCCACGACAGCTCTTCGAACAGCTCTACTCCAATGCACACGACCAGCAGCAACTAGAACGATACCCAGACAGCTCGCATCATGTACTCTACGACACGCTTCAACCACAAAACACCCAAAAGGCTTCTCACCGCCCACCACATCCGACCTCGAAGAGCTCCGAGAACGAACGATCGAATTCGTCCGACGAGAAATCCCACACCATCTGGCACAAGCCACCGACCACAACAATGAGTTCCCAAATCATCTCTGGAAGAAGTTTGGAGAGGCAGGCTTTCTCGGCATAACAGCAGACGAGGACTATGGAGGCCTTGCCATGGGATACCAAGCACATTGCATCGTCCTCGAAGAGCTCAGTCGAGCGAGTGGAAGCATAGGGCTGTCGTATGCAGCTCACTCACAATTATGCGTGAACCAGTTCCAACTACATGCAAATGCAGAGCAGAAAGAGAAGTGGCTACCCGGGCTGCTATCTGGAGAATACATTGGAGCATTGGCGATGAGTGAACACACCGCAGGCAGTGATGTTGTGAGTATGAAAATGACGGCGAAGAAGGTCGATGGAGGCTATCAGTTAAACGGGAGCAAGATGTGGATCACAAATGGTCCGGATGCACATGTTATCATTGTATATGCAAAGACAGAACCAGAGGCGGGCAGTAAAGGCATCACAGCTTTCTTAGTGGATACCACAACGCCTGGATTCAGCGTTGCGAGAAAGCTGGACAAGTTGGGCATGAGAGGCTCGAATACAGGCGAGCTGTTGTTCGACAACGTGTCTGTGCCCGATTCAGCCGTCATGGGCCCATTAAACAAGGGTGTCAAGGTGTTGATGGAAGGTCTGGACCTGGAACGATTGGTGCTTTCGGCCGGTCCTCTAGGCCTCATGAAGGCTGCACTGGATGTGACCTTACCTTATGTGCACGAGCGCAACCAATTTGGTGAGCCTTTGGCACATAACCAGTTCATCCAAGGGAAGCTGGCGGACATGTATACCAAGTACAGAGCCAGCGCCGCCTTTACTTACTCTGTTGCGCGAGCAATTGATGAGAGCCACGAGGACCCAATCATCAAGACTCAGGACTGTGCTGGTGCTATTCTGTATGCTGCTGAAAGAGCATCAGAATGTGGTATGGACGCTATCCAGTGCTTAGGAGGCATGGGATATATGAACGAAATGGCTGCTGGACGTATCATGCGAGATGCCAAGCTATACGAAATTGGTGCAGGTACAAGCGAGGTGAGGAGAATGGTGATCGGGAGGGCATTCAACAAAGAGTATGGGACGAGATAGTGTGCCTTTCTCTACCCGAGCAACAGTGACCACACCACCTTGGTCGCAGACCTGGCGGTGAGAACGAACAAGAGACGAATTAGAGATACTCATCTCAAGTATGCTCACCGAGCTTTCGACACCCGTGCTACTCGCTTCTTCCACGTAACGTCAGCACTTGACGTGGTCATCAACGGAGATCCTTTCTGCAGCAGTTGAAGTATGGCTCGGCAGCAGATCGACTTCGTACGATGCGGTGCCGGACTACACTGCAATGCTCGCACCCAGAGCGAATTCCATCGATTAGGATGTCGTCGAGCAAGCACGCAAGATCGAGGGCGGCACATAAAGCCGTGGCTGCAGCCCAGAACGACCAAGGCAGGAACAAGACAGGTGTGGTGGAGACTTTTGTACGACATGCGACGAAAAGCTTCAATATATCCAACGCCGCGGAAAAGAGTCGAGACTTGCAAGAAGCCGTATCAGCCTTTCCAGAAGCACAAGCTCCGATGCAGATCCGGAATAGGACAACGGTGCTGCGTCTCAAGTAGGCGCGAAGAACGAATGCGAACTTGGCAAACGTATCCCAGAACAATCTACACTCTCCTAGGTGGCGGTGACCAGCAGCAGCATGGATTGTGCGAGTATACTGACTTATGCAGCATGTTTCAATACAGAACTCGCAGGTTGTGCCGGTAGCGGTATATGCGATGTATCACAACTGAAGCAGCTATGCACATAGAGCTCGCCTGTTAGACCACAAAACCTCTCCCGAACGCCACAACACTTCTTGAGAGCCTCTGCCGTCGCATTGAGGTACGATAGCCCGTACGAGTTTGCGCGGGATGGACGGCTTGACTCTTGACTCAGTCGGCACTGCAGATCTTCGCACATGGCAAGGTACAGAGTGGCAAGCACCACCCACCTCTCCGGTCAAGTAGGAGGTATACTTCACATCTAAGTCTTGCTGACTCCTTCTGCAAATTACTATTGAAGTAAGAAAGTGTCGGCGAGTCTGTTCGGACGACAACCGGCGGGGAGAGTGCTTTAGACCTTAACAATACCTATAGCAGACCCTATATCAACCACTACGTCGGTAACGGTTTCTGAAACGGTCCGCAAAAGCCGCCGCCACACCATAGCAGCCGAGACACAACTACATGTATCGCGATACAGAAGGCGGTGTCGTCGTCGTCTCGCGCGTACATGCAGATGCAGTGTGATAGCTGACTACTCTCGTTCAACCTTTGTTTCCTGTGGTTTTACTCACTCATTCACTCATTCAAGTATCCGTTCATTGTCGAAAGCAAAAGCAAGAGAAGAAGAGATATCACAATGCCACGACCAATGTCACTAGCGTTCTCGACGAGGCCATCGAGCCGTCGGGAGGGGGAGGATGATAGCATTGCATCAACACCACTATCGCGTACACCAACAATGAAGAAGGCTAAGGCGAGGCTCAGTCGACTTCTACATCGAAAGAGCTTCGAACTGCAAGAGTATGCCCAGATGTATGATTTCAAAGAAGCGAGCAACAGCAGCAACAACAACAAGAGGAAGATCACATCACTCCATAGACAAACCATCAGTCAGCCCATCGGCGGTGGGACGCAAGACATTCGATGGCATAAACTACAACAACAACCACCTGGAGGAACTCATCAAGAGTATGGTCCGCACAAGCTAAGCATGGTATCTGAACGCACGGAACCTCTCACGCCACTATCACCACGATTGCCGAGACCAGGATCCCGATGGAAAAGAGTACACTCAGCCTCAACGTCAGCAGATCTGAATAATAGCAGTAGCAGAGCACCATTGGAGTTGTATGGATATGGACGACCCGAATACCGGCCGGATTCTGCAAAATCATCGCGCGCTTCGATCCTTACCAAAACTATTGCCAGTACTAGCAAACATGATAGTATGCTTACGGATTATTCTGAGTTGTGCGCCATGCCTTTTAATGACGAAGAGGGAGATGAATTGAGGGAGATTCATGAGTTACCTTCTTCGACTTCTTCGACGACGAGGTTTCGTAGGACGCCGTCTTGCAGTGCACCGATTCCTTGCTGGATTGCCACAGAAGAGGCAGAACGAGAAGATCCAGAGACCAGAACTGTGGCTTCCTCGTCATCAGCAAGTTCTCACTATTCAGCATCATCGTCATCCGCACCCAGCGATGACCACGATGTAGAAGAAATACCAGTCTCGCCCATGGCACCTCGCTCGCCACCAGCACTCCCGCCCTCGCCTCCTGCTACTGAGACTGCAATCCCACAAGTCACAGCCCTCGACGTCCAAAACATGCCAGATTTCTCTTTCGTCCCCAACGCAATCGAAGTCAAACGACACCGCAATACCAAAGACATACTCAGTGCAACAAGACACCTTCCAACAACCAACGCCTCTTTCATCGCAACTTTCCCTGACTGCGATAATGTCGTAACAACGACAACAGACTGGCAAGTAGAATGTTACCGTCTGCGAAAACAACTCAAAGCAGTAGAATTACAATTACGATATAAAGCCGAACTCCTATCCTCCGAACAACAACGTTCTTTGCAATTTGAACAAGAAGTCGCACGTACGAAAAAGGAGTTACAACTCTGTCGGGGGGAGACGCAGTTATTGAGGGTCTCCAATGGTATGAAACATGCTGAGTGCGGTGCTTTGAAAGCTGAATTGGGGAGTTTGAAAATTAGTAGGGATGTCTCTGATCAGAGTAGGAATAAAGATTTGCAGTCAAAATTGAAAGTTATGGCTGAAAGGTTGGCGTTGGAGGAGGATGCTGTTGCTGATAAGGATTTGAGGATTAAGTGGTTGGAGAAGGAGAGGGAGGAGTTGGAGAGGGAGAATAGGGTTTTGGAGAATGTTAAGGGCGCGCTTTGGGGACATATTGAGCAGGCGAGGACTGGGAAGAGGGAGGGGAGTGGGAGTACGCCTGTGGCTTCTCCTGCGCTGAGTGGTGACGGTCAACCTTCTTGGATGATTTGAGGTTGTGTCTTTTTGTTGTGTTCGAACGAACGAGTCTGGTATGTTATTGTTGTCATGATGTATAGTGTGAGACGGTTTCCTAGAATTGTATCATTAGTAGTGTGTATACTCAAAAGGTGTCTGCTGGGCAGCAATGTATCAATATTACTTACCTTACCATACCACTTCAGACCGACATCCTGATGCGACCTGATCCACTCTCTCAGTTGACTTTCACCGAGACTGTCCCACCTGGGATCAAGGAAAGTGGATATTCCGTCATGAGCTTCGCCAGAGTCTTGTCGGCGACCCTTGACATTGTCGGGAATGTAGCTTCTGATCTCGGAGACAGTCATGTTAAGCGGAAGGCCTTGGAAGAATGGGATCGAGTACCGCACATTGCTGTTTGGGCTAGGTGCGATGACACGATGAATGGTTGCTTTCACTGCACCCTCGGTAGCCGCTTCGATGGCATTTCCGAAGTTTACCACGAAGCTGTCTTTCACAGGATGTACTGGCAGCCAGTCTCCAGTGCTAGACAGACCTTCTAGACCTGGCTCGTCTCCAACTCGGAGGAGAAAGGTGAGCCACCCTAACGAGTCCTTGTGAGCACCGACACCTTGACCTTCAGACTCTGCGATCTTGCTTGGCGGATAGCGTAATAGCTTGATGCGGTGTTGAGGCGTGAGATAGGTCCCCGCCTGTTTTCCATGAGCAGTGCTGCGCTTGCCATGGAAGAAACGGTCGAATGTGCCAACTGGAATACCAACAGCTTCCTCAACCAGGTGAACAAAGCGATACGAGAGTTCTTGCACAGCGTCGTGGTAGCGCGTGAGTGCCTGTCGGAAGCCGGGAAGTAGTGACTCGTCCTGCCATTGATTTGGTCCTCTCAGACTCCAGTATAGCTTGCTGAAATCTCGTCTATTCGTACCGCTGACGCACGAACTCCGAACGATTGGCAATTCAGTCGCGAAGTCGAACTGCTCTCGCAGATCCTGCTTGCCGAGCGTGGTCTCTTCCGCAAAACCACTATATCCTAGAAAGTGAGGGCTATTGAGTTTGCTCAATGCAGCCTTTTTCTCGTCGGGCAAGGCAAATAGATCTGGAAGTAGATTTGTGATCCCATCGATGGTCTCGCTGTCAACGCCATGATTGACAATGTACAAGAAGCCGACGTCGAAGAGCGCTGCACGCAGTCCTTTAAGGAGTTCGGGCCTCTTGTCTGGATCGTCTGCCCAGGATAGATTGAGTACTGGAATTGAGGTCATACCAGCTGCTGATCCACATGTCACGCGTATCGGTGGTGTGAAACCAGCAGCACAATGTGGCGATAGGAGGGATACCAGAGCCTCCTCGCTGCGTTTAAGGATACCTTCAGGACCTCCTGGTACTTACAGCCTCGACCTTGCCTTGATGAAAGCCTCGAGAAGTGGTGAAGCTCTATCACAAAGTAAAGCACACACCGTCAGCCGATCGTCACCCTCGTGGAGTGGGTTCGCCCCAGATCATCATCGGAGACTGCTTGTCAGAATGTCACGCCCGGGCACCTCCTCCTCCGTCCACTTTCGCTGATGGTAAGGACCGAGCAGGCTGTGTGTCATTGAACAAAGGTGATGATGGATAGTTGATGGTGTTTAGAGGATACAGTAGCCTGAGCCTGAGGTTGAAAGACTGCGGGCAAGGTGGGGCAGGTACGGATCATGTGAACGCGACTGCCTGATGGCAACCCGAGTCACCAAACACCCAACACTTACTCTCATCAGTGACACCAAACATCGCATGATAGTGTATGTTGGGACGAGCTGAGTATTCAGCACACACTGCAGAGAAGCCATATCGCAGCAAGCTCGCCACTTGCCACGCATTCCTACATCACCACCACCACCACCACCACCTACATTTACCGCTCGATCAGCTCGAGACGAACCACTGACAGGACCAACGTGAACAGCCAGCCGCGAAAATGCAGAACCTCATCCACAGCTTCATCGATCCGCTCCGCGACCGCTTCGCACCCATCAACCACAACTCCGACTTCCGCAGCACTGGTCAGATTACACCGGAGGAGTTCCAAGCTGCCGGCGACTTCCTTGTCCACAAGTTCCCAAGCTGGAGCTGGGCGGATGCCGCTTCTCCAAAGGAGCGTGTTGCACACTTCCCAGCCGGCAAGCAGTACCTCGTCACCCGTGGTGTGCCATGTCGCAAGCGGATCAAGGCCGACGACTTCGCAGGCAAGGACAGCGAGGATCAGCTCGTGTTGGACATGCTGAAGGAGACCGGCGAGGAGGTCAGCGGTGAGGATGATGGTTGGCTCAAAGCTGGTGGAGATAGCAGCAGAGAGAAGGCCAAAAGTGCTGAGCTCGTCAAGGACGTTAAGACTGTGGAGGACGATGGTAAGCTTGGTGTCGAAGAGCTGGATGATGAGGAGATCCCAGATATGGATGATGAGGAAGACGACGAGGAAGCCATCATTCGAGACCCAAGTGCTGGTAACAAAAATGGCGAAGACACGTAAGTATACTTGTACTGGAGCTTGTGGCAGCCACTGACAGATCTGGGCAGCTTGCGAACCTATACTCTCTACATTACCTACTCGCCCTACTATCGTACGCCGCGTCTCTACCTGCAAGGCTATACCTCATCTTTACAGCCACTGCAGCCCATGGCCATGATGGAAGATATCGTGGGCGACTACAAGGACAAGACCGTAACGCTTGAGGACTTCAACTTTACCAACCCGCCCATCAAGACCGCATCCGTTCACCCTTGCAAGCATGCCAGTGTCATGAAGGTTCTGCTCGACCGTGCCGACGCAGCACTCAAGCTTCGCATCGAGAAGATGAAGCACGGAGGAAAGCCATCATCTTCTGGAATGGAGGGTCTCGTGGACCAGACTGGTAAGCTTGATATCAAGGAGAAGTCTCCCTCAAAGGCCAAAGAAGGTGACTCTGAGTGGGAGATGCTCTCAGAGGATGGCACTCAGGAAGAAGAAGTTCCGGCTATCCGTGTCGATCAATACCTTGTCGTATTTCTGAAGTTCATGGCTTCAGTAACACCTGGCATTGAGCACGACTTCACAATGGGTGTCTGACCACGCCCGGGCCCAAAGATTAATTGGAACGAGTGGGTTCAGCTTCATGCTGGATTGGACTATCCTCGGGAGATTGACTGGCTGGAGATCCGACGTTGCTTTGGCGGTGCAATCATGGCTATAGGAATGCAGTGATGCTCTCCATCATCGATATTCGAATCCCCAGGACTTCAGACTGGATTGAGATTGCATAGCGAGACGGCGCAGTTTAGAGATGGCTCAGGGGAGGCTACGTTGTAGACCTCGAACTTTAAGATACCAACAGCGGGAATGCAGATACGCGAAACGATGAATGAAGAATTGCCCACAGACTGCTATCCAGCGCCACAGTAGTCTCATGCCCGCGAAGACTTGACTGTTCCCCTCGATGTGCATCTAGTCCTGTCACCGTGGAGCTAGTATCCAAGCGCAAGAGTGAATGGTGGGGTTGATACTTTTGCGTTAACCAGCTGATAGATGCTGAAACAGCTATGCTTTTAGCGGGCAAACGTCTATGTGTTTCACGCTTGCAAGTGATCAACCGATACCTATGGCTTGGTCGAGAGTGTCACCTACAGCCACAGCAGCCATCATTGTTGGCCAGGTTGATTGCGACTACGGCCACCGAAGTTGCGGAAATCGATCATAGGAACATTCTCGGCTGGATCTCTGGAAGCGATGCAACGCAGATCATTTCGTTTACCTGCTGCCGAACCTCTAGTAGGTCAATCCTTGCAATGCCGATATTCCCCACGACTTCGCTCCCTCACACATGCTTATTCAGCACACAACATCCTTGATGTTAGGGACGTCACGTATCACATATTCTGTTCTGCCATCGTTCTTCGTGGACTGTCGCACTCCAGGCAGATGATGGCGAGGACTTCGTATCTCGTACACTCGATCATAGACACGCAAGCCAGGCGAACCCCAAAAACCTGCTCCAGTGGCATACCGACTAGAGTCTCGTGCAATGTCTCGGCCCTTTGCCGCTTTGCCCAGCCCAGTATGCGCTCCGGTCAGAAGGTCTGTGTTCGTCATTGCTCATTCGAGCTTCCTTGTTGTCGACATTTAACCTGCTTCTAGCGGCACACCGAGCACGAGCAAGAGTCGCATGGACATACTATTAAGCCTGCCGTCGTACAATAGCTGTCGAGGCATCCCACTCCCAAAATCTAAGTTGCAAACCGTTGTAACTTCGTCTGCCATCACACTCCCTATTTTGACTTTGCTCAGAGAACTTTGGTTCTTGCAGATCGAACACAACGAAACGGACAAAGGGTCCTGCGAAGAGACTGGCAACGCCTGAGACAGTTCGTCGCATGTGCTCGAGAAGCATCCTCGCGTCCCCGTCGCATCTGATCTTCCAATCTTCAGGTGCTTGCAGAACGACACGACCGACATACAGCACCATCTGTGCCCATTATCGTTGAGAGATGCAGGCAGAACTAAGTCCGACTCGAACGCCACATATGACCTTACTCTCGAAATAGTATCGACTTGGCATCAACCTATATTCCAGCTATGGCCACCACGGCAGCGTGGCTTGCTCGAACGCAAAAGAGGCAGAACGGAGAATTGGGCATGCTTCGCGTAAGTCGTTGCACTATACATACACGATGATGCCAACTGACATTTGCTATAGCGCCCTTCAGAGATCAGCACAGTTACTAGCAGCACTTTCTCCAATAGCCTTACGGAAAAGTCACCCACATCACCGCACAGCTCAGTGAGCACAACCAACAGCAGCATAGCGGAGAGTTACGAGAAAGTCCAAGCACTACAGAATCAACTGCAAAAGAATAATGCACAGATCGAAGCCAACGAGAAACGCATGCACGAGATCTCACGTCTGGACGATGAACGCGGAGCGATACTTTCGCGACTTCTAGCGGAGGTCTCACAACTCAACAAGCAGCTGTAAGTGAGGAAGTATCCGTGTTAAGACCACACTCCATGGCTGGGTCTCATCAGTATGATACTTGCTAACACTTCGATCTGCTACTCACAGTCATTCATTGAGCGCCATATTCTCCAGAATGGAGAAGACTACCCAGGGAAACATCCATGCTGGATTGTCAGAGTGAGATTCTGATGCTGTATTTGAGCGCAGGCGTTGGAGGGTGAGTGCTCAGATGTGGGATCCGTTGACTCGTGCAGATCTTCGCTAACTCCATACAAGTGTCTGGAAATGATTGCAACATGTCGACAGACTGATGACCTTGGGAAGGCAAGCTATTTACCACCATAAAGATATTGGCCGCACACAGGAGTACTAGTGTGCTCTCATTACTGCACGGTGTTGTGTCACCACGATACCATCAATTTGTATCATTACGACCGCCTTTGTCCCGCAGGAGCCATCACCAACGCCATGATCTTGATCTGGAGAAACAACTCGTCCATCATAGGCTACTCGGCGTCAACCACCCTCAACTACGTCTCTCAGTGAAGTAGTACCGCATCTCTTTCCTCGGCTTCAGGGTAAGGACATCATCTCGAGCAACAACAGCACCACCGGCCGACAAGTATCGATCCACGAGCTCCCTCAATTTCCCCATCAGAGCACTTTCTCTCTTCTCAGCAACAGCCAAGCTTCGAAAGTCCGTGGCGCTTGAAAAGCCAGATCCCTCAGGTGTGCGAGCCATAGGCCATGCAGGTGTCATATCTCGATGGTTTAGGCCGGAATGGATGTCTTGCTGAGTACATGTTCAGTAAAAGACGCAAGTCATGGTGGAAGGTAGTCTTTACGTACCTCTGATTGCCCAACAGCCCATCGAGCTTCGATGTCGCTGAAATTGACAGGTGGAATGGGAGTGCCAAGTGTAGTTGCTGCGAAAAGGAGAGCCATTGTCCAGCAGTGCATCTTGCTGATTGTTGTTGCTGCACTAGGGAGAAAATGAATGAGTTGTGTCTGGTCCAGCCGACTTACTGAAGAGCTGGGGTGGAAGTGTAGGTGTGCTACTCATTATATTGCGAGTCCCCTCAGCAAGGTGGTATGTGTCGGCTAGAAAAGGCACACTGCGTTGGAACACAGCTGAGTAGCCATGTTCAAGAAAGTGTTCACCTGCATACAAAGACCTGTACCGGTGGTGCCGGAAGTAGGTGGTGGCGGGCAAGGAGTGCATCTGATGTGCACATATTTGGCGAATAGTGCTAGTGACTGCACCGTTGAAGCAAGGGGTCAACATGTCTTCAAGTACATTCCCTACAGTGATAAGGACATGTGATAAGAAGTGCTGCCCATGATTGAGCTCTATTGGAGATGGCTTTACAGTACAGGCACCATCGATCTTCTGCTGCTTTTCCTGAGCGCTGTGATCCCGATTCGTTCTATCTATAGAGTAAGGCAAGGCTCTCTGGCCTGTGTGGGGGTATCTTCCTTCAACGGTCCCGCCGTGTCTTTTCCGGTTTGCGCCTTGGTCCATGCTGTGCTTCCCGTTCTATCGCGTCTTTTCCCTTCGCTGTGCTTTCTCATGACATATAGTGAATCACAAAGAATGAATGTTGGTCGTCGGCAAACTGCTCGACATACTTTTGTAAACAAGTGGTGACTTGCTCTCAGGACATCTTCCGCATGGGAAACGATGCTAAAGATCCAAAAGGTGCACCAAAGTTGGTAGAGGTCTTTTTCTTGAGCCGGATTCCTCCTTCCTGAAACTCGGCATGTATCTTCGCCTCGTGCTGCTCCTGGGGTGATAGTGCACCCGCTAATTCTGGCGATTTCGTATTTGACATGGATGGACTGAGATTCGAGCCCATGTTTGAGTCTGGCGATTGAATCACATTCGAGTCCAAAGCACGGGTGTTGGCAGGCGACAGCGGATCTTCGGACGTTGCAAGTAACTGGGCAGAATTCGCAGCCTCGTCTGAACGGTCCGCCGGCGAAGCTAGCCCGGGGGTAGGCTTAGCGTACACCAGCGGCTTGCTCTTCTCCTCCTCAGGATGGTCATGGATCTCTTGAAGACGTTGAGCAAACGCTTCTACTGAGATATTACTCTCGTTAGGATCGTGAGGCAATTCTGGCATGTTCAATGGCCCCTTCAACGGCATGTCTTCCTCTTCGTCGCTTTGCGTCAAGTAGTAGGCGTTGGCCTGGGTATTCCAGCGTGTGGGCGTGTCTTCAATTCCATCCATAGATAAGCTGTGCTCCGGTGGTGGCGTTGGCCTCCTGGGTGCTTTGATAGGCGTATGTCCCGCAAGCATACGATTAGATGGCGGAGGCGGTGAAAGACCAGCCGAGCGTGGCGCATTCGGGATTTCTTCGACTTGTAGTCCTTCCGCGTTCGTGAAAGACACCACAGAGCTTTGTCTTTTCCGCTCATCTCCAGGCGAGCTCATGATTCCTAGGAGAGTTATAGACTGGGGAGCACCCTCCCTGCGTGCGGCGAGTGGCTGAATGTTCTCGTCTTCCACGATAGTCGGTAGATTCATGGCTGAATGCAGCGATCGTGCTTGCGGTGAATGAAGCTCGTTGGTGCTCGAAGGTGAAAGCACTGGCGACTTCGCGGGACTATGCCAGCGTCAGTAGCTATCGCAGGACTGCCGAACTCAACACAACTCAGCTCACCTGTGATGCTCGCCATTCTTAAGCAGCTGCTCCAGACTGTGTATGCGCTCAAAGAAGCGCTCTCGCTCAAGATCCCACGACTCCCGTTCTGCATTGAAACCCTTGTGCAACTGCCTGAGCGCCTCTGATTGTTTGTCGATGATGGCTTGCAATGCCTGCGGACTCTCGGCCAGAGGACTGAGGCGACCCATATTCGACGTTGATGGCGACGTTGGCAGTGCGCCGGTGCTGGTATGCGACACGGCGTTCCGCGGTACTAATGAGTCGTTGGACGTTTGCTGAAATGCCAATGGGGGCGACTTGGGCGCGTCGTCGGCTGTTCGTGGTGGAGAGACTTCGAATTCGTCCGTCGAAATTGGAGGCGAGGACGAGGACATGATGGCGCGTGAATGACCGTGGTCATGACCCATGAACGAGGGTGAGATGAACTGTCAAAGGGGATCTGCCAGCTCATCAGCGTCGGCAAGGCGCAAGGCAGTTTCCAGTTTCCCCTAGTACGAGCCCAACCGGATCTCTTCCCCGTCGCCCTAGTCCCCATCGAATGCGGTACCTGAAAATCACATGCAAAAACAAGGCTGATCGTTCGAGAGAAGCCGACGAACGAAACGCGTGCGCACCTTTGGTTTGCTTTGGTGGTTCTACTCTTGTCAGGCTGTTCCAGCACAGCACTAGCACCACGTCGGACAACGAGTGTTCATACACTCATGTGCTGCCTACCCACCTGCCACGTTGCATCCAGAACGCTAGGCTAGTGGAGAAGGCTGCGTGGAATTCTCAGTGGCCATTCAACATCCGAGAAAACAACGACTCTGCTAGCGTCCGCATGACTGGATGACTGGTTTGCTCACCAAGATATTGACAATCAGTCGAGTGTGAGGGCACCGCGGTAATATCAGAAGAGCTAACGAGGACAGATTATGGCGTTGATAGGAATGGGCAGGTCAGCGCACATCTACACATGAAATATTACACTATTTCTACAAGGTCAAGGGCTGAGTACAGCGATACCATATCGTCACAATTCCAGGAAGTCTACGCGCCCGTTGGTGGAATGCAAGAGGACACAGCCGAGGATCCATGCCTACCAGGCCGTTCAAGTCATCATCATACTATTCTCGATTGGCAAAACGCTCATCTCAGCTGAGCGACTCGCCACCGCTCCAATGCTTCCTTCCTCCGAGCTGATGCTCCATGTCTGCTATCTTCCTAGCGAGATCTGCATTTGTCTGCTTCACCACGCCCAGCAACTCCTCTCGATCTCGGAGCTCTCGCTTGGCGATCATTAGTTTCTTCTGGAGGATACTGTCAGGCGCAACGCTCGCGCGCTTGATCTGTTTGATCTTGATCCGGCTTTCCTCGCAGTCAGCTTCGGCCTCGCTCACACGTTGGCTCAGCCGGTGTGCCTTCTTGTTCGCCTCTGCCAGCTGCTCCTCTGGATCTGGACCGGCTTTGCTAGTGTCAACGGCTGCTTCCTCTTGCTTGGCGGCTTCAAGCTCGTCTCTAGTGGTCTTGAGATCCCGCTCAGCCTTCTCCAGCATCTCTATCGAGCTCGCTTTGGCTTCTTCGGCTATCCGCAGCTCCTCAGCCTTATCGCCCACGATAGACTTCTGCTTCTCCAGATCTCGGCTACACGTGGCTAGTGACGCTTGAGCTTCTTTCCACTTCTTCTCCATACACCGCAGCTCGGCCATGGTGGTACTGAGCTTCCTCTCCAGATCCCGGATCTGCATTTTCAGTTCGCCATGGATCTTTCTCTGCCTCATGGACAGGACTTGAGCGGGCACTGACGGCGAGCAGTCCCATTTGAACGCTTTGAGGCTCGCGAGCTCCTTGGACGTGGCACTATAGTTCCGCATGGCTTCTTCCATGCCCTTCTTCATGTTTGTGGCATGGACTTCGATCTCTCGACAATGCTCTTCTCTTATGTACAGATCCTTCTTGGCACGGTACAGCCTTTCTTTGGTCTCGGCCAACATCTGGATCGCATCGTCCACACGCTCCATAAAGCCGGCTTTATCCATACTGAGAATCGAACATTTGTGTTGCAGATGAAGCTTCGAGTTCTGTCGTGTTATGGACACGACACGCTCCTTACTTCGCTGGAGAGGAAGTGGTGGACCAGACTGCCGCTTGGGTAAATCTAAATCGAAGCTGTCCACTATTGCTGGATGCGGGTTATCCAGAATGGTAGGCTTATCAGGGTTGTCGAAGAACGCCGGATGCTGTGGTATGCAGTCTTCGTATAGACGCTGCAGCTCGATTGGTGACAAACAGGTTGGTGAAAGAGTGTCGCTATCTTGCGTAATTCTTCGAGACTTGACAAAGTCTGTGATGAGCTCGACTGACACAACAGAACGTCGACTGATCAACGTAGAGCCCCTCTTCCTGTTCAGCACTGGGGTCGGCATAAAGAATGGTCTTGACAATCTCGGTCCGGGTGGGAAATCGAATTGCTCAAAGTTAAAAGCCATGTCGTCGGGGTGGACTGTAAACAAGGAGACGGTGTCCACAGTCTTGGGTACATCCTCAGATGGTATACTGAACAAGGAGACAGTGTCGACCTTTGACAGCTGCGACCGTCGTTGTTCATTGCTCATTTTCGAGATTTGCGAGTCTCGCTGACCCTCACTCAATTTTGAGATCTGAGAAACTCGTTGACTCTCGTCTTGCTTAGAGATCTCCGAACATCTGTGGTCTTCGCTGAGCTTGGAAACTTGTGAGCGCCGCTGGTCTTCGGAAAGGTCAATTGCTGAGTCCTGGCGTATCTTTTCCGGCCGCATCAGCTTCGCTGCATCTTCTTGGGTATACCTCCAAGTCTTCCTCTTCACATCCTTCGGCGTCATCTGCGAGAACCTGTGATCCGGTGCACTCGGAAATCCTGCCATATCAACGACTGCCATGTTGACCACCGCTACAGTATTAGTGGATGTGGAGCACAAAAGAATGTGGTATAGCGGTGGTGATGCTGGCAGTGTCCTCGGAGTGCAACAAGGAGAGCGCTGGTAGTCTACCAAGCCAGCCATATCGGACCGCACAGCTAGTCAAGCACATATGCTCCCTCGTTGTTTCAGAAACCGGCACGAGCGAAGAATTCTCACGCGTTGAGTACGCCGAGTCAGGTGTCGATTAGACTGCAGGATGCACGACTAAGGCGCCTCTATACTTCGGCATTACACACCTAAAAACACCTCCTCCCGCCGTATACCAAAGTGATGAGCAAGATGTCTTTGCATACATGCAGAGGATACCGCCAGAGAGAAAAGCTGTGCGCATGGCGTCGGAGGTTTGACAAAGCTACACAGCTCACCGCACGTGCTTCACCTCGCGACAAACGCTATGCGCGAGCACTTGATGATGTGCAGAACGTGTTTACGCTTCCGATAAAGCATCGCATCGGAAGGGACTAGTTCACTACAACCAGATCTCACCTAAACGAGAAACAGAGCTGAAGTGCGATGTCAGAACATTCATCTCGGCACTCTTTCAACCGGCATTTTCGATAGCCCAACGACTTTGCATAACGCTTCCAAAGAAGCTTAGCTCATACATATAACGGTCCGCACTACAGCCCAGAATCACCACAATGACTCCAGCGTCGCTCAATTGCCCGTCACTGCGGCCGCATATGGAGTTGTCCTGCAGTGCGAGAGCCGAAGGACGCGTAAATTGCCAGTGCGGTGTCTCCATCACATGCGCATCACACCTGCTATGTTGCTGCAAGCACAAACATCGACCCATGCGGTCGCAAGTTCTCTAGAGCCACTGTTTGTTACCATGATGGCTGACAAAAGCTCCTCCAAAGCTCTCGACAGTTGCCCTTTCAATCACAGCAAGCTGTGCATTGACGCTATCCTCGGCCGTGATGGGACCGTTGAAATGCGGCGCATACGTCTTGAATTGTGCAACCATAGCTTTGATGCCTTCCATTTCTTCTTCACTGGGCGCGCTTTCTCGAGTGTTCACCAACCCTCACAGACGTCAGCATTTATGTCACTTGGCTCGAACCTGAGAGCTTGACTTACCTGGGCTGAGCGAGACGAACAGAATACCTTCAGACTTCCCCAGAGCAGCATTGTATTTGGCGACGAGTAAGTTTGCGGCTGCCTTTGACACCGAGTAGGGAGTAGCAACAGCAACGTCAATCTCATTAACAAGGTCGAGATCAGCCATACCACTACTGATCACTGCCACCTTCTTTGCCTTTCCTTTGCGAATGAGAGGGAGAAAGCTGTCGAGAACGTATGCTGTGCCGATGACATTGGCTTGAAAGGACTCATTGAGATCGGCTGCCAGTTCTTCGACGGGCTGATCGAGGACCGTACTGAAGCCACTTCTCGTGCTCACAAGTGCAGCATTATGGATCAGATAGTCCAAAGTGCCGTTGGTGATGCTGGAGACCTGTGCCACTACCTCTTGGAGTGCCGAAAGGTCTGTCACATCAGCTTCGAGGACGTGGACATTGCCAGCCACGTTATCCTTTCGGAGACGATCCTCTGTGGCAGCCTTGTTGCGGACCAGTGCGAAGACGATGTTTTGTGAGTCTCTGCTGATGAGCTGCCTGATCCACTCATATCCTAGACCTCGCGAAGCACCAGTGACCAGAAAGCTTGACATGTTTGTGGATCTGTGGTTAGCTCGTTCGTAGCTGAATGTCGTCGAATGGACCTTTAAAGAAAGGCCTGAAGCTTGCTCCTTCTTGTACTCGTGGATTACCAAGCGTTCCTGCGCACGCCCACTCTTTGTGTTTCACATGTTGACTAATCTGCTGTGCAAGTTCCGTAAGCGACAGGTCGGGAAATGTAAGTACTTTGGCTATACAGGTTAGACGGACATTTACAGATCGCTCGAAAACATACGCAGAAGAATGATGCATTCGCGGGAAGCACGAAAGTTGCCCATGATCACAACTTTGCACCTTGCTTCTTCATCTTTGCCTTCTCTTCATCACGGATCAAACGCCGCAGAATCTTTCCAGAGGGTGACTTGGGCACAACCTCGATGAACTCCAGACCACCAGCAAGCCGCTTGTAGCTAGTCTTATGGTCTTCGACATACTTCATAATTGACTTTCGTAATGTCTCATCATCGCCCTTCTCGCCTGGATTCTTGACCACGAATGCTTTAGGCACTTCACCCTCGCGATCAGAGGGGATACCAATGACCACACAGTCATTGACGGCTGGATGCGTAAGAAGATGAGCCTCTAATTCGGCTGGCGCAACCTGGTGGCCCTTGACCTTGATGAGCTCCTTGATGCGATCGGTGATGGTGATATGTTCGTGGCCGTTAGGGGACTTGGCGATAATGGCTTCATCTCCAGTGCGCATGTATCTTCCATCAGGCTCATCGATAAAGGTCTCTTTATTGGCCTGCGGTCTATTCAGATAGCCGAGGACAACTGCAGGCGATTTGACCCACAACTCGCCAGGCTGATTATAACCAGTGATCTCATTACCCTCGACAGTCACAAGACGAGCAGTAATACCAGGGAGCAGTGATCCAGAGGTACCGAGCCAAATATCCGTGGACGTGGTGGCACAGACCACAGTGGAAGTCTCTGTAAGACCATAACCTTGCTGAATCTTCCAATGCGGGAAGATTTGATTTAGATCGTCTGCAGTCTCTTTACCCAGTGGAGCTGCACCGGTGAAGCAGGCACGCACACTCGACAGATCGAATTGCTTGAGTATGTCCTTCGCCTTAGTCATATGAATGATCATAGGTGGCACGAGGTACAACATGCGAATCTTGTAGTCTTGTATAGCGGTGAGCAACCACTTGAAGTCATACTTCGGTAGCACAACCACGCCGTCTCCTCTCCAGATTCCAACGTGGCAGATAACAACCAGACCATAGATGTGAGACATTGGTAGCAGTCCAAGGCAATTCTCGGTGTAGTTAGAATCCTGCTCCTTCTTCCTGATCGCGTCTCGGTCCGGCTTATCGTGGGTGTTCATCTGTGTAGTGTTCGCGATTACATTGTAGTGTGAGATCATCACGCCTTTTGGCAATCCAGAAGTACCGCTGCTGTAGCACAAGAAAGCACATCGCTCCTTGCCATGCCCCTTTGGCCAATTCTCGTCAGAAGGTGCGACTCTGTCGAGCTTCGTGCCTGCCTGGATAAGATCTTCGATCGTCTTGTGCCCTCCGTTCTTCAATCCTCCAGATATCGCGTCTGGAACAGGCAGGAGATATATCCTAACGTTCGAGATTTTCGCCTTCTTTACACCGTCCTTGGCCGTCTGGAGTAATGGAAGACAGGTGAATATAGCCTTGGCCCCAGAATCGTTCATTTGGTATTCCAGCTCCTGCGCATTGTACGCTGCATTGACAGCCGTCAGGACTCCTCCAACTCTGTGTACAGCCCAGGCCAAGGTAAGGTAATCGACAGTGTTCAAGCTGAAGCAGGCGATGACTTTGTCCCATTCGGAACCCTCGTTCGGCTTGAAGCCAAACTCTTCGCAAAGTGCTCGGGACAGGTAGTCTACACGCTCTTTCAACTCTAAAGCAGAGTATGACCTCCCGCTGAGGGCGCAAACGAATGGTGGCTTCGAGTATCCTAGCGGGAAGCGACCGTAGTTCTCATCGAACATGAACCGCTCTACCGAGATGGAGTCGGGAATCTCAGGCAGTGCTGGAACCCATGAGGGAGGGTGGAACGGCATGTTCGGGTCGTATGTTCTGCGTTTTACTATGTGCAGGCGAACGCTCTACGCTGTCGGAGCTATGCTCTGTGGGTTGCTCTCAGAGACTCTGAAGCACGCGAGAAGTGTTGATATGTAGAATTGACGAGAGGTGTGCTCTGTGGGCTGGGGTATTCGGATGGGATAATGATACTGGTGAAGACAAGGGAAGAGAAAGGACAGACCTGGGAGACCGAGCAAGTCGCGAGACCCGCCGCGCTCAAGCTCCATCCAGCCTTCTTCACCTCCCATGCCATGATGATATCGGAGGCCTGTTCGGCTATGCGATGTCCCCCGCATCTTTCTCCATACTTGGCGCGCTTGGGGCGTTTTTAGATCTGACCATCACGCGTTCGGCCGACAACAATTATGGAATCCTGACAGTTGTCTCTTCGACTTGTTGCGCGCTCTTGCGACGCTCTCACTGCATCGAGTGCTCTGGCGTATCGCGATCTTGTCTGGAAGAGATGAAGGAGGACGAATCTTGCAAGCCAAAGCAAGCAATGAGCGAAAGGGACTTCTTGTGTAGACTTTGAAGTCCGAGTTATGAACGAGATATCTTCGATTTCGGTACCAGTACCTGCAGTAAAGTCTACAAGAAGAGCAGCTTATCAACTTGCTCTACGATTGACAACGTCCACCAAATAGTATCTCCGTTTCTCTGGTCAACTTGAATCGCAGCTGCTGTCGCGCACAGGCCCACAGATCTTGCGTTCCAGCGGAAACATGCTGTTGGCACCGGACAAGAAGAGTAAGGGACGCCGCCGTTTCGTCTCGAACAAGATATCGCCTGGATGCTACGTCAAAAATGGAACAACCCAACAGGTGGCAGGGCCGCTGGACGTGGGCGGCATGCGCAGAACTGGCCATGCTCGAACACCTGTACGCAGCGCCAGCAGAATGGCGAGGCGCACTGAGTGCCTGAATGGAGTATTAGCATGGGTCCGCGACCGCCTTACGACTGCAGGCTCGAAGCCAGGTCTCTGGCATCTCGTCTTGACTTACAAATCATGTAGTCGCAGCCGCCATCTTTCTCGACGTTTCGGTTGCATTTGGGGCACTTCTTAAACGCTTTTGCTATGAGGAGCAGTGAGGCCTCATCTTCCGAGTTGTGTGTACGCTTGTGGAATTCCTTGCAAGTCTCGCTAACAGTGACAGGTCAGCAAGTATCTCTGGCGATGTGGACCGTTCTAGCGATGTCTTTCAACATGCTGAGCACCGGCTAGAGTGCAAGCTTGGTGAGGCATTGATCCCTTCACTTACCCCTCATGATATGGCAGGTCGCAAGTGACGCAGGCTTTGGCACCGCATAGCGTACAAGTGCAGATGTCAACAGCTTCCTCCGTTTCCTCTGATCGATCGTTAGTAGGAGCCCTTCGAACACTCCTCATCACAAAGCTGTCATATGTTCTCACCTCTGGCTTCGAGCGCGGCCTCGGTCGAAGCAGCTTTCTTCTTGCCTCGCTTATACGAGACCTTCTTCTCCGGCGAATTAATCGGCAGCTGCATCTCCGTGTCCTCCTTCTTGTGAATCTGACCATTGTCGCAATTTGCAGCGAGGCACCAACGCCAGCCTGGGGTGCTCTCTGCGATATGTCGTCTCGCCAATCGAGCGAACGTTGCATATGAGGCCTTGGTTGCTGCAATCTCGACATTGACAGGTCTCATCATTGCAGGGCAAGGCGCGCCTTGGTAGAGATCTGGACATCTGAGCGCAAACGTGGAGTTTCCTTCTTCGTCAGTGACTCTTGTGAAGTCACTAGTGCCGACACACGCGTCGATCCAATCTCTCATGCACACTTTGCAAGTGTTGATGAGATGCTCGCTGGAAGTAGTAGGTCAGCAAATATCTCCGATATCACGAACCGCCCAGGCTGAGGGAATGCCTTGGCTTACCAGTCTGCTGATGGGCAGTACTCTGGGAAGGATCTTCCGACCTTCTCGTCACCGCAGATGCCACAGAGATACTTGGGTTGTTGAGCTGTTTGCCGCTTCTTGGAAGGTGGAGATGGGGCTGGCGTTGTGATGGTTGTGTTACTGCGTAGCGATCTCTGCTCCGTGGGTGCCGTCGAGGCAGTCGCCTTTCTTTTCGCCATGATGGGTGTGTGTTTGGACAGTCAGATCCGAATTGCCCAAAACGATGTTGTATGTACGAGTCTTGTGTCGAGTGCGCAGTAATCAGCTGATGGGCGAAGTGACAAGCGCCAGTGATGGGCCTGATTCATAGGTGAAGAATGCCGAATGTGGACGTGCATGTCCGTCTCAGTCAAGGTGGAGACATTGCGAGTTGTTGGGTAGCCGGAGGTCAGTCTGTCTTATTTTGCAGGAAATGAATTTGGAGAAGCGTCGTCCGTTGCACAACCATGAGCATCCACGACAGGCAACAGCAGGCACAAGCGAGACGCCACCTTTGTGCGACCTGTTTGACATGACTGATCTTCCGCATTCTTCCTCTCACTCACCAATCCGACAGATAGCTTCGTGAAGCCGTGTCCTGGGAAGAGACCATGAGGAGCGCATCCGAAAACATGTCTTGGATCGTCTTGCAATGTCGTTCAGCTGTGACGGTGGCGTGTTCAATTGCACTCGCGCCGTACTGACTGCTCCGCTTCCCGTCATTTTCATCTTGATGGGACGAGTGTGCAAACGCGAAGACAGTCAATGCCGATACAGTACAACAAAAACACCATCCGCCGAGCACGCGTACCCCTGCAGTCTTTGCTGCAGCCAAGATGAAGCTACCCTAGCCACATCAGTCAGCAAATAGTGGGCCCGTCTTTATCTGGCCGGCTCTGCACGCCCTACTTATCAACGGGCAAGCTATATAGCAAAATTTTGCTCGAGCTACTGACAGTGACAACTACAACGAATCCTCCAGAAACACTACCATCGAAATGTCAGCCAACAAGAAGATTATCCTTACCGAGAATGCTCCCAAGCCTCTGCCTGGCATTTACAGCCAAGCTGTCGTAGCGAACGGCACAGTATACTGCTCTGGGGCTGTAGCATTGGATCCCGCTACTGGGAAACTCGTCGAAGGCACTATTGGAGATCGCACGGTATGAAAATAGCTGCTAGATAGTAGAGAGAACCGACCTAACTTGTACAAAGCATCAATGTATCAAGAATCTTACAGCAGTTCTCGAAGCAGCTGGAACGAACATCAACAACGTGGTTAAAGTCAATGTCTTCATTGACGATATGGCCAACTTTGCTGCTATGAACGAGGTAGCAAATCCATCAGCTAGTATTTCAAGCGTCATTTCTGACCAGCAACAGGGCTATACAACATACTGGGGCGAGAACAAGCCATGCCGAACTTGTGTGGCGGCGAAGCAGCTACCATTGGGCACTGATGTCGAGATTGAGTGCATTGCAGTGCTTCCGTAAGTAGGTCACTCAGATTGTTTTTCTATGGTGTGGCGCTCAAGCAGGTCGACTGACTGATCTCGCAGAGGCAGCTCGAAGCTATAAAAACAATAAAAGCGCCGTAGATCGCTATGCAGTATGAAGCTCAAAATGGTATCTTTGATCGTGAATCACATAATGGTATCTTGTCGTATGTCCTTGTGTCTCCAAACATAAGAAATAATGTCCAAGCATGCTAACACTCCGAACTCATTCATGGATTGTATGGTCCAGGCATTGGTGGCTTATTTGCAGGATCTTTGTAATATATCATGCCGCTCGACAGGTGCCTGCTCTTTGAGCGTCTCGGATGAGTCGGTCGCCATGCTACTGAAGGAGCCTTCTCGGGCGTGGGTTCGGCTGCAGAAGGTGGTCTGCCCAAGGAGCTTCCAGGTCGCGAAGAGCCTCCTAGTCGTGAGAGGCCACCGGTTCGCGAAGAGCTTGGTGGCGCTTCTTTACCGAATTTTGAGGAGCTATCCAGCGAGATCTTATCTCGAATCCGACGCAGTATACTGGGAGACTTGGCCTGTAATGAGACAACTCGCATGTCTGCAAATGCAGCTTGTTGTGACCCGAAGCCTTCAGGTTCGAGAGAGTGAGTCTGAAATATACCGGAATCTGTCGCTCTGCTCTTCGGTCTGCCTCGTGGTGTGCGTGGTGCATGCGTGTCTGGTAGAGGGTCGGTGGCCACTGTTGTAGGTGCGGCGAAGAAGTCGGCTGCTTCTTTGGTGCGCATCAATGAGTGTTGAGGAACTGGCGGGTGCTTACTACTTGAACCAGGTCGAGCTTTTAGGGGCTGTGAAGTTGCTTCTGGGCTGTCCCTACTGCCTGGGAAGAACTCTCTTGGTCTCGAAGTAGATCGTGGAATCGATCGCTCGTTGCGAGGATTGCTTGTACGAGAGCGAAGCCTTGGCCTCGTGCGGTCAACCTCGAGAGCTTCGGGAGGAGCAATTGGCATCGGAGGTACGTTATGATCTGGCAAAGAGTCTACACGACGTGGTATGTCATGCGGACTAATGCTCTTTCTCCTTGCTGACCGAGGAGCCCCTATGTTGCTCTTGCGTTCTGCGACCAGTTGTGCTGACATGTCGGCGATGTCGACATACTCATCCTCGAACTTGGATGGATCAACAGAAAGGTCGCCTTCGAGCCTGGACCTGGTATTGAGCAGGACTTTCACGCTGCGATCATAGTCTTGCGTGATCGTCTGAAACTCCTCGGCATGCTTCAATGCAATCTGCGACTTGCGTTTCGTGATACGCTGATTGTAGTCGTCCACAAGCTTCTGCTCAGCAGTTCTCAATGCAACCGCGGTATCAGCAGGTAGGCTTGTTAGCATCGCAGAGCGCTCCGCAACCTCATCTGAACCAGCACCGAACTTCGCAACGAGCTTCTTGCGATCTTTCACAAACTGTGCATGCTGTTCAGAAGTAATCAACTTCTCCATGGTATCCTTGTCTTTGGCAAGTGCATCAACCTTGGCAGTGTAGTCTGCTGCCAACTCGTCCTTTGCCCGTTGCAGCTCACCAACATGCTCATTGATCTTGCGAGCGAAAAGTGCTTCATTTGCACTAATGACGCTGCCGAGTTCGGAAAGTTCTGCGCGAGCATTGTCCAGATAGTCCTCGAAAGATCTCGACTTCCACGCCATCTCAACATCCTCACGAGCTTGTCGAAGACCCGGGCTGAGAGGCGTGATGGGCCGGGATCCGTTAGCATTGCGGTAAGCAGCTTTGATTGGCGCAAATGTAGCTACGTCGGCCTTTGGCTCTACAAGAGCGGGCTCAGTCTGCACGATAGCATCAGTGGAGCTCCGTGAGACATCTCTAGATCGAGAGCGCTGCTGCAGTAGCATCTCAAGCTCCTTCACGAGAAAGTCATTCTGCCGTGAGATCTCATTCTTTTCGTCTTGTCGCTTGTGTAGCAAGAGCCGCATCGTTGAGCGTTCTTCTTCAAGCATGGTGATCTGTGTTTGGAGACCAGTGACTTCTTCGCGAATTGCAATAGAGGAAGCTCTAGGCGTGCCAGATCCGCTTGTTGTCCTACGCTGCAGCTCGCGCAATGAGGCCTGAACCTGCACCAACTGTGATGTTAGATCGTCCTTCTCGTGCACGAGAGCTGTGATCTGATCTTCCGACTCTGCTTTGGCTTCGCTAATGCGTTTGTCGGCGTTCACGACCTGCTTGCGAAGCGAGGCAAGGGCACGCTCAGCCTCAGCCTGCCCGGTCATCGTTGCGTCAAGTCTAGCTTGGAGAGCCTCAATCTCTGCATCGTGCGTGGCCTGTCGCGAGGTATCTTGAGTAGCATTGTCCATTTGGAGACGTGCTTCAAGATTGGCAAGTTTTGCTTGGTGCTCAGTGGTGAGTCGCATGACTTCTACCTGATGAGTCTGCATCGCACGGGAGCGATCCTCAGCCAGTGCAGCCTGATGTGTAGCCACAAGCTCTTTACGTTCAGCTTCTGCAGCGTGCTTGGCTCTTTCTAAGGCATGCTCAATATCGTTGCGATGTGTGAGCTCGAGTTCTGAAAGCTGGGCAGCCGAGCTCTTCTGAAAAGTCTCTCGAATGTGAGACATGGCATCCTGATGACGCTTCTTGAGGTTTCTGACTTCAGCATGACTGCTCGAGCGTGCCTTCTGAACTGCAGCTTCAAGTGCAAGCTTGTGCTGGCTTTCAGCAATTGCAGCTCGTTCGTTGGCCTCTTTGCAAGCATTCTCGGCTGCCATTGCCGTTGCGTCGGCGTGGAGCTGCTCCAATTCTTTCAGCTTTGCAGCGGTAGTGGTATCACTATTCGACATGAGTTCAGCTAACGATTTAGCATGCTCTTCTTTGAGCGCGTGCAGCTTCGCTGCCCATGCACCATCGGACTCTGCAACCACTCTGCTGTGGCTCATCTTAGCCTCTTCAAGTTGCGACTGAAGTGTGGCCTGGAGCTCATCAATCAACTTCTTATGCATACTCCTGGAATCATCCAGTTCGCCTTCTAGGGTACGCTTCACGCTTGCAAGTGCTTGCTCATGCTCGCGGCGAAGACCCTCTAGCTCGTGCTGTGCATTCGAAAGAGCTTGGTCGTGCTGAGATGTGAGGACATCCGTCTTCGCGGCTGCTTCTGCCAGTCTAGCCTCAAGCATTGAGCCACCTTCAGATCTTGCAGCTTCTAAAGTTGTAGCATGCTCCCAACGCACTCTTTCGAGCTCTTCCGCAGCAGCCTTCTTGCTTGCCTCGAAGTCATCTTCGCGCTTGGCCTGTCGTTGAGTCATCGTGACCCTCAGGTCATCCAGGCGTTTCTGGTGCTGCTCTGCCAGGATCTTGATCTGCTGATCATGGCTAGCTTGCATCTGGTACGCAGACTCCCTTTGCGCGAACTCTGCTGCGGCTAGCGCAATACTGTGTTCGTTGCGAAGACTGTCGGCCTCCGCTCTCGCTAGCCCACGGGCGC
Organism: Sphaerulina vaccinii; assembly: GCA_022570795.1. Taxonomy (NCBI): domain Eukaryota; kingdom Fungi; phylum Ascomycota; class Dothideomycetes; order Mycosphaerellales; family Mycosphaerellaceae; genus Sphaerulina; species Sphaerulina vaccinii. The sequence goes on from JAKUDP010000002.1 coordinate 2,532,021, forward strand.
TCGCCAAATCAGCCTCGTGATCTCGCTCGCGCTCATGATCAGACTTGTTGCCTAGGTCGCGCAGTGCAGATACCTGGGCCTCATGCTCGTTTTTCAGCTTTGTGATTGTTGCGTCGTGCTCCGAGCGCAAGGCTGTGACCTGGTCAGCGTGTTTCGCAACCACATTCTCATGCTGGGAGATCTCATCTGCCAGTCTGCTCTTCAGGTCATCGGCACTTTGTTTTGCGCTTTGCAGTTCTGTATTATGCTCAGCGAGGAGACGCGTGATTTCGTCAGCATGTTCCGTACGCAGTTTCGTCGTAACACCTTCATACACTGCAGAGGTGGAATTTTCCACTTCGCGCCGGATGCTGATTATGTCGTCGTCGTGTTTCTTTTGCAATGTGCGAATTTCCTGTTCGTGTTCAGCAGCTAGCCGCTCGTGAACCTTAGCGTGCTCCAGGGTGGTCCTTTCGATCGCTGCTTCATGCTCTGCGCGCACTTTCCGCATCACCTCGTTATGATCGCCTGCTGATGATATCTTCTCTGCCTGCAGCTGGGCCACAGTGCCGCGAACACTTATGAGCTCCGCACGATGATGATTGTGCAAATCCTTGAGCAAGTCATCATGCGAAGATGCCTGTGCAGCGAGGGCTGTATCATGCTCCTGTTTCAGCGCTTCAATGGCCTCCATGTGTCGACTCCTTTCAGCTGTAAGCTCAGCAGTGGCCTGCGCTGTCCGATCATGCGCAACAGCAAGTTCTTTCTTGTGCTCAGACAACTTTTGTTCGTCGTTTGATGTATGATTGCTTAGCAGTTCGTTAACGACCCTCTGATGCTCCGCTGCGGTCTCGGCAGCTTCTCGTTGTCCTTTGGCGAGGTCTGCTTCGAAGGCTGCATGACGCGACTCGTGGCTCGCTTCCAGCTTTGCGAGCTCATCTTGATGTGCCAGGTCGGCATCTGAAGCTTGTCGCTGCCAATTGTCCGACTCCAGGTCATTCTTGGTCTTGTGACCTCGTTCCAGCTCGCCAAGCTTCTCAACATATCGTGCTTTTACAGCACTGAGTGTCTCGCTGTATGCGGCTTTCAGATCCTGGATTTGAAGTTCGTGCGTATTACCCAAGGCAGTGTGATCTTGTTCAAGTTTTGCCACATGAGCTTTGGATCTTTCGAGCTCTTCCAGATGGGAGTGCTCGGCCTCTCGTTGTCTCTGCTCAATAGCTTCGATAGCTGTTGAATGCTCTTCTCGCGCTGTGCGTAGTGCAGCTTCGTGCTTTTCGAGCAGGTTCTTTATCTTGGTGTCGCCAGAGACGCCGAAGGACTTGAGGTCTTCCTTGTACTTCAACTCTAAGGCTTGAAGTGCCGCATCATGCTTTTGTTGTACTCCGGCAGAGTTCTCTCGATAACCTGTTTGTAACTCCTGCGCCTGAGTCTGCAGAAGTTGCATTTCCGCTGCGTGATTAGCTTGCAACTTAACAATGTCGCTAGCAGCTTTATCCTCAATCTTGCGCAAGGCATCTTGATGGCTTTGTTCTGATGAGGACTTCTGCTCTGCATGCGCCTTCACTAGACCTTCGATTGCACGCTCATGAGCGCGTCTAACTTCAGACAGAGCAGAGATGTGAGCTTGTTGAGCATCCTGCAGGCTGGTCTTATTTGCAGTCAAGTCTCGCGAGAGTTCTGCCACCTTTCTCTCAAGTTGAGAAGCGGAAGCATCAGCAGAATTACGAAGCTCAGACAGCTCAGACTCCAAAAGGGAAGCACGTTCACCTCTAGCCGCTAGCTGAAGTTTCAAAGTATCGAGTTCGTCACTCTTTGCCTTGAGCTGGTCTTGATGGGTCCCTCGCTCACTGGCATATCTCTCAGCTTCCACTCGCGCTGCCTCTCGTGCTTCATTTCTGATAGATCCTAGCTCAGATGAGTGACCGACTTTCAACTCAGACAGCGCAGTGTCGTGTAGTCGTTTCAGGTCGCCAATCGCAACGAGGTGAGCAGACTTGAGCTTCTCGACTTCTTCAGCTCGGGACTGCTCCAAGTCGGTAAATTTCGCGGCAGATGCATCTTTGACGCTGGCAAGTTCATCAACGTGAGCAGCTTGCAGCTCTGCCTTCTCATATGAGTGCTGTCCATCTATCTCCTTGACCCTGGTGGCTTCTTCAGCTTGTATACGCTCCAGCTCAGCTGCGTGTGTCGACTTGAGCTCGCTGAGGGCCTTCTCGGACTCTTCATGTTTGCGACTAAGCTCAACTGCATGTTTTGTTGCTGTTTCATGCTTGCTGTGCAGTTCACGAATGGTGCGTTCGTGGGTGTTGATTCGCTGCTCTTGCTCCGCTCTCAGGAGTTCTCGCTGATCTGCGGCCTCTTGTCTTTCCTGCTCCAGTGTTGTAACCTTCGCATTCGACTCCTTCAACGCAGTCTCAGCTGCTGTTTTCAAGGCGTGAAGTCGCAAAATTTCTTCTTGAGCAGATCGATGCGCCACATCTGTGCTGACCTTCTCCACGCGCAGATCATCAAACGCCTTGGATTTGACCTGCAAAGCCTTTGCGCCATCCTCGATCTTCGCATTGAGCTCTTCCACCCACTTTCGCGTTGCTTGAAGCTCGTTCTCAAGGGCAGATTTCTCCTTGGTAGCTCGAGTCAATTGCGCTTTCGTGTCTCCGAGCTCACCCTTCAGTCTCTCTTTCTCACGCACAACATGAGCTTCCAATTTGCCAGTCTCGGCTGCCAGATTCTCCAACTCACGCTTCAGCAAGTCCCGCTCTTCGACCAGATGATTTGTCCTCGCTTTGGCAATCTCTTTCTCCTCTGTCAGGCGATCCAATCTCTCCTCAGCGCTGTGCAGCACATTGTGGCTTCTCTCCTTCTCCTGCTTCAACTCGGCCTCCAGATGCTTCTGCTCAAGCAGCAGACCCTCATTCCGTCCGGTTAAGAGATCCACCCGCTCTTCTGCACTCTCTAACAGACTCTCAAACCTCTCCCTCTGTACCCGTAAAGCTTCCTGTGCCCTCTCAAGCTCTTCGTCTCTCTCGTCTAACACACTCTCTACCTCACTCTCACTCTCCTGCCCGGGATCGATCTGACTTGCCCTCCTCGCCAACACATGTGCCTGCTCCTTTGCCCTCTCCGCAGCCTGTAGCTGTTCAAGCTTGATCCTCCTCTTCAGCGCATCCAACTCGTGGAATATATGTTCCCTCGCTACAGGCTCCTTGTTCCTGTTCCGAAATACCACAGCAGTGATACTACCACCCGCATGCTGCCGATTACTCTCCGCACGCGTAATCAACTTCTTGATATGCTCAATTTCATGGCTAATGCTCCTCGAGCCATTCCCTGCGAATGCATTCGAATGAGACGAGTCTGGTCTTTCGGTCGACTCACTCCATGCTCGTGAGGGAGGTCGTGAAGTGGTGTGAAAGGAGCCGCTGGCTGTGCTGAAGTAGCCCGACTCGTTCATTGCGGTACCGAGGTTCTACCACTACCACTATGTATAGTAGTCCCCTGCCGAGATCGAGATCGCCGTCATGGTTGATGGTGTCTTTACGCTCCAGGCGCGTTGTTACCAGCAATCCATATGCGATCAGAGTAGTAGATATACAACCCCTTCTTGGAAACTCCTAGGTCAGATGGTGTAAATGCAGGATGCAAGCTAGCTGTATGGCTTGCGAGATGTGCTGCGTGATCTACACCCGTCACGCCGGTTCATGCCGAGTCAGTACGAAAGTATGCTATGCTGCCCAATTGACAAATGAGAGTAGGGAGTGAGGAAAAGTGGTGGAGATGGAAAGAATATGGTTGTTCTCGTTGCGTGTATCTATAATGGTCATATCTGCCTTGGACAAGTGATGCAGCCAGGAAGCTATCACCATGCATTCCAATCCTGGCCAAAGCAGGGGTGTCATATGCCACCAAGTCCTCGTCGTCTGTGAGATTTGCGCAGTCTCCTCCATCGGCCCGTGCTTGCTGACCTGCAGTGATCGTGACACTGACTAGCGCATTCGGAGGTCGATACGGGAGTGTAGAAATGGCAGTGAGGAGCTCACACGTTCGAATCCTCTTCGTAAGTTGAACTCGTCCACAGAGTACACAATCTTGACGATCAGCTCGATGAATCTGAAGTCCTGCCTCAAGGTCTATTGATACAAGTGTATCGAAAATCAAGCCTCCCTAAACTTCTCCGTATCGAGGCGCGCAATTCGCTGTACCAATGCATAATCATTGGCGTCTCCAGGAGATCAAAACAGCGAATTGCGATAAACACATTTTTTCATGTGCATTGTGCGGCCATGGCGTCCTGAACGCGTGTCGGTCCATGTCTGTGAGCAACCCATACCACGATAACCGCATGCAATTCGATCCTTGCCATCCGCTGTTGTAAATACTACTGAAGGTCGACCATCTTGCTAAGAAGGGCCATTGATCGCTTGGCGCATTGGGACAAAATCACATCTATTCATGTGCTGTGTGCGGCCCTGGCGTCCTCGCAGCGAGTACTGCCATGTCTGGCCGCATCCACGACCACACGCGATTCGATCTTCGCCAGCCGCTGTTACGAATACTCCCGGAGGTTGAGCAACTTGCTGAGAAGGGCCTTGGTCGGTATTGTTGATGGCTTGGAGGCCACTCCCCGCAGGCCTCTCTGCATCCTCTTCTCTGTCTCTGTCTCTGGCTCCTCCTTCTCCCTCGCCATCCGACGTTATAGCTACTTCCGAAGGTCGGCCAGCCTGCTAAGAAGGGCCATTAATCGCTTGGAAGCCGCTCGCCGCAGGCCTCTCTCCAGCCTCTTCTCTGTCTCCGTCTCTGGCTCCTCCTTCTCTCTCCCGGTGAGAGCTCTCGCCATTAGCACGGCTGCTGCCCGGTATCCCAGTCGGTGGCGGGCCATAAGGCGAGGAATGCGGCATTGGCGGCGCTTGACTAGGAAGTGTTTGTGGTGGAAGTGGCTGTACGTAGACTTGAGTGCCGTCCTGAAGTTGAGCGTTGGCAGGCATGATCTGCCCGTTTGGTCCATACACCATCGACGCGCGTGGATCAGGCGGGGCACTCGAGCCAGGTGGTGCATAGTGTACTGGCTGGAAGTTGTTCTGTGGAGGTGGTCCGGCGTGTCCATGTGAGCCTGACTGCTGACGCCGTCTCTTATCACGGTAGGGTCTATCTGGCGGAGGTGTGGCCATTCCATCGTCGCCACTGCCTTCGCTGCCGTCGATGTTGTGATCTGTACGTTTTCGCAGTTCGTCCAACAGAAATGCTCTCTCCAGGCGCATCTTCATGATCGATCGGTCGAGTCGTAGTCTTCGGGTTTTCAAGTCATCGTTGGCAGTTTCAACCTCATTGAGGCGACGCTTCAGTTGAATGCATTTCCGATAGTATGCCTTCTCGACGCTCGGTGCAAGCGGCGTGCCTGCTGGGTGCTCTGTGGCATGCATGTATCAGTAGGTGTATTGGCTGGTGTGATTAGCTGTTGCTGGTCTCTCACCTCCTCCTGGCATGTTCGCGGTCCTTGATATTGTGTTGCAGTATGGTCTATGGGCGCAGTGCAATATTGGTAATTTTTTGTGGTGTACGTGTAAAGTGAGAAGTGGAAAGGAAGAGTGAGAGAGCCGTGGTATGGAGCTGGGGCTGTTACACCTTCCTGCCTTGCCTTGCCTACATACATCACATTTCACCACACCAGACCTACAAGACTGACGACAAGAGCTACTGGCTCCATGATGTTGCGCATGGCAGATGGTGCGCCTCGGTGATGGCAGCACAGCTGTATCGCTCCATATTCGATGGGAGAGAGCTGCTATGCACGACACGTGGCTTCTCGACCATCCACGACAACTTGTCGAGGCACGATGTCCAGATGCTAGCTGACTGTCTGATCAGTAGAGGTCCAGTGATGAGCCTTTCACAATGGTGCTGACAATGTTGACACCAGTAATCTCTTGGTGGCCGCGACAACAAAGAAGACCGACCGGAAGAAGCTGTCAATATGCCTCCATATGTGTCAAGCAAAAGTGCCACATACATTCTGGCATCGTATTCATCTTTGCTCACCCATCTTCGCTCGTTGCATGACCGCAGATATGCAAGACCTCTACACACAAATTGAAGAGACCGCTCTCGCCTTCGTGTCTTCAGTTGGCAACGAGCTCCACGAAGCATATCTCGCACCATCCTTCGAAAGAAGCTATGGTCCTCTACAGCAGGAAATCCCCGAGAGCACTCCTCTCGCACAACTGGACAATCTCACCTACAAAGATCACTACGAAATCGGGCTGACCAAGTTCTCCATCGAATCCGACAAGCGCCTCCTGGATAGCTCGATCGACCCCAAGAAATGCAAGGCGTGGCTATGGTATCAGCTCGAGCTTCAAGATGCTGGCGAGCTACTGGGTTCTCCATACGAAAAGGTCGTTATGGAAGTTATGTGGCTGCTTGATCTGTCCGAAGATGGCAAGAAAGTCACCAGATGCAGGCAGTACCTCGACACGATGGGCTGTGATGCTTTCTTTCCAGAGCAAGCAGAGGCTGCCCACGCCCACTTCCTTGCATCAGAGACTGGTCAAGACGCATTGCATAGACTTACTGCCATTGATGAAGAGAATGGTGTTGAGGATATCATGAAAGGCTTAAACGTCTCCCAAAGTTAGGGCAGTCTCGCAGTCGCTGCAAGAATGTCTATGGCTTGTCCAAATGCTACTCGGGAAGAGGCCCTGTCGCACAGTGTATGGCTGTTTTTGCTCATCGTATCAGTAGCTTTACTCTAAATGATGGAATCCTCAATCTCATCAATTCCTACGTATCTTTAAAGTACTGAATGTCCAAACCCTCCAACTTGCCATCAGCTCTCCAATCTTCCAAGATCTTGAGAAATGCGGGCGAGCCACCTCCATAGCTCGCGTTTCTTGCCCCAGTCTTGCTAGCGCTGCCCTCGTTATTGTAGTAGCCAGGAGTACACTCTTTCAGAAAGCTTGCCCTCAGTCCGGCCAGCTTCTCGATAGTCTCGACCCACTGATCCTCAGCTTCTCGTGTAGGCTCGACAGTCCTGGCATTCTTCTTCATCGCTTCAGAGACAACATAGGCAAGATGTCTTGCCTGCTCTGCGGTAACGTGCACGAAATTTGGCGTAAGAGCAGCTTGCACAATGGATACGAAAAAGCAATTCGGGAAACCTCGCGTCGTCCAGCCATGGAGAGTCGAAGCGCCTGTGGACCAACAGTCAGTTATGGTTTGACCGTTTCGACCATAGATTTCCATGTTAGTCCGGTGACTCCAATCTGTGGCTAGCTCAAATCCTGTTCCATAGACAATGCAGTCGACCTCGATTTCTTGGCCATTTGCTACGATGCCTTTCTCCGTGATGCGCTCAATTCCCATGCCCTTGGTGTCTATTAGATGGACATTGTCTTGGTTGAAAGCTTGTAGATATTCGTCATGAAAGCATGGACGTTTGCAAAGTTGATTGTACCACGGCTTCAGGCTTCCTGCTGTCTCCTTGTCCTTGACGACAGAATCAGCGCGAGCGCGGACTTCATTCATCTTCTCGAAGTCGGCTAGCTGGCGTTCTGCTGCAGCTTTTTCTGGATCCGTTAGGTCCGCAGCACGTCTTGCTAACAACTTCTGAAGAATGTCAGTCCACCCATCTTGTACATGATCTTCGGATGTGATGCCGCCGTTGACAATGATGTTGAAGTTCTCCATACGCTCCTTCTGCCAGCCAGGCTTTAGACTAGCTGCCCAGGTCTTGTCTGTAGGTCTATTACCGCGCACATCGATGGAGGAAGGTGTACGTTGGAAGACATAGAGTTCCTTTGCGTACTTGGCGACATTGGGAACGATTTGTACTGCTGTAGCTCCAGTCCCGATGACTGCTACACGTTTGTCTGACAGCTTATAAAGATCCCCAGAGTTGTCACCTCCAGTATAGTTATAGTCCCAGCGGGATGAGTGGAAACTGTGGCCCTTATAGTCTTCGATACCTTTCACGCCAGGAAGTTTAGGTCGGTGAAGTGGTCCTGCTGCTGGAATGACGAATCGAGCTTTGATATCATCGCCACGACTAGTCTTCACGGACCACGTTGCCAGTTCGTCGTTCCAATGCAGTTCGCGCACTTCTGTCTGGAAGAGTGTGCGTTCATACAAGCCGTACTTGTGACCAATCATCTCAGAATGCTTGAGAAGCTCTTTGGCTCTGGCATATTTCTCCTACAGCAATGGTAAGCGAAGGTAGGCTTCTTCCAGCCTGCACCTACATACCGTAGGCATGTAGCCAAGCTCCTCCAACAGAGGCATATAGATGTACGACTCGATGTCACACTGCGCTCCCGGATATCCTATGACAATGTATCAGCTTGCCTGTTCTGCTTTCATTGCTCGGGTGATCTCACTGTTCCAATACCAAGTGCCACCGAAGTCGCCGGCCTTCTCGATCATACGAATCTTGGTAATTCCAGCTTCGATCAAACGGACGGCAACCAGCCTAATTTTGGTAGGACAGGAAATCAGTAGAGTCCAGGACACCGCAGGACTGTCTTCTCAAGGGCAACTTTACATACTGCGCTCCATAGCCTCCACCTATGATCACGACATCATCAAGCTCCCCAGTGATGGGCTCTCGATCGAAAGGCTTGCTCCAGGGATCTTTCAGATAGTCTGAGAACTGTCCTCGCTCGTCGATAAGTCGGTATTGATCGATACCGCCGCCGTGTTGAAGTCGCTTGTCTCGCTCTGCAATGTACTTTTCCTTCAATGCAACAGCATCAAGCACTGGAGGATTGGGCCCAGCTTTGTCGAAATCCGCTTGCAGATTGACCTGCTCTTGTTGAGGACCGAGAATATCTGCAGTAGTCATGACTGAGGAGGTACAAAAATCGAATATGGATGGCAGGATGGCGGCGTTTGTATGGCCAGTCTATGCAATGGTATTGTCTTGTAAGGTTTACTAGCGTCGATGAGCAGTTCCTTTTTCCGGAAGGTGTCAGCTGAATTTGACTTATCGCATCCCTCAGCGAGCTGCCATAAGCTCATGGCTTGTTATATGCTTTACACATCAGCAGGAGCAAGCTCGCCGAGGCATATCAAGGGGGAGAAACTGCCCCGCTTAGCTTTAGCTCGCGCTGAACGAGTGCGAATATGTTAAGAATGGTGTTCCACATTTGTGCAAATGGCCTGGTGCAGCTTATGCAGACTAGCCTTGGTAGTGGCATATCGTGTTGCGTTAGTGCATTGCCTTTCTGCGAAGAACTCGCTGTACTTGAGCATGATTTCACCGCTTGACGACTATCGCATGGTCGCCAAAATGCATAACAGGAGACTCAGCTTGACAGCAGCCTTACATTTGCGCGGTTGCCGCCTTGCCCATCGGCTGCCACTTCATCCGCGTCATGTCGGACAGGGCGACTCGCAAGGCAGGAATCGGGGCCTTTTCCACTGTCGATTCTGCCGCGACAAGCAATGATAGAGCCCGCGCGTCAACATGTGATAACGCGTGGTTTCTCGAAAGGATTTCAGACTGGACCAGAGCTGCATATCAATGCTTCCTGAGAGTGCGTCCAAGCGGCTGTGGCAGATAAGGCAATGACCAGTCCGTAGCTTTCGCGGCGAGTCTGGACGAGGTAGCATGTCCCTGGCGCCTACTACGACGGTCCGCGCTGATTTGTATCGTAGGGCGAATGGCTGATGATGTTGAGAATCAAGTGTTGGTGAAGGAATGTGAGCAGCGCGCAAGAAGAGAGAAGTCAGCTTCTGCCTCTGCCAAGCACTGCGCCGATGTCGGCGAACATTAACATCTGTACTCACTCTGCACTTTCTGCGGTAACAATGCTTCGTTGTGTCTCTCATCCTCGTGTCTGCTATCGGAGATTGAAGGTGTGGATATGACTAGATGCTGACTATGCTATTTCCACGAGACACCTCCCTCTTATACAGTGGCTCGACCCTAGCGGTTCTGTCCCAGAGGACCCACCTTCGAAAGAAACATGGCAACCATTCGTGAATCTGATATGAGGCATGTCTCGATGTAGGCACGCCAAAGACGAAGTTGAGCTCTTCAAGCGAAAGCTTCATCGTCTCCGGAACAATGAAGAAGATCACGATGAAGGCAAATATGTTAAGACCAGCGTAGAGGCCGAAAGCTACTCAGACTGTCAGTCAACAGTGGCCGCACTCTCGCAGAGAACCAGTACTTACCTCCGGTTGGACCAGTCTTGTCGAGAAGGGATGGGAATGTTAGACCCAGTGCGCTACCAACAGCGTTGTTCACGCAGATGGTCAATGCGCCACCGAGCTCTCTATGCGAGAGAGGGAACGCCTCACTGAAGTAGATTGACGGGATGGGTCCAATGCCTGATCCCACTGGTCAGCACACATACTCTTGTGTCAAGCCATAATGGTACTTACCAGGTCCATAGAAAGCTGAGAACAGGTATACGAAGAAGGCAATGAGCGGCACACGAGCGCTGTTATCGGTGTCAAGCAAGAAGCAGAGACCTGCAGCGAGTAGGCACCAGGCCATGTTCGGGAATGTGAACAGTAGCATGTTACGTCGGCCGAAAGTATCCATCTGCGGTTGATCAATAGTCAGTAATTGTGCCGATACAGTAATAGGAGGACTTGCACGGGCTTACAGTATAGACCGCTGGTAAAGCAAATATCAATGTCACAAGTCCAAATCCCCACGATGCTAACAGAGACCGAGTCACTGAATATCCAGCAGTGGAGAAGATCGTCGACGAGTAGAACGCCATGATGTTGATGCCAGAGAACTGTTGACTGGAAGAATGATCAGTGCTTGCCTTGGGAGCTAGTTCCGTGCGCTGGCGAGCTTACCTGATGACAATCCAAGCAGAAGCGAACGTAGCTCGTCGGATTCGAGGAATGGTGAACAGCTCCACAGCTCTAGAAGCAAGCGACTTGCCTTCGAATGCAGACCTTTCAGTCTCGAGCTGCACGTGGGCAAAGTACAATTCGCGTGCGGCTTGAAGCTCCGAGTTGCGAAGTCGACAAAACGACTCGAATGCTTTCTCGTATCGCTTCTTCTTGAGATACCAACGAGGGCTCTCTGGACACCACCAGATCAGGAAGAGAAGTGGAATTGCTGGAACGAAAGCAGCCCCTAGTTGGAATCTCCACGCATTCTTGCCGACATCTTTGAACCAGAGATTGCTGCTGAAGCCAGCCAGGATACCGAAAGCAACCCAGAGCTGGAAGCTCGTGACTAGGCCTAATGGTGATGATATCAGCAAGTGTTATGTTGCAAGTAAAGTTGTTCATTATCCTTACCCCCTCGGATGTTGGCGGGACTAACTTCTGCAGTATAGATCGGAATAGTTGAAATCTGTATTCATCAGCGCATGACCACAAGACGCAGAAAAGTTCGAGACTCTGACCTTGATGCCCATACCAAGCCCCATGAACATACGGCATATGAGCAGCTCCCACCAATTATGCGTGAAGGCTTGGGCAAGGACAGGAAACACCACGAACAGGCCCGTGAGGAAGATAGTACCGCGTCGACCCAAGAGGTTGTTCACTGGATCTGCGGCCCAGGCACTCAGCAGTCCAAACAAAGTCGGTCCAGAATTGATGACGCCGATAAGCCAGGGTTGATCTGCAATACCGAATTCCTCAGGAAAGCTCAAGTTTGCGCCATTGGCACCTGTGTTATCCCATCCTTGAACGGCCGAACCCAGTGAAACAACTGCAACGCAGAGATATAGTGCCCTAGGAAGTCTCCAGCGGTGACTTTGCTCCGTTCGAAGGTGTTCTTTGTCCTCTTCAGTCAGCTCTGCAATGTCTTCGAAGTCGGTGGGATTCTGGGCTAGTATGGCGGCCTTCTGGAATAGCTCTTCTCGTCCCGAGAAGTTGTTGGCGATGCAGAATTGCTCGACTTGAGTCTGAAGTTCTGCTTTTGTAAGACCTAGAAGAGGATTCCTGATCTTTGCGTCAATGTTTCGCTGGACAGCCTCGAGAACTTCGTAGTGTTCCACGTGCTCAGGTGAGCTGTCGAACTTCTTCGTGTCTGATGCCATGGTTGAGTGAAGCTGTCGTGCTTCCCAATATGGGTATCGTGTGAGCACAAGATCGACGTATTAGAGGAGTCATCTCGAGCCATATAAGGCCACCCCATGATTGATCGGCAGTCCATTGTAATGTTCACTTGGCATCACCAAATGCCGCGCTCTTAGTGAGGGTAACGAAGTCACACCAGCATCTGTTCATTGTCTGCGCAGGGCACCTCTTTGTTCGGAACTTTGAACTTCAATCTTTACACCGTCGTCCTTGCATGCACGTGCCGCGCCCCTCTTTTCCGCGAGCACGTGGTCTCTGCCCTGTACAGGGCATCGCAGGGCACTGCTTTGTCCAGTCAAGTGCTCGAGAGCTGTGACATCAATCCGGAATGCCGATATTTGTGTTCGCAATCAGCTGGCTGGCAGAGGGCATGCATGCAGCAAAGCTTTGAGCTCAAAATGGATAGCCGATATGCTCACCAGACACAACCTGTACAGGTCGCATTCTGGCTGGGAAGATTAGTGCAGCACCACTCATGTCCTAGCATACAAAGCTACAACTGTGGCCTTGAGATAGTCTCCATCATCCTCCTCCTCTTTGCTCTTACCTGTAAACGATACACTCAATAGTTCAAAGATGGCGACCAATTCAACTCAGAGCTGGCTGCAGAAGCTGGACGAGCAACTGAACGTGGATGTCGATTGGATGGATCCAACGTACTCCAAGAACCTGCAGATCGTTCCCCATGATATGACATCGAACAACTTATGGGTCAACGAGCAGATGTCGCATCCCGACAACGCAGAGATGGTTCGAGAAGTCTGCAAGGAGCTCAAGTCCGAAGGGTGGAAAGCGGCCTATACTCGTATTGTACGCCGTCCTTCCCGTCGACTTTCTTCATATACTGATCAAAATAACATCAGGCAGTATTGATGTGCAAAGCCAACATTGATAACATTAGAGGTCGTGTCCTTCTGCAAGTCTACCCCAACGAGGCCTTCGACACCCAGGCTGTGCTCGACTCCGCTCGCGCTTATGCGCGAGAGTTTGAGCGAGCCGGCATTCCCCAGACCAGGTACTGCATCAAGATACCGAGCACGGGTCCAGCGCTCAATGCTTGCCCCAAGTTGAAGCAAGAAGGCATTCGAACTCTGGGTACCGCACTGTTCGGTCTGCCACAGGCTATAGCAGCCAGCCAAGCAGAGTGTCTGTACATCAGCCCATACTTCAATGAAGTCAAAGCACATGATGATTTGAGTCTTTGGCCAAATGTGGAGGATCCAGCAACTCAACACACAATGTCTCCGCGGACAATGCAGATCCTGGAGACATACGCCAAGTTGTATAAGGAGACTGGCAAGGAGCAACCTCTACTGAAGCAAGCAAGGTGTGTTGACAAGGATGCGTGTCAATCCGAGATCCCACACTGACGATCAAGCAGTTTCATCACTGCTAAGGAGGCAATGGCGGCCGGCGAGCACGGTTGCCACAGTGCCACCATCTCGCCAAAGGTCCTTGACGAATTGGCCAGTCTTGAGTATGATCCAGCCAAGCAGCCAGGCGAAGGCAAACCAAAACCGGCTCACATGTATGCGGCGTATCAGACTCCGAAGCGCCTACAGGATGTGTCGAAGTTCGACCCCTTGACCGCTGGAGACACGATAGGAGAGTTGACTAGCACCCGAATCGATTATCTGGCTGACAATGGAGAGGCGTTGTGGAAGGCAATTGAAGCAGATCCAGTGACAAAGCAGCGTCTGAGGGATGCACTGGAGCTGTTTACCGGAGGCCTTCTCGAAAGCAAGGCAAAGATAGAAAAGGTGTTTCAAGAGATCTAGAGGCCTTTAGAATTCGTGATGTTTGCGAGTGTCCCAATAGAAAAGTCAATTACTGTCTTTGACCACTTAGCATCTCGACTGAGACGACTTGGGAACCCCGCCGTGTTGCTTGAAAAGAGTTCGTATTAGATTGTGCCCATCGTGATACGTCTGAGCGCGGCGCTGCCATAGCATCGTTGTAAACCGGCGGCGACACCAGCTCGGGCACCAAGACTCGAGAGTCAGGCATGGAACAATCTATGCCCAGCATTTCGTGCATAAGATCCTGCGACCCAGGTGGGCCAATGGAGAGAGGCGATATTACTGAGCCAGTGCTGAGTATACTCCGCAGCTGGCCGTTCTCCACGAGAAGGGCATCGTTCTGAACCGAAATGGATGCCAAAAGTTCGCTCGAACTTCGCACAGTCGCAAGTAGATGTCGTATGTGATTTATGGCCTCTTCAACAACAGCGTTCTTGGAGAGCTGGCTTCTCTTGGTGTCTTCGAGCTGCGGTATGAGCGATGCAAGCTCCTGCAGATCCAGCCTGTCAACTAGCGATACGACCACAATGGCGAAGTGGGTAAACACACCAATAACTTTTCATTGAACGCCTCGCGGCGTTCCTTCTCTATAGCCAGATGAGCGGCTCGATCTGCCGCTGTGAACTTTTGGGCTCGCTTTCTGCGATCACCTCCCGCCGTCCGTGTATCATTCATGGCAGAAAGTGCAAAGCACAGTTTATCGTGTCCTTGCCCTTTCTCAAAGGCATCCGAACCTTGGGGCGTCGTGATCCTGTCGTTGTATTGCCCAGACCGCTTTGTCTTACTACGTGGCGTGTAAAAGGTGACCGCAACTGGTATTTTAGCCAGCAATCTCTCTGTTCTTTGTCCCTCGTGTAAATCCTTACACAACTGCGGGGAAGTCCTGGTTCATTGCGTGACTGTTGGTGAGGAGGCAGAGCAGCGGACCACAGCTGGCAACATATTTCGCGCCTCCGTCAGATGGATTATCGGTGCTACAGTCTCAGCCGTGGTCCATCATTCTTGCTCGTTCGTGGCCACGCTGACAATAAGCGTCGCGCGACGCCGACGCCTGAATGGTCATTTGCTTCTCTCAACAAGACAGCTATAGCCACGCCATCCAGTCCAGGCACGGACTCGTGAAGAGTTCGACATCTCACGTCAGGAAGGACTGTGCCTGTCCGGTGTTGCATACGTTGGACTGTCTTGTCGTTGAATGATGATGAGATGTGCTGGAGTCTGAAGGAAAACGCGAAACGAACAGCCAAGAATACCAAGTGCCAAGCTGGTCGACACTTCATGGCTTCCCACTTTGCATCTTCTTCACTTCTTCTCTCCATTCCTGGCAATTGGTTCAAGCTCCAAATTCGATATAATGAGCTCGAATAGTCATACCGGTCATCATGGCAATGGCAATGGCAATGGCGAGTCGACGCCGCTTTTGCCGCACCGAAACACACCTCACACCTTCGCAGACGGAATAGGTGTGTCGAGCAAGCAGATATAGAAACATCAGCTTACTGACAACTTGTACAGCCCACGAAGGCGAGAGTGGACGTCACGGCTTTCACCCAAAGCAGTTTGCCTCCATCGTCGCCCGCTCTTCAAGCCGTGTCTCATCAGTTGTCAATTTGCTCTGGCCATTTGTAGTGGTTGCTATCGTCCTCAACTTCACCACAGATGCTCACCTCTGGATTTTTGCTACTTCCTATCTGGCGATGATACCTGCCGCGAACCTGCTTGGCTTTGCAGGACAGGAATTCGCACGTAAGATGCCAAAAGTTGCCGGAATACTTATTGAAACTACATTCGGATCCGTCGTCGAAATTGTCCTCTTCATTGTGCTGATTATCAAGCACGAACCGCAGAAGGAAGAAGAGGGAAATGGAGACGAAGGCAATCTTATACCGATTATACAGGCTGCAATATTGGGCTCTATACTTACCAATTTGCTGCTATGCTTGGGACTGTGCTTCGTAGCCGCTGGCATTCGCAAACACAACCAAAACCAGAAATTCCATGCTGTCGTATCTGAAGTCGGCAGTGGCCTACTTCTAGTCGCGGCCTTCGGATTGCTCATTCCATCGGCTTTCTACTCTGCCCTTAAGACAGAGACCGTGTCCGCCCTCCACGAGCACTTCACCAAAAGCAAGCTTGATAACGACATTTTGCGAATCAGCCAGGCCACGTCAGTGATCCTGATCATCGCATATGGGCTGTATCTCGTCTATAGCTGCACCTCTGCTCATTCCATCTTTGACGAGGTCATTGAGCAAGACGAACATCAGGATGCTGACCATCATGAGGTATACGCGCGCACCTCAAAACATATGCATACTTTGCTGACACCTTGCAGGATATGCTAAAGCCCAAGTTGACGATGACTGAGGCTCTGATGGCCATCACTATCGCCATAGTCTTCGTCGTCATACTACTTATCATCCTGGTTGAGCAGATCGAGCCTGTCGTGGAAGCTGGAGTACCAGATCAATTCCTTGGTCTCATCTTACTCCCGCTTGTCGAAAAAGCAGCTGAGCATCTCACTTCGATCGATGAAGCATGGGACGGCGTCATAAACGTGGCTCTGTACCACTGCATAGGTCCTTCCATACAGACAGCGCTCTTCAATGCTCCTCTTGTCGTTCTTGTGGGCTGGGCAATCGGGAAGCCAATGGATCTGAATTTCGAGATCTTCATGATCGTTCTACTTGTCCTATCTATTCTGGTCGTTGGGAACTTCTTGCGGGATCAGGAATCCAACTGGTTGGAAGGCAGCTTACTGGTGGTCGTGTACGTTATCATCGCGATCGCAAGCTTCTACTACCCCAATCCAGACGTCGCAACATCGAACGGGATCGAAAGCGTGGTTCGCCAGAATGTCACGATTCTCTTGGAGCTTTACAAGCAGCTACTTGCTCTGCCACTGGCACAAAACGCATTATGAGGCACATTGTTGATAGATTGCTCAATACGTTACGAACTTATATCATCTGGCTGCCAGGGTATCATCACACGCGCATATAGCTCTCTTGCCTCGGTCTACCTGAGCGTCTTGGCGAGTTTCTCGGTTTTGGAACCATTCACCACCCTCCGCCACCACCACCTCGTCCACCGGGACCGCCACCCATACCTCCACCAGGTCCTCCATGATGTCCACCGCCACCAAACTGTGGCCCGCCTTGATTTCCCCCGAATTCTTGGCCTCCACCGAAGCCACCTTGGGGACCATGGTTACCGCCGTGTTGTTGCTGACCGCCGAAGCCTCCCTGTGGTCCACCGAAGCCGCCATTATTGCCTTGGTGGCCGCCCTGATGATGGCCGCCGCTCATTCCTCCTCCGAAACCAGAACCTGGACCATTGTTGGTGAACCCAGGACCGCCTTGGCCCTGGTACTGTTGTTGCTGTTGAGGTTGATACTGTTGTTGTTGTGGTGGGTATGGGGGCTGGCCGTTGTTGTTGTGAGATTGCTTGTTGTGCATTTTCTGCTCCACCTTATGTTCGATCTTGTCCAGGAGGCCCATATTGATTGTTCAAAGTGTTCTGTATGATATGATAACTGTTGATGCTTCACTGGAATAACTGCTGACTGTTGATAGGTTCGCTGTTAGATCTGTAATCGAACAAGAGAAGTGACTAGACATCTCGAGCACTATATGCCACACTAGCTAACAATCATCATAGCCAGGCCTGGCGTCATTCAAGCCATTGTTCATCAGCTTGCACGCACAGTCCGCGTCACAGGCCCAAAGATCTGGATTCTGCAAAGAGTTTCGGTGGTTCGACAACGAAGCCTTGCAAAGCTCATACGCGTGTCGCCTTGGCATGATGGTCCGCCACGAAAGTGGTCCCGCATTGGAGCCATTGATTGACGTTCATTGGCTACAAGAACGAGACGCCACAGCAGCTCCAGCCTTCAACATTCGTGTTCGACATCATCTTCCACTCTCAGCCTTGCTGGCTCGCCGAATTCGTTGCCAGCCTCACAAAAGGCTCTCCAGGAAAGGCGATCCTGACATCAAGGATCCCTTACTTGCTGAGTCGGACCATCCAGACTCGGTGCGAGATGAGCAAGCACGCCTGTCGCATACTCTCCGCGCTTTGGTCACGAAGCGAGCTGTCATCAACTTGAGGCGTGTCAGAACTCTCCACGTCGGGGCTGATGTACTGCTGGCAGACTGAAGGACTCCTCTACTGGATTTAGCAGATGGGTGAAACCAGAAACAAGGTGCTGTCAGCTCGAGCCTTGTCGCGAAGTGGACCAAGCAAAATCTGCTCCTGAAGGCCTGGACACGATGGAACGCTTTCTGGCCTGTCAACTATGCACTCTTCTTCAACACCTTGTCCATGCTTCATGATCCTTCGGAAATCTGGCGAGTCGTGTGCTGGCCACAATGATTTGAGATCTTCAAACTGCCTCCATATCCTGGCGACGACGCTTCAATGTGTAGCCACATGCCTCTGCAGGAAAGTCGAGGAGTGCACGCACTCGATGGTTCCCATGTTCCTCCAAATACATGCAGAGTGCTGTAGCGTCACGCAGCACACGCGGTGCCACCCACCAGAACTTCACACTACCTGCGACTCGTTAGAACACAAGCCACGGTCATAACATCACATCACATCCCTTGATGTCATCAGATGGATCGCGCCCAAGGGAACTTACACATGAGGCCGAACCAATAAGCTAGAATCAGCAAAGCCCTGTGATCATTCACCTGTGCCTTAGCGAAGAACTTCTTGTTCAAGCCAGCCAAACAGCTGAGATATTTGATCAGGTTGTTGGTGCACCGCTCGACAAGCATCAATGGCGCCAAGGACTGAAGAGCCTGCCAGTAGGAGTTCCTTTGCAGATTCTCAGCATTCTCACGAATGCCGCACAGGCGCAGCATATCGAGTGGCAGCCCTTTGCTGGCATCACGCTCGTACGCTGCATACTCCCATACAGGACGAAGCAGGCTGTCGGCATGATACTGAGCGGTGCTTTCCACTAGAGGCATCAGACCCATCTGCATATTAAGCCAATCGAGCCTAGATGGAGATCCGCTGAAGACCCAGGAGTCCCCAGGATTTGTAGAGTCAATGTAACAGAAGTACTGCATATTGATCATCATGCTGGTCAGGAATGTGGTTAGTATATGGAGGTCACATACGGACCATTCACATGACATACCTCGTGAGCAGGATCGCATCTGAATCAGCTCTGGTAATTGGCTTGTTGATCGCATGCTGGAAGTCTCCAAGAGCTACCTGCAAATGCGAGAGTTTGGGTATTCGGAACCCATTCACTTGGAAGTGGTCTAGATGCAAGCATGCAATGCTCAATATTCCATGCAGCAGATATGTATGCTGCGTACATGATCAGCAGGGCTCATACATCTGATCGCTCTGCTTGCGCACCTCTTGGGCAAGCCGCAATACAGACATACGGTACTCACGAGCTTGAGCTCCCACGAGAAGATCCGAGCAGGTTATGCTATCAACCGGTCCCCCCGTGACAGCATCGTAATGCTTCAGAAGGTAAAGGTCTCGCGATCCTTGCTCCATGGATTTCGGAATTTGTATTGACGACGCTTCAGATACTGCCGGGCTTACTGGGCTAGTAGCATCGCTGGTAGTCTCGACTGCCCTCTTCTTCGCTGCACGCGCTCCTGGAGCATGGTAGTTGCAGGTCGACTTGGACTTTTCGCAGCGTCCGCAGATAGGCTGTTTCTCGTCACACTGTTGATGTGGCTTAGTATCACCTCATACTAGCAATGGGCGTTGACATACCTTCACTCTCTTCTGCTTGCATTCGAAGCAGCCAAGGCGTGACTTCCTGTGGCTCTTCCGAGTCGTATAGGACTTGACCACATCACTTCCATTGCTTGCCGCGGTTCTGACCGAGAACACGTGGTAGCCAGGCGTCGATTGCTTGATCACTTTATCGGAGGACATTGGCAGTGCCAGAACAGGCAAACGACATCTGCAGGCACTCTTGTATGAATCCTGACAGAGTGGATGGGTAACACATATATTCCAGCAGATGCTCAGCAGGGTTGTCCATA
This sequence comes from Sphaerulina vaccinii, assembly GCA_022570795.1. NCBI lineage: Eukaryota > Fungi > Ascomycota > Dothideomycetes > Mycosphaerellales > Mycosphaerellaceae > Sphaerulina > Sphaerulina vaccinii. The sequence goes on from JAKUDP010000002.1 coordinate 2,551,873, forward strand.
CTGCTTGACTAAACTTTAGATGTCTCGTTTTCCTGCTATGGAATAGCTTGACGAGCAGAGGCGGAAAGGAATGCTGCTTCTCCAGTCAGGACGCGTATCTGAAACAGAGTTCAGCTAAGGATGGGCCCGAATATGTGTACCAGACGTCAGCTTTGCACTTACCATAAACCGTATGTGTGGAAGCGATCGGATGGCGTAATTGCGGCTCTTTGCTTCAAGAATGTATGGGCGGCCACTCGAACTACACCACACCTTCGGTAGTCTATTGTGTGCCCTGAGGCGCAGGGCTACGCTATGGTGCTCAGTAACTGTCTCTTGGGGGATGGTCTATGCAGCTACCGCTTCCACCAAACGCCTTGCTGATACGGCCGTAAGTGGAGGGACCTGATTGAGATGCAGTTGCGACACCTACATTAGCAGAATAGTTGGAGAAGTCGACGAAAGCGCGACAGGACGGGCTTTTCGAAAGTCCGTGAGAGGGTTTTCCTACAGTACTGGTCGGACTCTGCCCTCAGCAGAGCCTGCAGCGTAAAAGCAGCTCTCCACCTCTCCACTTCTCCGCTGGCTGAAGTCGAACAATGGGTACGAAATTTGCGAGGTTTCATGAGGCAAGAGTGTGTGAGAATGTCTTGAAACGGAGAGCGCAACGTCGGACACCGTCCCGTCAGTCCAGCATCAACAGTGTGCACGCACGATCAGCAAGCCATCGCGTCACCAGGCATTGTAGAGGGTCAATGGCGTCGTCTTCAATGCGGAATTCCGCCATGGAGTCCTTACCGTGAGAATCCCCACTTCGAACAGAGCGATCGCGACAGATCTCATTAGACAAAGAGACACGATCTATATTGGGATCTGGTCAACCACACGAGATACAAAGAAGAATAAATGATGACCAGCCACTTCCATTGTCGCGATATTAGGATACACCTTGCCGTCTTCCATCCCCGTACTTACAATTTGCTCAGCAGCAACTCACAAACACGCGCAGGTCGCATGACACGAAATGGCTGTTTCTCTAGGCATACTCGCGTTCACAACGCGGCTGACTCTTTCGCTTTCATCAGCAGTGGTCTCGTCCGAGCTGTTCGATGCGACGCAATTACCAACGATATCGTGTCAACCCACTGTGTCAATGCAGGCATCGATCTTTTCACCGAACAGCGAGCGTAACCACTGGGCATGGAACTGCGTGTCGGTGATTATCACTGTAGTCGTCACTTGTCAGAGACCCAACCTTCTTGGCTGCATCATCTCAGGCATGGCGTGTTGGGAATGGTCGGCTCGAAAGTTCAAGGCTGCAAGAGAAGCGTGGAGTCTCCTAGGGTGGACCGCCTCGATGCTGCCGAAGGGCGTAGCCCGTGCCGTTGTTGTAGTGGAAGCGGAGAAGGCGAAGAAGAAGGAGTCGAGGGCGGCTCGCCGTCAGAAACGACGAAAGGAGCGTGCAGAGGTCAACGATGCTGAAAACAGCGAGGACGAAGATGCGGACGCGAGACTTCCTCAGGCACGGAGGAGTAGCTGCCAGACTGGCCTGCTTCTGGGCGCCAATCTAGCTCATATTGCAAGACCTGAGCAGCCTATACGCCAAAGAAGGCCTAAGGCGGCTTGCAATGCTCTCGAGGTACCAGCTCAGAGGGCGCAGGAGATGTATGTCCTTTCGCATCTGAGACCGCTTCCAGGTAAGAGGATTCGAATGGGAGATGACGTGAGCATGCACGGAATCAATGGAAGGTACTTGGATCTTGATCTTCCAGTAGCTTGTCCCCCTACTGCTTAGGTATTATCAATATGTTTGGCCTCGCTGGCGAGCGTCAGACGTTTTCCGACCAATTGGCTTCCATATGTTTCCGTTTGACTCCGACTGAGGCATGCTTGTGCTATTTCAGCCGTCCCAGCATGCAAGTGAGACGAACACTTTCAGAACACGTAGAAAAGGGCCGTCATGACCTCGTGATGATAGATGTGTGATGGAGACGTGAAGCAACTCGGGTGGACGGTGAGCATCAGGGCAGATGCCTGTATAGATTTGCCGAGACCGAGAGGTGATATGATGTCAGCTTCGATATGTTCAATGTTCAGCTTTTGATTCACGAACAACATGAACACGACCAACCCGACCTGATCAGAACCAGCCATGGGCACGCTGACGGCAGGGCAGCCTCGACTGGACCATTACTGCGAGCATAAACTACCAACCTCATGCCGATTATCCTCTCTCGGCGAGTGTTGCGCCTGCAAAGACGAGAGAGCCCACGCCCCCAGTTACCAGACTTATATCGACGGCATTGGCTATGTGCCACGGGGAACCCGATGGCAGAGATATTGCTGGTTTTGTAAGGAGTTCTGGAGTCATCGGGTCGAGGTCAGCGGCTTGCTGCCTTCACAGACCAGAATTCCCGAAGTTCCAAACATCCAGGAGTTCTTAGACCGCTGGTATGAGTTTCACAGGGGCTATAGGATCGTGACCCGTCCAGATGGCAGTGAAGAGCGAGTGGCCGTACTGGGGGAGGACTTCAAGGATGTATCACCTGGCGTTCTTCCTAGAACACTGGAAGAGTTGAGAGAAGGGCGCGATCGCAGCGAGGTTGAAGAGAGCGAGCGACAGGAGGCGACGAGACAAAGATTGGCAAGAGAACGAGCTGAACAGGACACACCATCTGGACCATCGATCGAGGAAGCACTTGATCAGCTATTGGAGTCCGCTAGCGCAGAAGGTGAAGAAAATCGGAATCACACCAGACCAGCAGGTCAAGGTCGCGAGATCGGAGCAGCAAGTTTGGGTGACGTGCAAGAGCCGCGAGATGACCGCCAGAACATACACGCACAAGCGATTGCACCACTGGGCACGCGCAATCGTGAGTATCAGGCACGCCGGATTGCTGCGTTACGACGCGAACTACACAGGATGCGAAACGGCATTGAAAGGGTCATTGACGGTCTTCGAGACCTTGGCGAGGCCGTCCCAGATCATACCGACGCTTCAAGTCGATTGACGGATCTAGGGCGAACACTCGACAATATATCTGGAAACCCCGTGCAGGAAGCTGCGACTCGGGCTATTGAAAGTGTCAACGCAATGACAGCTCGTACTGCCGCTTCGCAGTCTGATCAGGTTCTGCTGAACATGCAGACCCGCGTGGATGAAGCTCGATGGCATGTTGATGAGTCAAGAAGAAATCGTGATCAAGCTGCCACCGAGCTTGACATGGCTGAACGAGAGTTCCAGTCTTCACAATCACGATTGCGGCAGTTGCAGAATGAACACCGTACAACTGAAAACTACATGCGACTGTTTGGCACGCGTGAGCAGATGGCAGCACAAGGCGAGGCATACCAGAGCCCTATCGGCGATATGTTTCAAAGAGCATACGAACGCTTTCATGTCGCGGAAGAAGTACGCCGGGCAGAACGTACACTCAGGCAGGTACTCGAAGACGAGGGGAGATCAGGTGGCGAAGACGTACATGCACGCTTGAGAGAGCTTGAGGCTCGTGAACGGGATGTTCGGGGTGTGCCATACCGCGCAGCTCAATCTCGAGAGCGCGATAGCGAACCTCAGCCACTTCCGCCACAGCATACAGACCCCGTCGATGATTTTGGCACTCCAGAAGCCCACGCTGAGCATGATGGAGAACGCAACACAGCCCGTGGCGATGATGAAATCGCTCTGGAGCAGTATTATACTCTGCTTCGAAGACAAGGATACGAACAGAGCACAGCTGAGATACATACAGCTGGTGGCGACAGAGCTGAACTACCTGCGGACACTGCAACACCTTCGGCAAGCGAAGCTTCCTTCGTTGCTGGCCCACCAGGACAACAGCTCGACGCAGAGCCGTCAGTCAATAACGACCGCGGTCTCGATGCGCTCTTCATTCTCCTAGCCCTCTGGGGCAGTGAACCGCTCCGCTCTCATCTCAACGGCAACCCGACAATGAGCTTCATTGAACGACTTCTGCGTCTTGTCAGGGAGAACAACTTGTCGTGGGCTGATCGAGAACATATCGAAAATATGCTGGATGACACGAGCCTGTTGTGGGGCAGCGGCCTGCCGGCAGAGAGGCTGCGCAGACGTCGCCAGCGAGGAGAGCAAGTCGGGTTCAACGAAATGGCGCATGACCTTGCAGCGTCGGGCTCTGTTATCGTGCATGACATCGAAGTGATGGCGGAGGTATTCCAAATGTCAGCGCATGTCAGGCGATGTGCTGGTATCGGTCCCTCCGAGCAATTGCAAATGATGGTTAGGCTCCAAAGAGGGGAGCGCACCTCTGAGGATCGAGCAGTGCTGTCGCGCATGCTGTCGACCGAGAGCACATTCAGCCGAGCGAAGCACGTACACGAACTACAGTACAACAGGAGCGCAGTCGGGCGTGAAGTCGACGCACTCACGGCTGAGTCGAATCGAACTCGTCAGCAAACAGCACGCGAGGGAGATCATTCTCGTACCGAGCTGGACGCGCAACGACAAGCCACACATGCACTCGCGCTGGCCGCAGGCAGACTTGCCATGCGTTCCAGTCCTGCCGAATTGTTGGAGCGCCTGAGTAATCGAGACGAGGCCTCTCGGGCTGCCTACGCACGACTGCAGCGGAATGGCTTCACGCCAGAAGCTATCAACAGTCGCTATCGTCCTCTGGGAGTCGACCTCTTCTCAGCTGCGCCATCCGAGACCGACTCAGAGCCAGATGAGGATGAAGATGCCAAAGGTCTAGATGCTAAAGATACTGGACGGCCCGATCAGCCGGCCACAGAAGAGGATATGACTGTCAAGCTTGAATGTCAAATATGCTACTCCCAGCTAGCTGACATTGCTTGTCTGCCTTGTGGTCACTTGGTCATGTGCAAATGGTGTAGCGATCAACACTCTCCAACCATGGCGCACGATAAAACTCGACCACGAAGAGCTGCTGCGTGCCCAGTCTGCCGTAAGCAGATTCGTCAGAAGGTGCGAGTATTCAAGACTTGAAGTCATGCATGGAAGAAGATGCAGAACACTCTCATCAAGCAGGCAGAATCAGGCAATGTGTATGCAACCGTGAATCTATGCAAGCTTATGCTACATAATGTGTCGTTTCGCTAGTAGACTTGGCGTGAACACCATCACTCTGCACCTGCCGCGATCTGACAGCTACACGGCACGTGGTCCAAAGCTGCAACGAGACGCTATGTCGCGCAAAACGGCTGATACTGTGTTCTAGCACAGCGTGCGTAGGTCTTTGATTGTACTGTAGCTCCATCTCTGCGATCCATACAAAGTCAATGCGTCATTGTAGTCATGATGCTATGAACCATTGACGACTTATAGCATCATGACTCTATACCGAGCGAGGCAGCACAGCAGACTGGACACCAACTACTATATATGGTAGAAGTAGCTCGCTATCAGTAGTACACGAAGATCGAATTAACTACAATTCACACGACAAATCTTCTCAAGTCTCTCAAGCAATCACCATGTCCAGCGTCGAAGACAAGAGCAATGCCGCTTCTGGCCACAAGGCCAACGTCAGCAACCCTAGTACGCATCACATCACTGCACCTATGTTCCGTCGTCCTAACATATGGTAGACACTTCTGAGGAGTCCAAGGAGAACAGCAGGAAAGAGCTCGAGAAGCTTGGCGGCGAGGACGCCTTTTATGGAAAGAAGGGCGATGATGCTCCAGCTGCTGGCATGGGTGGACAGGGCAACGTTCTTGGAGGACACAAGGCCACTCTGAGCAATGCGAACTCCTCTGAAGAAGCTAAGGAGCATAGCAGGAAGGTTCTTGATGATGCTGGTGAGCCACATGAGCCTCGCTCGTAGACTCGGGGTATGAGTGGTATGATATATGAGATATGGTTCATTACAATTCAGCCGTGACTTGTTACTTCTATTGTCCTTGTACACGTTGCAGATGTCTGACTATCTGGCCAAGCTCAGAAGTATCCGCCGGGATACATGCCTCTGACACCCGCTCTGCTGTATGGGTTCTGCATACCCATGAATCGACCTTGCCAGGTGCTAGTCATTGCAGGTCCTATGTGACCCCATCCTCCATTACAACCCACCATTCGTGCCAGATCGCTCGAGTTCGTATGCTGCATGTGGAACATGAAGTCCCTCTGCAAGTCATTGTACCTATTGGCAGGGAAATCCTTTTGTGCTGGAAAGGGAGTTAGGCTGGCGTAGCCAGTGCGAATAGGAAACATGATGTGTGTCTCGTTGCTGTGAGGATTGTTTCGTTTGTCGGAACCAGCAGTCTCCTGCCGAGCACTTTGTATAAGTATACAGACGCCGCTCACCTGGTCCAGTGGCCATTGAAGCTTGTCGTGAAGGTGGTTTTTCAGAGTGATCGTACATTGAGCATCATATCGTACAACAACCGCCATGCGCTGCATTCAATGCTTAGAACCTCTCCCTGCCAGTAGTCGAATCAAACACATGCCATCTCCCATATTGGTCGATAGTCGGCCTCTCTCCCTCCATACATGAGATCCATTGATTGTTGCTATTTTCTCTTGGAAACCCTCCTTCCTTCTTCCAGATTTTCTCCATCTCCTCTCTCTTCGCAGTCTTCTTCTTTCCCTCTTTGACTCTCTTCTTTTCAAAGAATACATAAGCAGCGTAGAATACTGGGTTATGTCCAGCGCCCTTGGGTCCTGTAGCTTTTAAGAAGCGATCCAGCCCTCTCACTTCGATCTTGGTCGATGGCATGAGTTCGTTGAGCTCTCGAGCGAAAGCTGTCTTGGCGCATATCGTGGACGAGAGGTATTGTTTGATTTGTTTGCGCACATCTGACGCGGTGGCATAGATGGGTACAGACTCTGTGTCCTCGCCTTCTAAAGAGATTGTGGAAAGGTCTGCGGCTGTGGGACCTTTAGGAGAAGCTTTCTTCTTAGATGCTGGTTTGGCTTGTTTAGCAGGCTTGGTAACGTTCTCTTGTTCGTCTTGTTTGGCCGCTTCCAGTCTGTCTTGGATCGACTTTGTCGCTTTTGCATGTTCGTGAAAGTGAATTGGTCTCGATGCTGCGTCGTCGGCACGAATAAGTGCTGCATCGACATTTGGGTTCTTCTCTTGTAGAGCCATGACTTTTTGCTGTGATCTTGAGGTAGAGGTGTGCTATGCTTGCGAAGGGAAGAGGCTACAAGACAAGGATGAGAAAGAAAAGGGCACTTCAAGTCCTGTTGACGTTCGACGTCAGAGACGTGTTGATCGACGCGCCAGCCGTTGTGTTCTGATGTCACCGACTCCTCCAAATCACGTCCTTGGGACCAGAACACGTGAGCTGCTGGATATGATCCACGACTCACCTCAAGATCTCTGAATCGCACAGCGATAGGAGTTGTTCGCCCAATAATGGTGATGAGCCAACCATCATGTAGATCGCATGCATACCTATGATCTTGCTTCTTTGACATTCTTTTCGATGACCTTGACCGAATCTCTGACCTTGGGATCAAAATGGTGCCGCAAGATTTCTCCTTCCCACACTGTACTCGCGAACGGGTTGCTGCTCTCCACCTCCTCGCCAAGTGCATCGAACACACCATCACCTCTTCTCTCCTCAGTATACCATAGTGCCGCGATCTTCTTGCCATGCGTTTTGGTAACAGTCTTGAGAAGCTCCTGGACGGCGATTGCACTCTTTTGCGGCAGGTGCAAACACAGCATCTCCAACTGCTTTACAAATGCAGCCACTCGGACTGGCGGAACATTCTTCGTGCTGATGGGCGGTAAGAGCACACTCTGCAGAGATCTGAGCAGTAGTACAGCCGTAGTCGAGACGTTAACTTTATTATCCCTCGAAGAAGTGGAAGGTACGTGAAGGCCGTTAGGATCGCTGAGATGAGCTTTCTTCGCAGAGAGCTCGATGTCAAGGTCCACAGAAAGTGGTATGAGCGTGCGATACAGGTGGCAAATGAAGAAGGATAGATCGAGCGACAAGGAGTTGGCTGACTTCACAACGTCGATCTGGCCTTGAAGAAGTGCGAAGGCGGTAGTGATGCAGAGCAAGCTTTCACGAGTGGCGTCGCGCTTTTCGGCCTCATCCAGTTCGTCCTCGTCTTCAGTGGTTTCTTCCTCGTTCGGCTGTAGAGCAGCTTCGGCTTCATTGATGAGATCTTTGAGCGCCTCGAGCACGTCGCCAAAGAAGTCTTGATTGATGAGGTGGGCATACTTCGCGAGACCTTCGAGCACGGCTCCCATGAGATGTTGCATCCTTTCCTTTAGGATGCGGAAGTAGGCGATGAAGACAAGCTTGAGTGTCTCGGCTTGGTTCTTATCCTTCTCTTCGTACGACACAGTTGCGTCTGCTTCTTTCAATTCCTTTTCGACCTGTTTTCTCTCCTTCATGATCTTCCGCTCCTTTTTCGTCCGGAACTCCTTCTTGAACTTCGGCTTCGGTCCTTCATCATCTTCACGTCTATCGATCCTGTTCGGAGCTCCTTTTTGTGTGAACTCGTTGAGAAGTCGCAAATGCAGGAAGGTGTTTAGCACGCTTTCATGAATGGAATAGTCCTTCTTCTTCATCATAGTCGTCAGCTGTGCCACAACATCCAGGGAAGCATGACCCTCCTCATCATCTCTGAATAACTGTTCCAGAGCCTCGCGACACTTGGCAAAGTTTGCATTGATATTCCGTCCAGCAAGTTTCTTGACCAGGATTCCAATCAGATCTCCACGATTGTTGAAATGTGGCACGCTCGTCAGAAGTGCACAGGCGCAAGAGATCGCAACAGTCGCAAGTCCTTGCGCCTCCTGCTCGTTGATGTGCTTACTTATCTTGCCGGTAGCCAAGTGCTGCAGTACAGAGATGTAGTCCTTGTAGCCGCTAAGCAAGCCTTGCTCAAATGCTCTCTGCTTCTTCACCTCCTTCGAGACTTTGCCAGACATGTCCCGTTCTGCGATTGGGCGTATCCGGTAGCCGGGAATAATGTCCTTGAACACAGCTAGTTGCGTAGCCATGGCCAGCTTTCTGATGGTAAGATTCTCTGATCGTGCGAGCTCTGCCAAAGTGCCCAGTTGACCAATATGCTCTTCTGGATCCTCACTGATGGACTGAGCAGTCTTGGCCAGTTCCTCCTTCGCCAGTCTGATCTGCTCCTTCAGTGGGAGTTTCGGCGCCTGGGGCTTTTCCTTTGGCTGCACATCTGCGACAACTCCACTATCCCCATCATCGCTGTCCAGAAAAAAGCTGTCGGCATCATCTTCCTGATGTTGTAGTGGCTCTCCTACCCGAGGGTTCTCGACGATGCGCCCGTCCTGTGTCTTGACTAGCAATTTGTCTTGCTTCTTGTCCTTTTGCTTTCTCTTTGCCAGCCGTTGCACGTAATCCTGCTCCAGATCGTATTTTGCGAATCCCGGAGCCTCTTCCCGATCACCTGGCGGACTCAATCGCCTCCTCTTCATCGCTGGTTCTGCCATGCTCGACTCTTTCCAAACGAGATGTTGAAGAAGATATCGATCTAGAAACTTTCTTGAGCTGGAGAAAGATCGCTAACAGGGATCATGAACTCTATTTCGCGAGAACTTTCTAAAACTCCATTTCTACACAACTTCTCCCCCAAGCAACAACATCAATACGATATACCGCCACGATGCGCCCTCTCACCGATACCGAGACGAAGACGCTATTCGAGAAACTGGCCAACTACACCGGCAAGTCGCTCAACAATCTGCTCACCGACACTGTCTCCAACGGCAAAACTAGCGATCGCTATGTCTTCCGAGTGCAAAAAGATCGAGTCTACTATGTTCGAGAATCGCTCGCAAACCTGGCCACTTCTGTCGCGCGAGACTCTCTTCTGAGCTTAGGAACATGTTTGGGAAAATTCACAAAAACGGGCAAATTTAGACTACACATCACCGCACTCGATGTGATTGCGCCGCACGCTAGATACAAGGTCTGGGTGAAGGCGAACGGAGAGATGCCATTCTTGTACGGCGGGCATGTCGTCAAGGCACACGTGGGGAGATGGAGTGAAGATGCGCCAGAACATGCAGGAGCTGTGGTTCTCAGTATGAATGATGTACCGCTGGTGAGTGAGAAATGCAGACGTGGGGAGAGACTTGTTGGAGAACGGCATACTAATGATGATTCGCAGGGCTTTGGTGTGACAGCGAGAAGTACAGGCGATGCGAGGAAATTGGACCCTACAGGCATTGTGCTCTTCAGACAAGCTGATGCGGGAGAGTACTTGAGAGAGGAAGATACCCTGTTCACGACATGACCAACGTGGTTGTGGAGAAGATGGATCATTTGAAGAAAGGCTGGATCTGGCACCAGTAGTTTGGAGTGGACCAAAGAACATGGCCGTGGTGATGATGGATCTGCACACGTGAACTACTCGAGAGGCACGTCCAGCACTCCCTAGCCCTAGGGCAAGAGGCCAAGAGTGTTGCTCGCAGCATTGGAGCACGGATGTCGAAGGTCCAGTACCCGGTGTGGATGGGCAGTTTATGCAAGGCTGCAACTGCAAGAAGAGGTGAGGTCCGTGTACAGATCACAGCGGGCACTGGCTTTGGCTCCAGGTGTCCAAGACTTATATTGTCAAAGTTCTTGTGCCAGTGGCAATCTCTCATTGCTGTATCGCAAGCATGTTGGCTCAAACTCGCGCTGGATATTGCGTTCGAGGCATCGCATATAGCGAGAGCAAGCTCAGGCCAGCTACCATGAATGTCATTTCGGTCTGACCATCATTCACTCAAGCGCGAGAATTCATCTTGTTCTCAACTCGCGCTGGTCTTGCGCATATAAGCTCAGGCCATCGTCAGGACCCAGAGTTCGATGTGTCGCGGAGGAAGCAGTCTTTGCATCCAGAGAGGAGTAATAGGAGCTTCAGTCATTCTCTTGTAGTAAATGCTGTGCCTCTCGTCGTACGATGCAGGTTGCGAAGCCGACTTGGTTGTCTTACGATAGCACCGGTTCCAGCGGAACGCATAACCAGATAGCTCTATACCAACATCGATGATCGGAAGTAAGCCCTCATACATTACTCACCTCGAATACCAATATCCGAGGATTGGCCCCGCGGAGCATCAGATCTCTGGTCCAGCACGACGTGAACAAATGTGAACAGTGCTTTCCCCCTAAAGAACGTCACACTTCAAACGGGCTTGCATAACTATCCAATCATTGGCACTCCTATGCACGCTCGGCTTTCTTCATGATCCTGCCGCAGCCCTACCGTTGCCATTCGGAACCCACGGATGCGCGGAAACCGGACTTTATACACCAAGAAGCGATCGTAAGTGTGGAGGTAGATGAATAATGGGCATGTAAGCCGTGTATCAGAGAATATACATTTCTTCTTCGTTCCGTGGCTCAGAGTCATGACTGACTTCTATCAATACCTGGTCAGTCGCTGTCTTCGTGCGTCGTGGTGAAGAAGAAGAAGAAGTCGTGGGCTGGCACCAGACGGAGGAAGAAGAAGCTTGTCTTGTCGTGACGAGAAGAACCATGGCGGGACGTCGTCATCATGCTGGTTCCAAGAGGTTTGTTCCTGTTTGATGACCTTTGCGGTAGCAGATCGCGTGAGTGACTGACTGACAACTTTACAGCAGAAGCTTTCCTTTGACCATTGCGATCACTTCGCTGGTCTATAACTTGTCGATAGCGTTGTCATGCGCATACTTACCTGAGGATCCACTCTTTATTGGCCTCAGCATACAGTATTATGCTTACGCTGGGAGTCTATTGAGTGTACTCGGATTGGCCGGAATAGCAACAGTAAGAAGAGACATATGCGATGGTCTTGTGATGCTATTGCTACGCGCATGATCTAACAGAATCGTGAACTTGCAGAGAAACTACACGCTTACGGTCTCCTTCACGCTCTTCCTCCTCGTGGACGCTTTCGTATCCGCGATAGTTCGGCTACTTGTCGCGCAGTTCTTCTTCGAAGCCTTCTACGACTACAATGTCTGCACGTCCAACTATGATCCGACGTGGAGCCCGCGAAACTTCCGACATGACATTGTGACCTCTGTTCGATATCAGAAAGAGTATCTCTGGCAGGCAAGTCATCAAAAAACATGCCGTGTAGCATTGGGTGCTATTCAAGTGGTTCTTGTTGCGGTGTTGATCTGTTTGACTGTCGCGCAAGGCTCGCTGGCCGTGACAATGAGAAGATTTGCGAATGAATTGGCAAGGAAGCAAAGCAAGACAATGGAGCAGCATATACTGCTGGTGGCCAGGAGGAAATCGATGATGGAGAAACCACGAAGGAGTCCAGAGCCGTCGCCGTCGCCATCTATTGAGTACGACGGGAAGTCGAGGATGGATATGGCGTAGAGCGCGGAACACTGGTGTTGACGGAGAATGGATTGATGCTTTATGATACCCAAGGTTATACGATTTGTCCAGATTCAAGATTTATGATGGGTACCAGTGTCCTGTATGATATCAGAGGTTCGCCCAGCACTTCGCGTGGATATATCATGGATGGCCATGCCGACCTAGCTGGTTGCCAGTGTTCCTCAGAAACGTGTTGACCATCTGCTGTTGGTTCCGAGATTTGAGGAGTGTCCAGCTTTGGCGATACTCTGACCAGACATTCCACCTCGAAGTGGCCGCCTTTAACGAGTTAGCATAATTCTGTCAAAGAGCAGACGGATGCGGAAATGTGTATCTCCAAGCTCAAGACCTTTTTGAAGTGCAAGCTTCCTGACACACCAAGAACTGGGTATACCGCCGACCTTGCTATACTTACAGCTGTCGCAATTGCAGTCGCACTTCGAGCCGATATGCCACCCTAAAGTCTCTCTCGTGTGTGCGCAGTAAGTTCTTCTGATCGGAATCCATACCGCATCTTCTCTTTCCCGCGTCAACAATAACAGCCGGATCTTTGTCGAGCTTTCCACCTGCTCCGGGATCGAGGTACTCATGAAGCGAGCTTGGTGCCATTTGCACAAGGGCGCAGCTCCAAGGAAGCGACGGGTGGGTGCCACGATCCCGCAATGCACACATCTTCTTCGACCGCCTAGCAACTCTTTCCGCTCTCGAGTGGCTCGATATGCTGCAGTCCTTTGGCAATCGGTTGCCGTCTTCAGCCAGTCTTCAGGCGGGCTCGGTGCTGTGAACCAGAATTGTTTGGCCGAAAGCTTCAGAGAGATAAGACTAGAGGCAGGGAGATATGAGACTACCTCGAGAAGAAGCTCAGGAGGCAGATCGGCAAGGCCTGGTCCAGACATCGTTTTTGCTGCAGCCTTGCAAGGCTGAGCATGGATCTTCGGAGTTGGGTTGACAGTAACGGCACTGTTAAGAAGGTGGCGCCAGTAGCATAGAAGCTGCCGAAGGAGATGGTGGCGCTGTGTGAGCAACATATGGAAAAATCGTGTCGAGACAACTTACAATATGAACAGTGTAGATGCTTTCCACTTTCTGGGACAAACGTACACACGCGCGAAGCACGAGCGACGTGTATATAGAACAGTCGACTGCTGCCTCGTACCTGTTGTTGTGTTCGCTTGACAGACTGATGAGATCTTGTTACACATTCTCCAAGCGAACGGTCATGTAAGACATATTAGCGTAAGGTCTCTCGCGCGTGACTTCCGCACCAGTCAAGTCTCCTTGCGGCATTGATCATAGAAGAATGTAGATCATTCAGTGCAATGAAATGTTTCGATGCATACCGACAGAAGCTGAGACTGTAGTACAAGCGTGATGCCACACATCTAGCACAAAGCGTAGTGTCGCGAAAACAGGCTTTGAAGGCGTTCAGTTCCAACCAAGCGCCTGCGCCTCGTTTCACTTGTGTGCTGACGTTCGAACGCATCCACCTGTAGCAACGTCAGCGCGATAGATGGTAGGCGATGCTATTTTGTCTTGAGGCAGGCTAAAAAGAGCACAATGTTCAGTAGCTCCAGCGAAAGACCTGCAATGACTCGTGCAGACCATCCTCTCCTGCAGGGAGCACATGATCCAGCTCATCAAAAGCTGATCCGCTGTAATGTTAGCGCGGTCAACATTGACGCTGGGGTGTAGGTGTTGCAGTGAGCCAAGGTAAGCACAAGAGAGCAGTAAGCTTTGTCATGTGAAGTCCTGCTCCAGATGTTCGCATGGAGCACGGGATCGTGCAGCAGCAGATAGACCGCGGAGTGAGGTCCAAGAGCCCCGAGACCACACACGATGCTGGTGAGTGTAGGCTGCTTGCATTTTTGATCATGAGCAGCGACCTCATCTTCACCCGGCGGCTGTCAACCACAAATGGGTGAACAGTTCAGCGTGAGGAAACCTTCTCACTCTCCGATGAGGTCCACCCTCCGCTTTTTCTTAAGCCTGGGGACCACGATTCAGTCCAGCGTGTGTATGACCTCTCATGGAGTCTTCGAAGAGCTCATGCTACTCAAACCGCCGTGCAGAATAGCTCGGACTTTTTGAAAGCCAGCCAAGCACAGGTTTGTGGAGAGGCCTCACCAAAGCAGGTCGGATTTGGGCGATCGCAGCGTTTCGAAAAGGTCCGAGCTATTCTGCACAACGGTTTGCTACTCTTGCGCGGGGTTGATGCAGCTGTCGGCAGCATGCATGAGGCAGGTAGGCCTACATGCAGCAGTGGACATGTGCGGGACTGTCGTCGGCATCATCGTGCACTGAGATGGTTCTTCGAGGCGCGTTTCCCAGTGTCCTCGCGATCGGTGCCAGTCTATGGCCCTGAAGTCCTGGTGATGAGGTCGTCGAAGTTGCGAATGGAGGTCGAGGTGGATCCCCATAACCAGAGACGGGACTTCACGCACAGGTTGGAACCCTAAAGTGCTAGGGCCAAGCACCGTGCAGCGTGGAGGTGTTTTCGTGACACTGATCGCGTGGGTGTCATGGCACAGACACCACAGCATGTCGAACATTGAAGAGACGTCTGCAGACTGGCGACCTGTCGATCCATATCGCTGCTGCTGGTCCGCACATGTCGTTGAAAAGCAACAAATCGGCTGTATGAGAAGAGGTGAAGGCGTTCATTGACCGGAAATTAATCGACTTTTGTAGACGCGCCGAGAGAGACGATCTTCAAGGGCCCGAAGGCAGAGCGGAGCTCACTAATTTGCTTTCTGAAATGCGCTATTTGCCTTTGCCAGTCGTTCTGCCGAGTCTCTCATCTTCGTTGTCGTCGTTGAGTGGTGTGACAGTCGCTCCTTTCCAGTATTCGCCAACTTACGGAGACGAAGGTACGTTCTTGCTCAGCATATCCACCACCTAGTACTTGTACGACCATCCAGAAATTTGCGCCTGCTTTCTCCGCCGTCTCGAAGCTGAAAAGAGTTTGGAACTCGCCATTCACCCGCGGCATTCCCAACAAGCAAGCACATGCGCATACTGGAGGTTGTTTGGGACAGAGGAGAAAGAGAAGAAGCATTTGTTCTAACGTTTATTTGGTATAGTCGGCGACACTCGATCGATCTCTTTCTTGCATTCCACGGATCCATATACCCTAATCTGATCCACCAATTTTCCCACGATTTGCGATTCGAACATGTCCTTCTACGACAATAACGAAAACTCATGGGCTGTGCCGGGCCACCAGCCATCATGGGATCAGCAAGCAGCCCCCTCACGCTCCGCAACAGCATCTGCTATGTCGCATCAGTCTGATGGCAATGCATTCGCATCGCAATTCGAAGAGATCGATCGTGCAACAGATAACCTCATGAAGAGCGGCAAGTGGCTACCTGGACCAGCAGTAACTGTGGGAGGACCAGGCCGAAGAGAGAGCATGCCCGCGCCTAATCGTGCCTTTGACTTTGGAGGAGACCCACGGAGAGGAGGAGGAGGACCACCGGCGCGGCACCAGTCCGTCAGCAGTGAGATCAGCAACAGCGAACGTCCAGGATCCGCTGGTCTGCAAGGCTTCTATGCTGGCCAGAGATTTCCTGGCAGGCAACAGAGTGAAGCCGAGCAGATGTTGCAGGCGAAGCGTAGAATGGCAGCTCAACGCGAGCGTGAACTGCGTAATTACCACCAGGAGCAGCAGTATAACAGGAGTGAGTCAAGCTCCACGATCTGTGTCAGAGCAATATATTGACAGGAGCACAGGTGGCAAACAACAAACACAAGATCGATCCCTGAGTCCTGCTGCAACCATGAGTGAGGAAGATCGTCGTGAACTGATTGCACGTCAACATCGTGCACTGTATGGCGAAGGCTCGAGCCTTTACAACACGGACGGTTCGCGGGCGTCTTCCCAGGATGCTCGCACCTCGAGTGTTGGCCGCGGGCCCTCACCATTGGCATTTGACTCTTTCGGTCAAGCTCAAGTTGGAGCTGGAGCTGGAGATGGATCAGTGCAAATGCCACCCCGTGAGCGTGCTGAAAGTACTGCATCTCCAGTCTCGAATCCAGCTGTTCACCAATTTGCTTCGCTAAACGATGCGCAACAGAGTAGCCGTAACTCGAATTCCTCGCCTGGCGAATCGCCGCCACTCGCTGGACAATCCAAGGCTAGTGCATCAGGTGTTGCTCCGATCGGGACAAGACCAGTACAGGCTCCTGGTCTCGGGAAGCGCTCCACCACGCCGCTTACGCCCTCCTCGCTCAGCTATGGGTTCAATGCGAGCGAGAACAGATCCGGGCATACTGGTGCTGACCATCGATCAACATCGGCTGCCTCCAACTCATCTCACCCGAAGGAGGGAACGAGCAATTGGGGAAGCAACAGTGGCAGCTGGGGTCCGGGCAAGAACCTCTCTGTTCAGCCTTCTGTATGGGGTTAGAACTCTCTCGAACGACGATTGTATGAGATCACAGCAGTTTTGTGTGCAACAGAAGTCGACGACGGGTTAGCGGTGGAGTTTTCTTATTGTGGCATTGACGGCATGTGGGATTGGTGTCTTTGGTTCGGTTTGGTTGCGAAAATTGCGGACTCTACTGTTCGTCAGCATTTGGGGCGATGGATATATGAGCACGGGTTCGCGGTTTCAAACGTTGGGAAGGTCACACTGATGCGGTCGGAGTATGAGCTTGGTCTGGCTTGTTCGGCATTGTTCAAGTTCGTTTTGGAGATATCCCTTGGTACATACGCGCTCGTTGAGACGATGCTCTGGAGGTGGATCGGGCACTGGGTGGAGTTCTTTTGGCTTTCGGATTTGCTTCAACAAATATCCATATGCGGGCGCGTTACTTGCCTTCGGACGACCAGGAATCGCGTAATCCGTATCGAGAATGGAAGTGAAGTTGCGCGCAAAGTGACCCGGAGTCCAGAACGTAACGAAATGTTTGAATCTTGTCATCGCGAAGTGTGAATGTGAACGTTGCAGTATGTACATGTAGTAGAGACGCGCTAGCTGTGAATGTGGAGATGCGGCTCTTCTGGACCCCTGTCCTGTCCTGTTCTGGTGAAGCGATCTGGTTTCTTTGAACACGCACAACCACTGAACAACAACCTCCCTCACGACCAACGCCTCGAATACTGACATTCCGAGATCGATTTGCCCATACCCACGAGATCTGCGCCCACAGTGAACAACAAACCGCATCCCAATCGCCAAAATGGTGAGCACTCCTGCCCGAACAGCACCTCCGCCGGCGCCGCAATGCCACCAGCACATGTAGACGAAATGCTGGGGCTTGCGCGTGAGCACGAGGAGAGAAATAATATGGAAGAATTGGCCCAGTAACTAACAAGAGAATGGCTGCAGTCTTCTCCACGTCCTTCATCCCCGATCAACTCTCCCTCGACCGGCTCCACCACTGCACGACCAGTGTCGCCCAAAGCTCCAGGCGGCCCAGCAACTGCGATCAGGAGAAAGGCGGCTGCCGATAGAGCCGACAAAATTGCCAATGCTAGACCCGCGAGCACAAGAGCTGCAGGCGCAGGTGGTAGCAGCAGCACAATGTTGAGTAAGTGTTAGGCGTTTGGGACAGTCTGGCATTGCGATGGAATCAGAACGTGAAACAGGAGCATGACCAGGAACAGGTGCTGATATGTCCACACAGGATTGTACACGGACGAGTCGCCAGGTCTCAAGGTTGACCCATTTGTTGTCATGGTTCTTTCGATCGGCTTCATCATCTCCGTTGTAGCGCTGCACAGTAAGTTCTTTTGGGAACATGTGTTATGGCCCACGTTGTGGCTAATCTTCTGTAGTCATCGCCAAATTCACAAAGAGGTTCTCCTCATAGACTCGGAGCAAGTCAAACCTTTTAGCAGTTACAGCGATCGATATACTGGACAAGAAGGACGACTGCTAGGTGCGTGTCGCACAGAAAAGTACATGATTGGAATCAAACATGAACTCTGTGGCTAGAGACGGATGACCTTGCGCTTGACGAAGAGGCTCGAGTCAGTATCGATCCAAGTCGAGCAGCAATCGACATATCCAGGCATCAGCACTTTGTACCATTTACCTGTATTCGAACCTTTACCCAAACTAGCGATGCTTCTATTCGCAAGCATACCTTCTTCCCAGCGGCCGTTTTGATTCTTGACAGCATGCGAAGACACTACTGATGCGGCAATGTAGAACCATCCCAAGCCTAAGGCTATAGATCCGTGTTCCAAGCAACGAACATGCGATGCGAAGCAGGTACCGGATGAGGCTGAGGCACACGTGCGGGTGTGCTGATTATTACATAGCACGATGCCCCAAGTCTGATATTTCCCGTGGGGAGGACTTTAGCCGAATAAGAGCTTGAGTGGATCGCGATCGCGGCTACAGAGGACGCGCTCGTGGCTTGCACGCACGCGCTTTTATTTAGCCCCTCCATGACGGCTTGCATTCTGGCAAAAATGAAGTGAACAAGTATGCTGGACCCGCCGCAAAGCCGCCTCTTCTAAAAACGATGCAAGCTATAAGAAGGTAAGTTAAAGCTGAACTTCTCAAACTTTGACTGCCATTCAATTGACCCATCTCTAAGATCCGCTGGACTGTTTTCCTCCCCAAGCTCATCATACTCTGCAGCGGTACCTTCTTTCAGCCGCCTAACTCTACCGAGACTACAGCTTATTCATAACCACACTACCCAAAGAAGTCACGCGACGATGTCCGCCCCTACAATTAAGCTGAACAATGGCAAGGAGGTCAGTCTACATGTGCGGCAAGCAAAATCGTCCGCGCGTTACTGATCGTGGAGCAGATGCCAATTGTTGGTTTCGGACTCTGGAAGGTAAACAATGATACTTGCGCCGACCAGGTATACAACGCAATCAAGACTGGATACCGACTCTTCGATGGCGCCTGCGATTACGGAAACGAGAAGGAGGCTGGTGAGGGAGTCGCTCGTGCGATCAAGGATGGTCTTGTGAAGCGCGAGGAGCTTTTCATCGTGTCGAAGCTGTAGGTTTGGTAAGATTCGTTGTCTCAGAGGATAGTCGACTGATACTTGCTACAGCTGGAACTCCTTCCACGACAAGGAGCGTGTCAAGCCTATTGCAAAGAAGCAACTGGCAGACTGGGGTCTCGAGTACTTCGACTTGTTCATCATCCATTTCCCGATCGCTCTGAAGTACGTCGATCCATCAGTACGCTACCCACCTGGTTTCTTCGATGAGAACGACAAGCTCTCGCTGAGCAAGGCACCACTCGAGGAGACATATCATGCTATGGAGGAACTGTATGATGAGGGGCTGATCAAAGCGATTGGTATCTCCAACTACAACGGATCGCTGGTCCTCGACGTCGAACGATACGCGAAGCACCTGCCACAAACGCTCCAGATCGAACACCACCCATATTTGGTGCAGCAGGATCTCCTCGACTTGTGCAAGAGCAGGAACATTGCAGTCACCGCATACTCTTCATTTGGGCCACAGTCATTCCTCGAGTTGAACATGCAGAAGGCCAAGGACACGCCTCTTCTCTTCGATCACTCGTCAGTCAAAAGCATCGCAGACAAGCATGGAAAATCGCCGGCACAGGTTTTGCTCCGCTGGGCAACACAGCGCGGCGTGGCAGTCATCCCAAAGAGCAACAATCAGCAGCGTCTTGCTCAGAACTTGGACGTCACCAGCTTCGATCTTTCCGACGCAGAGATCAAGCAAATTTCGGATCTGGACCAAGGATTGCGCTTCAACAATCCTCTGAACTATGGCGTTCAGGTACCGATCTTCGCATAGATAGCATTACTCGCCCATCTTGGCCAAGATTGTTGTGTAGACTAGGAAATACCAAGTCGGATAAGCACGGGCGTTGGCAGGAGGGACGCTATTGTCACCATTAGTAGAGATCTATGGAGACAGGCGATAAAGTTTACGACAGCACAGCCTACGTTTGCCAACTTTTCATTCCCATATCTGGTCATGACAGCTCATGTGCCGCGTGGTGCAAGACTGAATGACGCTCAAGGGTCTCAAGTGGGTCAATGCGTAAGTGGTTTGGCAGCATGGAATCCCTGTCAGAGAGGTTGGCTATGGCTATCCTCCAAGCTTAGGGACTACGTATGAGTACAGTGTGGGCATATATAAGGACGCGTTCAATGCTGATGTCCCTAGTATACTATGCGAAATTTCAGCACACATATTCTCACATGGAGAGATCACCCACTCGTCTGACGAAACGCAACTCAACATACTGGCAACCACCCTCACCTACAGACACATCAGACACAATGTCTTTCTCCAAGAAGCGAGCAAGGAAGCAGCGGCTTTCCAAGAACAGTCAGCTGTGCAAAGATCTTACAGATCGCCAGAAGATCATACAGCAAGAACACAAGCTCGTCAGAAAGAGTGATCGAATCAAGGCGCAACAGGCAGCACAGGCCAGGGTTGCACAACACAATATGTTTGAAGGACAAGCGGTTTGAATTTATCGTCCGCAATGGCAGTCACCAATACCTCACACGAGTGACTATCCTGTTTGGGCGGTGGAGAGCAAAGGACGGATTGGACCAAGGGCTGGCTCGGGTTAGGTCTTGATTCTGGCTGGCTAGAGGTTCCATGACTCGACTGAATCATGTGTACGATGAGAGGATGAAGGCACAGAGTAACGAATGGGACTAATGTACTTCTACATCTGTAGCAGAGATGAAATTTTCGCGATGGAGATATGTAGGTTGTCACAATTAGACAGTGCAAAACTGTATGTCTGATCCCGTCTGAGATGAAAGTAAACAAATGAGCATCCGTTTACCGATATACATGAACGGAGCTCATGATGAAGCGTCTGAGATAGGCCGCTGGTAGGAGCTGCTGATCTGGACCCAGCGAACATTTCACGTTGTCTTGTAAGCACGCGATGGCGCTCGCAAAGGGTCTCGTATGTGTCGAGATGACACTGTGATTCTTTGCCCTCTGAGCTGTTCAGCTTTCTCTCTCCTTCTGCACCCTGAACATCTATAATCATTGTAAGTCCTTGAAAGCACAGCGTTCTACCAATGTTTTGAGAAGGGCGCCTTATTTCTCTGGTGGACCGCTCCAGTCGCAAAGGGAAGTTCGATACTGAATTCGAGTGCCATGCCTACAGCGACAAGCACGCAGGTAATGGGCTTTGATGTTCCGATATCAACCAGGCCACCGCCACGCTGGAAGGTGATGGAACAAGTTCTTACCGATGCTGTTGTCGTACAGATGCAAGATCAGGAGAGAGAGGAGAGAGAGGAGAGAGAGGAGGTGTGTGAAGCGGAGACCTTGGCGCCGCTCAAATTGATCCTTGCTGACTGACACATTCGTCATTGGTCATTGGTTTGAGAAATCCGCAACAAACGAACTTGCAAACACATACATTGCCACCTTCACATTGACACAAGACGACTCTGAAGATTACCAATAGAGCACCACGGCTAGACTCTACCGGGCAAACGACTGGTCTTCCTCCACATGGACGTACAGGAATAATATCTCCAGAACCAAGTGCCAAGATGGCCGCTCAACCAAAAGCCCAACAAGGCGGCGGCTTCACATCTGCCAATGGCAATGAGCACGCCGTCAGAACTAGCATCGATGAAGACGCCTCTGATATTGCCTCAGGTGATGAGAATGGGGAGGATGAAGTCGCTCCGAAGTCCAAGAACAAGGATCCAGAATCGCAGGTCCTAGCACAATATCGCAAACTCGAATCACGACGAGTGGATCTTGTTGGCGACTATGCTGGAGATGAGTTGTTCTTGATCGAGGGAGACTCGATGCTACGAAGATGTTTCGACGACGATAAACTGGACTTCAGTCCGGGAGCACAGCTCTTACATGCGGTGTACAATGTCGAGCACTTTTTGCACCAGCTAGCGAAGAGGAAGTGCAACTTCGACCTTATCTTCTTTAACAGTAACAGAGGTCTATGCCTGCCACCACTCGCCAGCACCGAAGTATCGAGCAGATACTACCTGGCACGAGCGGCTATCATTCGCCATCTCCAAGCGAATATTGCAAAGGTGCATCCTGACATTCGGATTAATGTATTCGAATCTTGGAACTCGCCTGGATTCATCAAGTATCTAGAGAATACTTCCCCATACTTTTTGATGGCACACGATGGTGCACGGGCCGTTGACCGCAAATCTAAGAAGAACGAAGACGATATCGAGCCACCATCACCAAAGTCGCACAGAGTCGCGCTCCGCCAAATGATCCTCTCGTTTATTGGGCGAGGGTACAACGTGGCTTTGGTCAACGGACTCGAGTGGCGAGATACAAAGGTCATGACTATGGTGCTTGAAACGGGCCGGCGATCGACGAAACTCACCAAAGACGGACCTAAGGTCCAGCCAGGAGATGCTGTGTTGCCCACTCTAGACATCGCCGCCGATGTTGAGAAACTCAAGGCATTGCCTAGCGGACTTACACAGAGACAGTCCCTTGCCGCTCTGACAGTGGCCAACCTGTTTCGTGATGAGTCAGAAGTTGATGTTGAGATCGCAGCCCGTCTTGGTGCTGCATTCCTCCTCCACCAGGCCTTGTTGGAGCATCTACCACTGTCAGGGCGTCGGGTTGAGGTTGGGACTGTGCATGCCAGCTTGCAGAGCCTGATCAACGCGCTAGCCTCGACCGCCGAGGCCATCCTGAACAGCCCGGCTTTCAACGACTTGTCGGGCACTGCGGATGTTTACGACTTCATAGATGGTCGTTTGTTCCTGAAAGTAGCAAGTGCTAAGCCAACGATCACTTCTGAAGTCAAAGCTACGTTCGACAAGCTACTATCAGCTGTTCAAGCGATCTCAAACGATGCTGAGCTTGGCCTTGACGACTTGCCATCGGACACATCAAAGGCGCAGCCTGCACCAGTTGCCGATTCCACGACGACGAAGACAGTACGAGTATTGCCATTCTCCAATCAAGTATTCGACAAGCACTTAGAGTTGGTCAAAATCAAGACGACTTCCGCGGATGCACCAGGATCCGCGCAGGCCCAGCGAATCTTCCGAGAAGTCACTCACTGGCACAATTATAAGAAGCCAATCACTCCAAAACCAGTGGTCGCACCTACTGACACGCGGGAAGCTCGCAAGAAGGTCCGTGAGGATCGTAGGAACCAGCTGTTCATGGCTGAGATGAGGACATACGCCGCATCTTTGACGAATGCAGTGGGTAAGAGTCTAGAGCCAGAGACTATCATTGTTGGCGCCAGCAAGCAAGTTCCAAGCAAGTCTGGTACTGCATCACCCATCGACTCAGACACTGACTCCGCAAGCTCGGCTCAGAGCAAAGGCAAGCCAGGTGGCAAGAAGGGAGGTGGCAAGACAGCACAAAAGAACGCCGGTAAGCAGGCGATGCTCAATAATATTGCGGCGGCCAAGGCAAAGAAGGACGAGAGCTCCGGCGACAAGATTCATGCCGCCTGGCAGGTCGCGTGTAAAGGCTTTGAGGCGGATAAGGACCCCCGAGGACGATATCGCAAAGCCAAGGAGTACCTGACAAACATTCAGCCAGCATGGAGAGAAGTCTTCGGAACCGAGGGCGAGCTCTACCTGGTCAGTAATCTGCTGCACTTCTGGATCGATGCATGCCGCCGTAAGGAAAAGAGTAGCAGAGCACAAGTTGCAGCGTTGATCTGGAACCACGCTCGAAGCATTGCACAACACGGACCTCTGACCAAGTCGATCGCCAAGAACCTGGAGTTGACACAGACTACACTCAAGCTGCCAGCACTACCAGCATACACCGAAACATCTGTGGATCGCAAGCTTGCTTTCACCTTTGCGCTCTTTGGGAACGTAGATGGCTTAGCGATCGAGCTGCCATCTCGCGAGTTTCAACTGCTCGAATGCGGTCCGTATCTGGAGCGCAGCTTCGACTCGAGGGCCGACCCAAGAGTCGAGTTCAAGCCCGATGGCTGGCAACGCCAAGTGCTTGATACGATCGATGCCGACAAGAGTGCATTCGTTGTTGCCCCAACTTCGGCTGGTAAGACGTTCATCTCGTTCTACGCTATGCGCAAAGTCCTGGAGGCAGATGACGACGGCGTGCTAGTCTACGTCGCGCCCACCAAAGCTCTTGTGAACCAGATTGCAGCTGAAGTGCAAGCAAGATACTCGAAGAAGTTCAAGTATGGTGGCAAATCTGTTTGGGCGATTCACACTCGTGATTATCGCATCAACAACCCAACGGGATGTCAAGTGCTCGT
Source organism: Sphaerulina vaccinii (assembly GCA_022570795.1). NCBI lineage: Eukaryota > Fungi > Ascomycota > Dothideomycetes > Mycosphaerellales > Mycosphaerellaceae > Sphaerulina > Sphaerulina vaccinii. The sequence continues at coordinate 2,576,334 of JAKUDP010000002.1, forward strand.
CACTGTGCCGCACGTCCTGCAGATCATGTTACTCTCGCCCGCTCATGCAAACTCCTGGTCGGCGCGCGTGAAGCGCATCATCTTCGATGAGATTCACAGTATTGGTCAAGCTGAGGACGGCGTGGTGTGGGAACAGCTGCTTCTGATGGCGCCTTGCCCGATCATTGCGCTTTCTGCAACTGTCGGCAATCCTAAAGAGTTCAGTGATTGGCTCGCAACCACGCAGCAAGCCATTGGAAAAGAGCTTGTGACTGTGCAGCACCCATACCGATACTCCGACTTGCGCAAGTACTTCTATGTGGCACCGAAGAAGTTTGGCTTCTATGGTCTGCCGCAGAAGAGAGCCTTCGGATCACTTGGTCTTGAAGGTCTGACTGGTTTCAGTTTTGTCCATCCTGTCGCAGGTCTGGTCGACAAGTCGAGAGGCATTCCTAAGGATCTTTCCCTCGAACCGCGCGACTGCTTCACCCTGTGGCAGGCGATGGTGAAGCTTCAGACGAAGAAGCATACTGTACCTGCGAAGCTCGACCCAAGCAAAGCGTTGCCAGAAGTTTCGCGCAAGATTGACATCCTGAACTGGGAAAAGGACCTGAAGACTCTTCTTGGCGAGTGGCTCGAAGATGCTACCTCGCCGTACGACGAACTGATCAAGGTGCTTGAAAAGGACTTCCGTTACAGCGAACACGAAGAGCTTTATACAACTGATCCTGAGCAGAGTGAGCCTACTATCAAGATCGTTGAAGAGATCCCAGAGACGTCTACGCTTGCGCTTTTGTGTCGACTACACGAGCAGGATGCTGTACCCGCCATCTTCTTCAATTACGATCGTCACGAGTGCGAGCGCATCTGTAAAGAAGTCACCACACAATTACAGTCTGCCGAAGAGAAACAAGTCAAGAGTGGACCGAAGTGGACCAAGACTCTGGAGCGTTTCGAAGAGTACAAGAAGCTGAAAGCGAAGAACAACGCTCGAAATGCCAAAGCAACCTCAAAGAAGACTAAGCTACAAGGCGAAGGGGATGAGAAGGGTTCCAAGAATGACCTCGAGCGCGAAGGTGCCGACGATGGCGTGTCAAAGTGGGAGTCCTTCGACCCAGATGCTCCCTCGGAGGACTACCATTTCGCCGATTACACCAAAGTGCTTGCTTCCGACCTTGAGATCTACGTCAAGCAACTACGTCGTCGTGAGGTGCCTGAATATCTTATCAATGCCCTCGCACGTGGTGTTGGCGTGCATCACGCTGGTATGAACCGCAAGTACAGACAGGTCGTTGAGATATTGTTCCGCAAAGGCTTCCTGCGTGTGATCATCGCCACTGGCACTCTTGCGTTGGGAATCAATATGCCTTGTAAGACTGTGGTCTTCTCTGGAGACTCGGTTTTCTTGACTGCACTGAACTATCGTCAATGTGCTGGACGTGCTGGTCGTCGTGGTTTCGACCTGCTCGGAAACGTCGTGTTCCAAGGTGTTTCGAGGCAGAAGGTGTGCAGATTGTTGAGCTCCAGACTGCCAGATCTCAACGGACACTTTCCGATCACTACGACTCTAGTGCTGAGGCTCTTCACTCTGCTGCACGAGTCGAAGAATGCCAAATACTCTGTCAACGCCATCAACGCGCTACTCTCGCAGCCGCGTATGTACATGGGTGGTGAGTCTTTCAAGGAACAGACGATGCATCATTTGAGGTTCTCGATCGAGTATCTCAGACGCCAACAGCTCCTTGGCAGCGATGGTGCGCCACTGAACTTCGCTGGCCTTGTCTCGCACCTGTACTTCACAGAAAACTCGTCGTTCGCGTTTCACGCTCTGCTCAAAGAAGGTATGCTGAAGTTCTACTGATATTGCCTTCGATATATGCTAACAATTTGTAGGGTACTTCCACGAGCTCTGCGCAAACATCGAAAAGAACGAGAAAGACACCCTCGAAACGCTAATGATGGTGTTATCGCACCTGTTCAGTCGCATTGAGTGCCGTCAAGCAGACGAAGAATACCGCGAGAAGGTGGTGAAGCCCTCGTCCTCGATGGTCTTCTTGCCACCCATGCCAACAGCTGCCTCCAACATCCTCATCGACCACAACAAGCAAACGCTGTCCGTCTACCGAGCATATGTTGAGACGTTCGTGGACCAGCACATTAAGGATGAAGACACGACGCTACCTTTGTCGAGGATCAAGGCTGGCACAGATGGTACGACAGCGCCAGCAAGCATACCATCATTGCCTCCCTCCCGCATCCGGTCGTCCTTCGTAGCCCTGTCTGGAGCCGGTGATGAGTTTGACAACATCCACGACCTGTGTGCCACCACACGGGACGGCGTGTTCCTTGAGGAAGCTGTGATTCCACACATGGATGTCTACCCAGAGGAGATGGAAGTGCCGCTAAATGCATACCTTCTCGACTTCTACAAGCACGGCGACGTCCACACCATCGAGCGTGCCAACCGAATCCGTCGCTCAGAGATTTGGTTCCTGCTGAACGACTTCTCCCTCGTCTTGGCCACAATCATTACAAGTCTTATGAATTTCATGAAACTCACCGAAGCCACAGATCTCGACATGCTCGAAGTCATGGGTAACATGGACGCTCACGAAGAAGCCGAGGACGACAAGATCGCCGCTACTGAGACCGAAAGCACTATCTCGGGCCCAAGCGTCGGCGGAGACAGCGCTGTTGGTGGTTTAGTGGATCGCACTGCGACTGGCACTGGTAGACCAGCTGCACCGACGAAGAAGCAAGCTAAGAATGCAGACAGCTGGGAGGACCTCGCGGGAAGTGACGATGAGGATGATGTCGAAGCTGCGTTGGAGCATGCTGTGGGTGGAGAGGTAGAAGCTCTCGCTCAGGAATTGGCCAACAGTGCATGGGAAGGAGAAGGAGGTGAGGGTTTGAAGAATGTGCTCAAGGCGTTCCAAAAGTTGCACGCCGACTTCACTGTGAAGTTCAGGGCCATGTGGGCTTAGTGTGGTTGTGCTTTGCGTGATCAAAAAGTGGTTATAGGATAGATGGCACGACTTCATAGACTGAGAAGGCGAGCAAGAGCTTTCGATACAATATCGCTGCCAACATTTCGTGCAACGTTAACTCATCAATGCTTGCTATGCATAATACCCTGTTCTCACACCAAGACGCCGGCAATGCCCAAACAGAACATCAAGTTTATCGCTTCTTCGCAGTTCCTATGTGTGTGCCTCCAACCTTCGTGCCAAAGACTAAGCTCGTTTTGCTATCCTGCCAATGAGCCTGCAAAGGACTGAGATGCAACAAAAGTAGCGTCCGCGAAGACTTGCCTGCTGTGGTACCTCCAAGCGAAGATTGCAAGAGGTAAGTCAACTGTCTTAATGTTAGCTCTGGTCAGATGTTAGGGAGATCTGACGGCCGGACATACCTTGCTATTCCTGTAGGGCACATGGCCTCCACTGCCACTTTTGCTGCCAAGCGCAGCAATAACGTCTCCAAGCGATGACAAAGATTTGTTGATGGCTTGTGTCTCCTTCATGCGACTTCCCTTGGCCTCGGATTGCTTTAGTCTTTCACTTCCTGCCAGATCGACGAGATTGAGAACACCTTCGCTGCTCTCACCCGTGGCTGCGCATGAGCCTTTGAGGGTCAAGATGAATATGCTGTGACTGCGCGAACTGCGCTCGTTCGCTTTCGTTGCAGCTACCCTTCGATTCTTCGCTGCGGTGTCTAGGAGATTCGCAACAGCTTTCTCAGTATACGCGTTGGCAGCCTTGGCCATTTCTGCGACATCGGTCTCTTCTCCATTCAGAGGCGCTGCAGGTGGCCAGTCTCCATGGTCGCTAGGTGGCGGCCAGAGGCCAATCGTGGTCAGGTTTGTCACAGTTGTCTTTCCAGTCACTGCATCATGGTGAATTTCGTGTTTCTCTTTCACCTTGCCACGCACGCTGGCTCCAAGGTCATCGGCATCGTCCCAGGACTTCGCATCGCCTAGCAGATCGTTCAAAGTCTCATTGTACACTTCGACAAAGTTGGCCTCCACAGCATACTCCCAACCTTTAGTCTTGAGGCGTTGCATCTCTGCCATCAACATATGTATAGCACTAGGAATGATACCTTCGGGCCCACTCATGCCATACGTTTTGCCACTCCCTGTCTGGCCATAAGACAAGATGCTGACATTGTAGCCATCGACTACAGATTGTATCAAATCTTGACACTCCTTGAAAACAGTAGGATTTGGTGTCCCAGGAGTGAACACTCGGTCGAAGGCATAGTTGTGCACCTCGTTAAGCACTTTCCCGGTGGCGGACTCTTTCGTTGGAGCATGTACCACCATCTCTTTGCAACCCTCCAGAGAATCTTCGTCCAGGTAGTCTACTTTGGCCGGGTCGTCCTCACCTTTGAGGAGCGGTCTTGTTCGTACGTAGACTCTGATATTGCCTCGTAACTCAAGAATCGTGTTGTTGAGCTTCCGCCTGAGCACCTCCTCCTTACGAAGCGTCTCGACGGCCGCATCTTTCTCCGCGACAGCCTCTTCTAGTGATTTGCGCATGTTCGTGAACTCCAGACTCTGGGCTTCCTGGTTACCCTCCAAGAAGTGTGCCTTGGACACCAAGGTGTTCTTCTCCTGCTCCAATGCCGCGATCCTGGATTCAAATGTGGTTATTCGACTCCTCAGGGTGATCTCGGTAGCCTTGCTAGCTTCAAGCTGCCGCTGAAGATCAGCAGCACTATCACGTAGTGACTGCACCTCTGACGCAGACTCGGTTGCCCGACTTTCGCCAGCCTGACGGAGCTCGTCCAACTCCTTTTGCATGGCCTCCTTCTCCTTTTCATGCTCTGCTCGCATCTTTGCCATTTCTTCCCAGCTCTGCGAGGTCAGGTCCGCTTCCTTATCATTCTGCTGTCGTTCCCACGTTTTCTTAGCATCTTCCATCTCTCTCCTGAATCGATCGGCAGCCTTTTCTCTTTCACGCTCAAACTGAATCTCCTGCTTCTCTTGCTTCAGCCTCAGCTCTTGCAATTCTCTTTCCTGCTTCCTCTCCACGTCAAGCATCTCTCGTTCATGGTCTCGACGTATTTGACGTAGATCGGTGGATGTTGTGTGCAACTCGTTTCGTGTTCGTTCGAGGTCGGTCGAAGTTATCTTGAGATCGGCCTTCAGTTCATTCTTCTCCTTGTCCAGCTCAGTCGCGCGAGCTTTCCAGATTGCCAATGTCGATTCGATCGAGTCTTTCGCGGTGTTCGCCACATCGATGTCACCCTTGAGCTGAATGTACATCCTTTCCATGTCGTCGAGTCGTCCGTGCGTGTCCCATGCTTTGACAGGTGTTAGCTTGTCTTTCGTTAAGAAAACAGGCATCGGTTCTTTGCGTCTGGTCTTCGATGCCGTGACTGGCGTGCGAAGACCAGCCAGTGATGTGCTGTGCTTCATGGGCGAAATTGAAGTGCTGTGTTTGACAGGTGAAGGGGAACGCAACTGCTGGGCAGATTGTGTATGGCGAAGGGAAGTGTTAGCAGCGCAGGCATATTTGGGGATCTTGGTCGGCGACACCACTTCTTTGACAGGTTCAAGAGAAGGTCTGTGTCGTGACAACGCGCGAGGTATGGGTGTGAGGGATAAGCCAGCCAAAGCTGTGCTGATTGATACTTCGCGGGAGGATTGTCTGGCACCAACAGGTCCTCCTTGACTGAATTGACATGGCGGTGGTGGTGGTGCTGAGAAAGAAGAGGCGGAGCTGTTACGTGACGTGGCGACGGAGCTGGCGTCGCTACTGTCATCGTATATGCTCACGAAATTGCTATAGTGTTGAGACTTGGCTTGCGCAGGCTGGAACTGCGATGGGGGTTGTTGTTGATGGTCGTGCTGTCGTAGACTGTTCTGCGAGCGTGTCTTTCTTGGGCGTAGGGTGTCTGCGCTTGAGTTGAAAGAAAGGACGGGAGTACCTTTGCGTGAGCTCGAAAGTCCTGCATCTCCATCCTCCTCCTCGTCGTACTGCGATGATGCTGGTTTGGCGACGCTGTAGCTGCTGTTCGTGCGCGAGCCAAGGCCAAAAGCGTTTGCTTGTCGACTGCCAGGACGTGCTCCTCGAAGACTGCCAGTAGCTGAGGCGATATTGGACGCGTTTCGATAGGAAGTCGTGCCGCTGGTCATCGGTCTCGCGCCGAAGCCATTGGGTATGCTGGGCTTGCTGCGCAGAGTTCCTGAGGGCTCTCCAGCGCGCTCAGCCAACGTCTTACGCTTCGTGGGTGGCTCGGGTACTGTTCAGTGTCAGAGGAATTCCCTATATCATACTCTTTCTCCGGGCGCGTCACGTACAGCCGCTGACCTTGTGCTTGCTAGGAATAATGCTGCCCGGCGGTCCCATCGCACCGCTGCCTTGTCTGTCGTGGCCATTCGCTGTGCGTGCATTCTGGTCGCTCTGGGTCGTTTCTTGCAGGGCGCGAGTGGCAGTGAAGGCCGGTAGTCGACTGGGAGGTTTCAAACCAGACACTGGTCGCGCGTTCTCCAGAGAGTCCATGGTGGTGTGGGCATGGAAAGGATGGCTCGCGTTGTCCAGAGACCGCCTCGATCGTCAAACAAGCGTGTATGTCAATGCTGCCAATGGAGCAGTCATCGTCGTAAAGTCCAAGTGAGCTTTCAATTATCAACACATACGCGATTCAGGCCACATCCTAGTCAAAACATTCGTTGCTAGAGACGCGGGAGCGGGAGTAGGCGAGGTTAGGATCCGAAACCGACGAGTTCGATGTCATTCTCACATGCGAAACACCAGAAGCAAAGCTCCACCTTCAGCCGTTCTCGCTTTCTTCTACCGACGTGCGCTGCACACACGCGAGAATATTATTGCAGTCATACTGACTGCATGTGAAAGGGAACAACATTATACTTGCACTCTGTGACTGCTCGTTTCCTCTCTTCCTCTTTGATCTCCCTTTCCATCTCAAATGTCCCGCACGAACACGAACCCCGACCATTTCTCTGTTTGACACATCTGGACTCAGCTCCGACAACACCTCCAACGACTTTTCACCAACCATGGAGAAGTACGGCCAGTACAGGGATAAAGGTAGAGCTTCCCCACGTGCTTCATGCCAAATCTGCCTCTCTACACGTGCCGAGCTCACTGACTCGACAGGTTCTGGCATTGCACCGTTCTTTCCTGTTGCTCCTCCGGCAAGCAATCCGCTGATAGCACCCTACCACGTGGTATGCTGAAGACGACATACGGAAACATTACCATCTGCTAAGCTAAGCTCTTGCAGTTTCTATTCTTCCTGAGGCTGCCATTCTTTATCTTTGCCTGGGCCGTATGGCTGCTCATTGTCCAATGGGCGCCTCCTGGCAGCATTCTCCGGAAAGCCAATTTGTGGTGCATTATTGGTGTACCGGGAATCTGGTTCGTCGACATTCGAGTTGATGGAGTACATCGAGGGTGAGCTTCCATCATGTTGACAAGTAATCACACACCATGTGGTGCCTAACAGATATACTCTCAGATCCTTGGGCAAGACAGTCGCTAAGCTCCCAACTCCTGGATCTGTCATTGCATCTTCATTCACGTCGCCAGTGGACATTGTATACCTGGCCGCCATTTTCGACCCAATCTTTGTGCAGAGCTTTCCTGGATCCCGCAAGGTCAAGCAGTTATCACTAGGCGGTGCGGTCCTATCAGCCTTTGTCCTGAATCCATCACCAGAAGGAAGCATCGAGCTCTCTCGCCTTATGGCAGAAAACCCAAGTCGGACTGTCGTGGTCTTCCCAGAAGCCACTACTAGTAATGGTCGAGGAATACTTCGACCAACACCATCACTCCTATCAGCCGGCCGAGCGACCAGTATCTTCCCAGTATCACTCAAGTACACGCCGTCCGACATCGTTACACCGATTCCAGGCTGGATCGAGATCCCGCGATTCCTATGGAAACTCAGCTCCAGACAGACGCATTGCATTCGCGTGCGAGTAGGCCTACCTCTAACTATTGCCCAAGTGCAGCGAGATGAGGATGGTAGCAGGGAAGCACGGACGCGGCCCCAGAATGGCTATGATACTAACTACTTCGACAGCTTGAAAGCGGCGGGAACATCTGAGACAGACGGAGAACCTACAGCGGCCGAGCAAAAGGTGCTCGACGTGATAGTGGATCAGCTAGCTCGACTTGGGCGCGTGAAGACGTTGGGACTTGGCATGGAAGAGAAGGTTGCCTTTGTCGACGCCTGGACAGGCAAGACGAAGTCTGCAAAGAAGAGAAGATAGCTCGAGCTATGGAGGATGATCTGTTCGGCAATGTCAAAGATGGTCTGAGTACTACTGCATAGTTAGAATACCCATGCTAGCGTTCATAACTGCATGTTCGTACTTGCTGCGCCATCTACTACTTCCCTTCCTCAGCCCCCTCAAACTCCACCAGAGCAGTCCCAGCCTTACACATATCACCAGCCTTATGCACAACCCTACTGACAATTCCGTCCTGCGGACTCCTTATCACAGTCTCCATCTTCATACTCTCAATCACGACCAGCGCTTGATTCTTCTTAACTTCCTGTCCCTCTTTGACTTCCACTCTAAGAACTTTACACGGCATAGGTGCCAGCACAGAGTTCTCTGTAGATTTCATGCCTAGAGCAGATTGCAAGAACGCTGGTAATGCAAGGTGAAGGCGATATTGAGAGCCTTGTTGGAAGAGGGTCAATTGGTCCGTTTCTGGATCGCGGATAATGGTTGTTGATAGGCGTGTGTGAGGGTAGAAGGAGGAGAGAGAACCTCCTGTTGCGGATGTTGAGGTGTATTGCGATACTGTCGTGTAGGCTTGGTCGTTGACTTTGACGTTGTATGTGTCGGTGGCTGTCTTGAGAATTTGCACTGAGACTGGCTTGTTCGTCACTTGTGGATCTGAAGATGTTTCGACAAGTTGGAATTGTCGTGGTTGTGGGGCGAAGCCAAATCCGACGGAGTGTAGAGGTTGTATCGGAGCGGTCGTCGCGTTGTGTTTTGTTTGCTCGGCTTCATATAGGCCGATAGCTGCTTGGGCGTAAACTTCGTTGGGTATAATCTGTTTCGCGAAGAGCTCATCGGCATGTTTGGGGATGTAGCCTGTCTCTACTTCACCTGCGATGAAGTCTGGACTTTGACAGCACTTCTTAACAAAGTCTATGTTGGTGATCGGACCAGCTACCTCGTATTCTTCCAGTGCGGCGACCATTTTCTGAAGGGCTGCATTTCGATCTGGACCATGGACAATGAGCTTGGAGATCATGGGATCATAGTGACTCGACACTTCATCGCCTTGCACGAAGCCAGCATCTATGCGCACTGAGTCTGTCACTGGTGGTGTCCGGAGGTGTAGCAGCTTGCCGGTGGAGGGGATAAAGTTCATGCTTGGATCCTCAGCATAGATTCGAGCTTCAATGGCGTGGCCTCCAGACTTGATCCGCTCATGTACCTCCTCCTGAGTCAATGGAAGCTTGCCACCCTCAGCCACGATGATCTGCCAACGCACTAGGTCCTGGCCAGTCACCATCTCGGATACAGGATGCTCAACCTGCAGTCTCGTGTTCATCTCCATGAAGAAGAACTCGCCACTATCGTTGTCGAATATGAACTCCACAGTCCCAGCGCCTTCATAGCCCACTGCAAGAGCTGCCTGCCTGGCCTTTTCCCACAGATCCTGTCTGATATCTTCGGCCAGGTTAGGAGCAGGACTTTCTTCCAAGATCTTCTGATGTCGTCTTTGCAGACTGCAATCTCGCTCTCCCAACGCCACACAATTCCCATGTCTATCAGCGAAAACTTGCACCTCGATATGCCTTGGCGTGGTAATGTACTTCTCGACAAGCATAACATCATCCCCAAAACTGGAGCGGGCTTCACTTTTGGCAGAATCGAGCTGTTGCTGGAACTCGTCTTCTTTCATTACGATTCGCATGCCTTTGCCTCCACCGCCTTTCACAGCTTTGATCAGGACCGGGTAGCCCATCTTGCCAGCTTCAGCTTCTAGAAACTTTGGATCTTGGTTTGATCCATGATAACCAGGAATGCAAGGAACTCCGGCTTCAGTCATGATCTCTTTACTTCGAGACTTGTCGCCCATAGCCTCGATAGCTTTGTAAGGTGGCCCAATGAACTTGATCCCAGCATCTGTACATGCTTTTGCAAAAGCCGCGTTCTCGGACAGGAAACCATAGCCAGGATGAATAGCTTGACAGCCTTGTTCTTTGGCAACTTCTATGATCCGCGTGCCGTTGAGATACTGATCAGTTGATCCAAGGTTGACCGCAAAGGGAGAGCTTAACGCGTGCTGACTGTGGCGATCTGGATCTGTGTAGAGTGTAGTAGTCCGGATACCATACTGCGATGCTGTGCGATTGACACGCAGCGCAATCTCGCCACGATTTGCTATCAGGACGGACTTCAATGGCTCTGGCGATTCTGTCGATGTCGATTGCCATCTTCGTGCTTGCTTTGCTAGGGTTGTGGTTGTTGTTGGCCTTACAGCGCGTGACCGGGCTATTGAACGCATTGTGAGAGACTTGACTGGACGTATAATCTCTTGCGAGAATTGGGGACCGTATTTCACATGTCTGCGTCGGACAAGACAAGACCTCTGGTGAACTCTTGAGCCGAACGTGAAGATGATCATTCGGTTACCATCGGTATGGAGACCCCACACAACAGCGCGGGAAGCAGGCTCTTTCCGCTCCCATGAACCCTGCAGTGACACGAGGCGCGTGCGTGCTGTTGTTGCTCAAAGTGCTGCGACGGCGACGGTGAGGTCAATAATATCGATGATCGGCATTCGTCTGCAGTGACACCTGGAACATCGTATGCTTCTCCTCTCTCAACCAGACACAGCAGTCAGTACATATCATCAATACTCCGATATTGTCATCACATGCTTGCTTCCTTGCAAACTGGACCCTCTATTCGTCCGTCTTGTGTTCGCGTTCTGAACGCATCCGACAACATCTCACAACCAATTAGTACCACTCCCGCCAGCACTGTGTTTGTACGCAATTTGACGGCTACTTGCTTGCTCTGTAGCAGGCGTTCATCACTCGTTTCGCCACCTTGTTCACTCGGATTCTGCATAGCGTTTGCATGGAATCGTACACGCACGTCGAGCACCCTCCAAGAAGCATCATTACAATAGCACCGCATACCAGCCATGGACGACTTCGACGATGGCGACTACATGGATATGGACGGTTTCGAATGGCTCTACGTGGATGATGACATCGAATTAGCAGTATGTGACAGAGTCTACCGCTTCCCGTCTGCGTGCTGCCGACTGTGCCCATCAGTCGGTAGCCGTGCGGACGAGCCTCCGAGACATTGTCGAGCAGCGAGCGCACGCTAATGCGATGTAAAGGACGAACTCGCAGAGGGAGTCCTCCCAGATCCGGGTTACATTGTTGGCTACGATATCATGGAGCATGACTACGACGACCTCTTTAACTATGGGGACGATATAGAGTATGGCGAAGATGCTTACTGGGATACCGATGGACGACGACCTGTACCTTCTCGACCCGCTCATAGCGCCGAGACAACGAAACCTGGCTCAAAGCGAAAGCGCACCTCTGAGAAAGCACCGTCTAGCAAGAGACAAAAGAGGTCTGCGCCAGTTAACCGCGATTCACAGCCCATCATATTCATGAGCAGAGAAGCACGCATGAAATCATATCAGGAGCCCCCGCCGACCCTACAGTCCGGAGAAGTCTTTGCTCTCTTGCCAGACTGGCGAGAAAGGTATAGAGATGCGGAGGGGCTAGCCACGAGCATGGCGATGCCTCCGTCCATGGCAAAGGCTGTAGATGAGGGCGAGCATGCCGAACAGCGGACCACAGTCGAAGATGAGGGCGAAGAAGACGAGGGCGAAGGCTCATGGGAGAGCGAAGAAGACGATGTGGGATCAGAAATAGAGTTCGATCCTGAACAGCTGAAAACAATCCTGGCGCAGAAAATGGCTGAAGCGGGCATCAGTACAGATGAGGAAGAGTCATTCATGCAGTCTATCAACGACATGCTTTCCGGCGACGGTAAAGGCGAAGCAGCAATGGCATTACTGGAGAAAGCACAGCTCGGTGGTGGACGAAAGAGAAAGGCGGACTCGGCTGTTGGTCTCGAGCCAGAGAGCAAGAGGGGGAAGGGCAGTGAGTAGTCTGCTGGCCTGGACTCGGCTCGAGAGGTCTCCGCCTTGTCGATGGCCGAAAGAAACAAAAGCTTCCTTGTGATAGCGTTCAAGCGGCTTGCATTGGTTTCGGAGTCGGCTTGCATCATTGGAGACGATTGTATATGAAAATACGGTCAATGGAATTGTTGGCGAATAACATACTTTGCAGATGAGACAGCAAAAGTTATACGATGGCTCAGAGCCAACCTGCCTTGGTGGCCTGCGATAAGAAAGGAGGGAAGCAGAGGTCAGACGAAGGGCTATACCTTTCGATTATTTCCAGCTACATACGCTGATCAGGCAGATATAAGGTTGCTCTCAGCGCCACCTGTTTGTCCATTTCATTTACGCACTCCTCGAGCAGAAACCTCGAGCCATAAAGACTCCAATTCGCGTGGGCAGGGCTGGACCTGAAGGGTGAATACATCGAAGTACCCTTCAATTGGCTCGCTGACACAAGTGTCAGAGAGTGCGCTTGATTCGGGGGTATTGGCTGGCGCGTTCCATCAGGATCGATAGCGCCCATTCGTTGTTGAAAACGCATGTGCAGCGAATTGACGTTCTGAATTTCACCTTCTGGCAGAGTCTGTTGTAGGGCCGTGATGGCATGGGCCCCTCCCGTACATTGCACCACCGAGTGATGAAATGAATTCTGCTTAGGCGACCAACTTTCCATTCATCGCGTCAATGAGCAGATGAAACATATTCATACGCCATCGTCATCGACAAGCTCCAATAGTGCGTCCGCTAGTCTTTTTTGTTCTGGCAACGCTGTGGTCTGTATGCTCTACCAGTGGTCTCAACCCACCACCGTGAGCTGAGATTGCCAGATGCTCTCGTGACTGGAGGCTCTTCACATTGCCAACCACACCGAGCCACTCGCCTTCTCAGCATCTGCCTTTGCAGCCGCTTCTGGATGGAACTCCCTCCAGCCCCAGACAGACCACTCATACGGCACAGGGGCGATTTCACCCCATAGTTCCTTAGCTTCTTCTCGACCTTCTTCGGTACAGACCAGTCCATTGGCTTCCATTTCCGCCCATAGATTGCGAGCGTGGTCGATATACGACATCCGAAGTGGATAGCAAAAGATGGCTTTGGCTTCTGTGGTAGATGCCAGCCAGGTCTTGACTGTGCTTGTGATGAGGTGTGGATGCGAAGAGGTATAGCAGGTGTCTGCGGCAACGATAATGGATGCTTTGCTTTTGGAGGCCAGGATAGGTTGGTGTCTGGCGATATGTAGCGTTGAAGGTTGCGTCCAGTCTAGTGTGCCAGCATAAGTCTTTAAATGTGGGTTGAGACTGATGTTGTGGGCTATTCCTGGTATCACCGGCTCGAGATCTGTGAGTACAGCTGGGAAATTCCAGAGTGCAGAAGCTGTAAGTCCTGCTAGTCCTGTACCGGCGCCGAGCTCGAGGATAGGAATGTGTGTTGAAAGGTCGGTCGATGTTGTTTGTTCATCTTGTCCGATGGAGGTCTGGATTGCTTCTGTCCATCGGTACAGAATGTCGGCGAGAACTACTGCTGCGCCCCATGTTGCTAAACCAAGATTTTCAGCTACGATTCCCGGAAGTTCGCCAACCTGAATGTCGATCGTGTTGCCTTGTGAATCCGCCTTGACAGGAAATGGTCGACTGTTGGAAGTGGTCATTTCAAAGGAAGGTGCCTCTGAAGTTTTGGATGTTGGCGTTCGTTTTCTGCTTCAAGGGCTTTCGGCCGAGATATCTCCTTTTTCATCTCCTATGTGTGTTTCGAGATGTCTTTCTTCTTCCTCATATCATCAATACAATCATGCTCGACCACTCGTCCATCTCGAGAAATGATGTCACGTCGGTGCCAGATGGGTTTCGAGGCTATCATTATCCTGCTTGGCCTGCAATTTCTCCCTCCCAGTGTAGCTGACAGACCCGGCAGACTCGCACTGCACAGCTGCGTATGACATATGTGTGCCCAAATGATTCGAAGGCAGCCTTTACGGCCACACTGATGAATAGCCAGAGTGCCAAAGCTCCACAAGACGATGCCCGCTCATGCGCCTGTAACGATAGGTGACAGGACCTACCATTACCCTGTGAGTATAGCTACAGTCTTGCTATGTGCAGTGCTGATCAGTAATGCAGGCGACGATGGCTGAGTACCAGAACAACTTCTATCCCAGGGAAGGAGTTATTGTTGCATATTACAACTTTGGTATGCTGGCTGTCAGAATCTCAGATACAGAGTCACTGACTGATCAATTGCAGGCCCGGAGTATTTTATCGACGACCTGCTCAAGTGGTGGGATAGCGATACAATGCGGAAACCAGAGCTGTCTCAGCTGTCCGATGTCTGGTGGCTACTATGGGCAGAGATCTGTGCTAATGGTGGCAATGATCCTAAGAACCTCAAAACGGTGGTCCAGAAGTCCGTCGTGAACGATATGACCCAGACAGTGCTTGCTCGAGTGCTTCAAATGCATTGGCCAGACGACCAGGAGATCGCTGAGGGCAGGGCGCCAATTTGGCCAGGCAAACTCATCACACCAGACATGGCCGGATTCGACGCGCTTTTGGGTACCGCAAACATCTGGACCGTTCCTTATATGCTGTTGCAAAGGCGTGCGATTCTGGGCAAGAAACATATCACATCGATCAGAGCATACAATGGCGCTCCTCGGGCTGCTTTCTACGAGGTGAACCTCATCATGGAGATCGGAGATGTTGATGCTTGAGTTCGAAGCGATACTGAGCGTGATGCAGCGTGGCCTGGGAGGGTTGCCAAAGTGATCATATAGTAATGCTTGTTTCGGACGCGAGAGCTGAGCCCACCGAAGCTCTATCTGTTTGCAATTTGAGCGATTGTTTGGCAAGGAAGCCGTCCGACTATGTCCGATTTCTTTCTTACGATGACAATAATGATAATAGTACTCTACTTTGCCTGCAGGAAGTCTCCCAGAACTTTGATGTAGGCTTCAGTCTCCTCGAGGAACGGACAGTGTGACGATAGCGGGAATGTTACCCATTTCGTTCGTGCTGCGATCTCTTTGAAGAACGGCCAGACAACTTCATCTTGAGCCTCATCAAAGTAGCCATTGATCAGGAGTACACCACCAGGCACGGTTTCGTTCGTGATCGTCTTCAGCTTGCTTGTGTAGTCCCAATCTTTCACAGTACCCACGACAGTAAATTCTGAAGGCCCATTCATGGTCGCATACACAGTGTTATCCTCGGCTAAGCCAGACAGACTCGCTTCAATCTCTGGCGGAAAAGGATCAACGCGACACAAATGGCGTTTGTAAAACTCGATCGTTGCATCCTCGTACTCTTTGGAGTCCGTCGTGCCTTCGTTTTCGTGCTTACCGAGAGCATCCTGGACGTTCTGAGGAAGAGCAGCACGCAAGCCATCACAGACTTTTGACCATGTGGGCATGGCAGCAGGCGAATTGGACACGATAAGCTTCTGGAGACCAGGAGGTTGATGATCTATAGCATATTCCACTGCTTCCATGCCACCACAGCTCTGACCTAGCAGGTAGAAGTTCTGAATCTGAAGATGCTTCTTTAGGTTCTCGAGCTCGGCAATGTGTAGAGCAAAGGTCCAGAAAGACGTGTCGCCTTTGTGGTGAGGCAGATGGGTGTTGTCGCCGCAGCCAAGCTGATCGTACATGATAACAGGTATGCCGTAGTCTATGGCGATCAAGCTAATTGGCTTGATGTAGTCTATCCAGGCCGTTAGCGTACGCTCATGAGAAGAGGGAGGCGACTGACGATGAAGCATCCCTGGTCCGCCATGGAGGCAAATAAGCGGCGTTGAAGTGGAGGACAAAGTCCCCCATATTCGATATACAGTTATGCCCTTCTCACCAGTGGATGGAATGGTGAACTCAACCTTGCCAGTTGATGTAGGAGGAGGGTAGGAACGTGTCTGGCCTGGAGGCTTTGGTGTGTTCTGGTCGGGAATGTTGTATGCCATCGTGGGACGAGGGACTTCTCGTGGTATGTGAACCTGTGAGCTGGCGAGATGTGAGATTATAGCTAACGTCCTGCCACTTGCTCAGCTTTATACCAGCCTAGCGAATCAGGCAGTGCCCCGCATTTGCACAGCTGCATGACGCTAAGCTGTACCTAGCCCCCATAGAGTCCACATCAGGAATCCTCCTGTTGTGGCAGGAGCTCGGTCTGCAGTCGCAGCATCTTCAGATTTCTGCTGGTGCAGACATATGAGTTGTAGCCTGTGCGATCTTTTCATACTTCGTTAAGACTGTTTTCAGTGCGTCGTATGTAACATCGTAGTCCACCTGCTTTCTGATGATGGGGTCGTCGGAGCGCATGCTCAATGTCCCCAGGCTAGGTTTGCGACCGTGATATATGTCGACAGCATATTGATCTCCTTCTGTCAGATGTCTGGTGCCTTCGGCCGCGATCGCGTCAGTGACGTTCTCCTCGGGGGCCTTTGAGTCTTTGCTCCGGTTTGGCGACATGTTTTGCAGTAAATAGCCTTGCTTTGCATACTTCTTGCTGGGACTCCCGTAATTGCTCTCAGTTACGTGACCAAGATCCATTCCCATGCCAGTGTGGAAATCCTTGAGGAAAGGCTTAAGCGCTACTGCCATCGCAGAGAGGAGTGCCCATGTCAAGGAAAGGTTCTGCCAGATCAGTGGCTGTATGATTGTCACTGCTGGTAGATGAGCCTTCTCGTAGACTCCCATGTAATGCACATGAACACCAGCGAACGCGATGCAGCTACGATATTTGTCAGTTCTCTGCAACAACTCGAATCGTGAAATGAAAGATGGCCAAAGCTCACAAGAGTCTCATGCCAATCATGGCTGTCGCAGTGATCTTGTACGCAGCCTTCATCTGCAGCGACCAGACAACCCAGCAGAAGAGGGAGAAAGTCCAAATCTCGCTGATGGAATCCAGTGTGGCTACCGCGATCCAGCGAGAGACCTACGTTACAGTCAGCATATGTGGGTTTCGCAGTATGGCAAGCAAACATACTTGATTACAGCTACCATCAGCAGAGGCCAGCAGATTATCGCCACCACAACCAATCGTGACGACTAGGAGGGAAGTGATGCCAAGCAGCACAATTGCGCCCAAGGTGCAGCGAAAGACGATTCGAACAGTCATATCTCTTGCCAACAGGCTCTGGACAGTAAGGAGTACTGCAACCTTGGCGACGAACAGGGCTATGATGAACAGACCCTCACTGGCGAGAAATAACTATAATACATCACTTGATGAGCCATGTACCACTCGAAGCTTTTTGGAATGTTCACTTACGCGCCACGTCGTCCAAGTCCGCGTATCTCCATTGACGGCTACCTCTGTCCAGCCAAGACCCAGGCCAACAGCACCGAATGCTACACTTGTTTGGCATAGCACCAGAATGCAAGCTGCAATCAGTGTGAAGTCATCCGGCTGGAACCTGCGCCAGCGAACAGAAAGTCGCAAAGCCAGAGTCAGGAAGACGTGCGATAGAGTGATGATGCCGATGACCCAGGCAACTCCCCTCTGGTCGGTAGGCGTTATGGTCGCCAGCGGCGGATACAAGAACTCTTTGGGGGCGTCCATTCTGTCCTCAGATGCTGTTCATGCTAGCATACCATACAACAAATCGAGGATTCCAAGAGTGCCATCTCCAGGAGATTATCGCAGTGCAGAGCCACAAACGACCTGGTCGAGCTCCCCGTGGGCCAAGTTGCAAGTGGTGGTCATTCTTTGGCCCGAAATTTTAGGAAACACCCATGAACATGGTGCATCGGAGCTGTTTGTTGCCGTCGTGATAGTAAGCGCATGGTGCAGATGCGCTATTACCATCGCCACAGTTGTTCGGCCTGTCAGCTCGCGCCATCTTGTCGATCGTGGGCAAGGTGAAGTCTAAATTGCACTTTACTAGACCCGGGAAGAACCGCCCGTTTTCCGATGTGGCTCATCAAACCTCACTCTTTCGTCCACAACTTCATCCTGCTATCAACACCGATCTTTCCTAACCAGGCTACCAACATGGGCCCTTCTTATACAGCAAGAAGCGCGCAACGCGAACTCGAGCTCGACTTGATGGCTGGCATGCATTGCCAAGATCAATCTACTGCTCATACGCGTTAGTTAGGGTGAAATGTGCCGGGCAGGTCGGTTTATCACCGGAGCGCGATTCGTACGTGAGACAGGACGAATCCCGCGCATCCTGTAGGATAAGTACACTTTAAACTTTGATAGAGCTTATCACTAAGGGGATACTACGCGTGAACGAGGTCCTGCACAAGCCTGATGATCCACATCATGCCACAGCGGACAGCGAACTACTGTGGTGGGGCTGCCGACATCTTGCGCCAATGTTACTGACCACTCTTTGTTGATTAATGTCATCCAACGATGACTGTGAGTCTAGGGACGACTTTGGCGTCGACGATGAAGCCTGAGAAGCAGGCCGAGGGAGATCCTAATGGCTCCGTTTACAGAGCCACACGCGGTGGCAATGCTCAGGACCTTCGAGACATGGCCCGAATGGGCAAGAAGTATGCGCAAGCAAAGCACAATGGCGGACGGGATGTTCACTGACACTTTGAAAAGCCAAGAATTGCAGCGGAATTTCAAGTTGGTCACGATGTTTGGGTTTTCTGCGATTCTCATGTGCTCCTGGGAATCACTTCTGAGCAGTCTGAGTATCATCCTAGCAAATGGCGGCACAGCAGGTCTGGTGTGGACATGGCTGTTGGTTTGGATTGGTTTCACGGCCGTGTACTTATCTATGGCAGAGGTACGAAGTTGCGAGCATTTGATTCGAGAGACTCCGCTGACGTTGATATAGATGGGGAGTATGGCACCAACTACGGGAGGCAAGTGAAATTCGGAATTTGCACCACAGTAACATATGCTAACGGAAACGTCTAGGACAGTATCATTGGGTAAGTGAATTTAGCCCTCGGAAATACCAGCAATTCCTGAGCTATGTCGTGGGTGAGTCGGAAGTCATTAGCGGACACTCACATCCTCAAAGCTAATGATATGTGAAGGTTGGCTGGGAGTTCTGGGCTGGCAAGCACTCCAAGCCTCTATTGGCTTCCAAGCTGGCACGATCATCCAAGGACTACTGGTGCTGAACTATCCGGATACATACGTGTATGAGCGATGGCACGGATCACTTCTGGTCATAGCGGTACTCATCTTTGGTGCCCTCTTCAACATCTTCCTAGCAACACGCTTGCATCTCGTAGAAGGCTCAATCCTGATCGTCCATGTTTATGGCATCTTCTGCGTTCTTGTGCCCCTGTGGGTGCTTTCTCCGCGCTCAACCTCGGATTTCGCCTGGACGGCATTTCAGGATCCAGGATGGGGCAATCGAGGACTCTCTGCGCTCATTGGAATGCAAGCTTGTGTCGTGCCACTCCTTGGTGCTGATGCATCAGTTCATATGAGTGAAGAGCTGAAAGATGCGGCATACACTCTTCCAAGATCAATGATGTGGGCGACTTTTATCAACGGAGCTATGGGAATGATTACAGCAATCACAGTGGCGTATTGCATCGGTGATCTTGCTGAAGGTAAGTCGTCCACTTCGCTTCAAGAACAGTGTGTTCTAACTGATTCTCTGGCAGTGCTCACTACCCCTACCGGCTTCCCGTTCATTCAGATGTTTTACAACTCCACTCAATCGCTCGCCGCGACCAACGCGATGTCGGCAGTAAGACTCCTTGAGGCGTCTTACTGACATCGTTAACATGTCACAGATCATCATATTCATGGACGCTTTCAGTGCAGTAACAATCATGGCCTCTGCTTCTCGTCAAATGGTATCATCGCCAGGAACCCATACTAGTCCCCAGCTAATACTATCTGATAGTACGCGTTTGCACGCGATCAAGGAACTCCTTACTCGGCCTGGCTATCTCGTGTCAGCCCAAAGCTAGATGTGCCAGTGAATGCTGTTGTCATATCAACAGTCATATCCTGTCTGCTGTCGTTGATCAACGTTGGAAGCACCGTAGCCTTCAATAGCCTTGTGTCTCTCACAAATGGCGTGCTCATGGTGTCATACTCTGTGAGTGGTGCAGAACTACATGCCTGGGATGGAAACCTACTGATATTTTTGTCCCTAGGTCTGCATTGGATGCTTTGTCTGGAGAAGACTCTCCAACAAGCCTATGCTCCCATCACGCTTCAAACTGGGCAAGTGGGGACTGGCAGTGAATTTGTTTTCCCTCGCTTTTCTCTCCGTGGTGTTTGTGATGGTATGTATACATCGCGAACCTGAGTCGAATGTTGAGCCAAGCATGATCGTTGGACACCTGCTAATCATTTCAGGCTTTCTTCCCGCCTGCCCCAAAGCCATCGCTGCAGACGATGAATTGGTCATCTCTGGTATTCTCCTCGGTCGCCATCTGGGGCATCGTATTCTACTTTGTCTGGGCTCGTTTCAGATACGTTGGACCTGTCGAATATGTAAGAAAACTGGACTAGTTGCTGCGAACGCTCGGCCTCCAACGATACGAATTCATCAAGGTTCCGATGCAACATCGCTAAGACTCGCACTCCTCCAACGGGGACAAACACCGGTCGTGTTCTTGTATCGCGCCAAGTCACTCGTGGACGTCTGGGCGGCTCTGTGGATTAAACCTTCCCGCCGCTCATCTTCCTTAATCGGGCTAGATTATGCATGGACTATGGCAGGATGCCACGAGCTTATCAACCCTGACTATTCCACCAACGAAGTTACGCCGCTGCACACCGTCCATCTGCAGAACTTCTGAATTCCTTCCACCCCACCACGCACGTTGTTGCGATCTCTGGACACGTCCAGGCGCGACGCGCTCTCCAAGATGACAAAGTCAGAGGGCTTCACCACCTCGAGCAGTTACGATGCCAGAGTTGGCTCTCCAGACGATGACTACCACGACCGCGATGTGTTTGGCCACGAACAAAATCACGATATCAAGTACAAGACTCTATCATGGCAGATCGTCGCCATTCTCATGATCGCGGAAATCGTCAGCAATGGAATGCTATCACTTCCCTCGTCATTGGCGACGGTTGGCATGGTGCCTGGCCTGATCCTGATCATATTTCTTGGAGTATTCGCAGCCTACACATCCTTGCTTCTGGTCAGGTTCAAGTTGCGCCACCCAGAAGTACACAATATGGGCGACGCTGGCAGGATCATGTTCGGGCCCATCGGCCGAGAAGTCTTCGCGTTCGGCACGCTTCTCTTCGCTGTGCTTCTTGCTGGCGGACAGATGCTCTCGGGACAGATCGCACTTGCAGCATTGAGCGAGAATGGCCTATGCAACATATCCTTCACTGGCATATTCGCCGCAGCAACATTTTTGTGCGCACTACCACGAACATACGACAACCTCGGCTGGCTCTCGATACCTAGCGTGCTGAGCATCACGATCGCCGGCATTGTTGGCATGGCTGGTGCTGGTACGCATCCAGTGGAAGGACGCTCAGTCGTAGCAGCTCGCTCGAGCGACTTCTACACGGCTTTCTTCTCCATCACGAATCCAGTATTTGCTTACTGTGGACATTTCATGTTAGTTCGTACCCACTCAGCGATTCGATACTTCGCTAACATGCCTTTCTAGGTTCTTTGCCTTGATGTCCGAAATGAAGAGACCTCAAGACGCAATCAAAGCTGCGTATAGCTTGCAAGCTTTTGCCACAACCTACTATGCGATTTTTGCCGGTGTAACGTATGGTTTCATCGGCAGTGCTGTTCTATCGCCCTCCTTCTCGTCGCTGGAGTCGAAGTGGTCCAAGGCAGCATACGGCATTGCACTGCCTAATCTTCTCATCGCTGGAGCCCTTTATGTCCATACCGCAAGCAAGATCTTGTTCATTCGCTTCTTCCGTGGCTCACGTCACCTTCACGACCACACGGTTCTTGGCTGGGGTGCATGGGTAGGACTTGTGGCTTTCATGAGTGGGATCTCATTCTTGCTCGCTGTCGGAGTGCCGATCTTCAACTACTTGCTGGGCATTACAGCTTCTGCTTTTGCAGCATGGTTTACCTACGGAATGTGAGTGTCAGCGATACATCTTACTACCCGGATTTCAGCTGACTTTGTACTTAGTGCCGGCATGTTCTTGTTGCGTGATAGCTACTACGATGGCGACGGCGTCAGGACTTGGAAGAAGAAGTGGACTGGCACGCTCTCTGCAGTCTTGACGATTGTGGCAGGTCTCTTCATCTGCGTTGCTGGATTGTATGTGACTATTCGAGCCATCGTGGACGCTTATGCGGATGGGACCATTACCGCACCTTTTAGCTGCTAGATATCAGAATCAGCAAAGCTCGGCGGATGTAGTCGTTTCAGCCTTTTCGATCCCAGCAATTCCCAGAGTGTCAGCCCTGTCTCTCAACAAGCCCAGGATGTGAGATTTAGGGTTGATGAAGCTGGCAAGCACCCTTATGCTAACGTTTCGAGTTCATCGCCTACTAACCCTCGTATAGAAAGCCGACTACCAAACACACTACCAATCAGTCGCAGTCGAACGCGGCGAGTGCAAACACGACACGTCAGATTCTGCCTCTACTTGTGGTGATCTGAACATGGCCGAGTCATCCGACCAGCCAGACTTCGAGCGCAGCATATCAATCAAGCCCCTCGAAGGACATCCAAATGTCTTCGTCAGCGTCTATCAACCATGGGGCTATCCGTATATGAGCAGAGTCGTAGGCTCAGTATACCTAGCAGAAGCCGCCACAGCCGCCTACAAGACCGTACCTGCAGGTATGGAAGTAAATTGTGTACAGGCACAGTTCCTCCGACCAGGCAATGTAGGCATACCTCTAAGATATGAAGTCTTGCAACTCATGACATCCTCGAACTTTGCCTCTCGAAACGTCATTGTAAGGCAAGGCGACGATGTCGAAGCCAAAGCCGTGCTCATCCTGCGTTTCTTCAAAAGTTCTCTGACCACGAAAGGCTGGCTCCGACAACACGAATTCATCCGGCAACCCTCGGAAGAAACAGTAAACGCAGCAGCTCGAATTGTCGACGATCCTGAAATGAGAGGAGACTACGGCTTCAACGTCCCAGAAGGAACACCTGATCCGTTGTTCAGCGCCGAACGTCTTGAGATATCTCAGGAGCCGGATATCAACAGCAGAACGTATAGAAGCAAGCTGCGAGTCCTAAGTCCTCTCTCTGGCACGACTGCCCAGATATTGGCGTTCATATTTCTATCCGACATTTACGTGATGGACGGACTTTGTCATATCAAAGATATCGATATTGGTGTGCCTAAAGTCGCAGACCGAAGTGGAGAGGCTGTGTCAAATCAGATGCAAGCTCTTGTGTCACTCAATCATTCTTTGCGGTTTGTAAGGCTAGATGGATTTGACGTGCACGAGGGCATTCTATTCGAGGTGCAAACGTGGTGGGCGAAAGGTAGAAGAGGTGTGGCTTCTGTCATGATCAGGGATTGCAAGGGAGAGCTGATTGCCACGGCTGAGCAGGAGGTATGCTTTGCTCTACCGTGTGATTGAGTGAAGTGAGCTAATGACTCTTGTAGGGCTACTATGTATTCATGTCTGCTGAGGAACAGGAAGAGGCTCAACAGGAAGAGGGAAGAGACTGGGTGTCCGGAAGTGGGGATCGCAATTCTACGACCAAGCTGTGATCACTGATTCCTCTCAACGAATTCTTCCTTTGGAAGGTAGTTGGGACTGCGCCAGGTGCACTGTCAAGGGCACAGTTTTGAGTCGTGTGTCAAGCAATAGCTATGTGGACGGATTTGCGAAGCTCAGCTCATTCACCCATATAAGCTTTTCTTTACAATATGTTCAACAAGAATCTACTTACGACTGTTTTCTATGGTACCCAACAGACTGAGCTAAGGTTCCTAAAGGAACGGACTCCCTGAGCTCCCTTGTCCAGTTGGGCGTTGCATAGTGTGCTTCTAGCCTCGCATAGTCTGCTTCTTGGTTTGTTTCCTCTGCGTCTTCTCCTTCTCCTTCTCCAGGAACTTCTTCTGTTCATCCGCACTCATTCTGCTGAGTTTGCGGTCGCGCTCCTCCTTTTTGAGCTTGTCACTAGCTTCTCTTCTCTCGAGAGCTTTCTCATCATCGTCGATCTTCCTGATCTTGCGGATTTCCTCCTCGCGCGTGGCCTTGACTTTTCGCAGAGCTTCAGGACGGAAGTGAGCGCCTGTAACGAGTTGGTCTGGTAGGCGCAGGAAGTACGCGAAGAGATCGGCTGCGGCTTGAGAAGTCGAGAGGCGGGTCAGAAGCTGCACGCGCTTCTTGGGAACGAGCTCGTTGAGTCTAAGCACAGTTAGCGACTGGGTCAAGCAGAACGGTCCATGCGAATCGGATTGGGCGAGAAGATGGAGAGACTTACTTTCTTGGTGCGTCAACTGGCTGATCAGTCACGATCAAGGCCTCGAGATCGTCACGGGCTGCAGTCACGGCCTTGATGAGCTCTGGCGTAAGAAGAGCTTCAGTAATCTCGGCGCTCTCAGACATGACAGTGGCCCACTGCGGCAGCTTTGGGTGATCTTTCTGCACAGCCAAGCTGATATCATAACGATCGTTGCGCAGCTTCCTCATCTTATCCTTGTGCACAATGGCCCATACGAAGCCGTCGAAGGTGCTGTCCTTGTGCTGCGAGCTCGCATTCTGAGCCTGAGCAGCAACCAAGCTCCTCTCTCGGCCATCAAATGCATACGCTGTCGCCTCCAGACGCTCTTCCGGCGCATCATAGCTGTCCACAAAGAAGGAAGCCGCCAGTTCTCCCAACCAGATCAGAGGATTGTAGCGTTTGTACAAGGTGAGCTTGACATCCAGAAACGCTACGTTCTGTCTTCCCGTAGCGTAGGTGATGTACTCGTTCTTGCTCTTCTCCTTCCATAGCAGTCCTGGCTGGCCATCTGCTCTCTTTGCGCCAAAGCCTACTGCTGCAAACTCCTGCTCCAGATGAGGCAAATGTAGTTCAGCCCATTGCGCTGCGCGTTTCTTGTTTGCATTGCTCCCCCAGAGATTGACCAAGATCACCACGATGATGACTGGTATTATGAATAGTTCCTGGTAGAAGTCGGCGATCGTAACGCGCTCCCAGACTCGATACCATTTCGTGTAGGGTCGTCCAGCCAGACCAGTTCCAAATCCAGACAAGCCCTTGGGCGTAGGTGTCGTGGCCGCAGCATCGAATGCGGAAGAAGCAGTATGCACTATAGGCGATGCTGCCGCTGTTGCAAAGTCGGCGAAGTCTTTGTATTCTCTAGTCAGTGAGGTTTGTGGAATGCAATTACAGACATCACATACCATCTAAGTCGACCGAAGATGCCACCGAGCTCACCGACGACTTTGCGCCTCCCAGGACTCCCTGAAGGTTGCTAAGGAAGCCGGCCATATTGATGTTATGCTTCTACAATGGCCAGCTGTGAATTCGCGAGGTCGGCAAGTCGACGTCCAAGAGCTCTCGGCATTGAAGTGGGTCTTTCCCACGCCGTCAACCTCACTCCCTCCAGTCCACCACATCCCACCATCATGACTTGAGCGCCGGCGAAGCAGCACAGTCTCGGGTCACGACTGCGGAGTAACTCCAAGATGTTCAGACTGGTCGACGTGCATGAATAACGCATGTCCATCCTGGCCGACACCCTGCTATCATCAGACACATCCCCATTCGGTAATCAGCTGTGTTACACAAGCCTGTTAGCAGCTACCTAGGTCACTCTATGCATCTCTCTTCTCATCTTCTTTCTTGTCCCACACTCAGACCCAGCAGCAATGTCTCGACATCAACCAGGTGCAACGCTGGCTAAGCAGCGAGGCCCATGTGGCCTCCCCACTGAAAACTCCTCGAAGTCTTTCTGGCACAGCGAACCATCACGTCTCCTGCTTGGACATCGCTCGACTCGAGATCTACCAGAGACTGCTGATGTTGTTGTCATAGGCAGTGGAATTACTGGCACAAGCATAGCTCATCATCTGCTTACGGGGGCCAACGACGATGGGCAGAAACCCACCGTGGTTATGCTTGAGGCTCGTGAGGCATGTTGGGGAGCTACAGGACGAGTACATATCAGACCTTCCCCCCCCCTCTTCTGCAGACAGCTGAACATTCAACTAGAACGGCGGCCATTGCCAGCCGATCTTCTTCGAGCACCCGGACAAGCCAGAAGTCGGCCGCTTCGAACTGGCCAACTTCCAAACACTCGGCGGACTGATCAATGAAAAGCACATCGACTGCGAATTCGTTGTTCAGCCTGGAGTGCGTGCAATTTACTCAAAATCGCATGCCAAGGCTGCTCAGGACGCGATCGACACCATGAAGACTACTGCACCGGATCTTGCGAACATGATGCGCTTCACAACTTCCAAGCAAGAGCTGGCTACACTGCGCCTTCCGACAGCATTAGGAGCCATCATCACTGATGTTGCAGCACGAATGTGGCCATATAAGTTCGTATCTCATATTCTAGAAGAACTCCTCACTTCAACATCTCTGGACGGACTCTTCAACTTGCAGACTCTCACACCAGTCACTGGCATCACTCCTAACAAGACAGGAGTAGATGTACAGACCGCTCGTGGCACTATCAAAACCATCAAAGTTGTGCTTGCCACCAACGCATACACATCTCATCTACTTCCAGGTTTTGCGGATCTGATCGTTCCATGCCGTGGTCAGATGAGCAGCTTAGTCCCATTGCCATCCGTATCTGGAGACAACAGACTGAGGACCTCTCTAGGCTTCCTCGGTGACGGTCTAGATGACTACCTGATCCAACGTCCTACAGAACGTGGTGGTCATCTGATGTTCGGTGGTGGAAGGCAGCATGGTCAATCCATTGGCGTGACAGACGACAGTGTTGTAGACCCAGAGACAGCTCATTACTTGCGCAGTCGTCTCGTTGAGGCATTCGAGCTGCCGGAGGGTCAGACGAATGATAATGTGGAGATGCAATCCACTTACATGTGGTCTGGCATCATGGGCTTCTCTCGGGACGATCTGCCTTGGGTGGGCAAAGTACCTGATTACGACAACACATACATTGCGGCAGGTTTCACGGGCCATGGTATGCCCAACACGTGGCTCAGTGGGAAAGCGGCCGCTCTACTCGTCGCGCGATCTCTTGCAGGTACAAGTGAAGCGGAAGCGATACAAGTAGCGAAAGAGGCAACCGGCATCCCAGACGGCTACATTATCACGAAAGGGCGTATCGAAGCTGCTTTGAAGTGCCAGGATGTGGAGAGCAAAGACTGGGCTGAGCAACACAGAGGTCTCAAGCGTGATGCAACACCATCGCGACTAAAGGATTTGGCTTCATAACGGAGAAGAAATCAAGCCTGAGGACATGGTAGTGACAGGTACTCCACAACCCGGTGTCCAGATTCGTCCGGGCTTCTGGTGTTTGCCGAGCCATGTTGAGCGCTATGAGAAGGAGTTGGCGGATCCAGAGTCGGCAATGAGTAAGATGCTGGGGAGAGGATTGCCCGACTGTGTCAATAAAGCGATCAGTGGTGAGGGTAGCGTCTTGCATGGAAGACCCGATATGGCTAGCTGAGATAAATGGAGGAGAGCAATGGACAGTCGTAATTGCCGACTCAACACTGTCGCAACAATATAGTCTATCGTCGTTCTACGAAGAGACAACTTTCAACTCCTTGACTGTGCATATCTTATTACCCTAAATCACCCATGCCTGTTATATTTATCACCCTTGTAGATCACGAGCTTTCGTGCCCGAGAGAACGCGCTTGAACGAACGCGTAGCCTTGGCGGATGCCCACTTGT
Source organism: Sphaerulina vaccinii (assembly GCA_022570795.1). NCBI lineage: Eukaryota > Fungi > Ascomycota > Dothideomycetes > Mycosphaerellales > Mycosphaerellaceae > Sphaerulina > Sphaerulina vaccinii. The sequence goes on from JAKUDP010000002.1 coordinate 2,604,198, forward strand.
CTCGGCCTCTGATCTCGTTCCATCTTTCACCTACTTACTTCCCTCCTGGTCATTAACAAAAGAAGCAAGAGAATGTTGCCAGACTTTCTGGCGGGTAGCTACAAACGCTACAAAGAGGACACTCTTGTCTTCACGACATGGCTTGCGAAGGCAGCTCAAGCATGTGGCTACTAACCCGAGGCATCCAAGCAAGATCCTCCAAAGCAAAAGCAAGCTGCTGCACCTGTTGTTACTCCCGGGCTCAAAGGTAGAGCTCGCGTGTTGGCAAAGAAGGCTGCGAAAGAGGATGGTACTACCCCAACTCCTTCCAGTCCTGCTGGTTCTGGTGAATCGAGAAGCGCCAGAATGGCAAGATATGCCATCACTACTCAAGACATAATAAAGCAAGCAGAAGCAGTCGCCAGTGCTGCCAAGAAAGGACTCCAACTTCCTGCAAACTTAGCCCAGGTTGTCGAGCGAGCCATCTCTGCTAGAGCCAGATGCACAAACTGGTTCAGAACAGTTACGAAGGCTACTGGTGGGTCTGCTGATGATGACGAGAAACATGCATACTTCACGAACACGCTATCTGCAGCACTACGTATTCTCAAGCCTGTCACGGAAGATCGAGCAGCATCAACGGGAAGAGCCCAGCCACAGACCAGGTCTATGAATGGGCCGAAGGAGTCCGCAATCGATACGCTACACAATCGCTTCGATCTCCTTCACGTAGAGGAGCAAACTGAAGTTGTAGACATGGATGCCGCAGACATCGAGTCGGTGCGGAAGCCAACGAAGAACAAAGTATCGCAAGAAGACCAGCTCTTCGAGCTCTTACTAGACTTCCAAGAGGAGCTTGTCTTCGAAAGCTACTGCTTATTTGAAGACATGCATCAGATTCAAGAATATGTCATGGGAGTATGGGCTGAGTACAGGGCAGATAGCATTGACATCATGACCGCAACATTGACAACGAATGCTGCTATCGATATGGTCAAGCACATGGAAGCGAACATCACATCGCGAGCGCCGAATTTGTTTCCCAAGAAGGAGGCGTACTGGCACTTTTTGACCATGTTGCAGATAGACCAGGAAATCAGCAAGGATATGATCTTGATGATCGTCTGGCCGGGACAAAGATGCTGGAAATCACCGCGTTCGACGACTTCCTGTATCTTCCGACAGCTCGTACTGCCGTTGCCATGTACAATCAGTATCAGGCCAAGATGATGTATCCACAGCTCATCATGCCTGCCCGAACCGGACATATTGCACGACCAGAACTGCTCCAATCGCCGAAGTACAAGCAAATGCAAGATGAGCATGAACGTCTTGCACAGATGCTCATGGACATGACGTTCTACCTCGACATGTCTAGCCAGTACGACAAGCGTGAGAAGGGTCCAGCATGGCAGTCCCAACGCCATAGCTCTGACAATATCACCAAAGCGGCAGCTGCCATGAAGTATGACGGAGATTTCTCAGTCTGGATCATCTTCGCGTGCCGCACCTTACTCGACATACAGACTACGATGGGTTCGGAGGTCGGCAAAGCATGGAAGGAGACTACCACTGCATTCGATAAGCAATGGAACATTATGGACTACAAACAGATGTCTGGTGGACGTTTGGGCTTCAATCACGGGCTGTACTGGGCTCCCGAGAACGGCGAAGTCCCTATGCGGATGTGGTACCTGATAGGAAACACAACACAACGGCCGGTGATGAAGGCCAAGCCTGACATCCTCGAAGAATTCGCCAAAAGAGGAGGCGGCCCAAAGTTGTACAAGCCGGGTAAACTTCCACCAGAATATCAAGCAATGGCTGACGAACAGTGAGTACCTCGACAGTGCTCAGCTTGCCAGAGAGTATTGTACTGACAATGTTGCTAGATTGCGCAAGCGAGGTATCGATCCGAACCCGCGAATGCCTCCAGAAATGCAGGCTACTGCGGATCGACTCGATATCTTCAATTACATCAAGCCTGCTGAGGATCCTCTGCACATGTACACCAATAATCCACTTGCATGCGGAACAGCGCTCTTTGATCTAAGACTGATGGTAGAAGAATGTGGCATCGAGTTGCACAACCACCATCTCTCGGCTTGTTGGACCGCCCACCTGTATAGCATTTTTCATACGACCGGTCTCCTGGATGTCCACTGGCCAGAGATGGACAACTTCATCAGAGTCCATTTCACTGAACTGTTTGGCAGCCAAGTGCCGCAGAACTGCAAGCTTGCGATTCAAGACTGGCTATGAAGCTGGGCGTATCGCCTACAGCGTTCGCGCTGAATGCTCGTCAAGGGGCGCAACCAAACCTCTTGAGAGTACTGAAAACCAGGAAGACAGAGCCCGAGAAGCTTTCTCACAACAAAACACTCAAACTGTACGAGAAAGAGTACAAGGACGACAAAATAGCTCGCGCTTTCTCTCTGCTAGAGTCGACCATGCAACAGTCCAGCCCTGCGAGCGTCCAATCATCAACACCACTCAAGCACAAGTCCAAGCATGACTCTCATCTGACACCACTGGAGTTCCTACGCCAAGTCCGAAACCACATGTCGCAAGTCATTCAAGACACAAGCATCGACTACATTACTCTCACGCAGCAATGCTACAAGATCCTACGACGAACTAAAGCGAAAATTCAGCGCAGAACTGGCGTTGAGACTCAGACCAAATTTGGCGATAACAGCAATGAGCCATTTTTGGTGCTTATGGCTTTGGAGATTTTGCGGGAAGCTGGCGATAATGAGACTATGCATGACCTTGTGGCTAAAGGGAAGGATAAGGAACGCTTTCCAGGAGCTCCGCAGTTGGAAGTTACTGCTGAAGTGTTTAAGACATTCCTAACAGAGAATGGGCTGGCGAGACAGGCTATTGGGATTGATGAGAGGAGCTATCGTACGCTGCGAGTCTGATGACAGAGTGGTCATGGAGAGCATGACAGATGCTGTCATATCTTTGTTGGGTATCAAGTTTCTCCATTCAGGAGCTTCGACGTAGGATATACTGTATCTGACCTCGTTCTCTCAAGGTTTCGACATTCGGCAGAGAAGTGCCTCCCTTATTCGTCCTTGTGTGCAAACACTAAGCTCACACCATCATCTCCAGCAGTGATCACGTGGCTGCCAGCAACATCTTTATGTCCATTGCCCTGCACGAACCCGAGGATTCCACCTCGTTCACCATCGTTCTCCATGTGACCTTTCCACTCCTTAACAAGTCCTTGTCCTGCACTGGCTGTCCCGCCTCGTACATCCCAGCGGCGAACAACACCATCGTTGCCACAACTCGTTAGCAGGTGAGCGCGCGAGTTTGCTGTGCCTAGAGGGGTCTTGGCAAACTCTACCTTGATCACTGCGTGGGAGACTTCGTCGGCTGGGATTGCATGTGAGTCCTTGATGAGTCTCCGTACGGCAAAGGACTTGGCGGCGTCAAAGATGGCTATCGAGCCATCCACGCTTCCGGCAGCGAGAAGTGTGAGAGGTGGCTGAGAGAAGTCTAGTGTCTCTACTCCATCGGTTTGCGCAGCGAAAGCAGATAGGATCTGTCCGTATGCGCTCTGAGTTGCAGGTTTGGCTTTTCCTGCCGGCGCTTTCGATCCAGTGGCTTGGTTGCTTGCAGAGAGACGAGGAAGCGAGATGATTCTGATGTTTCCAAATGCTCCTCCGACTGCCACGATCCCCCCACCAGGCGAGATAGCAGCGGAATACAGCCCTCCATCGACCTTGAAGCGTTCGTCATCGGCTGTAAGTTGAATTATGGCTTGGCTACCGTTTGGATCCGATACACCTGCTGCAGCTGCTTCGCCAAACACGTCCCAGACATAGAGAGAACTTGCTTCGTCTACTGTGGCAAGCAGCTGGCCACCTGGAGTCCAAGCACCAGCTGTGCAAGGCGATTGGTGGAGATAGAAGCATTGGATCATGTTCAGGTTTTGGCCATCGATACTGTAGATCCATACACTTCCATCTGCAGCTCCCAGGGCGATCGTGTTGGCGTACTGTTCGTTTGTCGAGGGGCAAGGCTGAATCCAGGTAATATCGTCAACTTCCTTCGCAGAAGCTACTAATCGAGACTGCGGTGATTGTGCTGTTGGTGTGGTATATACGTTCAAGGTACCTCCTGCTGTGCCTGTGGCAATGAAATCGCCCTTGGGTAGTGTGAATGTAATGGCATTGACTGTCTCGTCTTGCGGCCCCAGCTTTGCAACAACTTGCTGGCTTTGTCTTTCTCGTGGCTGTGGATTCGTCTCGTAACTCGCGGGCAGTACTGGTCCTGGCTCCGGTGTGGCATCCCAGACATATGCTGTGTCGTCTCCTCCGCCTGTTGCGACAATCTCTGGCCGCGTAGGGTGTTGTGCTATACAGTAGACGCTGTCCTTGTGCGCGTCAAAATGAGCGACACTGTCGTTCTGCAGCTGTATCGTCTGTTGCACATCGCCAGGCCCTTCGTCTTCACCTTCACCCTCCGAGTCCATTGCCGCATCTCCATCGTCTTCCACTACTTCTTCCGCCTCGTTTGGGTCCAGCATCGCCTCATCTTCTTCCTCTTCTTCTCGGTGATCTCTCTGATTTGCCATTTTTGTGCAATCTCTTCAATTTCAGTGCTCGAGTGATGGAGGTTTGTCAGAGGCAAGACTCGGTATATGTCTCCTTCGCTCTGCTTTGAAATCGATACTGTACTGTATGAGCTCCAGTCGAAATTTCTGGGCGATGTCATGCTTTAGTAATCCGCCAAGCGCGTACTGTACGACTCACTTGCCCCTCACCGCCGTGTTCACATAGTCTATCATTTTTCATCAGCATCTTCTCCTAAGAGCATCTTCCATCCCATAGCAGTGATGCGTGACTCACAGCGTAGTTAACCTAGGGAGAGAACGCTGAGAAGTCATGAGCTTCGCCCGCCGACAAGCTCTTCTGGTCAAGCTCCAACACATGCCTCAGAGCTGTACCATTGCGATGTAAAGAAGGTCGCCCTCAGTTCCAAGAACGCTCGTAGGCAGGTACAATTGCCTTGCTATTGCCTTACTGCAGACGTGCTCGGGCGGCCTCTTTCTCCATTGGTCGCAGATGCCGCAGACGAAGATCGGTCCAAAACAACTATCAGTGAGGCCCAGATTGGTAGCGAGCCCGAAATCCGTCAGCTCTACCGCCAAGACATCTCCAAGCCGTGGAAGGACTGGAAGGAGGGAGAAGATCCTGATATTGGCAAGCATTCGGAGAGCCTGAAGTACGCTCTTGTGGTTCGTAGAGAACGCAGTCGGGAAATGGACGAAGGCCTATCTTTGCACTCGATCACCATACAGAGCCCAGTACTCCGCAAGCTTCTTGACGAGGTCTTCGAAGGCTATACCGGTCTTTCTACCAAAACCAAGAATCTGACTTTCAAAGAGCCTTTCCACGAGTTCGTCCATTGTTGGGACAAGTACGAAAATGTCCGAAAGCAAAGTGGCAGTGACGCAAAGCAACAGCAGCTCCTGGGTCTGCTGACCAGTGTTCTGGACCCGGACATTCGACCTTTGCTTGATCGAAAGCAAGACATCATACGAGAGAAAAGAGCTCAATTCGATGATGTGTGGTCGATATTCACGCCAGATATCGAGATATGCATGCGCACATCAATGGGATATCGAGTCTACCAGCTGGAAAGCAGCCAATTCCAGTGGGATCAAGGCACTGTAACATTTGTTCTCACTTGCCGCAACATCAGCTACAATGGCAAGATCTTTGGATTTCAAACCACCATGCTTGGCATTGAAAGCTACGAAGGACTCAAGGCTCTGGAGGATCTGGAAGTACTACCACTGTATCTACACTCAGAGCAAGAAGATATCATCAGCCAGACCACTGCGAGGGGCAAGAACTTTGTGGATCTGCAAGGCTGGCACTACAAATCATACCAAGGAATCGTAACACCAGCAGACAATAGACGAAGGCCACGCAAGGTGAGCTTGAGATTGGTTGGCTCGTGACGAGAAAATGCTTATCTGAAAGTAGATTGACAGTGGACGCATTGTCGTAGATCCCGACATGTATGCTTCCCAACAGGGTGATAGTGATAGATTAACCCCTCTTCACGCCGAGCCAGAACCAGGGTCGCTTCCACCTCCGCCACCCTTTGATGACCCATTTGCATACCCTGGAGACCACCACATGAACTCGCGACCACGTACGAAACGTAGATCGTCCAGCGTCAAGGTTGAGAACGCCAAGGACCATCCAGGGCGACTCGAAGAGCACCAGTATCGACTATGCACTTCCATCGTGAAAGGGTACGATATGACGTCTAAGCAATGGGCCATGTTCAACGTCAACGGCATCTCCGAGATCAAGTTCAGCACAGCAGCTTTCAGACGCCTTGTATTGCCCCACGACTACAAAGAGCTTATCCTCGCTTTCGTAGACAGCCATCTGAACAAGGAGGACGAGTTCGACGACATTATCGAAGGCAAAGGCAGAGGCATGATCGTACTTCTGCATGGATCACCTGGTCTTGGCAAGACACTAACTGCAGAGGCTGTGGCAGAAGAGATGAAAGTGCCACTCTATGCTATGAGTGCTGGTCAATTGGGCTTTGATGTCGAGACAATGGAGTACGCACTCCAAGATGTGCTCGATATCTGCGCTAAGTGGGGCGCAGTCTTGTTGTTGGATGAGGCCGATGTGTTTCTCGAGCAACGACAACTGACGGATCTTCAGCGCAATCGGCTTGTATCGAGTAAGTCCGTCTACCTCCCATGAAATCAACTTATGCTAACATCACTCGCAGTCTTCCTCCGTGTCCTCGAATACTATCCCGGCTGCCTTTTCCTGACCACAAACCGTGTCAACACCTTCGACCTCGCCTTCAAATCTCGCATCGACCTCTCCATCGACTACCCAAAGCTCGACTTCCACGCCCTTCGCCATATCTGGAACACTTTCGTGCGTGCATCCGAGGATTTTCCTCAACATCATAGCAGCATCACAGATGATGAGCTGTTTGATCTAGCCTAGCTAGACCTTAATGGCCGCGAAGTGAAGAACCTGGTCAAAACAGGACGATTACTGGCGAAGAGGAAGGGCGAGTCGCTGGGTATGACGCATTTGCTGAGTGTGTTCAGTGTGCAGAGAGGACTTCCTGGTGATGGGTCGGCGTTCAGACTTGCTGTACCAGACTGGTTCCAGTCTATGCTAGGCAAGGTGGTCGTGCAGACTACGATGCGCGTGAGGCGCGGCATCAGCTTCAATTGAGAAGCTATTGGGCAATTCATGAGTAGAATATATCGCTGTATCCAGCTGCAGTGCTTCTGCTGATCATAATCTATGCTGGTAGACCAAAACCAGTACTTCAAAGCCAGTGACTGTCATGATCATGAGTGTGGATTACCCAGGATTGGCCCTTCTCGCTTCTGCTTTGTGGACGTCTCGCGCAGCAGCCGGTCTATCTCGTCAATGCCATCGTCTTTTGACTCATCTGTAGTCCTTGTATCGGCTGCCGCGTAGTGATCACCGCGATGGAGCTGCATAGTTGGTGGCACTGATGAAGAGCCATCCTCCGGTCTAGCTGAGTTCTGTGGGACGTCTTGTTCCACTTCTGGTCTCGAATCGGATCGCTGATCACTGCCGGTGTCCTCCAGGGCGTCCTCATTTACATGCTGTGTCACAATGCCGTTCAGATTGCCATCTTTGGCGGCATTTCCTTGCTCTTCGTCTTGTGCCAAGGCTTGCTCAAGCTTCTCACCCCATAGCAGAGTGAAGTTCACATTGAAGTACACATCCCCAGTCTTACGGTTCTTGAACACGTATCTGAGACAGTGCGTCTTCTCGCCAATATACTTGATGACCTTGAGACTGAAACCAGGTAATTTGAGAGCAAAGTTCGCAAAGTCGAGGTAAGGGTTGTAGAAATCTCCTTGGTACAGTCGCCCCTTCTTGAAAACGAAGTTCTTTCTGTTCTCCTCACTCAAGAAGAACTTTCTTCGCTTCTCATTGTTTTCAGGCAGTCCAAGTGCCTCTCGTACGTCGGTTCCACTCCCATCGGCACCTTCCGTCAGCACTCCGGGCGCAGGAAAGTCCGCATCCTCAGCATACTCGTCGCCAATGCGTAGTGCGAACCAGCAAGATAGCGATGGTCCATATAACCATGGCTCATCAGCGTATACATCGCAAGCGAGACCAGGATCGATGAACTCTTTGACGATTCGGAAAGCCGTATTGAACCCGGGCGGGAGTCTGTCTCGAACAGGATGATCCAGGTCGTTTCCCCAGACTGTATCGACACTCGTAAGATCTTGCTTAGGTACAAAAGAGAAGCCGAGTGAGTACTGATCTTTTTGATGTATGGGACTTTCGAAGTAATCTGATGTTGAAGGCGAAGAGGAAGGTAGTCCACGAAATCCTTTGACGCGAACATTTATCTTGGCTCGGAGGAACTCGTTCTCGATGTATGTAGCTTCGCCTGTGTTGACCTTCACGCTTTTATGTTGGCTTTGGTCATAAGAAGGTCCTGCGGTCACCAAAAGCTTATATTGCTCTGCTTCCTCACTTGTGGCTGCACTGGAAGTCGTTGAGCTTGCAAGGCCAGCGACCTTAGATTTCAGAGCGGACGCCATGGACCTGAATATGTTAGTCTATTTGCGACAGAGCTTGTAAAAGGTGTATAAGGGCAGGATTGAAATGAGGTTTTACCACATTTCGTTGTTTGCTGCCCACGCCAGATAGTGGGGTGACGTGACGTCGGAAGGTGACCCGTCGAAGTTCTGGTTCAGCCAAGGTGACAGCTCAGAGCTCGCTGACTGGCCTTGCGCGTACCACTGCCAAATCGTTGGCGTGTCAAGTGTCAATGTGTGCGCATATTCCAATCCAAGTCAAAACGTTGAATCTCTCGCTTGCTGTCCATTTGTACTTCACTTATATCGGGTGAGAATTTCGGCCAGAGTTTCGCCGAACGCGACGCCGCTTGAAGGACCTCTTGTGTTGACCAAGTGAGGCTTCCAGGGCGATATCTACTGCAGGAAGACGGGCATAACAAGCGGTCAGACACAATTGCTGGAAAAGTCGAGGACGAATGACGAAGCTCTGAGCATGTCATTGATATTGCCTTCTGTCGGTGAACGTCCATCTGCAGGCAGGTACGTATTCGTATTTCGGCACGAATCTGGCAGGCGCATTGCATCGTCATCTAGAACGGAAGGAGAGGTGGTCAACATAGCTTGCAGTCTTGTCCAACTTGTCCAAACAAAGCTCCGCCACTTTACAGCTCCGTCTCACGTGTCAGCTCGCCAGCCACTATTGAACATTGCCAACAGGTACTCTCCTTGACAAGGTATATCGCTATGGCGACCGGACGGGAAAAACGCAACCTACAAGATGTAGCAATCTCCTAAGGGTTGAGACCGGAAGCTTGGCCACGCAATCGCCCCACAAAGTTGCGATGTTCTTTTTGGCTTCTACCAGGAAGATGCTCTCGAGTACGTGACGTGCTCTGCTTGTGACAACTCGCGATACCCCGATTGACTTCATGCGAGCTTACCAGCTCAATCGGTAAGTTAAGGGCAGACAAGGTGTCAGCTGGAAACAAGCGTGGCAGGAGCGAACATTCCTCCAGCCCCATCACTTGTTGATATACGGCCGAGAATCCAGGCTGACTGAATGCGTCAAATGATGCCGTGGCGAGACTCTCATCTTCGCTGTACTCTCGTAAGTCGGCGAGTGTCCAGAAGTGCCACGATCGTGTTATCGGTTCCTCTTTCGCTTCAGTGCATTCCAGCCAGTCCCATGTCTGAGAAGAGCTGAAAGTTGCAGACAAACCTCGCTCCGCGGCGAATCATCCAATATCTGGGTCGCTGTTAGTTTTCAAAACGCCGTGCTTCGCCCGCTGGTGGAAATGGTCACAAAGCCTCACATCTTTATACTTCTTTGATACAGCATGTCTCTGGATGGTGCACTGGATTCTTGTCGTTGCAGACATCCCTGGTAAGCAGGAGACGAGGTGAGTGTGGCGGCTTCCGGTCGGCAGTCAATGGAGGCGTGATCGGACTCTTGTGATCCACCTCTATAGTCCTTCACTCCTGATCATTACGGCCGCAATGTGAGGCAAGCAGCACACGGCGGAGTATCTTGATTACACTTGAACGTTTTGAGGACCAGCCATTGATCCTGGAAGGGCCAATAGATGCTGAAGCGCCTATAATGAAGATGAAGGCGCGTGGCCAGAGACCGAAACCACCTTTGGCATGCACGCGCACAATCTCATGGAAGACTGTAAGAAGGAGTCGCTGGCGTGTCTCCTAGCTTTCAGGGTGCTCGTGGGCACAATCTGAACCTTTCCCGGTGATTGGTCTTGCGTCGGCAATGGTTATCCAGAGGCTCCAATGCAGAGCATGCAGGAACGAAGAGGGACTTTGCACTGCCTCTTTCAATCAGGTTTCTTTGCAATTCAAGGCTCTCCAAACGCCACTTGAAGTTCAGGGACTTTGCTGGATAGACGAAATACAAATAACTTAGTTGTCACGCCTGTCAACGGCTCCTGCTTGGGAACGACGGCGTTTCGAATCTCGTACGCTCCGCACTGAGGCGTTGAAGCTCTTCCAGGTATCCTGGCTAGTTTTCTGACATCCGAGACATCTAGCACGAGCACACTTCGATACTAGCCCTCCTGGCTATGCGCGCGTCAATCATGCGTTAGTGGTATGCATGCCGCTGACTTCGTCAGACTGATCGATAGCTCACGCAGCTAGATGCACAGTGACTGAAGGCACATTGCCGGCTTCTCCCCGTACCACAGCTGCCAGGCAAGAAGCCGATGAAAGACCAGCACTCCAGGACAATCTCGCGGTGCTGCATTTGAGTGATAGTTGGCTGTTGAAAGCCCTGAGCGTGGTGCCAGCTGGGTGTGATGCCGGTGCTGAGGAGATCGGCGTGGCATACTGATGGCTGGCCTTGCCGAGGGCGCTCTTGGTCGCCATCTGGGTCGAACAATACTGTTCGACATCGCGGCGGCTAGCTGTTGAACGAAAAACGAGTCGATCTGGTCCGTTCAGTACATGAATCCATAAGGCTAGCCATCATGCTTCGGGCAGCTACTCGCCATGAGGCCGAGGAAAGGTCCAACATTGGTATTTTTGGCGAAGGAGCGCGGCAGCGGTGTACGGTAGACACACGCGATTCTTGTGTCTCTGAATCGTCCATCGCGCGGCTGCTCATACAGGCATTCGACGTCGACGACCAGCCACAAGCGGCGCACGCGCTGGCGGTAGAGTGAGATGAAGTGGAGAGAGAGGCAAAGCAGAGAGTCGTGGCAAGTGGCAGAGTCGCGTGTTTTCGATCTGTCCGAAAATAGAAGACAGCGCGTGGAAATGTCAGACTTTCGGCCACGCTTCCGAGGAAGAGTCGTGTACGTCGTGTGGCTATCGTGGGCTTTCGCTCGAAGCTTTTGAGACAGTTTGTCACACCAACACATCTCATCATCGAAAGGGAATACTCACAAGACTATCATCATCGATACTTCAAAAAGCTTCACGCCTTCAGATTCCATGAGTATCGCATGAAGTGGTGGCCGTATGACAGCCGCAGCTGTTGCGTCGGTTCCATATTTTTAGTGCCTTGTCGCCGCGAAAGGCTGACGAGTACACGAACGAAACGCTCATCCGTCTTTGCACTGCCCAGAAAGTGAGGTTAGATCACTGTCTTGAGGCAAGATGTCTCTGAGGTCTCGCACTTTGGTAAGAACCATCTATCATACCTTCTCTTCCTGGTACGATTTAACTTTTTCATTGGTCATATTGCTTTTGTCACTCGTTTGTACAGCACAGCATCAAAAGAACAGCTTCCAGTCCTTCGTTAGCACAGAGCACCAGCAAACCTGGGGCGACAGTCGTCATGTTCTCAAGCTCGATACAGTATATCCTGCTCGCTGTGGCAGCGTTGGGCCTGGTATCCGCACAAACAGCGTGCAACAATAGCCCCGACCTATGCTCCAGATCATATGACAACATCACATACCTTGGGGCCCATGATAGTCCTTTCCTTCGCGATTCGTCGACCGGCTTCTCAACTTCTGGCAACCAATTCTACAACACTACGAGACAACTGGCTGCTGGAGTCAGGCTGGTAACAGCACAGATTCAGAACCCTAGCGACTCAACCGCGCTTCATGTATGTCATACAAGCTGTAGTCTGCTCGATGCCGGAACTCTGGAAAGCTGGTTAGCAGAGATCAAAACGTGGATGGATTCAAACCCGGACGAGGTAGTCACGATCCTGATCGTGAATGGTGCCAGTGCCACTGCGAGCGAGATCGCAGCAGCCTACACATCGTCTGGCATGGACTCGTATGCGTATACTCCGACGAATACCACGGCGCACAGCGGCTGGCCAACCCTACAGACACTCATCAGCGCGGGCACACGAGCCATGAACTTCATAGCAGATCTCACCGACAATACAGATGCTACTTACCTGATGAACGAATTCACGTACATCTTCGAAAATGATTACGACAACTCTTCGCCGTCCGACTTCTCTTGCAACGTCAACCGTCCGACAAATCTTGCAAATCAGACTGCGACGGCCATCTCGGCGGGCTATATGTCTCTCATGAACCATTTCTTGTATGAGAACCAGTTGTTTGGTGAGCTGAATCGTTGACTCCCAGAACTTGATCAAGCACTAACTTTGATCAGGAATTCAATCTCCAAATGAAACATACTCGCCAGTTACCAATTCTGCATCAAGTGGTGTTGGTACACTTGGCTCCGCAGCAGCAGATTGCACTGCTTCGTATGGGAAAGCACCCACGTTTCTGCTTGTAGATTTCTTCAACGTGGGACCCGCGATCACAGTGGCAGATTCGCCCAATGGCATCACAGCCACGGGCAGAACGACAGTGCCAACAGCTCTCTTGAGCGAGACTTCTGGAGGGCTGATGGCTATACCTAGAACATCGACAGTTTGCTTGGGCCTCAGTGTGGGCTTGCTTGGATTAAGTTTGTTGTAGGACAGTGACTTGTAATGACTTGACGAGCGGTACGAATTGATCAATGATTATGTGCATAGCGTTGGGGTCTTTGAGCAGCGGTCAGCTGGTTGGTGATACAGACATCGGTAGATCAGAGGGAACTTCCAATCCTTGCTTTTCCAGAATCCAAAGAATGTAGTTCGAGACACTGATACACAGGCTCAGACCGCCATATGGCAATACAAGTTGGGCGTCCATGATATTGCACCCGACACGAGCTCGAAAGTTTCAGTTTCGGGCCATTGTGTTGGAAGTATCACATGTGACCTGACATATGATGGTCCGTCGGTAACGTATCAAGTGCAGAGTGAGGCTTGAGGCTCCGATAGTGCTCCTGTCACTCGAGCGAACCCCTCGTATCGGCGTCTGCGGGTAATATAAGGGTGTTGTTCCGGTGGCATCTCATTGGGTTCACCTTCTCCTGAAGTTGCTCCTTGCCTGCTTGCACTCCCACAACGTAACATGCTCGTCGACCAATGCTGCCATCAATGACAAGGCTTGACGTGTGACGAATGCTGAAGTAGGTGGTGTTGCTGTCTCACAGAGAACCTGGTATGAGCTTCCAGAGCCGCGATGGTGGGATTGCTGCATTGCAGCGGACCAGTCGGGTAGAAGAAGAATATTGTTTCCCTGGTCCTTGGGCTATTCCTCTCTTCCACTTGTCACAAGATCAACCCATCCGAACCAAGATGGCAGAACCCATGTGTCGCGGTCCGTACGCATGTCAGTTGCAGTTGCATTGCATGCCACCAAAGTGGAGCATAGATTAATCTGTTTTCGTCCCCAGCGCCGGTCTTGCGCGAAAGGAGAAAACGCACAATCGGGCGCCTGGCTAGAGATGCGTTGAGTCTCCCTGGTCGACATTGCTCTCTGCTAGCCCGGGAACTTGCAGCAAGCTGGTTGCAGCAGCAGAGCTGTATTGCATCGTACATGACGTGCACTATATGGCAGCATAGATAGATTGTCAGGCAGCAAAGCAGAAGTGTTCTTTTCAGCCACATTTGCACACAACATAGTCGAGCCGTAGCATTCTCGTATCCATTGCTCTGGAGTTCCAGGAACACACACAAACATCTCGCAGATGCTCGGTCGAGATCTTGTTGGTGGGAACGCCTGCGGAATGGACCCAGCTGCTCGTCAAGCTGAATGCCTGTGGCCATCACCTCGATCTCCCATGACCTGCCCAGATGTGTGCCAAGTGCACTACAGGGCCGCACAAAGTGACTTGCCACGTTCTCGACAACCGCCGCAGGGAGGCGGCGAAGGGGATCCGTCGAAGGCAGGACAGCGGATACAGAAGACAGAATACGTGCAAGCAGCCATGGTTCTGATCGTGATAAGGCTCGATGCATCATCGAAGCCGTGAGCGCTGGATGGACTGGTCCGTGGTGTTGGGAGTGCGACATCTGCCATCCTTGCTGCCAATCCTGCAATCCTGGGAGCAGCACCGACGACAGGCCGTGGTCACACAGCGCAACACCAAAAGGCGGCGTGTCTGAGATCGCCATGCCGACCTCAAACCAATCTACGCCGCATTGTGCGGGTTGCATACCTGGCCAGTCATCGGACGCTTCCATACACCTCCTCTGCCACTGCCGACCTGTCAGGCACGCCGTACGCGTTGTGTCCTGTCAACAGCATTTAGCGCCCACGACCAAGTCATCTTACACATCACCTCTTCCAGACCTCCACATCCTCCGAGAGCCGGTAGCTGGGAAGAAAGGGAGAAGAGGAGAGGTCTCGTCACCACCACACCGCGTGCTGACGGCGAGTCCGACGAAGCGACACAGCGGCAAGGGCGGCTATCGAGAACACCGCACACAGACCCATGTAGATATATATCTAGCACGGTCGTCTGCATTGTTACGCATGAACCCTGCGGGGTGTCAAACTCCCACCAGTGTTCCGACTGTTGATGAGCATGTCACCGCCGTGTGTGGCTTTTGCTGTGGTCGACAAGGGCAGTAGTGAACCTGCACGCTGCTGGTGGGGCAATGAATGAACGACGGGCTCGTGATGATATTGTCTATCTCGGGCTCGTGATGATATTGTCTATCTTCAACGCTGCGAGGAAGTGGAGTAGTGTTCATCAGCGCGCTTGCGAGGCTGCTGTGTATTAAGTGGGGCGTCGTCAAAAGGTCGAGTCCACACGCCCGGCTGATGATGTGCGCGGATATGCGGACCATGTGGGCTCGCTTCTCATCGGTCGGGGCTATCGGTCTCATCGTGTGGGACGTCAGACCTCACGGTTCGGCAATCTGCAACGCGCTGCGTTTATTGGCGAAGTTCCATGTCTTCTCGATAAATTACGCGCAGCTGGACTAACAAGCTTCTTGATTAATGGAAATCATCAAGGCCGAGAGAGCGAGCGAGAGAGGGACTTCATTCTCGCCGCGTGCGCGTGGTGCTGCTGCTCACACTTGGGTAGCCAGCAGCTGCACGACTCATGCCGTCGAATCACGACGGTACCGAAACTGGGTGCTTCGCTAGCTGTGCGGTAGCAGAAGCTCGCGATCACTCCCTTGTCTCTTCTCATCGTCTACTGCAGTACGATTCAATTGACAGGCCGAAGATAGATGGCTTCTCGAGACGGATGGAGAGCATTCGAATTCAGTCGGCTGTCGTGGCGAAAGGCGATCAGCACCACTTGCAGCCACACTTTGAAGGACACGGCCTGATCGCTGTCAGTGAATTAAGGTTAGGCTCAGAGATCCGTCTGCGATGGTTCTAGTAAGGATAGCGCAGCAGAAACTGGGTATCGTGGTCAATTGCGAGTCTCATGGAGTCGCCATCAGCCACGGCACAGCACACCTCTCACATTCTTGCTGTCGCTCACACAAACAAACGATGATCATCAAGCGGGACCCTGGGATGCTCGGGAGGTATGCTACTGGCTTGCACATTGCACTATCCAGTATAATGCCTTTGCAATACCCCAACTTGGCCATAGCCAGCACAGTGGTTCCGTTGCCTACGATGAGAGCCCGAGCGTGTGTCAAAAAACTCACTTGTCTGGTTCAGGAATCAGCGTATGACGCCCAGTCGCTGCATGGTACAAGCGCCATGCGGGCCGTCTAGTTGGAGCTGGGAGCTGGGTCTCGTCCGGCATCAACAAGGATACGCACGGGATCCAGGAGCACTGTAGGCTATCTCGGTATCCTTGGAAATCTGCACCCTTGCCTGCATTATTTGCGCAATGTTTCGTGGCCGCATGAGTGCTACGAGGAAAGTCCGTCAGATACATCCTGGACCCGCCCGTAACTTCATGCACGCTCGACGCCATTACATCGGGTCTTGGTTCAGAGTCGACAGGCCTTGAGCAGGAGAACCTGTCCCGTTGTGTGCTCCCAGTCGAGTCCCGCACGAGGATCAATTATTAACGACAACCCTTGCCATCCAAGTCCTGTGTCGAGAGTTCTCCTCCTTATTAATAAGAGTGGGCGAAGCGCTTGCCGGAGAACGATCGCAGCAACCTTGAGGCTGGAGACTCTGGGCTAACTCGAATGACCTGATCTGCTGTTCAAAAGGCTCCCGGCAGCGCCTCTTTCATTCTTGGCTACCGATTTGTCAATACAACCGCATGTCACATCGGGCACCGCGATTGTCTTCACCCTTCACAACGTCTATCAGCACCACATCGACACTCTATCAACAGCCTGTTTCTCAACAAGTCCTTGCGACAACACCTTCAGAGTTGCAGGGTACAATAGTACGCGTCTTACATCATGGAGAGCCTTACGTTAAACGATGGCACGCCATACCAACGACACTACCAGCCGAGAGATCAAAGATATCGATCACCACGTCTACCGACTCCAGACACATCAAGAAGTAGCAGAGAGACCTTGGTGAACCCGTACGACAATGGCTCATTCGCACGACCAACTTCTGGAGAAAGGTCTTTGGGCATACCTAACGGACCAACTCACTACCGGCGCGACAGTCGGAATACGGCTGCACCACATTCACCTCCATATCAGAATGGCGAGGGGCAGAAGCCGTCGTTGCCACCACTAAAGACAGTATGTGGACTGCCAGTATGTAATGTGAGATTGAGCGCTGACGTGATTAGGTGCTTGGAAACAGCATTTCGAGTCCTCCCAGAACTCCCAGCCCAGGTGAAAGTCCAGGTCAACTAGCTCCTCGCGAGCCTTCCTATATTACATCAACGTACAAGCCGCCATCACTCTACCCGAACAAGAAGCAACGCATTGAGTCGGGCTACCCAGATGTCGCAGCCGCCGGGCCACGCTTCGCACCATCGTCCACTCTTGAGCCGACCATGTCTGCTCATTCCATGCGTTCCAGCCAGCAGTTCCCGCCGATGGAAAGCATTGATACTCGTCGAGCGAATGCACAGTCGGCAAGCAGCCCACCTTATGGGTCTCAGCATCCAGCCAGTAAATCCAACACCGGCCGCCCTTACGACAATCCAGCAAGCCACTACCAAACCCCAGAGCAGACTCCCACAACGGCCATGCTTGAGCCTTCCTTTCCACGCGTCAATCCATTCACGGGCACTGCACCAGATCCATTTGCGAGACAAATGCGAGACAGCTTTGGGCAATCTAGCGACCGGCCAAGCTCCCGCAGGTCATCCGTGAGCAGCTATGGCATGTACCCACCACGGCCATTCGAACGAGAACAACAAAGACCTGGCCATTACCCGCCAGGAGCACATCCTGTGCGAGACGGATACGCAGACCCACGAGACAGTATCAGATATGGACGGCCAGAAGAGCACCAGACTCGACAACTCGGCTTTCCGCCACATCCCTACCACAGCAGCGTTCCTGCATTCTTTATGCCCAGTCATTACGAGTATCAGCACGGCAAGGCGCGCAAACGAAGCAACTTGCCCAAACAATCGACAGAGATTATGAAGACTTGGTTCGATCAGGTATGTGCGTCGAGATGAGAGCAGGAGATCACTCGCTAACAATGGGCCAGAACATAGCAAACCCATACCCCAGTGAAGAGCAGAAGGCTATCTTCTCCAATGTAAGTCATACACACCAGACTCTTTCTCGACGACCCCAAGCTCACATTCACAGGCGACTGGCATCAGTATGACTCAAGTGAGCAACTGGTTTATCAACCACCGCCGACGGTGTCCAGAGCTACGCGACAAGCGCGAGAAGAGCCGCGGCGGTGGACGCGACTGCGACATTTGAAACAAATCTTCTTCACTGCAATGTATTTTTACCTACAAAAGCTTCGATGTTTCATGAAATAGGGTACAGGAAGGAACGGATCAGGAACACACCGATTCATGACGGATGGCGCAATGAATGACACACATAGAAGATCACAGAACAAGATGAATGATACAGTACGAAAGATGATGCGACAGGGGAAATGGCATCGTCGTCTGGAGAGATAATTACAGGATCAATGACAGGAGCTCAGTCAACAATGACAACGATCCATTCACACCAGCCATGACCATGTCTCCAGCATTCACTATCGCCTATCTACACTTGTCTAGGAAAGACGTCCGTGGACAGAACCTTGCCATCGCCTTTGCACCTTCTTTCACAAAAGCAGTCATCCCGCTCGGCAGTCTGTTACGTGTAAGTTGCACCAAACGAGAGTATCTTGAAGTTCCTGCAAAACCATGGAAGCTGGCTAGCCAGTCTGGACTCTGGACTCAACAACTCAAACAGAAAGGCTTCATCGAAAAAGGCAGTCGCTATAGGGGCCTTTCTGTTTTGGTAGCTGTCAATCTAGGACATGCCTATCTTCCAAGTTTCAGCTCACGAATTCAAGAAAACCCTCAGCAGCCTTTGGCAAATGCGGACGCCCCGTTCCTTTGTGGCACCCGCCTGTGGTCCTGCCACTCGGTGAGATTTGGTGATCACTCATCAGAAAATACGGCCGTTTAAGCCTTAGCCGGAAGCCATCGCTTCCTTCGAGACCGCTACTGGTCGGCGTGGAAAGTCTGTATGCTTTTAGTGCCGCTGTCATTCAATCTCGGCGAGTGTCGATCACATGTAGCTTCGGAGCTTGTTCCTAGCTATAAGGTATGTGCCGTACCAGTGGACATCTGTCCATAACCAGATGTGATATGCATGTTCTGGGCCTTCAGCTGTGAGAAAGTAGGGCATGCGGTGTGCGTGGCTCAGCATACATCTCATAGTAGTCGGAGGTTGAATTAGTGTTGTCTCAATTGCTTTTCCCTTACCAGGTGTGACCCATTGACCAGGTTGAACGTGGAAAGATATCCACATCACACGAGGCTTTTTGAACGGGGAAGAATGCGAGGTAGGCATTTTCTTACAGCCATGATTCGTCGTCCCTTCAAAGCCTGTCACACGCATGTTGGGCTCGAAGAACCGATGAGGAGCTGCCGCTGCCAGGCAATGCTGGTTGACTTTGAACTCTGCTCGCGATTCGTGCTGGCGCGAGCTCTGCTGCAAGTCATCAACCTTGTCTCTTCTGCTGTCTGCCATTCGAGTGTATCACTCTTGCTTTGGTGACTTTGTGATGAACCGTTCTTGGGATTTTTTGATGGTATCACGATGTCTTCCGGTGAGCCTTGGTGATGATCTGAGAAGGACGACCTCACTCCACGGTACGGCACGCGAAGGAAAGGAACCAGAACGTCGGAACACGATACACGATACACGATACACGATGTGGTCCATGTGGCTGAGGTGATGAGATCGAGATGAAATTCGTCATATCGGATCTTCGGGATCTGCCTCTTCTCTTCTCTGCAGGCGTCTTCCACTCCACAAACATCATCCACAAAACATACCAATCTATAGACAACATGATGTACCATATTCTGTACAGGGACGACAATATGCGAGGACGTTCAACTCAGCGAGAAGCTGAGACTGGGCCTCTCTGCGACACGCTCAATTTCATGCTACCATAGTGCTACAATTGCTATCAAGGCAAGATGTACCCAGCCTGAAGGCCTAGAGTCCATCCTTATACCAGAACTCGAGTAACCACTCTCTTGAGTTGGAGTGGCACTGCGTGTGGCAGTAGTAGTCTTAGTCGCACTCTGCAAGGACTGAATGGCGCTCTCAAGCCCTTCAAAACCTTCGGTGAGATTCGTCAATCCTCTCTGCACCCTGGTGACTTCTGCGTCCAGCTGGTTGACTTGTACAGTGATGTTATCGATATCAGATGTATATCGTAAAGCCTGAGACGTGTTAGGCTGCATCGTTTCATTCCCTTAGAGGACGTCCTTACCTGAACGGCAGTCGTATTTGCCGCATTGGCAACATCGTTGGCTTCTGCAGCATTTTGGAAAGTTCTCTGGGCAAGTCCATGATCGCGAGCAACCAAGATAATCTGTGCTGTCACCATGGCAAGGATAGCAACAGCGCAAAATGTTTGTACGGCATTCCACCACTGCTTCGCGAATTTCCCATCTTGGTCTCGCGCGACATTCTGCTCCTCTGCCGGCCCATCGTCAAACAAGAGACTCATGAAGAATGCCATGGAGAGTATGGAGTTCAAGTTGTGATGGTACAAGGAAGCTGTGCAGAGCAAATCCCAAAGCGCGCTGAAAATGACCTCAGCATGATCAGGCTGAGGGATTCGTGCACCACGCCACCTTTGCGAACCACCTACACTAATGCCATTGGCTAGATAAACCATTATGCTCATGTTACGCAGCTGTTCAATCACAGCCCTCTGATGGTGCGCCCCATGACTTTAGTTCAATATACTACTTCATGGTCGGCCTCAGCTTCGATTTCGGGCTGAACTGCGCCATGGCCTCTTTACTACGGCCTCAGCCTCCTTGTCTGTATCTACTAGATGGCAAAGATGGACCTCGCGTCTAGTATCACACTCAAAGCAGGATGGCTCAACAAAGACATCAGCAGCGTGGCTTCAAGTACGAAGAGCTACAGTCGCAGCATGAGTTCCGACTTTTGCGACTGCGCGGTGGAATAGGCGATCGTATTGTCTGCTCCATTGAGCACTACGACCTGGACCCGAACAGCTGTCCGACGTACAATGCTGTATCGTACACATGGGGCAACGGTGCCGAACGCTGCGAGATCTACCTAGACGATGGCTGCGTCATGAAGATACGCGCCAACTTGTGGAACGCACTCCAATCGATACGAGACAAAGAGACAGACACGTTGTTATGGATTGACGCCATATGTAAGTGCGAGGCCCAGTCTACGCTCCCTGCGCACGGTTACCTGATTGTCCCGCTGCTGGAGCGTCAAAGCACCGCAAGAGCCCCTATCGTCCAATATGCTTATATGCGTGCGATCGCCATAGGTATCGACCAAAGCTCAAACGTCGAAAAGAACCACCAAGTGCGCTTGATGGCTGAGATATACGCAAAGGCGAACATTGTGATAGCTTGGCTCGGAAGTCAAATCGACAGCACTGAATTAGCTTTCAACTATGTACAAAGCACTGCGACTGGCTTTACCGAAGCTGGACTTCACTCGGTACAAAAGCTCTGCGGTATGCGCTACTGGACAAGAAAGTGGATCATCCAAGAACTGGTGACTGCACACTCAGTAATGCTTCGGGCGGGACCTTCCGAGTGCTCAATGATCAAGTTTGAGAAGTTCTGCGGGCGACTCAAAGAAGCCAGAGAGGATCATGGACTTGCAAGACTCAGCGAGACTAGCAAAGGAATCGCGAAGAAGATCGCCGATAGTCCAGCATGGCCTATCGCACAACAGAGACTGGATTCGAGCCAAGTCCGGCAACCACGCCAATACCGCCTTCTTTATGAACTGATTGAGACATACCAGCAAAGTGAGTGCAAAGAATTGTGCGATCACGTCTATGCCCTTTCCAACTTGGCCGATTCACGCGAATATCTCGAGATCGACTACAACGCCACGCCTGTCCAGAGGTTTGTGTCAGTCTTGGACTTCGTGCACACACATGAGAGAATGGAGCCGGCCAAGACACTGGACTTTGCAAGACTACTTTTTCGCTTGTTCAAACTTTACCAGGTCGACTTCGCCCAGGATGATCCCTTATTAAGAGATAGCACATTGCTAGTACCTGTTACTGTTCTCGGCCCCATAGAGCTGCAGACAGAATCTCAGGGGTCAAGTGCAGTCCGGAAGTCGGTCGTTCCTTTTACTCTCATGCCTACCTATGGCTTCGACACATCGCAGGACACGTGGATTTCTACCGGAAGAACCGATATGTCTTTGGCATCAAGACCTACGCCAACCGCCAAGCTTCAATCATAGGTTGTGCGCATCTATACAATCATGCACCAGGTCGTGACAGTCTTGAGCCCTTGGAATGTGAGAAGCATGGGAGCATTCGACAAGGCGTACAACAGAACATTCACATGACCTTAGCCACGCTGCTGGAACTGGCACAGTTGGCCATGCGGTCAGATGGATTGCAGCTGACTGCGAGTCCGAACGAGGCAAGATCGCTCTCGACAGGCGCGGAAGCCACACAGAAAGCGAGAAACTTGCGTATAGATCACAGGGGCATGATGATCGTGATGTGCTGTAAGTAACCCCATGCCGTCCTTGAGATCGGCCTTGGGAGAGGCTAACAATCGAACAGGTTTCGTACTTGGTATCATGATTGGTATCATCGTCTACACAAGCAGGAGATAATGTTTTCAATGCCATCCAGCTTCTCCAGACATATATCGACGAGACCAATCGCGATATGTTCGGATAGTCATAAGATCATCTGTCATTAATAGGAGCTATAAAGAACACAGTTGAGTGATCTATGTTCTCGAGGCACTGGTCTTTCTTTTCTCAAAAACCCCAAGAACCAAATCTTTGCTCCCAACACAATTTGTTTAACACGCTACTGGCATGCCGTCGGCCATCCATAGCATCAACTGGTCGTTGCCGACATCACAAGCTGTCCGCAATACCCGTAATCTCATGCAAGAGGGGTAGCTCCACGCGAGAAGAGAGCTCCGACCCATTGAGTTTCGTTTCGCAGCAAGGGCGCACAAGCATTTCGTGGCTCTTTCTACACCACAGGGCGTAAAAAAGAGCTAGCTAGCTTCCAGGTTTTGACATATTGCTCATCTGTGACTGGCCCAGCTATACTTAAGAACATAGCTGTTGGTCTGCTCCCCAAGCAGTAAACATCCATTCAATCAATCAACCAACAATATGGCTTCTTCATACGTACCAGATGAACGCAGCAAAGCAGGAAGATTGCCGAAGAGAAGTGCGTATTACACACATCACATATCTTGTTGTTGCATGGATGAAGACTAACATTCTTTCCTTCCAGCTCAATATGATCAAGCGCTCGTGCACAATATCATGAACGAAACACCAATTCTCCACGTTTCATTCAATGCTCCTCCCAAAGAAGGACCTCAATTCCCAACAATTCTCCCAATGCTAGGCGCTGTCGCAACCTACTCCTCAGATGAAGAGCCGTCCCTCTACCTCCACGGCAGCTCAGTAGCGCGACTTTTCCGCCTTACAAATGGTTCCGAGATTCCACTTTGCGTCTGCGGAACTCTCTTGGACGGATATGTTCTAGCACTGGCGCCTTTCCATAATAGCTGTAATTATCGTTCTGCAGTTGTGTATGGCTATGGCTCCATTGTTGAGGACCCGGAAGAGGTGCAATTCGCTTTGCGTCTGATCACGAATAATTCTATACCTGATAGATGGGAGAATAGTCGTTCGCCTCCGACGAAAGCCGAAACCACCTCAACAGGTGTGTTGAAGGTGAGGATCGAAACTGCGAGTGCGAAAGTTCGAAATGGTGGACCTAGTGATGATAAAGCTGATCTCGAGAATTCTGAAGTGGTGGGCAAGACTTGGATTGGAGTAGTGCCGGCGTATACAGTCCTAGGGCAACCTATTGCGGGAGAGTTGAACCAAGTCAAGCAGGTTCCAGAGTACTTGGACGATTGGGTACAGGATGTGAACTCGATGAACGAGCAGAGGGCTGTTGATGCTGTTGACGCCGCCGGGTAGGGGGAATGTATCGTTGCGGTGCAGCGCCTGGCTTCGAGGTTGGACTTGGAAGGGTTTGCGACCCGCGTAGTGTGGATGAAGGTATGCGAAAAGGACTTGTCTTCCAAATGCGCTGCCTTCTGTGACCGCATCTATAAGATGCATTTGGCATAGGTCTCCGCTCTGCAATCGCTCTTGCATAAGCAACAACGTCGGCCCTGCCACCTCTCTTCTGACTGACACGTTTCTTTGTGCCGAAGAGTGCTACTAGTAGCTTAGAATGATTTTGAGGTTCATATAGTTTGGGGTCGAACTCGAAGAGTTGTCCATCCCATATAGCGTTGGCGTGTTGCAGGTATTGGGCTAGACCGAGCTTGTTGTTTTTCTTCGCTTCTTGGTTGATGCGTCTGGTACTGTAGGCTGGTCCGAATAATATCCACATGCGCAATTTCAGGACTCTTCGCACGAACGCTGGGCTGGTCTGCTGGCCGGAGTTATGAAGTCCGTTATCGTTGAGCCTTCTGAGCAAGAGGAGGCCGCACGCCCAAGGCTGACAGTCCTGTGCATCTGCGGCTTTCAGCTCGGTGAGCAATTTCTCTTCGGCTGCAGATCTGAAGCCCCATACTATCAGCGCCTGGCGCATATTGTCGCTGAATATTGTCCGGAGAGTCATGTTGGCTCTGACTTTCCGACCTGCTCGACGCTCGTTCTTGAAAACAGCTCTGGTCCAGTCCTGGTAGAAAAGGGCAAGCCAGTGTGTAAGTCGCTCCAGCTCCTCCCACTTCTTCAGCGTGCCAAATCTTTTCATATTTTCAATCCAAAGCCTTGCGCTGACCTGGACACCACGTTCTGCTGCATACATATATGCATTGGTCGTGAACTGTAAAGGAGGCACACCGAAATAAGTCTCCAGCATAGCTTGTGGTGGTGCTTTGCCAGGCTTCCGTTGCGGCAAGAGACGCTGATGCATCAGTGTGAGGCTTAGCGGCGTGGGTTTCATGCCAAGGGCCTGCATGTGCTTGACTGTGTTTGCGACAAGGCGATAATCACCATTTCCGATGTAATGCTGGAGAAGGCGATTCCACCCTCTCGCTTGGATTGTGCCTCCCTTGAGCGACAACCCGGTCAGCGTGAGCTGAGCCATGTTCAGTTCACCCCGTGCGAGGAAAGTCTTCAGCAGTCTCTCTTGTGTCTTCACATCCTCGAATGTGTCGGGATGTTGATCGCTGGCCAGCAAGGTATCGTACAAGGTGTAGGATCCCTCCTTTGCGAGCTTCAACAGCAACTGGCAGTACACAGAACCACTGATGACTATCTCGAGTCGTCGTACAGCCATCATTTGCTTCTCGAACTCTGGAACCGATCCAGCACGGAGGGCCAGCTCACGTAGTGCTAGAGACCCTATCTTCTCGATACCTAGCATACCAAGGCCACTAACGATCAGGTCAAGTGGAAATGCTCGTGTGGCGAACATCTTGGCTACGAAGGAGTCGCTGACTTCTCGTTGCTTGATGCCGTGTACTTCACCCACGAGTGTCGACATGGTGGCTCGGGTTAAGGAAGGAAAGTCGAGCGAGATGCCATCCTTGGGCACGATAAAGTCTTTGTCATCGTTCGGTTCACGATGAAGCATGGGCAAGGACCTGTTCCCATCGCGGTCGAACAGTTTCTGCACAAGCGGCATTGCAAAGACTTCAGGCCCAGGCGCATCGCCGTTCTTGATGAAGAGTTGATGCCACTTCAAAGTCTCCTCCACGCCATGGCGCCCTAGTAGGTCCGGAATGAAGTGGTTGTAGAGGTCATGCTTACCATACTCATGGTAGATGGTCTTGAACGCTTTGAACGCAGCACTTGTAGCACAGTAGCTGACCAGCGCCTTGATTTCAATGCAATCGTCTCCAATGTGCTCAGCAAGATATCGATGCCATTTCGGGGCCAGATAGGGATTGACTCGCAGCCATGTGCCGATTACAGTCTCATATAGCCTCGTATATACTGCTCCAGATCGATCCCTCAGACGAGCAGCATATTGCAGGACCTCAGTGAAGAGCACCTCTTCTTCCTCACGCGATCGTCCTGGCTTGACCTTCCTCTTCAATATGCCAGAAGTGATGAAGGTGGTCCACAGTATGTCAGCCTCCTCGCCAGCCGTTGGCAGATCTATCGCGTTCTGTCTCAACCCTTTCCAGACCGTGATAACTCCTGGCAGACCGTCTCTGCGATGCGTGTGCTGTAAGAGGGCCGACCATAGCTTCAAGTCTGTCCTATGAACGGGAGAATCGCTGAGATGGCTGACGAGGTTACTCGTGCTCGAAGACATATCTACGTCTTGACGCAGGCTTTTGAAGACAGGCCTAGTCTTCGAAGGCGCTGCTGACACTTCAGGTCCCAGAGATGTCCGTATAGCATCCTCTGTGGCTTCTGCCTTTTTCCGGTTGGCTAGTGTAGGATCCTGCTCCACCTCTTCACTCCTGTAGTATCTCCGCCTCCATAGTCCATCTCCTATGCTACCTTCAGCTTCACCGCTGGCAGTAGATCCATGTCGTCGCTGGCGGGGTGGAGCGATGCCAGGTCCTGTAGAGTCCAGTAATCGGCGGAGGAAGCAGAGAGTCGATGGTCTGCTCAGCCAAGTGTCGAAGCGCGTGCTCGATGCCATGAGCACTTCACACAATGGCCTCTATCGGGCGCCATTGCGCTTGCATCTGCTGTGGAAGAGGAAGAGTGTTGGTCGCGTGTTGGTGGAGTAGGAGGAGTCGAGAGAGTTGATCGGCGGAAGACATTGCCGAAGCCGCCAAGACCTGTCTTCCAACCACCATCATCTACAGACACATGCGATAGCACCCACACATTGAGTAAAGTCCATTGAGCGCCAGCGAGTTAGTACAGACAAGAGGAAGGAGCTGGTAAGAGAGGAAGGAGCAAAGACGAAGAGACTACAGCTCCTCATACTTTTGTACTATACATGTTCTCATCTTTAATCTACATTACTTTTAGATTACTTTTCGATGTAGCCGCACCTCAAAGGCTGCCCTCAACCCACTGCTTCAGTGTCATCGTAGTCGTATAGATACATGCCACGACTCCCACAACAATCATTACCCAATCGATGATCTTCTCCGACCTCTTCTCTGCTATCCCTCGAAGATGCAGTACCGGTGGATAAATGTACACCAGCGGCACACAAGCAAAAGCGCCAATCAGTGACACGAACTTGTCGAGATCTCCAGCAGCAACAATCGCAACAAGCCCGCAGAACAGCATCATGGCGCTTCGAAGGAGGTTCTTCCACCATTTGACACCTGCGCTCTTCTTGCCAGAAGCCTTGTCGCCGAACAGCCACTGCTCGATGATACGAACAGCCGGGAATAGCTGCACTGGCTCTCCGACCAGAACTGCCAAGCAGTATAAGAACTGTACGGCATTGACCAACTTGCTATCCTGCGGATAGTTCGATATGATTTGAATCTTAGTCTCCTCGCCAAAAGTGGCATAACATAGCGCTCCGACTGAAGTGAAGATGCCAGTGATGATGAACATGACTAAGTAGAGCAAATAAGGGAACTTCTCCGGTTCCTTCATTGAAGACTGGATTGGTAAGATGAGTCCAATTCCCTCGAATGTGAAGATTGCAGAGCCGACTGTGAGCGTAAAGGCATTCGGGTTGAAGAGCTTTACCGTAGGAGCCATGCCTTCGTAGGCTAGTTCTTTGATATCGTAGCCCCAGATGTATATCAGGCCAATCAGGATGAAGACATCTGCAAGGAGTGCAGCAGGACCTAGTTTTGCGATGTTGCGGATGAGAGCCATCGGAATGAGAATCACAAATTGGATGGCGATGAGGGCTGCTGTGTCGAAGGGCTGTGGCTTGTCGGCTGGAATGACTGCACGCAGGAACGATAGCAGGTTCTCGGCTGTAAAGATCAGGCCTGCACATACGAAGCCCAACTGTGAAAGAGTGATCGATGCCAGAATAAGTCCTCGGAATTTCCGACCAAAGATGGCGTCTCCCAATTCACCGTAACCACCACCGCCATATCTTTCTCTGCATTGAAGCAGGAGTCTGAAGCATAAAGTCGTGACAAGTGACACCACAATAAGCGTAATGCTAGAGAACAGTATTCCGCCGTTTCGAAACGCTTTGGGCAAGAACATGATACCAGTTCCGACGAATGCCTTGAGTAGTGTGAAGAACGTTTTCGTCGTACCGGCCTCTCCTTCGCGTTTTGTTCGTTTCGAACTCTTACGTCTCCCAAGCAGCGGTCTTCTTTCACCAGGCGCTTCGTTCGCTTCAGCTTCGTCTTCATCAATTGCAGATTCTGTATCAGGATCCAGATCTGAATCTGTGTCTTCTAAATCTTCACCAGCAAAACTGCCGTAGAGCTCCAGAAAAGACACAAAGTTCCTGGTCACTGGGGTAGCGACTGTGCTAAGTCGTCTCTGTACTTTATGTCGTTGCACATACTGCCTTCTCATACCGCCGGGCTGAAGTTGATCGCTGACAGGTACTTCTGCTGTAGGAAGAAGTCGAGGACTTTCTCTGGCAGCAAAAGTGTTTGATCTTCGTAAGCTTCCATCATTCTTTGCTCGTGCTTTGATTTTGAAGATATCACGATGCATATCTCCTCCTTGTAGCCGAAGACTCGATTCCGGTTCCGGAGATTTGGAGAAGTATGATGTGCCATCTACATCGCTGGGAGGGTCATATGCCACAGCTTCTGGTTCTGCACTGTAACCTTCTGGCAGATGTCTGTCCACGATTCGTGCCTCCCGTCGAGATTGGCCTGAATTGGGTGTATCCACCCAGTCCTGTTGCTCGGCCATGACGGTGGCAATGGTTGTGGCCCAGACTTCAGATTTTCAAGAGGCTCCAGATACAGGGCAGATGTGACTCAGCTTGAGTTTTGAAACCAGTCTTTGCAGAGGCTGTTGGCAAGAGAGGATTGTGAATTGTGAAGAAAGTTGGAAGTAAAGAAGCCGATCTGCAGAGGTCGAATAAATTGGCACGTGGACTGAGCACGGACTCGAGGAACTCTATCTGGACCATGGGCAAGGGTTTACATGCACGAAACTCCGCACATATCGAACACAAGAGACTGCTATAGAAAGAGTGAGATGAACTTCAGCTATACGACTTCATTGAAACTATTCAAACTATCATGAAAGCAGTCTGAGAAGCAATGGCAGGATGTGAACTGCAGATCCTATTCGTGATGCTTATATGACGCTGCGGCTGTGCCTGAACACGGCAGACAGTTTGAAGAAGACTGCATGTTGCTAGTGCTACCTATACTGAGAACACTAAGTGGTTGAAAGTCGACGGGACAAGCAATTGTAGGCCGATCTGTCATAAGTGGTAGCTGAGCCACATATTCTCGGCGTCTCAGCTTTTCTCACGGAGTAGTAGAGTGAGAGATCGAGCAACAGACACTACAGACTCCTGTGTGATCCGAGATTGGTGAAAAGCTATGCTCATATGCGCGAGGCAAGATGCCGATGCCGCTATGTGGTGCTGAGACCGAGGCCGCACGGTGTGCTCAAAGTAACGCGTTTTGCCAGCTCTCTTCCTGCCGGCACGAGCATGGCGACAGACAAGCATCTATATGCTTAATATGCAAGGCTGCTTGGTGCTCCTGAGCTTATCAACCATCTCGTGGGCACACTAAGGTGGACTTCTGGGCTGCATCTTGTTGGTACCAGACAAAAACATCCAATTTGATGCCATAGTTTGTTTCGGTTCGTTGTGATGAAGCGATTTCAAACAGGCGATCCAGCAGATTTCGCGAGCAACCATCGGAATCGACATGGCGGGCTCTCTTGTCTTTCCGGCTCTAGTCATGACCGTGCGTCATCTGTTCCTGTGCCCCTCACAAGTGTATTTTGCATATTACACGTTGCTAGCTCCGGCGGGAGTTTGACCGATTAGTCTGAGTCTGTCGTGGTATACTTGCGAAAGGTACGAAAGAGCCTTCGGTGTGCGCTCTGGAAGTTGCGCCCTGATCTCTTTCCATGACAAGCCTCCTTGGCGCAGTTCTACAATCGTGTCGAGATCCTCAGTGGTAAACCTCCGGCACTGCGCCGACCCACCTTTCACGTAATAACGCTCTTTGACTGCAACCGGTGTCCTTCCTGGAAGATGTTTGGAAATCTCAAGATATGATAGCCCAATCTCGTCCTTGAGATGCACAAGAGCGCGATCTTCCTCTGGTGCCCAGGGCGTGTTATGGATCTTCTTCTGCCGCTTCTTCGCACGAACACGGCCCCAATAAACTTCACTGACATGTCTCGTTGACATTCCGGGACAAGCCTCTGCTATCTTTCGCCATGACAGACCAGCCTCCTTGAGATTGAATATTGTCTCGATTACACCTTCCGGCAACACATGCCTGTCGGACCTCTCGCGTAGCATGCGTCGTACGTTCTTGAGGGGAAGCTGCAGACGCTCTGAGATCTCGGTCGGGGTACAGCCATCCTCGTGGAGCCTCAACGCATGGTCGCGTTCTTGCAGAGAATACAGCGCCAAACGCTTGCCGTCCCTTCTATGGCCGCATGTGTGGATGCGACCGTCTATCCTTGATTTACTGCAGCCGAGCAGAACGCCAATCTTTGCGGCTGATAGACCACTGTGCCAGAGGTCGGCGACGCGAACGTGTTCATCGTCACTCCACGACTTCTTAGCTGACCATACCCAGTTCGACAAATGTCCGCCATCTCTGAGATACTTCCACACGACAAACGTTCTCTTGCCCGTCTCCGTTGCAATAGCCTGCACATCTGAGCCTGCATCAAAAAGCTTGTGTATTTCATTGCGTTCCTCAGCGGTAAGGTCGATTGTCTGCGAGGCTTTGCCCACGTCCGATGCGGAAGCTGAGGTCTGGTAGCGGCGCCATTCGGTTTGGTAGAAGAGATGATTTGATGAGTTATGTTTTGCATGCCGCACGACAGTCAGACACTGTGCAATTGGTGGAGGCGCGATTCTCGTTTGCAAAAGCAGTCTGCGAAACAGAGATGCCATGAACGCAAACGCAAACTGTTGTGATAGAAGCTGTGAGCTCCAAACACAAACCGCGTCTCGGGGACATGTTCTTAGCGCGGAGGATCCTTGCATATGAGGCTCAACCTTATTTCCGCGCTAGCTGGTGACATCATTCGAGAAGTGAAGTGAAGTGAACAGAAATCTTAGGCCACGAGAACATCTTTTCTGTACGACCATACAACGTACAGCACCATCTCAACCTCCATCCTGGCTCCTCCGACTCCCCCGAAACCGTCCTCAAAGACATCCACAACACCCTACCGCCTAATCGCCTTCCTCCTCGCCCTTCTAACCCTCATCCTCTCCATAACAATGGTCCGCTCCCGCACAAACATCGACACAACACCCATAACCCTCCCAGCCGACAGCTTAACTCCCCCTTCAACCTTCACAGATGGCCTCCCACTCCCTCAAATGATGGTCTTCGACCTAGACTACACCCTATGGCCATTCTGGGTAGACACCCACATCTCTTCTCCCTTAAAAGGCACAAAAGACGGCTTGATCGTAACAGACGCCTACGGAGAGAAATGCGGCTTCTACAACGACGTCTCTTCAATCCTCCACAACATCAAAAAACACAACATCGTATTAGGAGCAGCGAGTCGAACTTCCGCGCCCCGTTTAGCGAGGAGGATGTTAGAGCTATTGAGAGTACCTTCTCATGATCAAGATGAAGGTGGAGCGAGTAAAATGGCGATTCAGATGTTTGATCATTTGGAGATCTATCCAGGAGATAAGAGGAAGCATTTTCGAGAGTTGCAGAAGTCGACAGATTTGCCGTTTGAGGAAATGCTGTTCTTTGACGATGAGTCGAGGAATAAGAATGTTGAGGAACTGGGCGTTGTGATGCAATTAGTGAGAGATGGTGTCACGAGGGCGGAAATTGATAGGGGAGTTGAGGCGTGGAGGAAGAATCATGGGAGGATGGAGAAGGAGTGATTGTGCATTGACTTCAGCGAAGGCGTTCTGGAGAGATGGAGATATACCCATTATGAGTCGGAAGAAGAAGTAGCATAGAAGAAACATCATCTTTACATTATATCAATCAAAACGCTACCCATGGTATCCTTTTGGTCGTTCATGCTGGTAAACAAACTATCATCCCTGCTCGAATCGTAAAAGATGAAGCAATCCTTCAACCAAGTAAGTGTACACCGCAGTGCTAAAGATACAGACTCCTGGAATGCCGTCGTCCTACTCGGTCGTCTTTCGTCAATATGGTTCCAGTACCATGTAATACAAAGTCCCTAGAAAA
The DNA here is from genome assembly GCA_022570795.1 of Sphaerulina vaccinii. NCBI lineage: Eukaryota > Fungi > Ascomycota > Dothideomycetes > Mycosphaerellales > Mycosphaerellaceae > Sphaerulina > Sphaerulina vaccinii. The sequence continues at coordinate 2,636,380 of JAKUDP010000002.1, forward strand.
GCAAGACTACCCGTCTGATGCGCCGATAAAGCTACGCTGGTGAAAGTGACTCCTATTTCCTTCTCAAAAGTGTGTGGTTCGTGAATGCCAGTGTGTAAATGCATCTGTGTGCAATGTTGCTCGGCCAATCGTAGTAAAGAGTCAATCATGCTGCCTGCGGGAAAAGATTCGGCAAGGTCCATTGCCAGTCAAACCCCTAAGCAGCTGCAGCATCCTCGTCATGAACAGATCCAGTGGTGTCGACGTCGACATCCGCAACCTCCCTTCCGCGTGCGTCGACGACGACACGGCGACCGCGTTGTTCGGTAGTGGCTCCATCTCGTGCTGCACCAAAGTCGAGAACCTGTGAAGTTATTAGTGATGATCAACAGGAAGACAATTATACGACTAACCTCAATATACGTCAGCGAGTTGCGCTGCACAGCGGCAACGCAACGACGCTCGTCAAATCTCACCTGCCACACGCCGCTGAGGTCCGTGAGCAAGTCACGAACACATTCGCCGTTCTTAACGTTCCACATCTTCAACGTGCGGTCGGATCCAGATATGACTTTCTGCCCATCATGCTGAAAACAGGTAATCGCTCCAGTATGTGCTGATAACGTAGCCTTGCAGGCACCATTCTCTGGGTCCCAGATGCGCAGCGTACTGTCGGCAGCAGCAGACACCAGGCGATCATCACTAAGGTCAAGCAGACCAACAAGTGAAGTGTGCCCCTCCAGATTGAAGAGACACGCTCCGCTCACGAGATCCCAAACCTTGACGAGGTTATCCATCGAGCCAGAGATGCAACGATTGCGAGCATGATCAAGAACCACACTGTACACTTTCTGCGTATGGCCTTGCAGGCGGTGAACTAGATCGCCATTGGAGATCTTCCATACGCGGACCGTGCAGTCATAAGATCCAGAAACCAGAGTATCTCCATGAGCTGCAATGGCACGTACCGAGTTATGGTGTCCCGACAACGTTCGGAGAAAGTATGGATTGTCGTGATCGTTGGCTGGTGGCCCAGTATGGAACACTCCGCGGTCGTTGGGCTTCGGAAGCTTCCACACACGAAGTGTCGAATCGCGCGAGCCAGTTATGATCAGAGGCTCCTTGGGAAAGATGACAGGTGTGCCATCTGGTTCCGTATCGATCTGAACAGGCTGCAGGATCACCAAGCAGCGGACAGTCGACGTATGACCCTGAAATACTTGCAAACACCGACCGCTCTTGATGTCCCACACTCTCACACTGCGATCTGTGGAGCCGGAAACCAGAATGTCGCCATCGTATTGCAATGCCCAGACACCGCCTTCGTGTCCTTCGAGGCGAGTGCGAAGTGCGCCTGTCTTGGTGTCATAAACGTTGATCTTAGTATCGTCACTACCAGTCAAGATCTTGTCACTGTCAAACAAGAGGCAGGTAACCACATGTCGATGGTGTGCTCGGAATGCAAGGTGTTTCGGCTGAGCCTCTTCATTCATCCACGCTTTGCGAATGAGATAATGGCGCTGATACAACGACTTGAACAGATGCATATTGCGCAGACTGTCGATGCCGATGGACGGCTGTGGCACAGCTTGTGTGGCTGCATGCGCAAAGGCGTTGGCGCCCTTGGCAGTCCCGAGGAGCTTCAGCCACTTACTGTTAGGCGTCGCCGTGGGCTTCGTGATTGACGACGAGGCGTGCAAAGGACGGCGCTTGCTCTTCTTCGAGCTGGATGGCTTCACCACCTTCTTCTTTCTGTCACGTGAAGTAACAGTGGACGACGCAGTGAGTTCGTCTTCGCTGGCCATCTCTTCGCAAGGCTCAGGAGACATTGCCTGCGGTTTGCTGAGATCCTGCTCATATCCCTGCTCGCCTGGATGCTGCCAACCCCATCCCTCTCGTACTGCCCTTGCAATCTCGCCACTGGGTAAGGTGTAGCCGTCACGCTCAAGCAGGTCCTTCCATGCTTTCTCATCGGAATTGATGAGCTTTCTCCAACGTCTCGAAACTTGAGCCGCACGGCACATGCTGCGTGCATCAAGGAACCGAGTGATGTTCAAGCCCAGCTCGTCTGGTAGGATGTTGAAAGGGTCGCACTTAAGGGCAGGGTTGACAACAGTAGCAACCATCTGCAACGTAGGCTTGGCACATCGGCGAAGGAGTTGATAGATCAGGTAAGTCTGCATGGACTCTGGCATGCTATCGAATGCATCAACCATGGTAGGTATGTCCATGATCGTGGGACCGGCAGGTGCGGACCGCGACTGGGTGCCATGGGATGTTTCCGAAGACCGCTTTGATGATTGGGACTCGAATGACTCCGCGCTATGCGTCTTACTATCATCGTCGAGGTCAAGGCCGGATACCACACTTGCGTTCTCCTCGTTATGGTCTCCAAAAGAGAGGTCGAAGGCGTTCTGCCGTGAAGCCAGATTCGCTGCTGCCGTGATAGGAGACAGGCTGGGACTTGGCAAACTTGCATCCTGCTGTGCGTTTGTCAAGATGCCTGGCAATGTAGGTCTCTCGCGTGGGGCAGGCATGAGATCTGTGTCTGCTATGGGCGGCGTGGCAGCGTCAGCTTGCTGGTTTGCCCAACTTGCCGCACTCTGTCCGAGCTTGTGTATCTTCTTCGACGAGTACTGATTTCCCACACTCAACTCAGAATCGTCCTCATCTTGATCCTCGCTGTCCGCCATTTGTGTGTCTTGACTGTCATCCTGTAACTCTTGCACTCGTGAGTGCGAGGGCTTGCCACCTGCCTTTCTCTTGCTATGCCCCAATCGACTCGATACTGCTCTCGGTAGGGCCCCAACCACATCGGTGTCTGGCGTGACTGGTGAAGGGTGTGAAGGATTGCGTAGTGGCTGGGCCGATCTTGCAGCGCTTCGCTCGTTAAGTGAAGGCTGCTCGGCTAGTTCGGAGTATGATCGATGCAGTGATGAGCGCTGCTTCTTGGTCTTTCTCTGCAAGCTAGCCAGCTCCGCAGCCTCTGCTATAGACACCGGAGTGGCACTTCGCTTCAGTGAATTCGTGGCCGGCCTTGCACCTGGCGCTTTGTTGCTCTGCTGCGGCATGTGAAGAGCACGCTCAGGCGTCTCGTAGCCGTCGTGGCGTTCTTCATGCCATATTGAGCCATTGCTCTTTTGGATCTTGGCCTGAAGCTCACGATACCTCTGCATGGTCTCTGCTGGATCTTCTGACTCGTGGAAGACGGTGGGCTTGCCATTTACGTCGAAGCAGAATCTCTTGATTGAGTTCGGTGTCGGGGAGAACGCAAGTGGGTACTGCTTAGGATCACGTTCATACAGGTCCTTGGGCGGCTTCATGATTAGAGGAGGAAGAGAGACCGTTGTGGTAGTCGTGACTGTGGTCACTGTCTGCTGGGTAGCAGGTCCAAATGACATCTGAGCCATAGTCGAGTGCTCGGGCGGCATCGTAGCTATAGTTGTAGTAGTAGTAGTATGCTCTCGATTGTTTCTGTGGCTGGCCATGTCGTCCTCGGTGGGTGATGCTGGAGCGGTCGACAGCACAGCTTCAGGAGGGTATGAGGTCCGGGACTTGTCGTGTAGTCCCAGGCCAATGTGTCGTGTAGTCTCCATGTCTCTTTGTTGGTCGTGCTCGTGCCCGATGTTTCGAGGTCGCGTTCGCCGTCGTCACGCGGGCGTGATAGTCGCCGTTGGCAGGGCCCACGCAGTCGGCAACGCTTCTGCTTCGACGAGTTTGCTGTCGTGACCTCGTGCTTCCCGGATCCTCTCGTGATCTCCAAGCTCTTTCACGTATGTGCCTGCCCGATGGCTATATGTGGCATCGGAGTGAATGAGGTAAGTGTGCCCGTTCGTGGCCTCCCAAAACACAGCACGCCGTTCCTGCTGCTATGGAGTCTCCTGAGGGGCGGTGTCAGTGGCCATGAGTTCCAGTGTGTGGTGAACTACATGTGCTTGAGTCGGGATGTTTCTGTTTCTGGTTCTGTTTCCCACACGGTGGAGAGAGAGGGTACTAGGGTACCAAGAGGAGGACATCATGCCAAGTCTCAGTACAAAGGGTTGCTCTCGGTGGCGGGCAGCACGCCTCACTTATAAACATGGACTATCTTGCATCTTTGCTATTGGTCTTCACTTTCCACTATATGCTTGCATAGCGTGTCAATACGGTGGATGTACGCCTTATCAATCTGCTGCCTCAATCACGACCTGTTCTTTGACGCGCTCGAACATTGCCGCCGCCTCTGAACCTTAGCTTCCACCGTGATGAGCCTCAAGATTACTACATACAGAAAGGATGCATGACTTTCGGCTGGCTGCACAAAGTTGCCGAGACACTCATATGCTGATATTCCGAGTTCTGCCCACAACAGCCCATCCGAACTCGTACGTTCGGTATTGAAGCTGACCAAAGGCATCATCGTCATCGTCACTGTGGCTGGAGACGAAGCTGGTTGTCTGTAGCAGGATTTGAATGCCCATTCCCAAGACGACTGCCAACATCCTTGTTCTTCCATCCAAGACCTTTCCATTTAGATCATAGACCGCCAAAGGAAGGGGTGTTTCGTGTTGAGCACCTAGCAGCCCGCATATCCTTCAATCATCAGGCGCTTGTATGCTTCAATCATCAGGCCCAACAAGCACAGCATGTCCACAACGGGCGGCCTTCCTTCAGTAGAGTCATCAACCAATACCTCCCCCACAAGTTCGTCCTGTAGATCACCATATAGGTCCATCATGATATCCAATAGCTGGCGAGGGTAGTCTTCCGCCTGCGATTCAGCTTCTATCAACAGCTTAACGACCTCGACGTTGTCTCGGCTGAACGCCGAATTGAAGATTGCGCTCGGGTTGTGTATCTCGTGGCATGGTGGCGGAGAAGTTGGCGGAGAGTAATAGTCCGGATTGTTTGTCTCTGAGCTCGCGAATTTTGGGTCCGTCTCGTAGTCGGGAGTTTGCTGACCGTAGTCGTGCGAGCAGAATGGAGCGGACATGGTGTGAAAAGCGACCACGTGAAGGTTGTCTCCGTCTAAGGCTTGATTGTAGATTCCACTCGGGTTGTGCGTCTCGTGGCCTGGTGGCGGAATGGTCGGCAGAAAGGTGTAGTCAGCGTCGTGTTTCTGTTTCCTCAGCTGCGGGCTTCAACAAAGCTCGTCCGAAGCTCGCATACACTTCTCCAACTTCGTGACCGCCTTCTCCAATTTGATTACATCCTCTTGAACCCGTCCGACAAAGTCCTCGACCATTCCAAGGTCCGCAAAGCTCGCCATATAGTCTCCTTCAAGCTTGCTACCAAGCAAAGCCAATATACCACTCCACATCGTGTCAGAGTACTTCTTGCAACTTGAAAACTCGCCGAGATGCTCTGAGACTTGTTTGCTGATCTTGTTGCTGGCACGAATGTGCCGAGGAAGACGCTGATAGCGCAGGAAAAGGAGGTGATGCTGAGTGCAGGTCTTGTGGTAAGATCTGCGAACCTCGACATGCCACTCACGCATGGTCATTTCGTCCTCGTCGAAATAGGAGGAAATTGCTTGCCTAGGAACAGGGCCATCTGCTTCGACAGAAGCGATGTCCATCGTGCCTGATTTACTCCGGGAAGAACTTGTATACCTTGTCGCCTTGATATGTTTCAGACTGATCTTGGTGAACGGTGATAGTTCATATCAAGAAGGCACTCGTTGACACGAGCAATATCAAGATGCAGTCTGCTTGTTGGACCAGGTGAATTAAATGGGTACACCATTCACTTAGGGCACAACGCTCGACATACACCGACTCCTTCGCCTTCATGAATTACTCGCTTGAGTATATGTGACTGCGTGGCCAGTCCACCCACTTCATCCTGCTTTCTGACAGCTGCGACAGAACGCCGTCCAAAGTCCATTTGGCCCAACCTCTCAGCCACCAGGAATACTCGACTTGTCTAAGTAAGACCGCATAGTAAGCCAAGAGTACGAGTGCCGTCTGGTCTCTGGCGTAAAGCAAGTCCACAAATTCTGAATTTACACTCGCTAGCCAAGACATAGTCACGCTGCCAGGCTCTCTTTCGTCATGCAAGTGACGCCGGACGACCAAGAAAATGGTATTCAACTCCTCGAGTGCGTCCAGATAAATCGCTTTAGCATTCGGCTCAACACTCTGTTCGATAAGATCTTCGAGCTGCATCACTTCAGTTCTAGCAGTCTTGTCGACACCCTCTCTGGACACTCCCAACAAGATAGGAGCAACCTCAGAAGCGGTGAGTCTCTCCCAGTTCGGTTCAATAGTGGCTCGTAGTCCTCGTATCAGTCTTGTCGAATCGCAAAGTGCTGCAACCGGATCCTCTGGAGGGTTGAGTTGTGCCATACCTAAGAAGTGTAAGTGCAGAATGCCTACAAGCAAGAGTCTACAAGTCAGCAGTTGTCTCAGATGGTTGACTTATGCACATTATTTACGTACCAGAAACAGCAAAGACTGGCGCACATGTCGCTGGATCTGGGCGTCGAATGGCATCCATATAAGCACTAATGGCGATTCTGTAGTGTTCCGATGATTGGAGCAGTAGTTCCTTTCGTTCTGAAGGTAGGACTACTGCTTTGTGAAGTGCAGCTACTGCTAAGATACCTCGAAGAAGATATGGATGACTGAACCCCAGCTCGGGTAGAGTTGTTTGCATGACATAGAGACTAGTCTTTGAGGCACATGTCGATGAGGTGTTGAGCGTCCAGAAGTGGAGGAGTTTCAAGTCGGGTATCGAGAGCTCGAGAGAGTAATTCGTGGGCGCGGTGGCGTTATTGGGAGTGGCAGGTGTGCTGGCGTTCGATGAGCCAGGATCTTCTGATTGTCCTGCTGTTGCGAACTCGCAGTCGATATCTAATCGGGTGCCTGTTTGGACAAGTTCAGGCGGCGCATTGACATGGACATGCTGGGAGGATGTTACTTACATGGCGAGCAGCGAGGTCTGATCTCGTCACACTTCACGTGCCGCCGCTTACAGGAGAGGCAGCCCCGACGTGACTTGGTGTGCGTTTTTCGTGCCATTGATGACATTCGGAAAGGATGAGAAGGAAGAAGGGGTGAAAGCGACGGAGACGAGATAAACGACCAGTTTCCGATTGGGCAGGCACGATGCGGCTTGGCTGTCAAAAGTGCCCTTGCACACCCCACAGTCGTCTCTGTTAGACAAACACCTACATAATGAGGTAGATCAGCAAGGACCGACGAGTGATGAGATGGTCAGAGAGGTCTTGACGAGAACATATGCGGCGGCGACGACAACGCTTTTGACTCGATCACAGCACGATCAACTTATCATTGACGCGTCTATCGTCGGCGCAACAACAACACGATCCCGCCTAACCTCAACGTAGGGCCATATCACCACAATGGAGTGACCCAAATTCGGCACGAGAAGGGGTTGACTGGATAGCGACATGGTCCCTGGCGGAGGTTCTATGGCTGCTCCATCATCTACCAGCGGTTTTCTCCACGGTACAGTCCGGCCGTCTCGAACTCCTGCAGCCCTTCGCCGAAAAAGCATTGAAGGCGATCAGACGACCGCGGCTGCTTGAAGCTCCATGGCCCACTACGTGGTCTTTCGACGCTGCTGCAGGAACCATACCTCATGGCGGCGACAGTGCTATTTCCGACAAATCCGTGATACCAAGCCGACAAAAGATCCTGCTTGACTTTATGGATAGGAATACTTGACTGACTACCACGAGCTAGCATACTACCAAAGGATACGGAACACAATGTATGCGGAGCTTTCGAGTCAACCGGAACATCTGCACCATGCCAAGCTACGTCGAGGCCTCGAGTCTGTCGGGAGCTACAGTGTGGTCTCACAGACTGTTATAAAGATAAAGGCTACCCGCAATCTTTGCTAGTCTGTTCGACCCTTCCAATACTCTTTGGACTCTTTGCCCAGACACTGTTGCCATAATCAGCAGACGCTCTAGCAACACACGCCACAAGATCTCACCCTAGCGATATCGCTCTCTCCTTCTGCACGACCTCCTCGACTCTTCTTCGAAGAGGCTTTGCTGACAGCAGCTTTGAAGGCCTCATCCATCAGCACTTTATCGAAGTCGACTTCGGGATTCTGCTTTCGGCACTTATCCGCAAACCCGGAATATGTAGTGTACTTCCATGCATTACCGTTAGGACTGCCCCCGTTTCTGGACGCCTTGTGAGAGTCGCCGACCCTGGGCAAGGTCAAGTTTGCAACTCCTGTGCCGGAAATACCATTAGATGCCTTCCAAGTTTCCCATATTTCCTTGACTTGTGCTGACCTGATCTAGCACCGGTTGGTAAATGAGTGGTAGAAGGCAGTGCTTGTATCTCACCTCACTGAGATACACCTGAAGGCGGCTATCCTGTGCCTCTTGCCGTACGAGACGCTCGTAGGTGCTGTCAATGATGGGTTTGCCTAACTGGACGAGTACCTGCTTGTTCTCTGGTGCATTGACCACATGGTGCATGAATTGTTTGTATGAGGGCGGCGACACGAGTGTAGGGACTTTTGGCAAGATCTGGCCGGCGACCTTAGACGCGTTTTTGGACATGGTATCATTGGTATATGTTCGAATGTGGACGATCTCCGTGTTCGACCTTTTATATCGAAAGTGACATCCCTGCCTCTCCAGGGATCCACTCCACTGGGCCCCGCTTGTGTAACGCTAGCAGGCAGCACTGGCAGATAACGTATGACAACAAATTATAGGACAAGCAGTACATCAAGTTGACGAATCATCGCTGATGGTACGTCCATACGATGGAATGGGGCATGCCCCACAGCCTCGATGCAGCGATGCTCAACCTACTTGCATGATCTTCAGGAAAGTCCTGTGTAGTGTCGGCCATAATTCCCATGTACAGCGTAGCATATCTACTTACCGACAGGGTGCAAAGTTCCCTGTATAGGAGAGTCTGGATCGGAATTGTCGACGAACGTTGGACCACTAATGACAAGATGATCAGCAGCTTCTCAGACTGCATGAACAGGACGGAATATTCTTACCATGCCACCACATAAGTCCCATCCTCAACACCACTCAAATGACTCAAAGTGCTATTACAACCTGTGATGTACCATTGGCACAGAACTGAGAGATTCAGAGGTCAGCGATTTGGTGGAACTTTTGATGGCGAAGTGAAAGGTCGTGCCGAGATCGGCGCTCACTGGACAAAGAAGTCTATTTATCCAAATACAGCGATACCACGACTGAGTCTGACCGAACACATCGCAGGATAGCGGCGGCCATTCGTGACATTGCTGACCACATCGAAGAACTCATCGTATTCAGGTTCAGCAGCTGAAGTTCCATTGAGCGTGCGGTTATTGGCGTCCAGAGGAGTTTCTGCATCAATCTCGACGGAAGGTATACCGCTGAAACGACTATCTCCGAACATTTGAACTTGATTGACTTGGGTGGTATAGGTCTGGTCGACATTGAAGACACAACCGCCAGTACTCTGTCGTTTGGCCAGTCCGTCACCTAGAGAATGTATGATCGTAGCATGAGTAGGTCCGACGAAAAGGAAGCCGATGAGGAGAGTCAAGACGACCCAGCTTATCTTGGGCGTGGCACTTCGGTACGAGGATGATCTCAGTGTCTCTGTATTGTTCGACATCAAAGCACCTTGGCAGAAGGGAATGTTTTGAGGACTGTTGAAAGATGAACCCGCGCCACCAGTGACTTGGCTAACGCACATCGCCCAGTCGCCTATGGATGCATTGGATTCGCAGTAGTGCCAGCACTGATAGTTCCGGACTTCTGTGGTGCAGCACTGCTCAGCCACTGTACGATTGTTGTGTAGGCCACATATCCTGGTGCCAGTAGTGTTAGCCATGATGGGGGTGATCAGCTCTTGAGAACAGTCCCAAGGGGAACCTTCGAGGGGCCAGATTATTTGTGCATCGCTGTAGTCGGCGGTCATGTTCGCCATGCTGGGTAAGATCTGATTCAGAGTAGCGCTACTGTGTCGGGCAGCGTGGTGCATGAGATGAGTACGTGGTTTGACAGGAGCTGAATCGAAGAGGTGCGGCATGTCTGCTGTACATAGATATGCATCATCCGAGCGTAGCCCTAATGATGCACTGGTGTACGATGGTCTGAACACACAGGGATCGGCACCAGATCGTGCCTAACGTAGAACATGCTTCTGCAGCTTCGTCAACACCAAGCCGCCAAGCTTCCTTCGTGAAGATATGGCATTGCATATCCGATATATGCACCCAGGCTTCGAAGGAGGTGCATGTGCCCAGCTTCCTTCGTCAAGATATCATCTTGTTCACTTGCATGAGGACATCCAATAGATCCAATACCGTTGAGACATTGGTGTAGCTCCTGCTGTGCTGCATAGCCCGATTTGATGGCCTACACGACCAGCCTGTCCATATAGCCGGCTCCTTTTTCAGCTTGGCCACTGATACTTCCTCTTCTCCTATGACGATGTGCAGGATAATCATAGCAACACAGTTCATCCAAGTTTTCATGGCCTATCATCACGCCGCTGGTTGGCAGCGTCCGAGATTGATCATCGTCCGAGGCTTTCACATTTGTGAAGGCCTTCAAGACAGTCTCCAGTACCGCAAAAGAGTGAGCATACTTTGTGTCGCTTCTAGCACCAGACTGAGGAAGGGAATACTGCTCCAAGAAACTGTTCGTCGTCCTTCTCAATTGGATCATCTTTTGGAGTGTCGCTAGTATACAAGGCTCGACTTTGGGTCGAGTGTCGCGCTGACCAGCGATGACATTGGCCAAGTTCCGGAATTGGTCAATGGACAGAACCTTCTTGCTACTGTCACCATTCACAACTGCCAACTGCCAACTGCCAACTGCGGAATGGGAGCCGCAGTCTGAGCTGCTCGAACAAGACATTCTGCAATTGTGTTAGTTCCGGCTTTGTACTTGCGATATGTGTCGCCCAGAGGAAACTGTCCGGCCATCTCAGGGGATGGCAGCGGACGCATCGAAGCGCGTTCAGACGAGTCTGGCATGTGTGTCAAAGCCACACTGAGACCGTTGCTTGTGATATTCGTGGATGCTCGCCTGTATCGAGGCTCCCTGAGCGAGTGAAAGCCAGCTATATGCGCAAGTGAGTCTGTGTTGGTGACAGGAGGTGGTTGTTCAGTCAATAATTGATATCAGAACGCGTAAAAGCAAACCTTGTGCCGCTCGACAGACCCCGTCGTCGCCATCCATTCGGTATATCCAAGATGGTGTATGTTCAGAATGACATATTGCCGTTCATCAGCAGCGTGACGCTGCCGGATCCAATGACTGATGATGTCGATGTCCTTGCCTTGAGAAAGAAGACATCTTCGTCTTGTCGTCGTGAGAAAAGAAATGGTTTGGTTCGGCCGTTGCGACGACGGGAGAAGGCGCCTCCCGCAATGCCTCGAATGTTTGGGACAGGCACAGCGTGTGAGGTTGATGAAACATCTCGACCCTGGACTGTCTGTTCATATCTTCGACAATAATCTTGATACACGTTTCGCCACTCCTGCAAGCACTATACGCACTATACCGTTACGGCAGGCGTGATCAGTCTGACTCGAATTTCGCGATTGTTCCTCCTCCTTCCTTGGCCACGACAGTGACAGCCGCTACAACGTTGCTTCAACACACTTTCTCGTGGAGTTTGATCGATGCCTGGTGGATGGCCACGGCAATATGAGCAAGCTTCTCACTAGCAAGCAGGCCGAAGAGCTGTACGACTCCTCTCTTCTCTACTCACTCCTCATGTTGCGCTGCTTTGGCTGATGACCCGGCGCTGACAGACACAAGAGCATTGTCGCCTACTTGAATGTCACCGAACACCCGGAAGCTGCCCAAGCAGTGCGCGATGCCCTCAATGTGCCCGAGTCCGACTTCTCCGCGGATACTGCAAAGAAATACGAAGGGCTGATCGAGAAGAAATGGACATCCCTCGTGCGCATGCAGAAGAAGATCATGGACTTGGAGGACAGGGTGAAAGTGCTGCAGCATGAATTGGACAATGCAACGCCCTCGAGTCTGGCTGCGCGGAAGAATCACGATCCTCAGACTTGGCTGCCGCGAGCACCAGCGCGACATACTCTGCAGAGTCACCGGAATCCCATTACGTGCGTGGCATTCCACCCGCTGTTCTCCAGTCTGGCGAGTGGGAGTGAAGATTGCACTATCAAGATCTGGGACTATGAGTTGGGAGAGCTAGAAAGGACGCTCAAGTCACATACGAAAGCAGTGCTAGATGTGGACTTTGGTGGTTCTAGAGGTAACACACTTCTGGCCTCCTGTTCGTCAGATTTGACAATCAAGCTATGGGATCCAGCAGAGGAGTACAAGAACGTGCGCACATTACCCGGGCACGATCACAGCGTAAGTTCAGTACGCTTCATTCCTTCAGGCGCAGCAGGAGCGCCTCTTTCTGGCAATCTGCTAGCATCTGCAAGTCGAGACAAGACGATACGGATCTGGGATGTCACAACTGGATACTGTTTGAGGACTTTACGAGGCCACGGCGACTGGGTTCGATCTCTGGCACCCACATTCGACGGAAGGTGGCTGTTGAGCACAAGTTCGGACCAGACGAGCAGAATGTGGGACTTGTCGCAACCAGACTCGAACGCTCTCAAACAGACTTTCCTCGCACACGAACATGTGGTGGAATGCTGCGCTTTTGCACCACCCTCAGCATACCAACATCTAGCTTCACTGGCAGGATTGAAGAAACCACCAGCAGCAAGTTCGAGCGCAGAGTATCTGGCGACAGGTGGCCGCGACAAGCTTATCAAGATTCACTCTGCAAATGGAATCGTTATAAAGACTCTAACAGGGCATGATAACTGGATAAGATCTCTAGTTTTCCATCCTGGTGGCAAGTATCTGCTATCGTGCTCAGATGACAAGACTATCAGATGCTGGGATCTGGCACAAGAAGGAAAGTGCGTGAGAACTATCGAAGCTGCGGACCACTTTGTTAGTTGTTTGAGATGGGCTCCGAGTGTGTACAAGGAGTCGTCTGAGACGAACGGTTTGACGAATGGAGCTGCTGCAAAGAAGGCCATGGAAGAAGAACAAATTAGGTGTTTGATCGCGAGTGGAAGTGTGGACTTGAATGTCAGAGTCTGGTCTGCGTAGAGAGGAACAAGTGGAAGAGAGCAATCAATACACTACGATCCGACTAAGGCAGGATGCAATGCAGCTCTCGGATAGAGTAGTTGCTGCAAGGCTGGATACCCTCATAGCATGCCATGCTACGAATGAAATGTCTGTTATGATCTCCCAGTCAGCAGCCGTTCTGCTGTTCTGCTGTGGACAAACCCCGCCATTCCACTCCAGGTTCTTGGTACACCAACCACGACCTGCATAACCGGATCGGACTGCCAAATATGGCCCATGGTCCAGTTACGAGACAGCTATTGATTAGCTTTCCTTGTACCTGGCCTATCTTATCTGGACGTCACATAGCCATATAGCTATACTGCATAGCCGCGTCAACCTGCAATACACGATTGCTGATAGCCTGCACTTAAGATTAGGAGAACGGCAAGCCGATCACCGCCTGGACTCAACATTAGGGAATCGAGGACACGCCTAGGACTGCTATACACGAAAAGCCACGAAAGCCAGCATTGCACTGAGAAACAATAGTTCAAAGAGCTTCCAGCTCTCGTTCGGGCGTCGAGTCGACCGATTGACTCATATCAAGAGCTCACTTCGCAACTTCACTTCATCATCCTCACTTCTCAAGAGTTCAGAGGCGCACTGTCGATTACATTGGGCTAATCAACAACGTCGACCTTAACCTACCCATCAAGCGACACCGAGGACAACAAGAATCCAACGCAGCGAGAACATTATGACTCTTCCTCTAATACCAACAGCAGCAGCCTTCGCCGCACTCCTCACACTGCTTTACAGGTTCGTTGTGTACCCAGCCTTTCTGTCACCTCTCTCCAAAGTTCCGTCCGCACATTGGTCCTGCTCTATCTCCACTCTTTGGATCCTCTATCATCGTCTCCATCAAGATGATACACCGACGATCGAACACCTGCACAAAACGCTGAAGAGCCCTGTGCTTCGCCTCGCACCAAATGAACTGTCCGTTAACTGCGTTTCTGGAGGCCTTCGAACAATCTACTCCGGAGGTTTCGAGAAAGGCAACTGGTACTCAAATGTCTTCTCGAACTATGGCGTTCAGCCAATGTTTGCGATGGAAGCACACGATCCACATTCGAAGCGAAAGAGAATTGTGAGCAATGTGTACGCGAAGAGCACACTTCAGACTTCTCAAGCGTTGCACGAACAGACCAACGCCATCATCAATGAGAGGCTGAGACCGAGGATCCTGCAAGGGAAGAAAGCAGCTGCTAGTGATGGAGGCGGAGTGGAGTTCTACGACATCTTCTGCGCTGTTACGATGGACTTCGTTAGTGCCTACATATTTGGACTGGGCAATGGGACGGACTTCCTCATGGAAGATCAGGAGGGTGGTATCAGGCTGTTTCATGACTTCAAGGCGAGGCAGAAGTACACGTTCTGGCCGCAAGAATGCCCGAACTTTACAAGATTCCTTGCAAAGCTGGGGCTGAAGTGGTTGATCGTTCCAACTTGGGTCGATGGCGCGAATCAAGAGATTGAAGGTTGGTTGATGAGCATGTGCGAGAAAGCTGAGCAGACGAGGAATATTGGAGAAGCAGCCAAGCAACAAGATGTGCCCACTGTGTACAAGCAATTACATGATGGACTCAGGAAGGACGATAGCAAGACCCGGAAAGAAGCGAGAAATGGAGCAGCAGAAGAAGAGCTCAAGATCGAAATTGCATCTGAGCTACTAGATCATACACTAGCCGGCTTCGACACATCAAGCATCACGCTAACTTGGCTTGCATGGCAACTCAGCAAGACTAGCAACAAGAAATGGCAGGACGCCCTACGAAAAGAGATCTCAACACTGGAAGGCTCTCTCGACGCGAAAGCCATCGACACACTTCCAGTCCTCCACGCCATCCTTATGGAGACTCTAAGACTACACGCCGCAATTCCAGGTCAACAGCCACGAATCACTCCCTCGACTACCCTCACAACACTTGGCGACCCTGAAGCTGGCACAGTGTACACTGATCTCCCACCCAATACCCGCGTCCAATCACAAGCATACTCCCTGCATCGCAATCCTGAAGTCTTCCCAGATCCTAACAGCTGGCTTCCTGATCGCTGGCTTGATGCCTCCTCCCCATCATCATACACCCCTAAAACAGCAGATGAGTTACGAGAAATGACCCGCCACTTTTGGGCTTTTGGAAGTGGTGGACGAATGTGCGTTGGTAGTAACTTGGCCATGTTGGATATGAAAGCCACGCTTGTAGGTGTTTGGGGTAAATTTCAGACTTCTATTGTGGATGATGAGGGTATGGTGCCGAATGGAGGGTATATGGCTGAGCCTTTGGGAGTGGGGAAGGGAGGGGTTAAGGGGATTGGAGGGAAGTATGCTGATGGGGAGATGAGGAGGTTTTTGAGGTTGAAGGTTGAGGAGTTGTGATGATGCGAACCTCTCTTCCCTAGAAGACGGCTTTCTCATCAGACTCACTGAGTATTCGCTCTATTATGCAAGCCGACGTATGCCATATTCGTCCTGACTGATGCTTCAAGCGTGATCCGAAATGTGTAGCGTTTATTTGACTTCATACCCATGCTGTTTTAGCGCATTGCCAAGCCCAGCGCGAGCAACCTCGAACGCGTCTGACTTTCTCCTTCGCGTCCCCAACATGACCCTCCATTTGCAACATCATCGGTTTCCATCTCCACATCAGGTTGAGTCGTCCATCACAGAGTCTGGACGTCTTTCACGAGGCAGACATTGCAAAAGCGGGCCTTCAATCCTCGAACCGAAAACATCCGTCTGCAAGTACAAGCCCTTCGATGGCGCCGTGTAGTGCTGATTGGAAGTTTGTGGTTGGCGACTGGAACCAAGGACCTCCTCGTATACCTGCCTGATAGGCTGCTTCTGTCGTCCTCCAGGTTCCGAAGATCTGATCGCCGCCAGGTCAAACTCCCAGACCAGTCGTGCAAGCGGCAGCAGTATTGTCGGATATGCTAGTTTCTGTGCAGGACAAGATCGAAACCCTTTTAGGAACGGAATGAAAGCTTCTCTAGCACCTGCTTCAAGAAAGCGCTCTGGACGGAACAGCAAAGGCTCTGGGAACAGCTCCTCATTGTAGTGGAGTGCGAGCACTCCAACGCCAAAGTCTGTTCCTGCTGGCAATCGTACGCCATCGATAGTGAGAGCAGAGGACGATGTTCGCCAAAGCACGCCAGGACCTGGTGGTACCATTCTCAGCGCCTCATCTACACACGCCCGGAGGTATTTGCAGGACTCTAGCTTTGCGCCAATCGATGGCACTTCGCCAACGAATGTGCCTCGCAGTTCTTCAGTGAGGTTGCTGAGAATCCGAGCATCTTCGGCGATGTAGTACAGTGCTGCAGCTATCGTCACGGCGACCATGTCTCCACCTTCGACTGGTCAGCTGCATAGTTGTGGAGAGCTGTACTATAGTTGTACTCACCTCCGCGCATGAACGAGAAGGCGTCCACATAGAGCTCGGCCTGTGAGATCTCTTCGGGCTTGTCAGCTTTCATGAGATCATATATCGAGGTCACACTTTCACTTCGCTGGCCTCTATCGAGATGGGAGTGGCAAAGCTCGAGAAACACCTTGGACTCTTCGTGATACTCCGGGTATGTCAAGCGGTCGATGTCCACAAACGGTGACAGCCACGTGAAGAGATCAGGCCACGCCAACTGCAGGTACATGTGCTTGTTACCTCTTTCAAGAGATAAACACATCCATCGCTCGGTGGGCTCACGCATAGTCTCGAACCTGGCGCCAAACATGGACTGCGAGATGACGTCCAAAGCGTACCAAAATGCTGTCAATGTTAGCAGACTGCAGACTTAGAAGGCTGGTGCCGAACTACTAACCGAGCTGCGCCATGTCCTGGGGCGGACCAGTCTTCATAATCTCGGCAAGGGTGTCGATATTCTCTTCAATGGCTGTATGGTGAATCAACATTGCTTGAGGAGTTATCGTTGGACGAATGACCTTCTTCTTGGATGCAGCTCGAGTGGCAGAAACGCAGTTGAACAGACTGGGGATCTGCTCCCTTGTGAATGGATGCGAAGCATAACCGGGAGCTTTCGTGATCGTTCGGTCTGCCGAGTATATCGCTGGAAGCGAAGAGTCAATATTTTGTGGCGAGCAATGCCAAAGTTGACTCACCTTGCGTCGCTGACAACGTGTTGAATACTACGCGGTTTGGGGCGCTGCGATAGACAGGTCCTGAGCTCTTGTTAGCTTGATTCACATCATTGGACAGGCACGGATCCCACCATATCGTTTGTGGCAACGTATGTGGTCGAGATGAAGGTCTCCCTTCCAAGTATGATAAAAGAATCGCGCGGGTGTGAACTTCGCGAGGAAAGGTCCTGGAACGGCGTCGAGAGGATGGCTGAAGACTCGGTACAGGTAGTATGTTAAGAGTGTGACGAGAACGAGGACAACGACCACTGATGGGCCAAAGGAATGCTGTCCCTCCATCGTTGACAGTTGTACAATTGGGTCAACACTCAGCTATTCGTGTCCTGGCTTATAACGTTGCTCATCTGCTGACAACCCAAAATGACTTCACTCTAGTCGTTGCACAAAAGGGAACAATACGCCATAAGTCCAAGCACTCGACCGCGTAACTTACGACGGCCTCGTGCACAGTCTTTGACCACGCTCTCGACGAGTCGGCCTCTGTCGTCTACAAGCACCGTCACCGAAGAGCTGCCCGCTGGACGGTCTTTCGTCGACAACGAGGATGCTCCACCCTCCTTGCTCGGGCGCTGCCTCCATTGCCAGGCACAAGCGGGAACGCTAAGTCTCGCCGATGATTTTGACCTGCGAGCTTGCGAGCGACGAAAGCAAGTGGATGACATTCTCTTCGATGATGGCAGTTGCGAAGCTCAACGTCAATGACCGCACGCTCAAGACAGAAGCCTACTCGCTATGACACTTCTGGTTGACACATTCGTTGACAGGACATAGACTAGACTTGCACTTCTCGAGCTAGATTGTATCTGATGCGAAGCACTTGATCACGTACTCTGCACGTCCACGATCCGCCGACTTTTACTTCACATCGACCAAACGTGGAGCCATGTCTCAGCAATGCGTCCAAAACCTTCACAGGAACATGGATGGCGCATTAGGGCTAGACCGACGTATACGATGGCACACGCCTGAGGTACTCCACAACCTCGAGATACGCCACCAGTGTTTTCAGTGCACCTATATGCTCTAGCGTAGCATCCGCAGAGTTGCAGCGACCGCCAACCTGGTTGGATGTTTCGGAACCTGCAGTAGCTGAAAACCCGCTCAGTCTCAGCTGCAAAGGCCACCTACGGCACATTCGCCATGCATTCCCAGGCCGTGGTACATCGCGAGTCACGAAACTGCTATGGAAGCTCCTGGCGAGCGTGGACGCATCATCATTGTGGGAACCCTCAGCGAGGCGGAACAAGCATTGTGGTGCCAAGCCATATCGAAACGCCCATGGACTTTGCTTCAGCCCCTGCCCCAGTAAAGCTAAGTCGCGGCAGATCACAAGCTGCCGGTGCTAAGCAAGATCCATGACACAGATCTTCGTCTGGAGCTAGCGCCCAAGCCGGCTCCAAACTTCGCTGGCTGCATAGACAGGATACCAGCCTGCGGAACGATGAAGGTGACCACGAGCGAGAAGCGGAAGCTGGAACGTGGAGCGGAACCTGGATAGTGATTGTTCCCCAGGCGATGAACGACCACAGACCGTACACCGGAGATGTTCCTTACTTCTTTTCATATCTTTTACTCCTGGTCAGATGGCAACAAGCGATGATTGATCACGCGCTCTGCACGCTGCTCAATGTGCACAGCCATGTTCCGTGTCAGTATTCTTGCCTGTTGTGCCATGAATCTCGGCTGGGAACGAAGTGCATCAATATCTCGTTATTAACAGAGCTTGTATTTTCGTACGACGCTTCCTGTTGCCAATTTCGCCCAGTGCAATGCTACGTACAGCCCTGTCAAGTACCGCATGGCGGATGGCCTGGGCCAGGGCGAAACCCGGTGAACTCAAGCAACTCAGCTTCTAGCGATCCACCAAGGGTTCTCGGCGGAATACATCTTCAATGTACCTGATCCACTAACACTCGACCACACCTTCTGCGGCAGCACAGTAAGCAAGTGACTGGCTTACTGATTACGGATCGACCAGGTGTCGATCGGCCACAACGGTCCATCAACATTTGAAGTAGAAACCAGAGTGCTCGCGCTTCCGACCATAGCAGAAAACACAGATTTGGCCCAATGATGGACTGTCGTGCTAAAGGCTGATCGTGCCAACATTGAACCAAAGCGGCAGGACTTTCCTACGCTAGCTTCACGCATCCAAACCATGTGCCATTGAAAGCTTCTCTGCTGCGATCTCTCCCACCAGATACGCTACACTGACCGGATGGCAGCTCAGCAAGAATGGCAACACACTGAGATCGACCACTCGCAGACCTTGCAAACGCTTGACTGTAAAGTCGCTAAGCACACAAGTCTCCTCGTCCTCGTCGCGGCCCATCTTCATGGTGCAAGCAGGATGCCAAGTACTGCCTGCCATCGACTTCCAGTAATCGAGTATGTCTTTCTCGCTGTCACTTGCTGGGACGTCGATCGCACGATCTATGTTTTCAGCAAGGAGAGGATGCCGTGTGTAAGCCAGAGCACGTTTGGTAGCTGCTACAGCGCAGACGCGATCGAAAGGGTGTGAGAAGAACTGGGGATCGATAAGCGGCGGAGAGTCTGGAGAGGCAGATGAGAGCGTGATCTTCCCACGGGATTGAGAATTGTGGATGAAGACGAAGATGGTCAAGTACGGGTTTCCAGGAGCGGCGAGAGCGTCGGGAGTGCAAGGCGCGCAGTCTAGGATAAGAATAAGTATGAAGTCCCGAATGACTGTCGTGTTTGACTTACGGCAGCTCAGCTCCCAGACAGGCACAGTGTCTCTTTGTAAATGGTCCCCCACACTTGAGCTCAAACTTCGAAACTCTTCTGTGTCGAAGACTTCGTCGGCCTTGAAGAAGCCCAATGTTATTCCTTGGTAAATGACACTCATGGGGCCTGTGCCATCTTTCAGAAACTGTGATCGTGCATCCGTGGCTGAGTCTGGTTTGGAGAAGTGTTGCAGCCAGTCATCTGAGCTTTTCTTCTCCTTCCAGCACAATGGGATGGAGAGGTGGTCCTGCAGATTCTTCCCGACACCCGGGAGATGATGTACTTTCTGGATGTTGTGTCTTGTCAGTTCGGCACTGTCGCCGACGCCAGACAACATCAAGAGCTTAGGCGTATCAACAGCTCCTGCTGAGAGTATCACTTCTTTCGTCGCGCGATCTATAGTCAATCACCAAGTCAGCTAATCTGCGATGATTCTCGTGTATGAAGGCGATACTGTACATTTTTCCCCATCTGCGACTCGAATACCAGTGGCTCTTTTGCCCTCGAACATGATCTTGACAACTTGCTTACTGGTCACAATTGTGAGGTTGCCAGGGGCATTCTCCAAGTATGCCTTCGCAGCTGTAATCCGTAAGCCATCTTTGGCTGTTGACGGCGCACTCGCCAATCCCAGTGGATTGCCACTGTTGATATCCAGGTTGATGCCCAGGCCAGACGCTCTTGCAGCATCCATCTGGACTTTTATAGGCTCTTCCCAGACCTTGGGCAGTGAGACTGCTACCGCACCATGCGTGCCATGAACAGTCATGTCTGGTCTTGCATACTCCGCATACTCCTCAGCGACCACTACATCGAAGGCCTCAAGCTTCCCTTTACGGACCCTGACAGCATTCTTCCATCCGAAGCTTTCGTCTCCGACTAGAGTCGCCCAGCGCTCATAATCATGAATCGGACCAACAGTGTACCCACACAGATTGATGGCACTGCTGCCGCCTAAGACTTCGCCACGAGCATAGCCGATTGATCGATTGTCGAGCCCATCCTGAGGAACCGTAATCCGGTTCCGGACGCTGCTGGGAAATTGTGATAGAGCTGTCCAGCGCTCGGCCAGAATGTCTGCATTAGATTTGTCCTTTCTTATGCCTGCCTCAAGGAGAAGAACAGAGGGCGAAGCTGAGGTGGCAGCAAGGCGAGAAGCAACGCAAGCGCCAGAGGGGCCGGCTGTGATGGTTCAGAACAGGCATGTAAGCAGAGTCAGAGTGCTACACGTACAGCCCACCACTATGAAGTCGTAATAAGTCATTCCTGGCATAGTCAACCTGAGAGCTACAAAGCTGAAGTTGCAGTTGAACCGGCAGACAACACTTCACTTGATCAGATGCGACTTCTTGCAAGGACTGCCCCTCCATCGCCATCCTAGTCAGAGTGCCAAGAAGGAGCATCACTCACCAGGTACGGACAATGTGTGACCTCCACACACTCGTGCCATGCCAGCCCGCGCATTCTGCTCAGTGAGCCGGCACGACCAATGGCCGGTTCACTTGGTACCTGGTGGAAGCACGGAGTGTCCAGTCAAGAGGAGCCGTCGAGCGTGAAGATGTCTCGTTACTCTCGTACATCCTGGTATCCGACGGTAGAAAGAGTTGTGCATGAAGCTGACAAGGAAGAAGGAAGACCAGGATATATATATATATATGCTTTAGAGGAAGCACTGCACTGTGTGGTCTTCCCGATCTTTTGACAAAGATTTCGCCCACTACCGGAGCTGATATCGACGCAAGCAGCAGTATTTCTGGCATCAAGTCTGATGAAGGGGAGCTGATTTTAAAAGATGTTCGCGGCAGAGCCCACGTGGCACGACGTCAACCTCTCCTCTCGAGCTCCGCGGACCTCTGGAAATTTTCGATTCACTCCAATCTGATCTGGGCACTTTTCAGCGTGACGACCACTTCAAGTATTGCTGGAATAATGTCACAAGAGAGAAGACCGCTACGGTCGCAGCAATACAAGAAGTGCAATATTCTCACGAGTCCCCAGGAACGAAAACCTGGCGTGACATGACGCTGTGTCATATCGCTGCTCACGCTACCAGTTCTGTCATTGCTGGAACCACACGGGCGACCTCATGTGTAGAAGTCTCGTGGGAAAAGCTAATCGATCATCGTGAGGCGCTACATAGTGACATTCCATTGCGTTTGCTGATTTACTCGCCCATGATGCGACTCGTGGCATTCGCGACCTGCTTCCCAACATACAAGTAGTGATCACAGAACTGCAAGAAGTTCTTCAGGAAGCTACGATAGAACTGATCCAGGAAACATGGCACCTATTCTTCATATTGTTCGCCACGGCGAAGGCTATCATGTACGTTGACCATGTGCGTCCTACTTGAAGATGCTTTTCCTGATGCTGACATTGTTGTTGTGTGCAGAACGCTGAAGAGAATGGCGAGAAGATTCACGATCCATACCTGACCGACAAAGGCAAGGAACAATGTGAAATGACCTGCAAGCACTTTGCTTACCACGACGATGTACGTCTTACCCGGAGTTATCACACTAGGAGTACTAACAGAAACTTTTCATAGATCGATGTTCTCATGGCAAGCCCGCTCAAACGCACAATCCAGACATGTCAAATCGTCTTTGCGCCTGTCGTGAAGCGTGGGCTAAAGATCGATCTCGTACCTTTAGCTCAAGAAACGTCAGATGAACCAATGGATACTGGATCAGTGGAAGCCCACCTTAGTGAGACCTTTGGAGATCTGATTGACACGAGCTCCCTCAAAGACTATCCTGGCTGGAACGAGAATAAAGGTCCCTTTTCCAGTGATTCGAACTCGCTGATCGACCGAGCACACAAACTACGAAAGATGCTCAGAGCTCGGCCGGAGAAGAATATCGCTCTTGTGTCTCATGGATCATTCGCGCATTATATCGTGGGCAATATTAATCATGATGGTGAGCAAATTACGCGTATGTGGGAAAATGCTGAATGTAGAAGTTATACATTCTTATCTGAAGATGACGAGGAATGCCAGTTGAGGGAAGAAGAAGAATCCAAGCACAACAGAGGAGATCTGGAGAAACAAGGCAAGGGTTACGTGCTTAGCGTTACTGGTGGAAGGAGAGGGTCTTCTGGTGAAGTGTTGTCTCCTTGAAAATGGACTGATCTTCTATAATGTAGTTGTATGAATATTATGCTCACGAGACCAACGCTCCATTCTGCTTCTCATTCTGGCCAACGACTCCATACTTCCCATGCAACTTCTCCAACACTTCCGGTCCTGTCTGTGTGCTCGGTTTCCTCATATACCACACGACGTCACTTCCTTCGACTCCATCAGGGTGCAAACAGAAGCCATTACCAAAGTACGAGAACATATCCTCCTCATCCACATATGTGATATCGAAATCTTCAAACCTCGGGTTCAAAAAAGCTCGATTCCAATGACTTCGATTCCCAGGCCAAACTGCAGGTCTGCCCCTCTCATTAGACTTATACCAAGAAACGCAAGGACCAGTCGTTACAGTCCTTTGCAAGAACGCATCACAATGTCTTGTAAAGTGATCGACTGCTTTTGTCGTTGGCTTCAGAGATGAGATGTTTTCCGTTTGCATCTTACCAATGACTTTGACGATGTATGCTTAAGGTGCTGCGACAGATTGTGTCCAGCTGCCGTAAAGCCAGGAATAGGAGGGACCGATGTGGAAGTAGTTGGGTATGTCCTCGCGCGTTATGGACATGTAGACCCGAGGAGAGAGATGTTGAGCAAGGATGTTGTTCATGTTGATATCGTTGATTGTCAGAGTATAGCTGGGCAAGCCGCTTTGATCGTAGCCTGTTGCTGCTATGATGATGTCTATCTCGTGTGCAGTTCCATCTGAGTCGAGGAAGCCTTTCGATGTGAATCGTTGTGGAGGTTGTGGAAGAACTGTAGTCTTAGGAGACACGAGCGTTTCGAGATAGCCATGTGCGAATGTAGGTCGCCGACAGAGTATGTCGAAGTCCTCAGCAACGATTTGCTCATAAAGACCGGGCTTCGATGCCAGTCTTTCTCGCATGTACTTCTGCACTCCTTGGGTGCCTTTGACAGACATATCGCTACCATTGACGTATGCTTGCCACCGTGCGTGACCTTCTTCCTCGACTTTGTTGATATAGGTTCGAAGCACATCGGGATCCTGGAGTAGGGCCTTTTGCTCATCGCTATACCGAAAGCTGAGGCCTCCCTTGCCCGGGAAGTCGCCCTGTGATGACGGCGGCATCACGTACGTCTTGTTGCGGAACCATGTGTACAGCTTGTCCACCTTATCGATGATGGTAGGCGCGAGTTGTATCCCACTAGCTCCGTAGCCGAGTAGAGCGACTGGCTTTCCAGTGAGGTCAACATCGGATGGCCAGTTCGAAGGATGTATGACCAGTCCTGAGAAGGCGTCAATACCAGGTACTGTCAGTTGAGGTGATAGAGGTTTGGCAACAGCTCCAGTCAGATCCAGAAACAGATCAAATTCCTCATCATAGCTCTTGCCACTTGACAGGTCTGTGACTTGTACAGTCCACTTCGAGTCGATATCTGTCCACGAAGCTTGCAGAAGCTCATCTTCGAACTTAATGTATCGATAAAAGTCACGTTCTCTAGCCACGTCTTGAGGGTAGCGCAGGATCTCTGGTTGTCCAGGATACCACTCGCTTGGCGCATAAGGTCGCCAGCCAAATTGATAGTTGATACTAGGTTTGGATGTCAGTTGCAAAGCATAGAAGCCAATCGAATAGTACAACATACCCAGGACTATCACACTTGCAGCCTGGATACGTGTGTGTCAGCCATACACCACCGACATCCTTCTCTCGCTCGAAAACCACGATCTCAATGCTTTCGGCCGGGATCTTCTCCTCGATGTCGTGGAGGAACTGCAAACAAGAGATGCCAGCACCCACAACTCCAATCCTCAGCTTCCTTCTTGCACCAAAGAACTCTTCTCTGATCTCGGGCAAGGTGTCGATGCTGTTGAGGTCACGGTACAAGAACTTCGGAACAAACTTCTCAGCATTGTGATCTGCAGGAGGATGTCTTGGAGTGAAGGGTATCTTCTCGAGCATGTTTACAGTCCAGTCGGCCGCAGATGATAGTCTCGGATGTTGAGTAGTCTTGATTGATTGTGTTCAACTTCAGTGCCGTCTTCACGAAGATCAATGGTCATAATCAAGTATATGAGCTGCCTCAGGTCGCTTGTTATTCATCGTCGCTGACAAAGGATTGTTGCTTATCGAAGCCCTTAGATCATGAGCTGTCTTGTGGTGGTCGGCTAACCATGAACAGCTCGGAGGATGCAGATCCGTCAAACGTCGAACTCTATTTATGCCACGTCTGGACTTAGTGGCATACGCACGAGAGCACAAGAGCCATCCCTGCCTGAGTCGGCGCATATTAAGTCCTGTCGAAGTCTCCTCATCCGACTCCGACACCTAGTCGGCCATTTCACATGTAATCTGAGCACCATCGTGCGTCCATGTCTTACGAATGCAGTCCTGCACACTATTCGCTCTGCAGCCCATTCCGACTTTGACTTCCCCATAGACGGCGTCTTCGTCGCACTCCGCTATACGGTGGTCAGTCTCTGACATGGAATAATGCAAGTGCGAAGAATGTTGGACCTACACTTGCTACCACTCGGAGCACAGCCTTTGCTGCTTAGGCAATCGGCCATCTGTCGGCCTGCGCATACGGCATCGTTGACCCCACCAAGCTGCCATTGGTCTGTATGGACGAGTGAGTGCGTTAGCGGTGCCATTCCTCGTCTAAGCTCGAAGTTCCGTACATTTGCGAAGACCGGCGGCCTTAATGCCGACACATTGTCGCTCGTCTTGGGTTTGAGCCGACACGAAGGAGGCAATGAGTGTGATCCAGGCGGCGTAGTGAAAGCGCATGGTGGGTCGTTGATGTTGTGGCGATGAACTTTAGATGTGGATCTGTACGCGCTCAGATAGAGATATATGCATACTTTTGATCGTGTTTTGATCAGTCGAGAGTGCCCAGGACGTCACTATGCACGTCCACTGGTAGGCTGGCCGATGTCAGCTCGATGATGAATTGCCTCATAGCTGTGAACAAGTGGTATCTGGTTCTGCCAATCAGAGCCCATGTAATACATCTGAGAAATGTGATATTGCTACACCCTGTGCTTGGCAAGTGGCTATGATGCCGTCGCAGTAGGAATGCTGATTATTATCGAGATGAGACCATCTTCCAGCGTAGTCCATGAGCTCATCTGTTCTCAGCGTACATCTCCTGAGGAGAATTCGCGGTCTTGTCTTATCTCCGAGAGACTTGTGCGGTCGGCTTGGACGTTCAGCGACGTGGAAGTGTTGTCTTCGCACGGTTTAGGTATACTGATGGCCTCTCCAATTTGGCCGCAGAAGCAAAAACTGCTCGCCTTTAGTACTGCTTGTCCAGCTTCGTCGGAGAGAACGTCTTCGCCGTGTTTAGCACGGCCTTTGGTACTACGTGGATTTGGGTCATAACATCAGCGTGGGAAGATCATGGCAAGCCTCTCTCTAGCTATGGGCCCAAAGTACTCCCGCTTGTGATGCAGCTTGCCGTTGAACAGGTTGATTGCAGGATATTCGATGCTCTTGTGGTGGTTCTGAGGTCGTATTTGATGTCTCTGTAAGAAAGCGGAACACAACCGGCGCGTAAGTGAATGCCAAGACCAAGACCATCACATGACAGCGACAATCGTTCTCACCCACGTGTGCAAAGGAAGACATATTACTCAGCTCTAAAGCATATCCATGATACGACTATCATCGGCCTGCCCAGCGAATCCTCCGGCCGATGTAGGTATAAAGGTCGACACGAGACCATCAGAGTCCTGAAACAAGGTGATTTCTTCAATTCCCGGAGCACACTGAATCAATGGCAGCAGCAGTAGTAGACGATGGCTGGACCTCAGTGTCCCGAGGCAGAAACTCACGGCAACCACAGCTGATTGTCAATGGAACACCTCGCCCCTCTAGAGATATCACGCTCGACGACATCAAACGCGAATTCGAAGCCAAAACGAAACAATGGCAGAAGACCGAGTGCCGGAAGCAGCTCCTCAGAGAGCTGTATCGGCCAGTCGAGGACGACGACGGGATCGCAGTGATTGAGAGGTACATCTGCATTGGCGCTGGCAGCCTGAGCAGAGACAATGTCGAGTGCCGGCGACGAAGCATGTGGCAGATGGTCGTCTTTGTGGACTTGGTGCGCTGGATGCTCGACTTCTATGAGCTGCCCATCGAAGGTTATGGCGCACAGGACGCCGTTGACAATTGGGACGTCCACCAAGGTCGCCGAGCTCAAGGGATCTGGGCTTGTGACCCAGCGTATACTACACTGGATGTGGAATTCTTGAAGACAGTGGGCGTGGAAGTGCATCAGCGTGAAGAGGGCGAAACGGGCTTTGGAAAGCTCGCGCAATATCTTGAGGGAGGTCGCACTTTCCTATTTGAGCCTTTCGTGGACATGAACGACCAAATGGTGCGGGACATGGTCGCGAGTGATGTCGCGCTGTACATTGGAAGTTCAATCGGTGGAGTCAAAGAAAGACACGGCGAAGTGGGAGATTTGGCAAGGAACTTCACGAAAGACAGAAACATGAAGAAGTTCCCTTCTTTCGACATTGATCCTAAGATTTTTGAAGGTATGGGCATATACTGGAAGGAGAAGGAGGATCTGCCGAGTCGGATATCATGAAGCATACACTACCACTCAAGAAACTACATCTCACCACGAATGTTTACTTCACAAGATCTTCTGGCTTCAACATTCCAGCTTTCAACATCGCCACAATGGCAGCAGTCGGATCACTAAAGATCTCCGTCTTCGCCATCTTGATTCCTCCATCCTTCTCAGTCACATACTTAAACTTGAAAGCACTTGGAATAGCTCCATCCCACACCTTGCCAGAGGCATCTTTGATACCCATGCCCTGTCCCGGAGCCTGCAGATTCCAGTAAAGAGTAGCGATGCCAAACATCTCCCACGTACCGTTGCCCGTATCCGTGGCAGTTACATACAGAGGATGGTGAAGGTGCTCCTTGAAGGGCGCGTAGACTTCTTTGCTGAGGGAGGACCAGGTCGCGTCGCCTCCGTTGACGGCTTGGCCGGTGGATTTGATGAAGACGTCTGTGAGGTGGTTATTGGTAAAGTGCTAGCCATGCGCACCTACATTTGCAATCACTTTCGATTTGCAAGCGCCTCCCTTAATAGGCTCCCTCTGAATTACAAACAATTTTTGTGAGGAGGTGGGGGCCGCTTGCAAAGCCGCAGTGATTGCAAAAGTCCGGGAGAATGGTCATAAGAGAAGTGGAGTGAGAGGACTCACGATCATCTGTCATCCACTTGGCGCGTGCAGATGGATCGTCCATCTGACGGCCATCGATTGCTTGGTTGGTGTAGCGCTCCATCCACTCCATTGCTGGATGTTTACGGGTTGTGTCATCCCAGCTGCCATTGTGCACGAAAGCTGGTTGCGTTGGGAATGACATCGCGGCTTGGTCTTTGTGGTCTTTTGGTGAGAAGCTGAGGTGAGAAATGGAGTCTACTCGTGGGGCTATCGAGTGCGCAGGCAAAGCTTTTTTATACACCTTGCTGAGAACATCGCAATGCAGAGCTGTCACAATGAGCCTCTGCAGTATGATGCACCAGCGTCACAACGCAGCCAATGAGCAGCTGTTCTGTGTCGCAGTCTGCGACCACATACCGGAGCTGCCGAGAAACATCAAGCCCACAGAATGTATCTCGTCTACTTGACTCTGCCATTGGCACTTCTCCGCAGCAGGGCCCGCCACGTGGGAGGTGTCAGGCCATAGGGCTGACGGATGGCTTGAAGCTGAACATCAGCTGATGTGGAGATATCGAATGGCTGAGCTGATGTTACACCCAGCTCTCCTACGCGATGCTCGACAAGTACTGAAGCACGTTGCTGTGGCTTAATGTGTGTTGATTGCTACGCTTCGATGAGGACATCTAGAATGAAATGCTGCACGAAGCCTTCAAGACGCCTCTGCCAAGTCCAATCAAGCTCTCGATCTCGATCTGAGAAGCTTCGTCTTCGCCAAGAGATTGTACTGCGGTGTGCGACGGCTGCATGCATCGGTCGAAGCATTCGCTCGCATAGGAAAGAAAGTGGTCAATGTCGGTGCTGAACTTCTCCCGGCTCCTGGTAAGTTGCAAGCAGATTTTGGATTGAAGCCGCAAAGCTACCACTCGATATATAGTGCTGACTGATACGATGTGACAAGTGTCCTTCGTCCTCTTAATGAAGCGCCAAGGCATGGCGAAATTGATCGTGGTCGACCTCTCACAATAAGTGACGGCGGCCACGACACTAGTTGCCGACTCTAAGCAATATCGTGAGGCAACCTAGGAGCAGGGACACTTGATCTTTCGAATCACGATGAGGATGCTCTCTGCAAGACGGGACATCAAGAATTCGAAGAAAGAGACAGTACGCATCGGCCATCCTCGACTACACGGGACCTGGGGCTATGGTCCTGTCGCTGCTAAGCGTCTACTTTTATCATCTGCAACGTTGAAACTACAACCACAATCAGGAGACCCGGCAAAAACGTCGACTCAAGCAAGCATGGCAGCCATCACTTCAGTGTTCAACACAACCGAACTCTGCGAGTCGATCCTGCTAAACCTTTCATTCAAAGATCTGCTGCGCTTTCGACGACTCAGCACCTTCTTCCGGAATGTTATACAGCGAAGCAAAGCTCTTCAAAGAAAGATGTATTTTCTTCCTATGGCACCTGGACATTGGATCGATGAGACCAATCCCGTGCTTACAGTAATGCTTGAGTCTCATGGTTTCAGCCTATACGCCCTTCGACAACACGGTGCCGGCTCTCGGCTTGTGATGGGAATGGATAAACCTCTCGTCGAATGCCCCTCAGAGATGCCACAATTCTTTGCGGATATGCTGGTGCATATGAATCCTTACAACACTGTTACCTGGATCTACATGACGAGCAAAGGGAGAGGCATAGAAGAGTTCCGGCTGCCAGTTCTTGACTACGATATGACCCTAGGGGACTTGAAAGACGCTCTGAATGTACAACGAGACGATGCCTATTGTGCTGTCGTCCACTTCCTCTCAAATTTGCGGACCTTGTACATCATCTACACACGACCACGGTTCATGTGTGCTGAAAAGAGCATGTAGCCGAGCCTTGGAAGACAGGAGAAAAGATGGCCTCAAGGGCGGGAAGTTGCTGCTTCCACTGGCAGATTCGGAAATCGCTCGTCATCTGTCCCAGCGTGAGTCGAAGAGCGATCTTGGCTTTGAGGGACCAAGGATACAAGACCTTTCTCATTACTTGACATGAGACAAGGCTCGTGATTAAAGATACTGGAGGCGAGTCGCGCTCATGCTACGCTAGTCGACTACAAATTACATGCTCAGATGAGCCTCAGGCAAGCCTCTATGAGCAGAACCACTTTGGTTGTTGCGCTGACATCATATCTGTGCTCAGCCCATCGTCCCTCGTTATCACTTGCTTGAAGAAGCAGCCTGTACAGCCTTGGTTGCAGGTGCTTATGTTCATTTCAACGAATCTGGAGTCGTGCTTCCAGAGCCACAATCCTTGTTGAACATTTGCACGAAGTCGAGATCGAGGTCGCAGCAGAGCAGCTGAAGTCTCCAGCCACCCATCTTGAAATCCGATTGTCGGCGAATGTTCGTGGTGATGTTTGTGGAAGGCAGTGGGAAGCGGGAAGTGAAAATTGCTATGTGAGGTTTGGTCGGAAATGGGAAGGAGCCCGCAGCTGCAGGGCGCCGCATCTATTATGTTTTCGCGTTTGCAGACGCGTCGATGTCATCACAGCTACGAGTCTCTCATACATGACTACAAGTCATGGCTCTGCGGCAGCCTCGCCAACCGGAATGTCCATAGTGATGTATACTCTTCTCGGTCTCACCCGCCATGACGCGCTGAGAGTCCTCAAATGACCACAGTCTCATCCTCTTCCTTCTCAACAGTCTCACCGTCAGAGTCCACCTCTTCGACTCGGCCAGAAGTCTGTCCCACTGGCGCGCCACCACCAGTGGTAGAGTTGCCGTTCTTGCCGCGCATACTGTTTACGATGCGTTCCACGACACCGTCCTTCATACCACGGCATGGCCCGCGGTTGCCGATGAAGACCGTTGCGCCCTTCAGCTCCATATAGCCCTTAATCGAAAGGCAGGCTCTCTTGTGCACGACCCAATCAGATAGCTGGCACTCACGATCGCAGTAACGCACGCCTTTACACGAGCCGCAAGCATGTAGCTGACTGCCGTTCGCTGCTTTCTTGCAGCTAGCGCACTTCATCTCGCCTCGATGGCCCAGAGCCCACAAGATGGCTTGCTCTTGCTCAATTGTCTGCAGGGGTAGTAGGTTAGCATGTATCTCTGAAACGCGCGAATTGCTTTCAGCCCGTTCGGTCTGCGAGCTTGTTACCTTGGTAGGCGCAAGCTCAGTGAGACATTGTGAAGAGGAGGTGCCTGTGGCCTACTGCTGCTTACCTTTCTCTGCTCGTCCTTGAGTCCAGCCAATTGTTCAGCTGTGGCAGCCTCGTTTGGCGCTGGGACATTGAAGACCATGCCACCTAAAAGCAGTAGATAGATTAGCAAACATCTCTGAAGCACGAAGGCTGTCTCATCAGTGTCTGTCCTCAGGCTCAGCGCCGGAGTGAGTGCAAGCTTGGTGAGAAACTGAACATTTGCTTACCTGGATAATGCCAATCCTCGGCTGGCGGACCACCTGTGCTCTTAACGTCCTCTTGAGATGCTGAGCCAAATTTGTAGGGCTGGCCATTCTTGTAGCCTTTCTTGCCAAGCGCTTTCTTCATCTGAGCAAGTCCAATACGCATAAGACCCACCTTGGGGTAGATCTCCTTGAGCAAAGCTGTGAAGGAAGGTGGAAGGTCACAACCAAGAGTCATAAGGCAAGCGCCAAAGATGACAGTCTTGTATGCAGCTCCGTAAGGGTTGCCAAGGTGAGGTCGCTGGGCGTTGATTTCGGCAGTGAGGCCAGTGATCATCTCGGTAACAATCGGATTGTCTGGATTTGGTCCGCTCTCGATGTACGACTTGATGTATTGTGCACTGGAGGCTTGCTCTGCATACAACGAGCACTTCATCTTTTCTTTGCTTGGATCCTCGTTGATCTCCTTCTTGTGCTGCTTCATCTGTTTGGGAGTCATCAGGCGCAAGCTCTGATCGTGGATGAAACCAAACAGAGATTCAGCGAGCCAAAATCCCGCTTGAAGGTCCAGTTCAGCGATGATATCAAGGTCATGATCGCTCTGGAAGAGACCGAGACCCCAGGCGCCCATGATTGGCTTGTGTAAAGGTGGGAAGTGTAGAAGCTGTTGGAGATGCGTGGTACTGGTTGCAGTTTGCTTGGGAAGGCGTCGTATTTGTGTCTTTCTACTGCCAGGTTGAAGTTCTCTCTGAAAGGCGGTACCTTTTGTTCTGGTGGGTTGTTGGCAAAATACGATGCTTGGTCGTCGCGTGAGACGCGTGAAGCAGGCTGCCACGGCTTTCGAACGGCAAGCTGCATACTCGAGGCAGGAACGCGACTCGACCTCGCCTTCCAACTTCACCTTCCCGCACAACAATACAACCCGCCTTCACACCCGCGAAGCCAAACTGGCACCAAGACCGCAAACATGGGCGCCTGGGGATACGGACTCTTCCAGTCGGACCACGACTTCGACATCATCTCGGAGCTCAGCGACGAAGTCGGTCTTCACAAGCTCCAGGAAGACGCAGAGGCCAAAGCTGGTATCACAGATGACGAGGGACGCGATCGAAGCGAGTTCTACTACACCCTGTACTGCCCTTCTGATGTGAACGTCGTCCGCGAACACCTGGAGACCCCAAATGCTGCTACCGGCATCTCGCCACTGACAGAAGCACTGTCGAAGTGGCAGGCAAAGGCCGCTGGCCCACGCAGCAAATTGGATTTCCTCCGCGACCCGGGATACATCTTCGTGCTTCTGGGTGCCTGTACGTATAGCACTGTCCAGTTGGCGTCGTGAACCGGATAGCTGACTGTTGTAGGCGCCATGACTCTTGGCTGCAAGCTGTCGGCCGAGACGCTCGCTGCCATGACAGTCCACTCCACGCAGTGCGGTCTCATGCCAGATGCCCTCGTGCAGGTGGATGCTGCTCTTGTCGGACCGAAGCGCTACAAGGGCGAGCCATACTTCTTCGATTCGCCAGGACTTGTCGAGACTGCAAACAACAAAACCTCTGGCAACAGCGGCGGGCCTGGTGGGTGGGGCGGGTTGAATGTGCCTTCTCCAGGTGGCATTTTTCGTGGACCGGACGACACGTAAGTCTTGCATAGACCCATTACGCTACATGGCTTTAACAACATGGGAGCCTACTGCTGACGCTGTTACAGTAAGCTCATCGCCAAGATCAAGGCTCGCCAGGAAGCCTACAAGCTCGAGAAGGAGGATCCCGACGTATGTGGTGCTTCTGCCTGCGAGTCAACACAGAAGTAAGCTGGCGGAGACCTGCTGGTGTGCGCCAAGTGCCAGACGAGACAGTACTGCTCGAAGGAGTGCCAGGCAGACCACTGGAAGACACACAAGCTGGTCTGCGCCAAGCCAACTGCTACCTGAGCGGCTGCGCAGGACGCCACTGACTCAAATGGCGAACCTGGATGGGAGAGGACGCTCTATTCTGCGGGTGTGATGGAAATGTGGCCTAGTAGCCAGTACGAGGCATTGCGGGCTGAATAGTCACAACGCCAGAACCATGAGCACTGCACAACTGGTTGTCCATATCTTCAGTACCAGACGCCACGCTAAATCCCATATAAGCAGCACTTACTGATCAGATGCTATCCCTGCTTTAAGCTCTCGAGCGCTTGCTCTTCCCGGGTCTTGGCTTGCCTTTTCCACCTCCCTTCATCTTCTTCACAGAGTAACCGCTGTCATCTGCTGCAGATTTGGCATCGTTGCTCTTTCCAAACCTCTTCTTTCCACCGAAGCCAAACTTTTCGTCCTTCTTTTGTCTCTTCCTCGCGCCATCACCCTTGGCTCTTCGATCGGCCTTGTCATTCGCAGCAGTCGTGGCGGCGTCTTCGAGAGCAACATCGAAAGGATCGTTCTCGTTGGTTGCAAGGTCTGCGCCTTGTCGTTCTGCGATATGTTAGCTTCTCCATCCCACTTTCTTCGTGCAGCTTATACTTACTCCTCTTAAGCGTTTGAATGCGGTCTAATGTCGCGGTCTTCTCCTTCTGCCTCTCCTGCAACTTCGCAACCTGCACTTGTTTACCAAACTTCTTGAGATCTCTTTGCCTTCTTGCGTCGGAGCTAGCCTTCTTCCTCGCCGTTTCGTCTAACAGCTTAGCTCGGACTTTGCCCATCTGTTCTTCACTCTTAACCATTTCTGCAAAGTAGTCTGTAGGTCTGCTGAAAGATACACCCTCGGCCTTCAACTTCGATCGCGCTTCTGTGACTGCGTTGAGCGATTGTCTGTAGAATGCTAGTTCACGGTTGAGATCGTCTTCGACATCTGGAATATCGACGGGTTCGTCGGAGGTGACTGCTTGCACAGCAGAGAAGGGTAGGCTTGCAGGAAGTGCAAAGGACTTTAGTGATCTTGCGAGCGCGGCTGTGTTGTTGATCGTGAGACGCTGATGTGGAACAACATCTTCCTTGTCCTCTGAAGCAAGCGACTCGAGATCTGAAAGTGGAATGTCCTCCTCGTCCTCATCGTCTTCAGCATCCTCGTCATCGTCCTCCGCAACGTCGTTTTCAATCTCTGAGTCCGAATCAGATTCATCTGACATTGCGCCAACCACCTCCACACCACCCTCTGCATCTTCACTCTCGTCCGTCTCCCAGCCTTCGGCCTCGCCATTCGTCTGTTCCTCTGCAGTCGCGCCGTTGGTGATCTCCTCCGCCTCAGCAGCAGCTTTGGCAGCAAGCATCGCAGCTCTCCGCTCTTTGCGATTGCCCTTGCTCGGCTTTTGTCTTCTGTCCACTTTGGCTGTCTCTTCATCGTCGCCGCCCACCTCTACTACTTCAGCGTTTGCCAGGATATTCTCTAGCGCAGCAAAGTCGGCGTCTTGCTCGCCCTCTTCCTCTCCATCTGCATCAGTCTCTGTTGGCTGCTTTGCTCGTTTGCGCTTCTCAGCTTCTTTTTGTTGCTTCTTTTGCTTTTCCAATTTATGGTTGACACCCTTTTGCCTGTCCAGCGCGGCCTTGAGCTTCATTGTTTTCGCCATGGTGTCTGATCAGAATTGCGAATCGTGTTGTAGATGTGGAGATCATGTTCCAGCGAAAGCAAGAAGAATTTCTGAAGCAAGAGGACGCTAGGGCTTCTCGGTTGCTCCTGCCGAAAACCTTATTTCTGCGAACAGAAACGCGACCACTTCCGCGGCGAACTTCTCCTCCACAACAACCTCATCGATCTCGTGATGCTGCGATGGTGTGGACGATGGCAAGCTGGCTTAGTACGGAGGTCCATACTGGAGCTTCAAACTCTTCGACATGCATCATCTAAAGCCCCAAAAAGGTTGCCATACAAGCCCATTCCGAAGGCCGAACAACAGCATGTTGAAACTCCTATCAAGCCGCCAACAATCGAAGGCGAACGGGAGAAAT
This sequence comes from Sphaerulina vaccinii, assembly GCA_022570795.1. NCBI lineage: Eukaryota > Fungi > Ascomycota > Dothideomycetes > Mycosphaerellales > Mycosphaerellaceae > Sphaerulina > Sphaerulina vaccinii. The sequence continues at coordinate 2,671,996 of JAKUDP010000002.1, forward strand.
CACGGGAGTGGAACCCTTCTGCCTCTGCTGAGTTGACGGCTCGAGGCCGATTTGGAAGTCCTGTTGAGTGGGTTGTCTATGTCACTGCTGTATTCCTCGGCCTGCACGTCTTCTACAGCTACTTCTACTCCTTCGACGTCTGCGCTGGCGTATCAATGGTGCCAACTATCGACAGCTTTGGCGATTGGGTCTGGATCAGCAAGTACTATAGACGCGGCCGTGGTATTGTGGTAGGAGATCTGATCAGTTTCACGAGTCCTATCAGAGATGGCGAACAAGCTATCAAGAGAGTCATCGGCCTGCCCGGGGACTTTGTGCTGATGAACACGCCGGGAAAGAGTGATGATATGATACAGGTGAGATCGCAACATCCAACGCCACTGCGCCATACTGATGATCAATAGATACCTGAGGGTCATTGCTGGGTTGTGGGCGACAACCTCGCATGGTCTCGAGACTCCAGGATCTACGGTCCTCTACCCATGGGTCTTATCATGGGTAAAGTCCTGTTCAAGTTCAATTTCGAATGGTACATTCCGTGGAACGTCGGGTCACTGCAACAAGGCTTACAATCATACGATGAGTCCGACGTTGATTAAGGCTCGCCAACACTTACTGTCAATCGAGCGGACTCGGAGTTGCCTCCATCTTGGCAGAGCGCCTGTTTGGCGAACAGAGCCAATGATCGTCCTTGACGCGAGGATCAGACGAGATACATTCCTGCATTAGGACACTCGTACTGCCTCACGCGCTCTTCTTGAAACAAGTGCGGCCGTAATATGATGCGTCATCATGCAGGTTCAGATGTACCTACCCCTCGGACCTTTGACTGGGGCTGAGTACAACCCAGAGGCTTACCAAAGCAACCTGGATCGCATTCTCGATAGGCGACGACGATTGCTCGAGTTACACAGCAGCACTCCACTCGCACGACCTGGTTTCGATAGCTGGCCTCATGGGAAAGGAGCGACACTTGACGGCAGCACTCAGTAATGGCGCAACCGATTTTTATTATTGGTGCTGGAATCAGCGGACTCACGATGGCCTAAGCACTACGCAAGCAAGGCATCCCATTTCGAATCTTCGAACGCGACGAGTCAAACACCTTCAGGAGTGCGGGCTGGGGTCTAACGCTGAACTGGTCGCTGCCAACCTTCAGATCACTGTTGCCGGATGATCTTGTGGCAAGATTGCCAGAGACCTATGTCAATGGCAACGCATTCAACGCAGGCGAGAAAGGCACTTTCACGTTCTACGACCTGAGCACTGGTGAAGCAAAGTGGAAAGTTCCAGCGTCTGAGCGCATCCGTGTCAGCAGGCACCGGCTCAAAGATTTGTTACTTACCGGCGTGAACGTGGAGTGGAACAAACTTCTTGGACACGTTGCGAAGGACGAGACTGGCGTGACAGCATACTTCTACGACGGGACATCAACAACAGGTAGTTTCCTAGTAGCCTGCGATGGCGCCAATTCTCTCGTTCGAGGCATGATGCATCCCACCACATGCGAGAACTTCCAGCTTCCTGTTCGGTTCATTGGAACAGGAGTACACTATCCCGAAAGTCAGGTTGCTGCAATGCTACAACTCGACCCATACTTCTTACAAGGCTCAGATTCACGGACTGACGCGTACTTGTGGTTTTCGTTCCTAGAGACGCCCGGTGATCCAGGCTGTCCACACCCCAATGGAAATGGCGAAAGGATGTACCACTGCCAGATCATGACTTCTTGGCCATATCGGGAAGGATTCTTCGGACGCGTGGAACCGAGCAACGTACCAAACACAAATATTGATCAACTTAACTGGATGAAAGCTCTATCAGCAGACTGGGTCGAGCCCTTCAAGTCGATCGTACAGAACATTCCGATGAATTGCGAGATCAAGCCTGTCTCGCTCACAGATTGGGTACCAAAGCGCCGTGAGTCGGACGAGGTCTTCGGTGGCCGTGTAGTCCTTCTCGGAGATGCTATGCACAACATGGTTATGTACCGCGGCGAAGGTGCGAATCATGCCATCATCGACGTATCGGTATTGCTTGATGCTCTGAAGCCACTCTACAGCAACACACTAGATCTGACAGTCGGAAAGGTCGACAAGGCCTTTCGGGATGCTGTCGATAGGTATGAAGATGAAGTCCTGTCGAGGACAGAGATCGCTGTCTTAGCATCGAGGCAGGCCTGTCTGGACGCGCATGACTTCAAGAGTCTGAGTGATGATAGTCCGCTGGTGAGAAGGAGGTTGATGAGGTCAGACTTGCAAAATTCGAGAAGATGAAGCAGCCTGGGCGATAGCGGGCGAGAAGAAGCGCCGTCCGCTGCAACTGGCTGGTATAACATGATCGAGTGAGCTTCGGCAACCCCAATCCACAGTCCGCGACAAATCCTTCGGTCGACCGAATCAGCTTCTCAAGAGGGCTTGAATCCAAAGCTTCGAAATCGTGGTGGCCATAGTGGCGTGCTGGTTCTCGTGCTTGGCTGTCGTCGCCTCGTGCTTACCTTGAATCCCTGTCCGCAACGCAGGCACAAGGCACGATCTCTGCGTGCTGCTGTAGCACCACTGTGCCTGCTGAGAGCTACCGAGGAGGCTGGATGTGCAACTCATTACCAGATACATATCACCCTCAACGGCAAGTATATGGCCGGTCAGCAACAATCCTCACACGGCCTAGCATGACAATTGCTTCGTCGAGAATGGTTTCCACTATGTCCCTCGAATTACAACAACTTTTCAGAATTGCGGTACCTTCGAGTTCATGTGGTGTACTGGTATTCTCAAGAATTCTTTGTTATTTATGATGATTGGCGTTAGCGCCACCTGTGAGTCTCAGCCACACCGCTTGATGGGAAGTCCATTCGTGACACTGCGCACAGCCAGCTCACTGACCTCACGAGTCTCGGATAGATTACCATATTGCTCATGCGAGTTCAACCAAGGATAACAACACTTCACTAAGTATCGTGGAGGAGCTGCAATACGCCACGCAGCCGGGTCTACGAAGACGACCCCATCATTGTCCATTGCTCAAAGAGCATCATAAGCATGGCTGCCACTTCAACATATCACGCCGACGCTGGTTCGAAAAAGCATGTACCAAGCGATGCATGTACCATGCACTCCACACACTGTAGATCGTGCACGTCCACTATAACCCGGAAAACGAGCAGCTCGACGCATGTTAGTATAGCCATGCACCACATCTAAGCTACCTTCATTGTGCAGATGTTGACGCCATGACTGAGAATCTCCAAAGACCGGTGAGGTTGAAAAAGCGAAAAGCCCACCCGAGACCGGACATGCATTATGCTGAGTGGCCGACACTATTGGTGCCTATCCATCGATTGTGGCGGCTCTCATTGAGGCATCGCTTGACAGGACATGCAAGCAGCTTATGCGCATGGCTGGGCTTACCATGCATCAAGCACTTCCACCACAGCAGTGTCGTCAGCTTGTCGGTCTATAGAATGGTAACATGAAGGCTGTGTGCGAGTAGGCCAATGTATAAGATCACGAAGCTCACGCTACCAATTAACCTCCCACACACAGCTTTGCTCTCATTCATTCAGCGAGATCAGCAGTACCCAAAGTCTACCGATCGGCTATATCACTCGTTGAAGCTCTGCTTAGCAAAGGACAACATGGCAAAGCTACAATACCTTGTCGGTCTGCTCTTCGCATCATCAGTTCTGGGATCGCCTTGGAACAAAGATGCAAAGCGCGGAGCTCCTCACGGTCCAGGTGGATATGGTGGTGACGACTCATGGTCTTCTTCAAGCTCGCCGCCATCATATGCAGGTTCTGGATGGGGCACCACCTGTGAGGCATCGACATACACCCTCCCACCAACCACGCAGTACTTGACGTCGACCTGCACGGAGACGATCTCGTCGTCTCTGCCTGGCACAACCGTCTGGGCAACCCCAACGACCATCACAGACTATGAGACTTCCACGCTGTCTGGTAAGCTGATTCCCCACCAATCCTCAAAGACGTGTGAAGCTGATTTGTGTAGGAACAACAATAACTTCGACATGCTACGTGACACCTCCGCCCGTTACCATCAACAGCACCAAGACTGAGACATGCACATCAACTGTAAGTGGCCACGACCATGCTTTGAGCTATGCTAATATTGCTCAGATCACTGCCTACAACACAATCACAACCATCTCTACCGCTTCCGGCACAACATACATTCACACCGAGACCGATATCGATACAATCACAGTCTCTGCTTCCTGGACACCAAAGTATGCGACTTGGTCCAGCTCAAGCGCGAGTGATGCAGACTCCTGGACATCTAAGCTTGTTACTGACTCCTGTTCTAAGACCTCCTGTGCACCACCAAAGACTCTCACAATCACTGCATCGGCACCATCTTCATACCCTTCAACCTCGACCATTACCGTGACAGCTTCAGCTCCACCGGTTTACCCAAGCGTCTCGACTGTCACACATACTGATTCGGTGACTTATACTGAGTCGGCTTCGTGCTCGAGCACTTGGAGTATTCCACCTGCATACCATAGCTCTTCTTCTTCGACTACTTGGAGTGCACCGCCATCTTACAATACCCAGAGCTCTTCTTCTTCTTCAACCACCTGGAGTGCGCCACCTTCGTACAATACTCAGAGCTCTTATTCTTCTTCTTCGACCACTTGGAGCGCGCCACCATCGTATAGCCAGAGCTCTTCTTCTTCTTCATCCACTTGGAGCACTCCTCCTTCATACAACACTCAAAGCTCTAGCTCTAGCTCTTCTACCTGGGGAGATCACAAGCCAAGCGCGTACTCTTCCTCTGGAAGCTCGTGGTAGATAACTACAGGAATCGGTACGGAAATGACGAGAATCGCGCCAGAGATGATGAGTTGGAGATTGCTTGAGGCGCCGATGAGACATGAAGACCTCACCCACGTTCCTTGCACATAGCAAAGCTGATGGTAATCTTTGAATTGGTCAGGTAGTCAGTGGTAATAAGCCTGGAGTAGGAAAGAGTTGTTCGTGGCAATGGAATGATTCGAACCACTTTTGGGTCCTCTATTATTTCGTTCGTGCATCATGCTGCTCTGCTTGCCGTCGTCATCGGCCTTCGCCCTTCACTCGCGCCAATTCTCGATGATCTGCAGGCACACTTTGACCTATCATTGGGAGGCCTCTGATCTGCTTCGCGGGGCCAGCCACATCTTGCGACTTCTATGCAGGCCTGGCTGGGCGGACAACCGAGCTAGTGAACGCTGTTCGTCCATCAAGAGTCGTTCACATTCCATCGCGATTGGTAGATTTGCAGTGTCTTGGGTGAGCTGACTGTTGACGTCGGCTCCACTTGCATGCCATGAGGACTCTAGGCCCTCGTACGGGGACAATCGATCTTGTTTCTCAGCTCATAGCGAGGTCGAAGCTCGTGAGGTCGAAGCCAATAATGGCTGATGGACTCCAGTGATGGTGGCGCAACGAGAAAGATCCTCGCGCGAGTTGGACTTGAGACTGCCATTTCAATGCCTGTGCGAGTCGGTATCGAACCAGGCTTTTACTGCCCTGCTAGCGTCGTGCGCGGCGCGATAGACTGTGATGTATTAGCGAAGCTCATCAAGCAAGATATGGCAGCTTTGAGAAGGAACTCACTCAGACGCTCTGCCTCGTCGCATCCACTCAAAAACTCATCACTGCCTCCAGCTTGCTGTGTCTGCCGGCTGTTCTGCGCCTTGTCTGCAATCTCTAGTGATCGTTGCTTGAAAGACTACCATCGACATATCAGCATCAACAACTCTGCTCGGGAGAAGAATTGACTCACATCAACAAGCACAGTCCTGACCTCCGGTTCCTCAATAACATACAACATATTCTGTCCCAACCCATAAAAGAACTGCGCCTGAGCTCTTACATCCACGCTTTTAGGATCGGCACTCAATGCATTGACAACTCTCTTTCCCAGAGCGTTTGGCATATCCAGGTGGCATAGATCACTGCCAGCTGGTTGAGATGCTGCCAAGATCTCAGCGAGCCAGAGTGGTAGATCGATTTTCGTTTTCTTCTCGATTGCATTGCCATTGTTGAGACTGGCTGCTAGATGAGAGTCGAGGGCCATTTGAAAGGTTGTGGGAACCTTCTGGGAGTCGGCCAGGATCGCAGAGGGTGAGTAGTATGTTGCCGCCATTGTGTAGAGTTCTGACTAGCCCGATATTGGAGGTATATGGTAATAGTAGTTGAACCTTTGCCTTGTAAGGCCACCAAGAGACGCGTCTGGAACGCGTCGCTGACAGACAGAGTGGCACTTGGATGACGATGACGATCTTGATCAAGACTTCCAATTATGGAGTCTTGGATCCGCGTGATGAGCTGCCGGCGCGTCTCTGATGTGTTCGCCGATGTTCCTTGAGGAGATGTTGTGTCAGATGGAGGCGACTAGGAAGGCGGCAATCGGCTTGCGTGTATGTAGTTTGCCTGGAGCAGTAGACCACAATATCATTCGTATGCTCGTCCCAGCCTGATCGACGCAGTTCTTGTTTCCCCTTCCTTCCTCGTGCAGACTCTGTTACTCTGATATCTTTTCGAAGTAGAGGTTTCTGGTTGTCGTTGTCGTTGTCTGGGCAAGAAGCACTTCACTTGCCACAGTGGCTGAAGCTGGTGTTTGAGAGCGTGACACAAGCGACCTGCCTGCCTTTCTCACTTGTCACACACATCACTCAGCAGCACAGCACATCGATCTCCCAGCATCCGCTGCAGCAAGCCATTTCTTCACGAGCAGTATCATCATCAGGTCTAACTGGGAGTCTAGCTGTCGTGCCACCAAACATCGATCGCCTCACCTCACGACCCGAGACACGGCTGTACCGAACTGGACTGCACCTCGCACCTTGGTCCTCCGTGTCGTGTGAGCTAGTCGCCGCCGAAACATCGAAACATCACAAACACACATCTTCACCACATTCACATCGATCGACCAGCACCATCGGGCGCCTCTCATGCGCACCCGAGTCTCAGACTCGAACCATCACCAAACATGGCTGAGGTAGGCGCTGCACAAGATCGCGTGTCAGAGCTGATCTCCGAGAGCCATCACCACTCTGGCCGCAATGGCAATGGTCTGTATGCATCCGGCGAAGACGACTCGCGGGCTACATCACCGGGCGTGGGCATTCGCGCCAGCATCAAGAGCAGCGATGGCGAGGACATTGAGCGACTGGGCAGGACACGAGCGCGGGTGTTTCCCTACCAGAAGTACCTGCCGTACGAGACGGAGACGCGAGAACAGCAGGAGCAAGACTTGGACGAAATGCTCAAGCACCTTTACATTGCAGTCACTTCTGGGGACTTCGTGCCAGGCGCAGTGCATTGGACTAAAGAGATCCGAGGTTGGATGAGCTTGAAGTTCGATCTCACCAAGGAGCAGCGAATAAAGCTTGTCAAGCTCTATTACGAGCTGTCTCTAGCACCAGGCCTGGAGTATGGAGTCTCTGAGCGCTTCGCCAGCATGTTCATGGTGCTCACGAAGCGCAAGCACTACCTGCGGCCAGGGAAGGACCTCATACTGGACTGGCGGCCACTGTTCAAGGAGATCAAGGTGTTTGTGCTTCCTTCTGAGAGTAGCACCCAGAACACCTACAGTAGCAAGCGCAACATCCGGACGCTCACGAAGCTCTGCACATTCGCGCAGCTCTTCTTCGACCCCAGAGAGATACCAGCGATGTTGGAGGAGTTCCTACCCTACTACAGCATGTCCTTCTCAGAGCAGGCTTTCGTGGTTTTCGGTTTGTTTAACCTGATGCTGCCTACTGCTGCGCCTCCTGCGGATGACCCGAAGCTACAACCTCAATACTATCTGCCTACCTTTTTCCACCTGTGGTCCACGATCAATCGGTCTATGACTACAGACATGCGTATGCTCGACATCTTCTCCAGGCAAGCTAGAGACTGTCTGGGAGCAGAGCAGGTTCCCTTCGGAGCCAGTGGCATCTTCACTGAAGAGCAATCATCCATCATATTCACAGCCATTCTGAGATTATTAGAGATTCCGGTCGGCCAGGCTACCACTCCATACAGCCCAATCGTCGATCTCAGTGCCGGTGTGGGTATCTACCTCGACAGAGATCCCAGGAAACACCCGGTTTCACACAGTATTGCTAGATGGATTGTTATGTCTCTGTCACCACAGTGCCTAGAAGACGGCAACGACAAATCGGTATTGCACCGACTCGAGGCACTCATTCAAGGCATTGAGACATTTTTCCACCCATCGAACCAAGGCAGTTGGACTAAATCCCTAGCACAGCTCGTCTACTATCTCGCAGACTTCTTCGTTATGCGCTGGAACAGAGAACAGAGCGGCGAATATGAGATCCCGGAGAACCGCAAGCTCAACGAAGCTGTGAAGCGTCGCTTTGTACTCTGCCTGCGTGATGTGGTGTTCATGGGAATATATGCCAAGAGTGGAACGGCCATGAACTATTCGCTTAGCACACTTCAGAGCCTGGCTTTCCTTGAGCCGAATCTTGTTCTGCCCGGTGCCCTGCAACGCATATATCCTGCCATGCAAGGTCTGGTCGAAGTGCACAGAACGATTTCCTCGATCCGTGCGCTGCAGATGTTGAGCAAGATCATTGCCAGAACGAAGGGTTATCGTTGTCATCTGACTACACTGCTCGGCCTGGCACTTCCAGGAGTGGACGCCAATGACTTGGACAAGACCATGCACAGCTTGGCTTTCATCCAATCAGTCTGCTACAACATTCCGCTGCACGATCTTACAAAGGAGAGCAAGAAGGTCAACGGCGAGCTCAATGGAGATTTCGAGATGGTTGACAGTAGCACTCTCATGGCTGATTCGCCTCCTTCCTCGGGGTCTGGTACAGGCATTGCAGTCGAGTGGGTCACTGGGGAAGTTGCACGCTTCGAGGAAGCCGGACCCCTTCTCGAAGTGGATTACTCCACTGAGCTCAGTGACGAAGACGAAGAAACGATCCTCAAGTCATCCACCGCAGGCTTTTCCGAGTTTCTTATCAGCTTATTGGGACGTGTCTTCACACTGTTGCAGAATCTGCCAGATGCGGCTCGGGTGAAGAGTGGCAGCCCTGAAGAGAACGTTGTGAACACTCTCCCTGCCACCTTCAGTCCGTTATTGGCCAGTCTTAGTCCCGAGCTGTATGACCTGGCACTGGAGCACATTGCTAGGTTCATCTCCAACCACGTCGTGCATCAAGCTCGCGATGCTATGGCATTCATATGCAATGCACTTGTCAAGATATCGCCCAAGAAAGCACTGCACAGGCTGCTACCAGACCTCATCTCGAGCATTCGGACAGAGATCACCGAGAACGGCGCTGGCTCTACGCGCACAACTGGAAGCGAGATTTTACCTCGCGATCGTGCGCTTGTGTGGCATGTCTCCCTGCTCTCCATGTGTGTCGTACATGTGGGCGGTGATGTGCTAGACTTCAAGGACGATTTGTTCGATATTGCTATGTTCATGCAGGACACTTGCAAGGGCATACCTCTTGTGCACGTTTCGAACTTTGTCCACCACTTGCTGCTCAATCTGACGGTGACATACACTACCGACTTCGATCTGTTCGACAAAGCCGAGCTCGAACGAGGACTCTCGCCAAAGAGCTGGGGCAAGATTCCTGATCCTTCGGATATTGACATACAGTGGCATGTGCCGAGCCAGGAGGAACTTGAGTTTGCAGTACGCATATTCGAGGCTCAAGGAGGCCGTGCCCTCAAGGCACTCAACAGCTTGATTTCTGATACTGCGCCTGTCAAACGTGATGGCACTGGCAAAGACTGGTCCGACGAAGTCTCTCGGAATCTGGTGCTCCTGCGCCTGATCATAAGTGGCATGTCCCGACTGTTCCGCTCAGATGATGGTACTGTCACTCCGTATGTCTACGTCAACGCTAGTCCGGCGAGCACTGACGAGACCTTGACTCTGGAGGAAGCGATGCCAGACACCACTACGTACGATAATGGTACCGACCTCAGCGTGCCCGAGGATGAACAGGTTAAGCGCTCGTTTCAGTACCCGACCGGCTACCCTCTAGACGTGCACAGCACGCAGTATGAGACTGTACACAACATGCGGAAACTTGCTGGCGAGACCTTGCACAGGGTACATGAGTTTCTCCTGAAGAACCAAGAAGACGACGTGCCGTGTTTCAATGCGCTGTACACTGCATATCGCTCCTGGTTTGTGGACATCGGCATCGAGCGCTCTGCTCACGTACTTGACAGACTCACACGTCTGTTGAGTGCAGACATACATCCGTTCAAGTTTTCGGGAACGAGAAAGCAGTACCCGCGACCTTTACTTGCAAGACGAGCAAATCTTTATCACTTCCAACGCTTGCGATTCAATGAACACCCGCGCGCCGCATCAGATCTCGACAAGATCCTTCTTCTTGATTTGGCATATAGCAGTACCTCTGTCTACACGGATATACGTCGCACGGCGCAGTCAGCTGGCGAGCAGGCCATGAAGAGTATTGTCGGCGCAAAGCCATTGATCATTCCGCCGCTCCTCGATGCTCTCGAACGCGCGCTGAAGGCAGGTGATCACCCCAAGATCAAGGGAGCCGTGTTCACACTGCTCTTCGGCAGTCTCGCGAAGCCAATTGCACGCAATTGGAACTATGCACCACGCATGATTCGCTTATTCATCCAGGTATCCGAAGCTGATAGGCCCAGTATCCAGAAGCTAGTTGGGCAAGCGAGCTTCACGATACAGGATATGACCAAGGCAATGGACCGCATGGTCATTCTAGACGAGGCGATTGTAGAATCCATATGGCCCGACGATCACAACTCTGCTAGCCTGACCGTCGCACGCACGATCGAGGACGCCAAAGCACTCATACCATCTAAGAGAGAGAAGGTGCAGCAGCGGCGTGCTATAGTCGAGAAGCGCAAATCCGAAATGGCGCGCGAGCTTATTGATAGCATACGAAGCAGCCATTGGAAGAAAGCGAGTAGGACAGCTGTTTTGGCCATAGGTCTAGACTATCGCTTCGAGAGCATTGCCTCCGATGACATGCTGGATCTCGTCGTCAAGGGAGTCATCGATCCTCATCCATCGTTGCGAACATTGTTCGGCACGAGTCTCAACGCGATATTCAGTCTGGCACAGACACGAGCGCTCGTCGGACACAGTTACGAGAAATACCTGCTCGACGAGCAGAAAGACCCAGATGAGGTATCAGTGCCAACCGAGCCTGATGATCCTACCTGGACACAGCGCTTTCTGGAGTCTTTCGCAAAGCCGAATGCCGAAGCATACATCGACTCCGATGCTCCTGGTTGGCTAGTCTGGCAGAAGACTATTCGTGGCTTCCGAACAGGAAAGAGCCAGCTCGAATACGACGCTACAGAACAGAAAGTCAGAGCAACTATGGGATCCTCCATCGACCGGCATTGGCTGTCCACGTATTTCGGCTACATGAAGCAAGAGCCACGCGACAACGCTGATAGGTTTCGCATGTCCTACTCCATGATCGTGGCATACGCTATGGACCTCATGGCCGATGGTCTGACCAAGGCGACCTGGGAAGACTTCCAGGATCTCACGAAGGCAGTGTACGGCGATGGAAGCGACAAGCATCAGCATCGTGCCATGGCCGAGATCCTGGGAGCCATGCTTAGTAGCTCTGAGGACTTTGATCACGGCCTTAGGAAGGACATCTGGGACTTTGCATTCCCCATTGTGCGTGACGTCTTTACTGATGGTCTGACACCCGAGAATATTGGTTACTGGCAGACGTTTGTTACTCTCATCGTTGGAGGCAAGGACCCTCGTCGTGCCTGGCCGTTGGTGGACTGGCTGGCTGGATTCCGTCTAGACATGCGCTCTAGTGCTGCGTTCAAGGAGAGCTCAAAGATCACGCTGTTGCAGCTCATCATTGGAGCCAATGGCTGGCACTTTCGAATGCACCGCCCAATCATCGAGAACTTCTTGGAGCATTTGGATCATCCATACAAGAGCGTGAGAGAGGTTATGGGTAGTACCCTCGCCACAGTCTTCCGCACTCGTTACCACGAGTCTTACAAGAATGTACCGGAACTACTTGAGGCTCAAAAGGCTGCATCGTCCATCGGTAGCAGGCCCTACCAACCTACTGAAGAGTTCAGCAGTATCATCAAGAACGTCTTCGATCGTCTTGAGACGTGGCGCAAGGAACGTCCAGTAGGCACTCAAACGCCCACATCCTACACACAGGCAAGCAAGACCGTGCTATTATGGCTCGACAACGCGCTCGGTAACTACGACTCGACGACCTTGGTACCATTCTTCCCTGGCGCATTTATGGAACAGCTGCTGTACATGATGGATATCAAGGAGGACCCCGAGCTTCAAGCACTAGCATACCACGTCTTCCGACACTTGCCAAACATCCCGCACCGTCCAGGCGAGGACGTGCCGTTCGTTGCATCACTCATCAAGATCGCCAAGAGCTCTGTCGCCTGGCATCAACGTCTACGTGTCATGATCATCATCCAGATCATCTACTTCCGCAACCTCTTCCTCATGTCTGCCGAAGAGGGCGAGTCGCTCTTCCGATGCGTCCGGGATATGCTCCACGACGTCCAACTCGAAGTCCGACTGGGTGCCGCCGCAACTCTAGGAGGCATGGTCCGCTGCTCGCCAGTTGCATACCGCACTAAGAAGATCGCCGAACTCAAGAAACACTTCACAAACCTTCTGATTAAGAATCCTCTGCCTAAGAAGCCCAGAGGCGGACAACAACAGGCTCTGGCCACACGCGCAGAGGGCACCAGTACCCCGACGCAAGAGCAGAACAAACTTGTTCTTACACGTCATGCTGCTGTTCTTGGTCTTGGAGCTCTTGTTCAAGCTTTCCCGTATGTGTCTCCTCCGCCGGAGTGGTTACCTGAGGTACTTGCTACTCTTGCTGGACGCGCTAGTAGTGACCCGGGAATGGTCGGCAAGAGTGTCAAGACTGTTTTGAGTGATTTCAAGAAGACTAGGCAGGATACTTGGCATGTGGATGTTAAGGTGAGTTGCTTTTCGTACGTTCTGGCTTTTGTGAGATTTTGCTAACTTTTCTTGTGTCTTTAGGCTTTTAGTACCGAGCAACTTGATGATTTAGAGGGTGTTCTGTGGAAGAGCTACTTTGCTTAGAGGTCCGCACGATACTTCTACGAGATGACGAGGAGGCACGAGAAAGATGTGGAATGAGGTAGGGATGATGGTATGAGCCAATGATCGCGTTTCTCGGTTTACTGTTGCTTTAGCGGCATTGCCTGGCGTCTATCGATCGGAACTGTATGTAGTGTGTAGGCATGGGCTCGGCGCTAGACTGTGCTTCGCAATATACCACTTTGCATGCTTTACTTTGACCTCCTTGTTGCCGCAAGCACAGCATGTCTTCCAGTCGCCTCGCCAATGTGCAGTGTACCTGAGGTCTGTACTGGTAGCCTTCAGCTCCCTGCTCGTGTCTCCAATCCGAGCACCAAGGGTCGCTGTGTACCTTCTGAGAATCTCGTAGCGTGGTGTGCAGATGCAGATGCAGAGCTGACTGGGATGCAGGCGAATCGTGTCAGCCTCCATTACACTAATAATGGGCAGAGTGCGCGGCACATTCCCAGCATAAACTCCCCAGGTCACACCCGCCAAGACATGTGCGGTCCAGAGTCTTGCATTTCACGCATGCGACCGTGAGTTTGCCGCAATTCAACCCGCACATGTAACAGTGAGGCATGGGAGCAGACCACTCTGTGTTACAGGAATAAATCGCATCATCGTCGGCTTTTTCCTCTTGCTTTCGATTATCCGCGCTCAGAAGTTCAGTGTACTTCTTCGGCATCTGATATCGTCGTCGCGTGTCTGTTTACCAGGTCAGTACGTCCATCCACCAATGCATGAGCAAAAGTCTTCACCTGTGCCTGCTTTGTGGTGAAAAGTTTGCGCTTCATGCAATGCTTCCACGAAGCCTGGTGATGTTACCAGCGCGGCAAGCAGGTCGCTAGTGCCCTGGTCGTTTCCGTCCATTCGAGTGACGACGTAGTCAGCTGCGAGCTTTCGCAGTGGGCATGACTCTACACTCTGCGTGAAGCAAGGAGCGAGGATCGCACCAGGTATTCCGTCTGTCTCCAAGTCAGATCCCTGCAGACGGCCATCATTGCACAGTCCTGCATTCTTTTCATTCCGTACTTGTCGGCAAATATCCACGTCTCTATGGATGACTCCAGTTGCTCGATGAGGCCCTCGAAGTTCTTCTCGGGATCAACATTCGCGTAGATGAGCTCGTCGTGGAAGAGATAGTAGTAGAAGGATGTGAATGCGGTCGCCGTGTCCTCGGGTAAGTTTATGATGCCGGTCTTGCCCTCTTCGAATCGATCGTCTTTCAGTGCCTTTGCGAACCAGGCCGATTGATCGCAGAGGAGATCCTTCGGAACAGTGAAGTCGGTCGTCTGCCCTTCAATGCCCACACGCACAAGAACTGTCGGCCCTTTCATTTGCCTGCGTGATCTGTCGGCACGAAATGGAGTGGCGGAGACGTGTCGAGTTGCTTACCTCAAGAAGTCCTCCATCTCTGTTTTGCGTGCCGCAAAAGGATGTCGCGAAGTGGAGTGGAAAAGAACAGAAGTCGAGGAAGCTCCAAGTCCAGACAAACATTTAGGCTAGGCACTAGCGCAACGGCGGCAAGAGCGATTTCTGGCTTCACTTCTTGTACAGAAAGAAGGATTCTCGCACACTCTTCATCATTCACGTTCCTGTCTCTGTGTTATGATACACTTGTACAAAAAATGCTTGATAAGCCTATGAGTACTTCTCGCTTGCTGCAACGCGCTTTTCTAACACAAATGCCGCCCTCTGTTCCCATGCCCAAGACAAGCTCACGCGTCCCGGCAAGGCAGGCTCGCTCGCAGTCTATGCGCCTCATCTACAAGGATAACAAGACTCCCTCTTGCCTCGCGCGGCGTCACAATGCAGCGCGCGACTTCAACCGGAGTGGCCATCCTCGCGCTTCTCCTCGGTCTCTGGTGGCAGGGATTCTGCTTGTGAATTGCCGGCCATGATGGACTCCTGATGAGGATCTGTCGGCGCTGGCAGTGTCTTGGCAAGGCCAATTGCACTCATCCACTTAGCGGGCTGTTTCCGAGCCTTCAGATAAGGTAGATTGATTCCAACTGTCCCTATGATGTGCTCGGACTCCTAGCCAACAGCCCCACCATTGCTCGAATCATCTCCGCTATCATCCCTCCCATTGCTGATGTCAACCGGCTTTATCGCGTACTGTCCAGGATTTGCAGTGCCCGCATTCTTCACTTTCAGACTGCCCTTTCTCCTAAGCTTGGGTCCAGATGAGGGAGTTTCAACTACGGGCTGTGCTGCCTGGCTCTTCGGGCTCAATGCAGCCGACTCTTCTGGTTCCACATCCTTGTTTGACGCCAGGATTGTAGGCTTGCCTCCATCGATTTGCACAGTGTTTCCGCTACCCTTGGCGCTGTTGAGTGAGGCAGAACTGTTTCGCCTCTTCCCACTACCCATCATCTTTCCTAACTCATCGTCGTCATCCTCGGCTCTCCTTCTCTTGATTGCCATCGGTTCGGGCGGTGAGTCTGGCACTCGAGCTTCTCGACTTCGACCACGTTCTGACTGTCCATCGGGTGAGTCGGTAGAAGGCATGTTGTCAGAGGACACTGTGGTGTTGCTACTGCTCTTCTTGTCTTTCAGCGTGTCAGGTGAGCTGGCGAGGAGGTTCATTTCATCGTCGTCATCATCATCATCAGGGTAGTCCACGAGTGCCTTCATAGGGCTTGCATGACTACGGCTGGCATGTCCATTAGACATGACCGCATCGATGTGTGCCATGGTGGCATGAGATGGTAGGTCTCCATCATCATCGTCACCAAATTCTCCGTCGAGATCATCGTCTGTGTTAAAGTATGCGTCCTCGTCTGCGTCTTCCTTCAGGCCACTGAAGGGTTGTCTACCATTTAGCATGCGCCCTCGTAGCGCATCGGGGGTGTCCGGTTCAGTCGTGAAGCTAGTATCGCCTTCTCCGTTCGGTACGTAAGGGTTCTGATATAGATCGAACTTCTGCACGATTCCCTGGAAGGTGTTGACGTAGGTGATGGCCATAAGCCGATCTCTGTAGGTTTCTGCGAGATGGTAGATAATCTGCTTGATGCTTTCGCGCTTGATGTACTCAAACAGTTCTAAACAGCAACTGTTCAGCAAGTTGTCTCTCGGCATAGTCTCATACACAATGTTGAGTATAGGCTCAAACAGCTTGTTGTTAGTAAGCTGTCGGTTATGAAACTCGTCCTGCAGTCCGATACACGTCCTGAACCACTTCAGAGCGATGAGCTTCATGTGTTTCTGAGGACATTCCAGGAGTTGGGCTATTCGAGAGTGAAGGTTCTCGGACAGGATAAACAACTTCGCCTGATAGGCATGTTGCCTTACGAAGAAGCTGAGTACTTCGACAAGGTGGGTATAAAGGCTAGTTTCCTGTACCGTGAGGGTTCGCATTGACTCTCGGAATTCAAGGTCCTTGAGTGGCTTGAATAGTCGCTTTGCGCCATCATCATAGAAGTTCTGAATGAATTGATTCGCCTGGGGTGAGAAACGGTGTCCAGGATGATCGTTGGGGCCACCGCGCTTAGCCATCATTTCTGAGTTGCCTGCCCGATTCATGGCTTCCATTCCCGCCTGAGTAGATGTAGGGTCAAGTAGAATCTTGATCGCATCGGCCATCTGACTCTTGACGCCAAGGTCAACTTCGACCAACAGCAAGTCTATGAGGATATCCGTAAGAGGTACTGTCTTCTCGTGTATCGCCTTGATGATGTGGTTCCGCACGGTATGCGAGTCGTGATCGATCAAGGAGACCAGAACATCAGTTCCTGCTACTCGCACTGCCGCGTCGTGATGCCGTAGCGAGTAAGTAATAGTATTGAAGAGGCCATGCTGGATGAAGTTCCCATAAAGCGACGCTCTCGCCGGTGCCTGAATGTTTTTCGAGACTGCGCAGCAATTCTGAATGAAAAGGCATGCCTGCTTCTTCCTTTCGGGATCCTCCTTCTCGTCTGTGAAGATCGCGAACAGCTCTTGCAGGTATGGCGTGTTCCCTTGCAGATGGTTGATGATATCGACCTGATGGAAGAAGATGAGACTATTAAGCACAGAGAAGGTTGGATCGTCCAGGATGCGTGCAAGCACAACATCCTTGAGGTAAAGAAGTCGGTATGTGTAGTGTATCTTCTTCTTCACTTCGGGGTGTACGATCTTCACCACCTCCTTGAACTTCGACCGATCGGCCAAGAATTGTCGATGGTTGGCACGATGTGATGGAAAGTCCGGATCGTACTCTAGCGCGCCTACTACACCCATGATGGCCTGATCCGTGACGATGAACTCGATGATGGACGTGTCGTTTAGCAGTATGAGATGCTTCATGATGGTGCATAGGCGATGCAGCTCCTGGACTTCTTGCTTCTCCTCGAGCTCATACAGTACCGGCGCCAGTTTGAGGATGTACATCTGATCTGGGCTCATCACATACTTACTGAGCGCATCCCGTCCAGCAGGTGTGTTTGCGATTAGGCGGATTGCCTCAACCACCTCTTCAAGCTTCCCAATCGTGGGTTCCGGTAATGACACAGTGTGGCCTGGATCCAGTAGGTCGTCTGATAAGCCATCTTCGGGCACCAATCTCGCTTGTATTTCTCTCACGAATTGCCAGACATGCGCGCATCCGTCCGCCTCTTGAAAGGACAGTGCCATGTCCGTCCCGTTGTTCTCCGTCCATACTATCAGCGTTTCCTGCTGTTTCTGGTATCCGTCGTCCTTGGTGATGCGCGTTTCCAGTATTACGCGCCCAGGCTCTTCCTCGCTGGTCACGACAACACGCGCATCGAGATCTTCGGGCAGCGCATCCTCTGCGCTGAGGTACTTGCCCTCGCAGAAACCAGTTCCCCGATCATACCAGTCGTTGTTCTTGAGTTCGTATACCTTGACTCTCTTCTTATCTGCAGAACTGTTCGTAGCAGGAGCGAGCGCCGCCATGGTCGCACTGCTACTGCTGTCTACGGCGGCCAACTCATCCGTCGTGAGCGGCTACCGCGATATGCGCCGGAATCTCTCTTCCCTCCAACTCGGCCTTCCAGTCAGCGCTGGATACGGCGCAACCAGTCGCCTGCCTGCCTGGGCGGAGCGCACGCTGGGTGTGGTGATGCACGCGCGACGGGGGTGCAGAAGTTTTGAGTTCGTCGTCGGCAGGTGGTCGTGATAGCCCTGCGACTCGGAGGAGGCCGGAGTGTTTTGAAGTGTGAGTCTGTATGTGGCGACACCAGGGCGGCAACCGATTTCGACTGTGTTTCCACTGATCTACCCTTCGTCGCTGTCGCGTAGAGTACGTGTCGCGTGCAGCTCTGCAGTGCTAAGAAATGACGCAAGTTACGGCCCGCAGAGAAGTGAATAAGAGTGATGTTGGAAGAATCGGGAAGGCGATCGCGGCGCTCGTAGCCAGTGTCGTGTGAGAGAGCGTCTGTGCAGAGAACACACTGCGTTTCAGAGTTTGGCTAGTTTATGGCACCGCTAGCGATGGTCGTCTTCTTGCGCAACACGACTTGTACTTTGTCTTCTCCTTGGACGCGTTCAGAAGGGACCAACGCGCTTCACCAGAACATCAACGGCGGTACAACTCCTGTCTGTGGCGCACGTCGGTTGGGATCAGGCAGAAAACGCAAGATGACGATGCCAAGAGTATACCTATTCTGGGATGAACGACTTCAGGTTCGAAGGAAAGCATGATGGATACTTTTGCTAGAGACACTCTTTCTATAGGCATATGATATTGTTCGCACAGTGAGACGTTTCTCGATGAGAGTCGATCAATTTCAATGACTGCAGAGCTAGAAGAGCGACTCTGACTACTCTGCTTGCGACTACCTGACGAAGTCCGCTATGGAATCACTTGGTTTCCTCTTCCTTCAGCATCGTACAGAAGGGCACGAAGCGCACTTGATACTTCCTGACCTGTTGCTCCAAGATCTACGCAGCATCAAGGCTTCTTGTGCGTGGCATGTGGACGACCAAAAAGATAAGTGTAACTTGGCATCTATGCCTATACAGTTTCCAAAATATCGACATTTATGGAATATCGTTAATTCGGATTTTCATCCATGGCAGTCCACCCTTTCGACCTACCGCTTCAAAATCTTCCACACAATGAGCAATTATCTCAAGGCCTCAGACTGTCTCGCCATGTCTCCGATCAGGGCACCTTCTCGTCGTCCCACCTCTTTCGGGCAACCCTAAGACAATCACTCCGAAGTGGGTCTATACCCATCTCGACCTAGCGAGTGTGGAGGCCTCACCTCCTGAGCACTTTGACGCAAGAAACTGTCTATCAGGAATTAGCTTGTGATACACGATCTTAACTTATACTGTACAAGTCCCAATGTGTCTGATCCAACAAGATCCAACCCCAGCCCACTACCCAACAGGCCGCCAGAACTCCAGATGTCCAGTCATTCTTCTATGTCAACTTGATCTGCACCCCGGCGCCATACTTCGCCTGCCACGCAAAGTAGTATATGAGTGCCGCCAGTGGCTGTCCAAACATACAGAACGTCAACCAGAACGTACAATTTCCCACCAGCTTAGCATTCGGTCCATTGCCACCATAGTACTTGATCATATCCGTAAGAAAGATCAGTGGCAATTGCCCAATCATGCCAATGAAAGCGACGCCTAGAATGTTGTGCGTCGGAACACCGACTAGAGCCTCGTGCAAGATGCCAGAGAACAAGAACGTCAAGATCTGTGCCACAATGGGAGGCACACCTCTCCCAACCATGGGTGAGTAGACATGTCTCTTCATGAAGTGTGTGACAGGCTTGTTCCAGCTCGTCCAATAGCTTCTCACGTCGCTTGAGTTCCACCAATCGCCATAGAACTCTCGGTCACCAAATCTCATGATCTCGGCGAGGAAGTTGAGGAAAGATTGGAAGAGGGCGAAGAAGCCTGCTAGCCAGCAGACGAGACTGATGGTGCTTAATTTCATGACTCGCTCCAGAATCTTGATGCCTCGCAAGTTGGCAATCTCGTCGACGCTATTGTTGAGTAGAGGGACGGCATACTGGGCGCATGTGATCCAGATGAGGACGCTGAGAGCGCAGAGCTCGATGAAACGTTTGACAACAAAGTCCTTGCGGACTCTCGAGGATCGAGGATACACAGGTTGATAGACCAGTGTGGGAGCCCACCAGAAGTAACAAAGATTGAGGAAGTTGATGTTGCGTGGGTAGGGACACTGTCTGTATAGCTCTGGAAGTTCGCTGACGGCATCCGAGCGGAGATAGGCCTGTCGAAGATCGCGGTTCGTGAAGGCATACGAGCAGACTTTGAGCCATACTACCACTGCATGCAATTCCGTGATCGTCCCTAGCCCTGGGTTGTGTATCCAATAGTATACAACATAAGTCGCAAAGGCGAGCATGAATGTTGCGTTGAGCGCATGGCTTACCGCTATGGCAGTCCACGTTGAGAAGAAGCTCTTAGACTTCTTCCTTTCCTCCTTGATGATCTGTTCCGCGCCCACTTGTCCTTCTCTTTCCATTCTTGCTGCCACGTTCTCAGCATATCGAGCTGCTGCCCATTCGATCCAATAAGCGATGAAAAGGTGGCAGGGTGTCAAGATATAGAGGATAATGAACCACTTCCAGTCTCCATCCTTGACCTTGGATCCTCCAGATATGGCTACAAGTGGTCCATACTTGCTATAGTTGTCTATCATCAATCGCAGGTTCGAGATGATAATCACAAGAGCCATAAGGTTCCTAAAGCCTAGCGTGGATGGAGAGGAGGGCGCGTCTGCACTGAAGACGGAGGCTCGTGAGGCCGCATGTACAGCGAATGTGTGCTTGTACTTCTTCGAGGAGGATCGCGGGTCTTTCGAGGAAGATCGCTTCGTCGTCGAATTGCTCGTCGTAGGTGTGACACTCTTGCCATTGGCATGCCTATTGGCTGGTCGTACAGAGCCATTGACCGGTGCTACATTGCTGTCCGCGACACGTACTGCCGTCGATGTAGCACTCGCCATGACCGAGTCTCTTTCCTGGGTCTGGCAACACCCTGATATGTAGATACTGAGCACCGCAGGAGAGAAGGGATGTTGTCGTCAGCTGTCCAGAGCTGTGGGATTTGATCAGGTCACGTCTGGGTGCCAATGCCTTCGAGTCAAGGACGTTTCAGTGGCCGTATGTCATCCGCGGTGTCTACGCGTCCGAAATGCATAGAAGAGAAGAGCTGGTGCATTGTGGTCGTAAGAAATGTAGAGCTGGGTTGGGTCGGGAGGGAAGTCGTGGCTTGGGCTTGGTTTGTGGTTTGTTGAGGTCAAGGCTCGTCATCTCCAACTTCCTTCATGCAGGGAGGATTGAGCTTCCTGCATCATCAACAACAACATCTCGCAAGATTGATCGCCATTCGCTCTTATCGAACTATCGGCAAGGATGCAGCGATCTCTAAATCAACGCCTACATGTACTGGTCTGATGGGCAGCCTCGCGCTGATGGAACTACATCAAGGCCAGCTGAAAAAGTTTGAGGTATATGCCAGCTGTACCAAGTGGTCAGGCCAAGAATTATACAATGCGAGCTGAGCGAGGATGCATGTGTCAGGGAGCTACAGTGCTACTTCTGCTACAATTACCCAAGCTGTGCTCTTACCTATGATCGCGAGTCAGGCTACCTGCGGGAACTGCTTCATCAAAGTCTCTCGAAGCGTGAACTAGGTGGACAGCAATCGAGAAGACGTCAAATTACCATGTCGAAATACTTTCTCATCAATGTGCCAACAGGATCCTGCAGCTCCTTGTGGTGCCATGCAGCGCCTGCAAAATGCATCACGAAGTCTCCAGCCTTCCAAGGCCTCATAAGCTCCTCATCTCTCGGATCGTAGCAAACCAGCTCCTCAGGATACGAGTTCATCCAGACTTGAGGCACAACCACACTCTTATCAGCGACCGCAAAGACATTTTTCTCAATCATGTCCTTGAGCGCACCTTGCTCATGTCGAAGACCTTCCTTGGGATCGAGAGCAACTTTGTGCGTTCGCCAGTGTTCAATCATCTCCAAGACCCACGGGCTGGTGCGGAACAACATACTACCAGCATTTAGTGGCTCACTATGCGCACTCATCAGCGGACGTCCTCAGGCATGAAGAGAGATACACCGACTCACCAGTCTCGAGTCAGGACCATATGGACATCTTCACGATTCTTTCCTTGCTCCTCAGCCAACGCAAGCCCTTGCTCAACCAAACTTTCCAGGCGGATCGAGGAATTGGTGATGAGAGTATCGAGGTCGAGCATCCACAACCATTCATAGCTGTTCTCATTCGCGAGAGTCGCTTGAATGATGTCCCTGGTCAGGTTCAACTTGTCCCAGGTCTTGTCATGACCCCGGCTTGGCTCCCAGTCTACGATGAAGTCGTAGTTGTGCTTGGCGGCATACTCTGACACTGGTCAGCCAACAAGACGGCAAACTCGCGACTTCGGAATAAGCTGCATACTCCACTTATTGCTAATTGTGTAGTAGTCGTAGCTGGTGTCTTTTGTCGACATGCTCATGATTGCGAATTTGGCTGCCGCGACTGTGCGTGACACTGACGGACTAATTGCTGGAGGTGGGATCCTGACAACGTCATGACCTTCCAAGTCTGTGTACATCAGGTACGTGGTCAGCAGAACCAGCAGGAGGATGACCACACGCTCGCCATTGAGTGTACAGCGAGCCGCGGCCATGAGGTAAAAGAGAACGACATCTAGAGTTTCAGCATAGCTGCGAGGTGAAGAACACTGATATCTTTTCGGAGCAGCACTGAAGCATATATGTCAGCCTCAAAGGAAGGATGCATGCATGCAAGACACATCAGCCCATTTGTACAATGGTGCCGCTCGCCGCATGCCACATGGCGTTGCAGGTGCAGGAGCTGTTTCAACAGTCCTCGTTCTTATGCTCGATACCGTTGACAATGTCTCGGTAGCTGATCTAGCGGGTCCTTAAAGGCATATATGAACGATACCAAGGAGGCCTCCTGGTTCCTTTTGCACTCTTCACTTTGGAAGGGAGCATTAGTCCAGCAGCGATGTCGCTGTTCTGCTCCGGAAACATTTTGCAAAGCAGCTGCACACTCGAAGAGAATTCACATATGCAACCCTTCCTGCGCCCTGTTCTGGAATCTGCAAAGAACATCCAGATCTTCCACGTGGTTCTTGGCTTTGAACTCTAAACTAGCGTGACAGCGCCTCGGCTGCAGAGTCAAGTCACAGGGTCGAAGAAATTGGAGACTCGCCTTTGACATCTTCCATCGCGAACGCGACGAACGATCATGTTACTCTTCTGGGAGGACAAGCTGGACCACGGATCGCAATGTTCCTCGCATGGCCTCACGACTGTGCTCACGACTCCTATCCACTGCAAAAGTGTTCGGGAACGACGACCCGAGAATCCCGAGCAGGAGCTGGACGAGTCGTGGCTTGACTAGCCGCGCAGCTCTAGGTCTACTTTGAGCTTCGCGTGTCAACAATATCAGCCACAGTATCGTAGCGTCGCGATCTCCGTCTTGTCCATTGCACTCATTGAGAGCAATTGTCTATGCTCGTCTCCTAAAGAGGCATCGCCATTTCGGTCGACGTGGGCGACTGGACGTGCAGCAGCCAGAAGCGCTATAGAACTACTCAGGGAGACTAATATAAACAGTAGTAGGCATCCTCTTCTTCAGTTTCTTCAGTCATCACGCAAAGTCACTCGCTCAAATACACACAAGCTTGATCCAGCAAGACATCTACAACACAACTCAAGCAACCAAGACACATCATCAACCATGAAGTTCAGCACAGCATTCACGACCGGCCTCTTCGCCACAGCAGTCTCATCCCTCGCCCTCCCAGCTCCAGACGCAGAACCAGAACCTCTCCCAGCAGCTCTCGCCTCTCTCACAGACGTTCAAATTATCAAATACGAAGTCCAAGGCTGGTACGCAGACACAGCCGTAGTCTCCAAATTCCTCGACAACATCGCCGCAAAGAATTTCCGCAACAACGACGCATACCAGAAAGCTGCCAAAATCGCTTGGTTGGCTGAGTACAGTGCTACTGCCCCAACTTTCGGCAACAAAGCTATCCTAGACAGCTACCTCGCTGGTTTCGGAAACGGAAGTAATGGAAGCAATGGCTCGAACGGTACTGTGAATAACAACGGTACTTGGACTGGAGAGGACTCTTATGGAGAGCAAGTCAAGTCCTGGTTGGAACAGCTCAAGAACAAGAAGTGGGGCAAGGATTGCGATGCTATTCAGGCTTTGGTCAAGCAGATCAATGCTGAGAGGTGCGCGTACGTTTTGCCTGCTATTGATTCGTACTTTCAACAGGCTGCTGTTATTGTTGGAAGTTATAACCCAAGCAAGCCGGATACGAGTATTAGCCAGCTTAAGGCCGTGAGGGCTAAGGCTTGCAGTGCTGTTAAGCAGCGCGATGTTTTGGAGGATGAGATGATTGTGGAGGATATTGAGTTGGAGTAGATTGAGGATGTAATATGGCGTTTGCATAGCATAGCATTAGCATAGCGATGTAAAATCTAGACACGATGGAATGATAATACTACGTGAACATCCTGCGTCCAAAGGATATACGCCACTGCTACACAGCCTCTCTGATCCACTTCCGAAAGCTTGTGCTATCCTGTCTGCGATCTCAATGGCATGGTTGCCAGGATGCTGCAGAGAGTCAATGTATTGAAGCCTTAATTTCACTATGTCCTCGCTGAGAATTGACTCTTCTCTGGAATATAACCCAGCCGGAATGGGGTCCTGTCTGCGATCGGATTGGCGTGGCTCGAGAGAACTTGCGGAGAATCAGCCTTTGCTATCCCATATATCAATGATCATGATATGGGACACGATGGAATCTCAAGGAGTAGGTCGTGATACCATCTTTGTTCAGTCGCATATGTGAAGCCCATGCCAGCTCTCAGTATCAACCGTCTGCTGCCGATCTGATAACAGAGCTTGGTGCAGTAGCTTGGTGTCTCGAGGCAGCCTTCACTTGCCACAACCACCCTTGCCGCCGCCGCAGCAACCACCCTTACCACCGCAGCCCTTGTCACCGCAGTTGCCGCAGCAGCCATCACCATCCTGAGCCTTCTCTGCCTCAAGAATCTCTGTCCTACGCTGCTCGGTGACGAGCTTGATGGGCATGGAGGCCACCTTAAGCGCGGAGACGTCCTTCTTGACATCGCCGCTCGTCTCGATGTCCTCGTCGTCTTCCCAGCCAGAATCGCTATCGTCTTCTTCACTACAATGTATGTCAGCATGTGCACTGTACTGATTTCCTTTTCCCCGACAGATGCCCTCCCGGCGATGACTTACTCATCTTCCTTCGTGGCGCCGTGGCCCTTTGGTGCGAACTGAGCGAGCCGCTTCTCAAGGTCGTCGAGGGCGGCCTTCTGCTCGGCCATACCCATTGGCTTGTGCTTTAGGCGAGGAGCTGATTTTCCGGCGCAGCAGTCATGGCCTCCGCCGATCTGCTCTTCGAAGACTTCGACAATGTCCCCGTCTCCAAGCTCGTTCTATAGATTGTGTCAGACAGTGTCCATCATATCAAACTATTCTTGATCGACTCACCTCCTCAACTGTGCCGCTGTTGAGGCGGACTCCGTCGAAGAGAAAACGAAGGTTGGTGGTTGGGCGCTCGATCTTGGCGCTGAAGGCGTCCTGCAAGCAAGTTAGTCTTTCATATGCCTCTCTCTGAAATGCATGGTGCTGGTGGAAATGCTCTAGCTGCGCGTGTAGTGGCGTGGTGGCTTGAGAGTGCGTCGGAGATGACATACCATTGCCTTCTTGATGCTGGTGGTTGGCTTCAGCTTGAAGGCTTGCTCGAGGCCCTTGGCGTCGCGGAAATTGATGGTGATGTGGGTTGGTGGAGGTGGCATTTCAGCGCCAGCACCCTCGTAGCCGCCGCCGCGCGGCTGCTTAGTTGGTGGCGGAGTGTTGATGCCATTCTCGGTCTGATCGGCGTGTGGGTAATCCATTGGGAGAGGCGGTAGGCGGTAGGTGGTTGAGTTGGATGAGTGGATGTTAGTTAAGGAGAAGTTGTGAGGTTCGGAAGAGTGGCCGCTTTTATAGGTGGGGGCGGTGAGAATAGTTGTGTGACCTATTGTTGTTATGGTGAAGTGAGCTTCGCGTCCAAGTGAAGGAAGGAGCGCGTCCAAGTGAAGCAGAAACGGCAGGCGCGATGGGAGGTATTGATACATTACTATTATGTTTTGATCATGCTTATCCTTGTCTAAACAGGACAATGACAACATGCAGTATGCTGCCACCGCTCTCTGCAGACCGCCTCAAAATATCTCACCACCACGTCTGCAATTTCAGCAGCACAGTCGACATCGCTGGGCAGAGACAGTGCGTATCTCATCTCCATGAACTGGAATGGCCACCGCGGCACCTGAGGCGCGACCCGATCGCAATGCCAAAACCCTTCCCATTCACAGAAGCCAGAATTGAGTCCCATGTAGAAGGACGTGTTCCGCGAACGCGAATCTGACACGTGCTTCGTCGCAATGCCAGGTTCCTAGCACCATGCTCTGATGGGCTGTTCGATCCAACCTCAACACTTTGGCACGACGCTCCTGGTGCACTGATAGTTCGTCATTAGTCTGATGGTCCTTCTGAGGTTGGCCAAGGACACTGATAGTCGCTCAACCGACTTCCTTGCCAGTGACTGCGGCAATAGCAAGCTCATCGATGCGCTTCTTGTATAACTCCATCCGATGCATCTCAGGGTCTCCGAAGATCACGTCCCGCAACTGCTCGTCAGTGACCTGGATAGCTTCAATCGCACCTCGTCTGCCACCAGGTTTCTCGCGCAACAGCACCATCCGTCCGGCATTCGAAAGTGTAGCAGGTGGTACCTCCCATCTAGGCGACTGATACTTATTCCCAGCTTGGAAGCCACCTTTCAAGGTCTGACGCGAGACGTGCTTTCGTAGGGCGTTTGTTGTGTTCGGCGCTGAGTTCGGTGAAGGTGCAGCCACGATACGTACTATGGTACTCATGTAGGATCGATCCGCTCTGACGACAACATCGCCCTCGTTCGCAAAGTGCATGAATACATTGCGCTCATACCGCTTGCCAGGAGGATTCTGTAGTGGTAGAAATGAGACTGGTGGGCTGCCAAAAGTGATGCAGTGGACCCGCTTGAAGAAGCCTGTGAGATTGTTCAGTTCGGACTCGAAGCTAGAAGACATCATGTGCATGTATAGCAGGCTCGCCACGGCACCTCCTGCAGAGTGTCCTGTGAGGATGAGTGATGGTGGGCCGCGGTTATAGCTTTGTTCTTCAAGCACTCTCCGCAGACGGGCAGCCACCGGAGCTACCATGGCGCGAGCAATCTGTAGAAAGCCAGCATGTACTGCGTTGCCGACATCGTCAAGAAAGCCAGCAGGCTCGGTAGGCAGTGTTCTGAAGTTGATAGCCCAATCGACCGGATTCCAGGTCTTGCTGCCCCTGATGGCAAGGACAATGATGTTCTTATCATCAACAGGTCTCGTCTTGATTACCATTGCTTTCGTGCCCCGGCGACAGTCGGCTTCGACATAGTCCTCGCGCTCATCCCGTCTGGGTCGTCTGTACACATTGGAAGATGCTTGAGCGGCCATGCAGATGATCTGCCAAGTGGGCATATATATCTTAATAGGAAGCATGTACGGTGGCAGGCGTGAATTCTGATATTGCCATGTCTTGCGGAAGTCCACTATCGACACGGATTTGCTTGTGTTTGTGGTTTCGGTTTCCTTGATGGTCATCAGGCCCTTCGTGACCTTTGCCAGCTCTTCATCACTGTCTGATCCTTGATCATCGATGCTCGAGAACACATCATTGACCCTGGCGGCTACAGATGCGACTCGATCGCAGAGAGCTGCGCCTTGGCTCATGGCTTGCACCAGGGGACAATCGAAGCGTCTGGCAGGCGCTCGTGTCGGCAGAGGAGGTGCACTAACGTCTACACTGCTCTGCCATGCTCTTTGCTCCCTGCTGCCATTGCTTGACAACGTCTGTGAGAGGTCAAGCGTGGTAGCCCAAGCTGATGCTTTCCTCCGCAATCTTCCATCTGGCCTCGACATCGTCTTGGTGGGCATGTAGACTTGCTGCTGGCTCTGTGCTGGTTGCAAGTAGAAAGCTCTACTGCTTTGCTGTCCATAATCATAGTCGTTTCGATATGCATCGTACGGCGGAGGAGGAGACACTGGGACTGTCAACGGGCTTTGGCTGTACTCTTCGTAGGGCTGCACATATCCATTGCTGGCATATGCAGCAGTCCCGTAGACATTATTTTGTGATGTCTGCGGTGCTGTTGGGGCACGATGCATAGATTGCGTCGCCCATTGTGGTTGGAAAGAGTTCATCGTCCTGTGCCTGCAGTGGGGAGGGGATCCTTGTCAACCTTGCACTCACTTGGCAGCTGAAAAGAACTTCCAACGTGTGAGAGGACGATTCATTTATCGTGTTCGATCGGTTCCACAGGATCCGAGTGTGCGTCAATGGCCTGGGATGGAACGGGGAGAAAGTGCGTGATGCAGCAAGGCGACGACCACGAGGCCGCTCTAGTATTCAGCAAGAACAAAGAGGAACAGGACGACTGTGAAACGAAGCATCTGCGACAAGACGCTGGCTGCGCCTCGCTGTCCAGTCAGAGCTGCGAATGCCGCCAAACCTGGCACAATCGGACATATTGGGACTTGAGGTGCTTATGATATGCCGGGTCATGGCCGTTGTGTGGTCGGCATAAGACAGCCACCCGTCCACAGGCGTTGGTGCAACTGACATTGATGCATGCGAGCCAGTGTTTGCAGATGGGGAGAACGCTCACTCTTGCCTATCGGGACGTTTCGCGTCCTGATATGCAGGCACCCGGCTGCTGGATGTGGGAGCTACAGGTCAGATCGATGCCAACAAAGTGTTCAGCAGACATCTTGATACTGTACAGTCTCTTAAAACATCCGGAAAGAGAACACCGCACCGACGGCGCTCTGCTCCGCGGCAAGCATTGCACATCGAACGCAGATGGAGACACCGCCGCGTGCATTTCCCGGTGTGTCCAGACCATGGATTATGATACAGCAGAAGGCAGACGAGCGGCCTAGTGAGTAGCGCGATCCTACTCACCGCACTTGATGTTTGCTCTTGCTCACCGCAAGTGAGGAGCAAGGCGTGATATGAGCGGCCTTTAGAGGACTTGACCCAGCTGACACATGATAGTGCCGCAGTGTTGCACCGGCGATCGGACTCGTAACGTGTTCAACTCATCTCGTTGATCACTGATGCTCCTATCAGCCCTACAGGCAGCCTCACCTAAACAGGCGTGAGACTTACACAGGACCGCTTTCCGGCTTTCATCGTGTTACGTTACTAGCTAGCTGGGCAGCTACGCAGTGTTGATACACTTCCATCGAAGGCAATAGACCACGTACAGCGCCATAGTTGACACTCAGCTCAGCCCACTGCTTCTGGGCACAGCAGCTTCAGCCAAGGCGGAATATGAAGCCATATCTGTACTCGCGGAACGGACTGAGTCACGGCAGCAGCGGAGCTTTCTATTTGAGTATCTGCGAACTATGCTACTAGTATACCATTCGGTGTGCTGACACAAATCTAGCAGGGCAAATTGTCTAACTTGCTGCAGCTTACAGATCTCTCCTTGAAAGGCCACCAGGGCCGTAGACCACCAGTGCAGCATCGTGAACCGACCACATGCCTGCACTCCGACGACGTTCTGGCTCCCTGACCTTTCCTGGTCTGTCCCATTCGATAACTTGGTCATGCCTAGTCTCCCACAGGCTGTTCGCCTCATCATGGCGGTAACACCGTGTCAGCCTCCGTAGCATACGAGGACTGCTTGCTGAACTTCCCAGGCACAAATATGCGAGGAGCTGAATAGTAGGTGAAGTCGATACTCGCGCGTACATCATACGTACTCTCCAGGCGCTTGATCACATCTCGGACACTCATATCTTCCAGCACTCTGTACTCTGGAACAAGTCCATCCCGGCCCCAGAGAGTGTTCACTCTGAACGGTGCCTCCTCCTTAAGACTGGATGCAGTCTCCTCCAACAGAGCATCAAGGATACCTTCCATGGTCCAGCCATCTTGCGTACTCGTAGAGTGGAACTTAGGTTCGCAGAATAGCTTCAATCGAGCGTAGGTGGTGCCTCCGTCAATGAAGACGATTTGCATCCAAATTCTGGCAACCTTGCAGGGCGGACTCGTGATGAACATACTGGCCCATGAGGGTTTGCGTCCTCGAACAAAGTCTGCAAGCAATAGGGCCATGTCACTTCTGAACCCAAGATACTCTCCAGCTGATAGGTAGAACTGGCGTAGTGTTTGGGAAGGTGATTCGAAGACGGCGAGATTGCTCGTGATTGGTGCAAAGGGCGCACTGAAGGAGATGTCGCTGTCTTGAGAGGTCGCCTGACTTATGCGTGCCAAGCGTAGCGGTTTCCCGTTTGGATCGCGTCTTGATCTTTGAAGCACGATAGCCCATTCCTCTTCGCCGGTGAGGTCGCGTGGTATGCGAAGGAACAGCTTCTCTTCGAGCGTGGGAGACGTCTGCACAGTTTGACGGAAGAACAGAGCGACTCGAGTCGTGCTGATGATTTGTCGTACGGGCAGATATTCGAGGATTTGCTCGAGCAGTTCGGGGATGCGTGCCAACTTCGCACCTGCTGGCCCATTGTATGGCTGAGTTGTGTCAGAGTCTGGTGTAGAGAGACTTTCCGGCATTGCGTTAGAACGAGCTCTGGTTTCAGCGTGCTAGTTGAGTGCGTGCTATCGAGATTGAAGAAAGTTTCGATCGTTGAGGTAGAAGGAGGTAAGCTCGTGACATTTCCAAGGCACTTTACTGGCATCACAGTCACTAAGGAAATAGGCATCCAGGGCACTCAGACGCACAAAGTTTTCGAACATTCACTCGACGCTACTAGCAGACAAGCCACAACTCGAACAGTCCTGGCATCACCAGGAGCCTGCGGGTCATACTTGACAACGCAGCTCTTGTCCGATTTACCAGCCGTACAGGGCAGGTATAGTGACATCGCGGCGTGAGCATAGTCATAAAAGAATTGACCATAGACCTCAGACTTCATCACATTGACTCAACGACCAGCTTTCGCGGTTGTATCGCACACATTAATGTTTTTATCATTACTGGTCATGGTTCCCTCTTCCATCTCATGTCGCACTGCCGCGGCTGCTGGCACGTTGCTGATCAAAGAAAGCAGACTTCGAAATTGAAGTTAGATTCAATTATATGGCTGCCAAGAGCTTTCCCGCTAGTACCAAAGATCATCACCACAACTTAAACCCTCCCGGCATGACCCTCTGCCAGAACCCTGTTGGATCGTATCTCTTACTGACTGCCCTCAAGAACGTAACCTCTTCCACTCCATACCCAGCGAAAGGATCTTGGAACCTCTCCGCATAGTTCAAATAGACATACTTCGAATACACGCCCATCTTCTTCGCAAGTCTCACACCCGCGTTAGTGAGCTTCTCATACTCATTGCTGATCACCTCATCATCTTCGGCTTTGGCCCAGAAAGCAGAGAAGAGGACGTTGACCAGATTCGTATCCTTTGGTCCCAGGCCGAGGACATTGCCTCCTGTGTGCGACGACTTCTCAATGATGGCTTGGGGCACGGGCTGGAAGGAGAGTGTTGCGTAGAAGCCCGCCACAGTCTGATTGAGTCGCATGTTCGTTTCTTCGACCAGAGCTGTGAATTGCTTTGCGAAAGCTGCACTGTTCTGGTAGGAGAATGTGACAAAGTTCGGTCGTGGGCCTGCCATGCTCGTTTCGGCTGCCAATTCGTCTGTGAAAGAAGACAGAGGTGCTATGCGCAGGGTGCTTTGTAGCTGAGGCTGAATGTTTACAAGTCCTTGTAAGAGAGGCGGTGTTTCATTCCGAGCTGGAATCTTCGTGTACTGCAGAGTATTGACAGCAAAACGTCCTTGCGATGACCAAGAGAGAGATGCGATTACTGCGGCGTATGGATCGTAGTTGTTGCCGCTTCCTGCTACCTTGGCGAATTCTTCGAATTGGCGATCGACGGTTGACCAGTCGTAGATGATTTGTCCTCCGAGGAAGTTGGCGCTGTCCAACGCACGGAATTTGAAGTTTGTAACTATGCCAAAATTGCTTGAGCCGCCTTTTAGTGCTCGGAAGAGGTCTGGTTTGTTGGTCGAGGAGATGTTCTCAATCGTACCGTTGGCTGTGACGAGTTCGTAGGAGAGGATATTATCGCAGACGAAGCCGAAGCGTGCAGAGAAGAAGCTGATGCCACCTCCTAGGACCTATGACAAGCTGTCAGCTCGACCGTGCTTACGGAGTGTCTTCAAAGAATGAGCTTACGAGACCTCCGGCGCCGACTGTGCTATCACGTCCACCGATGATGGCGAGATTTGCTTTGTCCAGGGGTGCATATATCTCGCCCCAGATGGCACCGCCACCAACGCTGACGGACTCCCTGTCTGGAGCGATTGTGACACTGTTGAGCGCTCGAAGATCGATGGTGACTCCATTCTGGATGTTCGCAGAGCCTGGCCATGCTGTATGACCGCCACCTCGAACTGCAAAAGGGCATGCAGGATAACCTCCAGGATTCAGCTTGCTTAATGTCTTGATGGCAGTGGACATGTCTTGGGCAGATGTCGGCTTGACGATACAAGCTGTACTCAATTAGCGCATGTCGTGTACTTTGTGCAGTGGAGACTTGCCTGGATGTATATCGGACTCTCGATCAGACCAGTATGTCGATAGAGATGTATTGTAGACATTGCTGCTCACAGAGAAGACCTTTCCCTGCAGATGCTCGTCAAGTCCTTCGCAACATGAAGCAGGATGGTTCACTGCGAAGGCTGACACTCTCAGAATCTGAAGTATGCTGGCACAAAGGCCAAGATTAAAAGTCTTTACTAGCATTGTAGGACTAATGTAGCAGAATACCTGTGCCGAAGCCACAGCATGGACTTGAGGAAGTCTTTTGTAATGAGCTGAAGTTCAGCTGCTGAACGCCTAACGGGAGATGCATTTCTGCATGTGCTACTGTAGCACGGCATTGCAGTACATGCTAGCCCGAACGAGCAACTTTCGTGCTGTATGAGTGGTTGCTGAGGGTACGTTGACCGGATGTCCTGCAGCCGCTTGGGGAGATCAGCCGTTTCTGCCGATCATGGCCGTTTCGAGGTTATGCGCATCTCAGCTTGTTGGATGACTTGGGTGTCTCGGAGCTGCTTTTGATGTATATGTGATATGCAGCAGGGCGAGACGATAGCCACAGACTACGATGGTCGAACACGAGTACGATATCTCAGCCTGATGGATGGTTCAAAGCACACATCGGCCCTGTAGCTCGTGAAAGACATCCTGGATTCTGTCAGTCAGAATTGTGGTATGCGTGTTGAAGTGTAGAGGTGAAAGGAGCGATGTAGTCTATGATAGTAGTCTGTGGGCAGAGCTCTGTCTTGCAAAGGTCGTCATCACCTCTACGTGAAACACCGCAATTGTTTCCTAAACAACATCCATTCTGACTTCTCCTCCTTTACAAGCCCCAGTACTCCTTCACGAGGTATGTGCCATATCCAGCCAGACCGAGCTGCACAGCCAGCGTGGTGAAGAAGCCGATGGGGCGACCTCTACCAGTATGCGCGTGCTTCTTGCCGTGAACAAGCAGACCAGCCTCGACATGAATGACTCTGGCAACAGTGAGAGCTGCCAGCGCCCACGTCAAGACCTTCTTGCTTCCTCCATTGGCCTCCACGAACCCTGCGAGGAGAAGGGCGAGTGGGACGTTTTCGTTGAAGTTGCCCTGAGCGCGGCAGGCTACGAGGAGCGCGTCGTCTTCACCGGCGGAAGACGCGGAAGTCTGGGCGATGGCCTGGTTGGCCTTGATGCGTTGCTGAACGACGCGTCCCTGGAGGAAGACGTAGTAGAGGGAGAGCGGGAGGGCGAAGGTGGTGGTGATGGGCAGTCCCAGACCGAGACCGACTGATGCGTAATCACTGGTCAGCATTGTATGGTGGTGTGGCTAGGGGTGGCTGTATTCCTGATGCGAGGCAGTCATTTACGTAATCACTTGGCAATTTCATGAATATTGGAATATATGGATCAGATTGTGTAGGAGTTAACAACTAATCGTTCTAAGCAATCTGCAGTGCGTTCTATATACTAAATTGCTTGCCAAGATCTAAGAAATCTCTACACAAGCCTAGAGGGCTAGTTTTCCTATATTCTTAGCTTATATTCGGTGTTTTCGGCTACCCGCGTAACACACCCCTTTAGCTAGTATAGCATTATATATAGTAGTTATCTATCGACCTCCTTTCTAAAGTAGATATATACTATTATACCTAGGTACTACTAGTAGCTACTTTGCTATCTACTATTATATCGATTTCTACTAAGAAGAGTTTCTCTAACTTGTTTTAGTATATGCTTAGTAAGCGAGTATCGCTCGTTTCCTATATTTTAGGTATTAGTATCGGTTAAAGGCCTAGCTATATAATAAACTACTATTATTATTATATAGTAAGTAGTTTAGTAAGGCCGTCTATAGGCATGTTTCGTATTAGTATATATTTAACGTTAAGCTTGTTGTTCTACACCTCTTGTCGTAGCTAGTATTAGTATATATTAACATATCGAAGCTTACTATTAACTATACCTTCCTTAGTTATTAATCGAATTGTTTATTAGTTATTATAGTAGAGGGTTAGTATATTATTAAATGTAATAGATAGTTGTTTGAATAGTAATTGCTACTAAATAAGCTCGCTTCCGGCATGTAATAATATAGTAAGTTCGGCCTTAGTAGTACTTTTCGTAATAGTCGATTGCTTACTAGCTTTCTATAAGGTTAGTCTACTAAATACGAAGAAAACATAGCTCTTAGAGCTCTTGAAGTTACTATAATCTGCAAAGCTAGCGTCGGAGGTACTAAGGAAGCTACCTTGTTATAATAGTAGTACCTTATTACTATATATATATAGTAAGTAAGCCTTGAAGTAACTATAGACTAAGTATAATAGCTTAGTTTGTAAGAGGTATCGAATATAGTAGTTTATAGCTTAGAGGTATACTTTTATTAGATTAACTAAGTAATAACTAAGTATAGAGGCTGCTTTTGCAATATCTAGCCTTGTTTTAATAGCATACTAGTTAATTGAACTAACGTATTATTAGTAGTTAAGAACTAGCTATTTCTCGGTATAATAGCTCTTAGGTATAGACTAATCTATATTTATAGGTATAGGCATATTAGTCTGTTTGTCGCCTAGAGTAATACTAAATCTTTGTGCTATATACTTAATATACTCCTATTACAAGAGGTATATAAGCTTCTTAGCTCTATCTCTATAGATCTTAATACTAAGAAACTACTTTACTTTACTTTATAAAGTTATATTATAATATTCGAATAGTTGTTGTTTAAGAGCTTGTGCGTATACCTTGTTCTTCTTATAGTAGATTATAACAATGTCGTCTATATAGAAGAAGACTAGTACACCCTTGTTGTCGTAGTATAGGTATAGAACATCTAGTATCAGATGCAAGCCAAACTCTAAAAGTAATATAGTAAACTTAGCCTACTATAACATAGGGGCTTCTTTAAGGCTATAGAGTGCTTATAATAACTATAATACTTTACCCTTCTATCTAAACCCCTCAGGCGCCTACATATATATAGTGTAAGGTAGTAAGGTATTAAGAAACGTATTAACAACGTTAAATTGCTCTATTTCTATTCCGAAGGCAGTAGCTAATATATAGTAGAAGTAGAAAATGCATGCTATTACTATAGCTATATAGGTGTCGAATGTTATGCTTTAAAGGTTACTACGTGTATATAGTCGTGCCTTGTCTTATATATAATAAGACTATTTATCGAATTTATATTTAAATACCTAGGTTAATAGCAATCTAGGTAGAAGCTTGCGTTTACTTATAGGTACTTCTAACTTATCTACCTATAGAAAGGTGTTTATTTCTATAAGTTTGTCTATTCTAAGTACACTATAGTAGTAAATTCTATAGCTTGTTTATATTTCTTTATAGCTTTCTAGCCTCTTAGTTCTAGTAGCAAATTGTAATAGTATAATAGCCTATCTTACTTATAGCTTATTATAGTTATTAACACTATTAAGGCTACTATACTATAAAGCTGCAGACTCTGCATTATAGTTATACTATAATAGGATAGCTTAGAAAGCTATATAAGGTTGGATTGCGTACTAAGCTAAGTTATATTAGTAAGGGTATAAGCTTTGTAGTTTGTTATAAATAGTAGTATTGCATTATTATTAGTACTTAATCTACTTAATATAATACGCGCTAGGTCGTCTATAGTATACCTTACTAGCTTAGAGCTAGTAAGTTCTACCTCTTAATCTGTCGGTAGTAGTAGAGATAGTAGTAGTAGGGGTCCTATATCTAGTATAGTAGTAGAGTATTCCCTATACCTTAGTTCATCTATACTATTACTATATAGTCTATAGTCTATTATATATAGGCGTTTTGAAGGAAACTATAATTTGTTATTAATTATTTTAATATTAATCTCGGGCGCTCTTACCCCTTTAGAGGGACTATAGGGATGTTCGGGCTCCTCCGGTAGTAGCATCTATATACTAGAAGGAGCTTCTGCGTCTTTGTACCCCTGTTTCTAAGTAAGATCTTCCTATGTCGAGGATTATAGGTAATCCTACTTAGGTAGCAAAGTTGGCGTATTGCCTAGAAATAGCTATTCTATAACTTTTGCTACTATTTCCGTCGTAACCTACAAGTTATTAGAGGTATTTGCAGGGCTCTAATTAGCCGAGGGCTCTTATATATAATTATCGGCGTTATGCGGAGTGTCTGCGATTAGTTATTATACTAGATCGGTTGCATGTTAACCTAATAACTATAGATTATATAACTTAGCTGCAATAGCCTTTTCTATATCTATATAAGGTATGTTAATGTCGTCTACTAAGCTAGGTATAACGACTGCAATATCCAAGTCGCCTAGTCGATAGAACTGCCTCTTATTAAAGTATATATAGAAAGTAGTAATTATATACTTTTGAGATAGTATCTATACTCTATATATATTATTACTAATAAAGCTATAGAGGTAGCTAATATAAGCTTGTACTAGTATCTTTTCTAGCTTCTTAGGTTAGTCTATACTAACCTTATAAATATAGGCCTTATAGCTAAATATATAGAGGTTTAAGAGGTTTGGCTTCTATCTAGTTACTAACTTAATTAGTATTTTGCTACTATATTTGCTAGATATAGGCAGTCGATTAAGTATATATATAGCTACGTATATATACTCGGGCTAGAGTTTAATACTAAGGTTGCTTTATTATATAAGGTAATATATAGTGTCGATTAGTCGTTTGCCGTATATTTCGGCTAGCAATTAGTAATACCCTTTCTTTGTAGCTAGTATCTACCGAATGCCCTTGTCTCTTAATGCAGTTTTAAAGTACTTAGTCGTTATCCCTTAAGGATTAATTAGTATAGTATCTATATTAGTACTAAGCCGTACGATAACGCGATCTATTAAGTTAGCTAATTAAATAACCCTTATAATTATATTAGTAAGCGTCTCGCCTTTCTTGAATATAGTAGCCTCTACAAACTCTAATAACGTTGCAAGGTCTATAAGGTAAAGTATATATTTAGAGCTGTCGTACGCCTCTGCAAAGAAGTAGGTATCTATAACAATATAGCTAAAAGGGGTTATTTCTTATAATCGTTCGATGCGTAAGTAAATGTATATACTTTTACTAGTAGCGCAAACCTTATAGTCTTCTATTCGTAGCTTATCTAAGTCCTTCTCTATATCCTCTATAACCTCTATACTAAGTACGTACTTATAGAACTCTCTTAACCTCTCTTTGCCTATATAACCGAGTATTATATACTATTACCTTATAGTAAGTTGCCTTAGTACACGAGCTTTTAAACTCGTACCTACGGGCCTATAGAGGTTAGTAGGGGCTTTAGACTAGTATAAGAAGAGTATAAGTAGTAGGTTTAGTAGAGGTAAGATTAGAGTAACTAGTATATACGTACTATTTTGTTCTTAAAGGTTTGTAAATATTGTTTGCGCTATAACGTTATATAGCGCTAGCATAGTTATAGCAAGGTAGGGCATGTCGTTATTAGGCTTGTGCAGCCTTGCAATAAAGGTGTCTTAATTAGTAGCCTTATCGTATTAATAGAGTAAGTTCTCAAAGCCGTGCTACTATAGACCGGATTTCTTAAGAATATAGTAAGCTATAATGTTTGTGTAAAAGCCTAGTATATAGGCGACGTTGTGCAACGTAAGTATTACTAGACTAATATCTAGTATATAGTTACTATAAGCGACAACCTCAAATATAGTAGTGCCGGCTCGAATAGCTATACCTCGGACTATATAACGTAGTTAAAATGCAGCCTTTAGATAATAGTTAATAACGTGCACGTTTGCATAGCTATTATAAGCCTATATATTAGTAGTGTCTATAGGCGCACGTTCCGTACGGTGCACTATATAAACAAGTATAGTATAGCTACAACTACTATCTTAGCTATTATTATAAGGCGTATCTATTACTAGCTTCGGTGTCGATGTAGTACTTAGTATACTAGCTATATCGCTAGCTAAGAACTTGTTATACTTAGTATTATTAGGGAACTTCTTCTTTATATTAGTAAGAAGGTTGCTATCTTCCTTAAGCTTAGTAAAGTAGTTCTTAAGGTGTTTCTTAAACTTAGAGTTACAATCCTTAGCTGCAGGCTGTTTCTTTAGATTAGCGATAGTGCATATAGCTAACGTCGCATAGTTGTCTGCCTTAAGCTTGCTAGTAAGGTGCATGCACCCCTTGCTTCTTATATTATTATTGCGCGTACTACTCGGAGGTAGCAGAGGAGGCGCATTCGAGTTAGTATTATCCTCTAAGTTAAGGTTACTAAACGTAGCGTTTGCGCTATATAAACGTAGGCTCGGTAGCTTGCGATTTATATTAATCTAGTAGCTTACTACCTTGGTTAATATCTATATTATAGAGCTATTATTACTATAGATCTTGCTATATATAGTAGTTACGGCAGAGTATAAGCTTTTGGCAATAGTGCTAATAAACTTAGATAGTAGCTTATCGGCGTTACTATGTTTAACTACCTATATACGTAGTTCAAGTAATAGCTATATATTAGCCTAGTTCTTACTAGATATACGGCCTTTCTAACTAAGTTCTAGTATATATAATCTTATAGAGTATATTTCTTTACTATAGCGTTTAGTAGGCTTATATATCTCTATAAATAGTATATACTTCTCGCGCAATGTCGCCTTATCTATAAGTCTTATCTTATAGGTATTATTAGCTAAATCGTCGAAGTACTAAGTAAAGTATATATATATATTATCGAATTTGTTAAAGTCGGCTTGTCTACGCGCTACTACCTTATACTTTATATCTATAATAAACCTCTATTCTTGTATTATCTTAGACTTATCTTCTATAACTATTAGGTACTTAGAGTCTCTTATAGGCTCTAGTTATACGTCGGCGCTATTAGGGTCGATATATCGCTAAATCTATAGGGCTATTATAGATCGCTTTGTTTGGTTGTTCCAATTGTCCTAATCCTCTGCCTTATAGCATACCTTCTTTATAGGTATAGCGCCTACTATCTAAAGTGTCGATATAGTTGTAGAGAGGTTAGTAGTTTGTTTTTCGAGTTGTTTTACAATTCTGAAAGTAAAGAATCGGGGTCGGATTATATATGTTCTAGGCTTATAACTAATGCGAGGCAGTCGGTTATATAATTGCTTAGCAATTTTATAAATATTAGAATATATAGATTAGATTGTATAGGAGTTAATAACTAATAGTTCTAAGCAATCTACAGTGCGTTCTATATACTAAATTGCTCGCCAAGATCTGAGAAATCTCTGCACAAGCCTAGAGGGCTAGTTTCTCGTATTCTTGGCTTATATTCGGTGTTTTCGGCTATCCGCGCAACAATTCCCTGTTGTTGACAGGGAACAGATTGGCTGATGGCTTTTCACTTACGGCGTGCAGACATGTTGGCTGATTTATCGATACCTCTGCTATGGTTAACAATGCTATTGATATGGTATGTTTGGGACAAACAAAACAAGATTGGTGCCCCCAAGGGATGACACCACAGCAAGGCGCCAAGACCATCTGAACGATCAGCGATGAGACAGCCTTTTCTGGTTCGCTCGTGTTTCGGAACCAGTTGTCTTCCATGATAAACACCATCAACACCTGCTGCCAGAGAACAGCTATTCATTCTTGAGAAGCCCAAGTCTACGCGTCTTCATGGCGGGCGCGAATCCTTCGCTCGAGCACGCGACATCGGGACTTCGATCAAGAGCGAGCAAGCCGAGATCGAGGAGTACCTTTTATATGAACAAGAAGATCGTCTAGGACCAACCGATTGGCTCTGTATCTTGCCTTGCCCATCGTGACGACGCCTCGGCACCTGGAATGCACGCAGCACAAGAATTTGGGATCGAAATGGAACAAGATCCTATCGATTGTGCACTTCTCATGCATATCCTGCATGTTGCCAAGGCATTCGTGCCTCATCTCTCCGCACCACCTGACACCCAGACGCAAGCTGTGCCAGCTTGATGGAGTGATGCACTTGACTCGTCTATGCCAACACTGGACAATGCGTGGGGATCTGCGGCAAGTACGCGATGTGCATAGGACAACCCTTGTGCCTCCGCCCGGACTGGTCTATCAAAGCCATCAGATCTCTCGGCAAATACATCCCAGCTTCACTGCAAAAATGGATACATATTAGACGTGATGCAGTATGATGCCCGAGCGGTTCGCTGGCAGCAAGGTAGGACTGAGGACCGGATTGTGGGGACCTGATCTCTCACGCTGTTCCCCTCTTCCAGAACACTTCTGGTCGCACGATCGTATGCCACTTCGAATCATCCTCTCAGAGTTCGGCCATAATGGGCTTATCCTTAAGCATATGGGGACTTACAGCCACTTTTCTGACACTCATTACAATAGTCAACGCTCAATTTGTCAGCCCAACACAGACATGGAACATCGCGGCGGCCACCGCCAGCCCGACAAACAACGTCGGATGTATACTTGGCCTAGCTAATCAAGCTGATCCAAATGGCTTTTACGATGATCCATATGGCGCGAGATACGCTATTCGCTGTCAACAAGAAGCAACTGGATTTAAGTACGACAATGTTGGTACTACCGGCCAGGGAGCATATGGTTGTTCGAAAGGTAGGAGAACTGTGTACGTCAACACGGTGAAGCAACATCAGCTGACAAGTATGTTGCTTCGCAGGTTGCGATAACAGGCCGAACTGTAGAGGGTGGACCTTTATAGGATATCAAACGGGTGCGCCTACTCGTCCATAGTGCAAGATCGCATGCTGATTGTGCCGTAGATGGCACAACTGGCAGTGGCAGATGCTACTTCAGAACCGACCTGGGGCAGTACTCTTCGAATTCGAGCGTATATGCTGGTGCTGAGCTGCTGAGCAATGGAACACCTCGACTGCCCTGTCCTTACTACAATGGCACAACCTTCACCGATACACAAGGCTACCAATGGCAGATTCGCTGCGGTTTCGATACCAGCGGTACAGATACCGGAACAGCTCTCCTTGGAGGCTACAACATGACAGACTGCTTTGGAGGTTCGTATTCGCGGCAGCCCATAAAGCCTTGAGACGTTCGCTGACTTTTGCAAGGATGCAACGCTCTCCTTAGCGCAAGCAACCCTTGCTCAATGTTCTCATACAATATGGGTGCTGGCATCGCAGTACCTGCTAACAATGGCGCCGGTGGTGCTAATTGCTACTATAAGTGGGGCGCTCTGGGGACAATTTGGTGAAGAGTCCAAATGCTTACTTTGGTACCAGGTCCGGTCCCGTGGCAGAGTACGGTGGAGGTACAATCCAAGCAGCATACGCTACCAGAGTCGCGACCACTCCAGTATCGGTGAGCAGTTTAATCTCTTCAATGTCTTCATGCTGACGACTGCAGACGGCTGTCCCAGCTACATCCACTGCGAGCGCAACACCCAATCCCAACTATGCTGTTCCTCCTCCGATGGGTAGCGTGAATGCCTCCACTGGCTGCGGCAAACCACTCTTTGGTGGTCTTGCGGCCGGTGGTGCTACAGTGGAGTTCACTTGGACGACAGCGCCGGACGGCTTTCAGAGAATCTATCGTGTACACATACCGCAGTTCTACAACGCCTCGAGAGCTTCGCCACTAATATTGTCCTACTCCGGTAATGGTGGCACAGCCGCAAATATCAAACTTCAGACAAGATACTCGACAGCTGCAATGAACCCTTATGGCATCGCTGTCTACAGTAGGACTGCACTTAATCAGCTGCGATCCTTCACTGCTACATGCTGACCTTAAGACAGTCCAAGGTGTCGGCGCGACGACAGGCTACCTTTCGAATCCAGACTACGGACCAACTAGTACGGACCCATCTCTTCAAGCGCTAGACGACATCAGCTTCATGAAGCAGTTCATACCTTGGTTGACCAACAATTTCTGCATCGACGTAGGAAGAATCTGGACAACTGGACATAGTAACGGCGGAGGTTTCGTTCAAGTCATGGCATGTGATCCTTACTTATCAACTGTGATCTCGGTATTCTCTGGAAGCTCAGCCGCTATGTATACAAACTTCACGAGCGGCGATCCTGATACGATCACTCCTGTCAATACACCCGTGCAAGCTATATGCTCACCAGGCCGAAACAACATAGCATACATCGAAGTCCACGGCACAGCAGATACCACGATTAGCTATTATGGTGGTGTAAGAAGGAATCGACTTCTCCCTACCATACCGAATTGGCAACGGCAGTGGGCCGCCAGACAAGGGTATCCTACGACAAATGTTACTACTGTGCTTAATGTGCAGGGCTCTGTTGGTACAGGTGGATCGAGATATGAGTATGGCACGCCTCAAGTAAGTCGAAGCATGTGCATTATTGCTAAAAGATACTTGCTGATAACGTCTGCAGGGCATTCTTACGCAAGTCATGTTGAACGACTGGGTCCATGATTACGCCACGAATGCTACTACAGGCTTCGATTCTTCGCAGAACTTCATGGACTTCTTCTATCGGCAGACTTCAACTTGGGGAGCTGGTCGGACGCCGGCCATCGTTACTAGTGGTATGTAGCAATTGTGACCTCGTGTAGGTTGCTTTGCTAATTGTACTCCTCTTGTAGTCTCCTCCTCATCAGCTCTGC
Organism: Sphaerulina vaccinii; assembly: GCA_022570795.1. Classification (NCBI taxonomy): domain Eukaryota; kingdom Fungi; phylum Ascomycota; class Dothideomycetes; order Mycosphaerellales; family Mycosphaerellaceae; genus Sphaerulina; species Sphaerulina vaccinii. The sequence goes on from JAKUDP010000002.1 coordinate 2,715,349, forward strand.
GTACCATTCCAACTTATTGTAGCCAAGTCTTTGGAAGAGGACCTGTGTTATACTGCGGAGCATAAAGATGTGTCGTGCGCCTCCACTAGCCTTGAGTAATATCAAGTCCAGCTAGATCCTCAATCGTATCCCTTTCCTCAAGCTTGTCACCAATATACGTCTCCAAGCTCATCAAAGCCGCAGTCATCTGCGCAGAAGGGAAGCCCGGCCATCCACTATTGTCACGATACTTATCATATGCAAGCATGCACCAGTACCCAGGAGGAAAGGTAGCTCGTTGGAGTTTCTTGTGTGCAAGTAAGGTCTGAACCCACGGGATACCGCCGAACATCTCTTCTGGCGTAGGACAAACTTCATGATCGTGGCGGATGGATTCTCCATACTCGTCAGGAAAGAATTTCAAATGACCCGATCGCCAACGCAGGAATAGTCCATCATTGCCGTGGAACCTGATCTTACGAATGTTACTGCAAGCTCGAAACAACTGCTGCAAGCCAGAATCGATGGTGTCAAAGTTTGCTGCTGATCCTGTGCAATCAATGCAAATGGTCACATCTTGCATCAACAATCTCGTCTTCTGCTTCAATAGGCGAGCGAAGTCTCCCTGCTCGATGCTTCTGAGACAGATGGAGAACCTTCGAGTCTTCAGCCAGGACCGCATTGCTGATCGACACCAGGCACCGGAGATTGTTAGCTCAGGTGGGAAGTTTGTGGGCCAGTTTTGAGCTCTCTCGTAAAGGTGGCCAGTTGCGCAACCGATGTTTCGTGGGGCGATAGTCAACATCGTGAGGAGTTTGTCGACGTACGCACTCTTGTCATAATAATGTTCAAGGCGCCAGTCTTTGAAGCACATCTCGAAGATTGTGTCCAGGAGTTCTGTTGGCAGTCGCCAGAGTAGGCATTCGGATGGCTGTGAGTCCTCCTGCTGGCGACCTGACTGTGATGATGTCGCCATGGTCCTTGTTTGCGTGCCCACTCTTGCTGTAGTGGAATGTCGAAGGAAATGAAAATTTGGCTAGATTGATAGAAATTGTTGACGGGATTGTAAGGCTTCGTGGCGAGAGTCACGTCGCTTCATGGTAAGTTGGGATATGGTACCAGATATTTCGTCAAGATAAATTTCTGCTTCGATCTTGGCGGCGTAGGGGGTCTAAGGTGAAATCGTGGCATCGTTGTTCGTCTCGAGACTCAAGTCAGTTTATCTTACACAACACTGGCGCTTACAACTTCTTTCGCACAATGGCACCCGTGGTAGGATGACCCTTCTCCTGGATCTGCCCGTACTGATCAAGATACGGCTTCACACCTTGATAACAAGTGATGCCCATCTCGTGCTGCCCCTGTCTAGGATAGCCTTCCTTCCCATAGATCTCTTCCAGCTTTTGCCTCTTCGCGCTTTTCTTCTTATCATCTCGTAATCTGACCTTCTCAAAGAACACATACGAAGCATAGTAAGCCACATTATGTGCTCCTGCTGAGGGGCCTTTCATCTTGAGAAGCGCATCCAAGTTTCTGGTTGTGACCTTGGACGACGGTAGCATTTCTGAGAGTTCTCGACATAATGCCGCTTTAGTTGTGGAGGGTATGTGCACGTTGAGAAGCTTGCGTATGTCGTCGCATGTGGCGTATATCGGCACAGACTCGGACTCTTCGCCTTCGAGATGGGTTGTGGAAAGTGACGAAGCTGTTGCGGGTCCATACGAGGATTTCTCATCACTCTTTGGCGATGCTTTGGATGAGGTTGAAGAGGTGCTCTTGCGCGATCTCTTGGTGTTAGCTTTCTGAGCAGAAGGCGGTGGAATGAAGTCCTTTGGCGAAGTCTCTTGATCCGTCTTCTTGCTTGTAGCTTTGACTGGTGTAGCTGCGTTCACATTGGGATCCTACTCCCGAAGTGGCAATGTCTGGCCACAGCTATCGCAGGTATTCGGCTTGTATATTGATACATCTCTGCGAGGACGAGCCATGGTTTCGAATGAGCCTTTGTTGCGAGTTATAGTGAGCTTTCCTTGTGATGATGGTAGTGTCATAGGAAGAAGAAATACAGAGAGGAGAGAAATCACCCTGCGAGTACAATTGTTGATCTGTTTTGAAACGCGATGATATCAGCAGATCGACGCGTTGAACTCGACGTCATCGACGCCACCAGATTCTCGTAAGTGAAGCGAAATAACGTGACTCTGTGCCTTGAGGCTCATCAATCGACCTCTGATCAGCGAGCTCCCAATATCCTCGTGCTTGTGATTCATCTTGATGAAGACGTGCGCCAGACGATACGCCCTGTTGGTGTCAGAACTTGATAGTATCTCATCAGGTGAGGTCAAAAGAAAGTCGAAATTGTCTTGAAGCCTGTCAATCGAAGCGAGCCGTGCGCCAAAAGCCAAGGCGATCGCACAGTCCACATAGCCTGATCACTTCTTCGACGCGTGAATACTTCTCTCCTTTCATCAATCACTGCCATCCTTATTAGTTGAATCTACTTCGTCGCACTCATATTATGTTGTGGTATGTTCGATAGAAGAAGAGACGATGGAGTGTTGCTTGCCACCCCCGCTTGGCCGTATCCACCACGCCCACCCACGCCGGAGTGCCTCTACTGGGCGACGAGTATCAAGATCAAGAGCTGGCATTGCCATCGACAACCTCTCGCCAAGATGTTGAGGCACACCATGTGAGAGGCTGGCAGAATTCCTCCACCATCAGCGTTGCTGGCTCGCGGCGTACATATACATGCGGTCCTGCCAGCCATACCAGTCTCGCAGGACATCTTTCGCGGCATTCTTCCTATATGTGGTATAGCAAATTGATAGGCCCCGAGGTTATCCATCATGCTGACCAGGATGGTATTCCAAACCACACACCAAGATGCGGAGACTCCAGCGTTCAGACCCACTGTTCTCCAACTTCTCAACATCTCGACCACAGCATGTGAAGAGTCCGAGGCTTGAGTTTCTTGGTACTTGCGGGACATCCGTTCTCTTTGCCTAGTCAGGTAAAAAGGCCATGCACGACATCAGAGCTAGCATTAACCATCACATCAAGCTTGCAGCGATGTGGGAGCTTGTTGGAGCATTCGTTTCGACGACTCGCAGAGCTGTAAGCTTGCTGAAGCACTACAGATTTTGATGTCGAACCGTACCAAACAGCGCAACTCGGAACGACAAGCGTGTACACCGTCGCTCACTAACACTCACATTTCCTGTAGCAGACTCGAGCTCACTGGTCAACTCGCAAACGTGCTATCAGAGTTCTTCGTAGCACACAGTCTGACAGGACTGACAGAAGCCAAGATGTCAACCATCACCTGTGGTGAGGGCCTGTCGGCCGGTTGCCGGACAGCAATGCATCAACATGGCTAGGATGGGTAGCCGCCGTCCTGATCTAATGCACGCCGCGAACCTCAATCACTAAGGCTCTGACGACACTCCTAAGGATCACCGAGGCGGCGTCGTATAGACGGACTATGGTTGCTTCCAGATGTGAGATCGTGGCTTACTCTAATGCCTACCTTCTCGCAGCACTCTCATTGAGCCTCCTCTTGCTCCGATCTCAGCCTCCAACGACACAGAGCAGCACGAGCTCAACAGGAACAGCGACTGAGCTAGATCCGAAAGAAAGTCCATCAAGATGAAGGTCGCCACCATCATCTCGTTCTGCGCTGCAGCATGTCTTGCTGCACCAGTCGCCGACGATTACAAGCCTGGCTACTTCAGACCAACCCGAACACTCAACCAGAGGGCCGAAGTGTCGTCCATTCCAAAGTCGGAGGTTTCCAATATTCCTTCATCACCACAAGTCTCGAACATCCCGAGCTCACCACAAGTCTCCAACATCCCCAGCTCGCCACAAGTATCGAACATTCCCAGCAGTACAAAGACGAAAGTCAAGTCGAAGCCAAAGTCCAAGGTTTGGGTAGGCAAGCAACACGTTGAGCGAGCGGCGGATCCGGAAGATTGGTTGAACAGTCACGAGTGGGCTTAGAAAAAGATGAGCATGATGAAAACGACGAGTTAAAAATGGGCATATTGGCGCTTGGCGCCTCTTTCGTATTCGATCTTGGGCCTGGGATGTTATGGGAGCATTAGAGAGGGTTGTACAGGACTTCCCACTTCATCGATCACGACTTTGCGCTGGATGCTACAGAAGATCACCACCTCATCCTCGTTCTTGGCATACTTTCGATCTCAGGCGCACGAGACTGGGCGATCCGCTGCATATCCACTCCTTAGATTTCGATTCTTGCCGAAGGTTATGCGACGAAGAAGTGCGTAGGCGTGGTGGCACCAACACAGACATTGTATCTAGCAATATCAGACTTGCAATGGACAAAACGTCAGCTGCTTAGTACGAAAGTCTCAATATTGGAAAGAATACGCTGCATCGTGTTACTGATGCACTCAAAGTTGGAGCTGTCGATTTGCACTTACAAGCAGGATGAAATGATCAGGAGCATCAAATTCGTGAGCGTGATGAGCTATGATGGGATGGTGCGTATCCGAACTCCTGTATGCGCACGACACCTGCTCACACTGCCCAGGCTCCGTCGCCACTTGTTGCTAGTCACTTGAATCATGAGCACCTCTATGATTGGTAGCAACAACCTCACATTCTTGACTTCGAGGGCAGAGAGTCCAAGGTTTAGGCTGATCAGTACGATCTCGTTGGCATTGCTGACCAAGGCCATAGTGAATAAATGTGGGCACGGACCTCAAGGCAACACTCGACCACAGTAACAATATCACTCCACTTCACTTGCATCGGATGCAGTCAACTCTGATTCCTTCGACACTCCTCTTCACGAACTTACTACGACAACCTCCATTAACAACACATCGCAATAGCTTCCTCCGTCATCACATGGCAAAGACTTCCACATCATAACAACTCCACTCAACATCACATCGCAAAATTCAAATTTGAAAATGCCTCCCAAGAGACGCAAGCAAAGCGAAGTCGACAACGACACCTACGTGCCTCGACCTCCACAGACTCGCGCAAAGAAGGTCAAGACCACTACCTCCTTGAGCTCGAAGAAGAATGCAGTCAAGTCGCCACCTCAACCACGGAAGCCAAGTCTACCACGCGACCCACACGCTCTCCTCGCTCGAGTCCAGCACAATTTCAGCATCGCGATGTCAGAGCGCAGAAAAGGAAGCGAAGCTCTGAACGACGCACAACAGACCCGCACCAACGTCATTCGAGTTCGCGACTGGGCTCAAGCTGTCAATGGTCTAAACTCCAACAAGGCCAACGAGGCGGAAGTGAAGGTTGCAGAGGCCGACGACGAGGTCGCACGCGTGAAGAAATGGTATGCGGCATTATGGGCAACGGAGACGGCAGTGGGCAAGGAGATGAATGAGCTGCTCGCGGAGGTGAAGGCTTTGGATCAGGCAAAGATCCGAGGTAGCAGCGGTGGAAGAGTCGAGGTGGCGGGTTGGAGCAAAGGCGCAGGGCCAGAAGGGTTCGTTCGGACCTCAGGATTGTGGTGAACTGCATCATGGGCGGACTTGGAAGGTATCCGGAAGGCGATCAGAGATACTGATGATGAGCATTCGGCGAAAGTGCTCCAGACTGAGGTCATCAGAGGCGCAGCACTCAGTTTGGACATGCCCAGAAGGCGTCAGTGATGGAGTAGATAAAGCTTCAGCAGGGTGAAGCACACTTGGCAATCATAAAGTTGTACTGGCATGTTCACACGCTAGACGCTTTCACTATCACTTACACTGTGCTTGCCAAGTGAGCCGCTAGAGCGAGCCTTCTCAGAAGCAGCAGAATTCGTAGCCACAGTAGCGCTCCTCTTCCTGCGCATCAACATCCAGGCCAACAAGCCGATAATGGCCACCACCGCAAGAGTGACGCCCGCGCCAATACCTCCACCTGCAGCAGCCGAGAGACCACTGCCGCTGCTGCCTTTAGTATTTTGACTGATCGATGCTCCCTCCTGCCCCGATGTAGCATTAGCGCTTACGCAGAAGTCCGCCAGGCTTCCGCATCGCTGACACCACGCCTCAACACTGGGCACTGCCTGCTCTTCTAATCCATTCCTGAACGTGCCATAAATCATGCCTCCGTCTGCTGCCGTGTCCAGTCCAGCAAGCGGATAAGCAGTCAACTCAGCGGTGGCGTCTGTACCATTGCGGAACAGAAACCTGATCAATAACTCATCGTTCACATTCGCATCTTCTGGGAATGTTGCATTGTCCGCTTCAGAGTAGAGCTCGAAAGCCATGGTACTAGCGTACTTGGGTAGACCGGTAAAGTTTGCATTCTCAGCTGGCAAGCCCATGATACCGAAGAATGCGAGGAACGTATCGTAGGAGCCGGTCATGAGAGAGAACTTCGTCGCAGCTTGATCGTCCACTACGGATGCGATCTGTCGCAGGATGCCGCCGAGCAGGGATGCGCCACCGATAGATCGATCGGCCTCAGAAGAGTTGTAGTTCATGTCTGCAAATCAAGGTCAGTTCATATCAGACCGTAGCTTGATTTCCACTTACTCCACTCCCATTGATCAGCCAAGTATCTTGCTTCTGTTAGATTCTCTTCCGTAATCTGGTCAGCTACACTGGCATTGTGTATCTTGGCTGTATTCAACAAATCGAAAACATCGTAAGCTCTGGCATACGTGACGTTCTCTGCGCCCAGGGTCGGCCCTAAGAGAGCCTGGAATTGAGAGTAGAAGTCCCTGGTGTCCGAGAGAGTAGTTTGATACTCTTGGCTCTGGCGATAGCTTCTCGAAGCACGTGTGTAGGCCGGACATTCGTCATCTCCTTTTAGCCAGATCGTATCAGGAGCATTCTCAGCTTCACCTTGGATATGGATGTATTGATAGCTATCAAGTGGAGCTTCTGTAGTTGTTCCATTAACGAGCTCCTCAGTCGCCAGGTCAGAATTGAGAGTTGCGAGAGAAGGATATAATCCTTGGAGAAAGTTGTTCGCAGTCTGGAAGAGCACTGATTGATCAGGCGCTGAAGCCCAGAGCTGTGTGTGATCTGCTCGATCTGTTGAGACCCCGCTGATCTGTGAAGGCGAGCCGGACGAGATGTAGAGATCTCGGTAGAAGGCGCCGGAGTTGTAGCATTGTTGGGCGCCGAGATTGGTCATTTGGTAGCCTGGATAGACCTTTGATGTGCCTATACTGTGTCAGCTCCCTACCCATATGCTGTTCCACGATGTCGAGACTGACGATCACCATGTCGACTGAAGACTACCACACTGTGGACAGTCCTGCCTATGACAGGAACCACTAGGATAGCACTGAGAAGAGTGACAAACGAGAGCATGACTGTCAGAGGCTGTGTTTAAGGATCGAGATAAGATCGTGAAGCTCGACTGCAGCCGGCAGACAGCCCATATATGCACTGTTCGCCAAGTCAATAGCTGATAGACGCTGCTTCATACGATGGCCCTGCATGTGAGTTGCCCACTGATGTCGGCCACTTTTCGTGGGCCAAGTCCAGTCGAAGCTGGGCACTATCCTTGGCGTGGAATTGATGAAGTGCACGTCCAGCAGACAAAGTGCTCGCTATGGACTTTCTGAGCTCATGGAAGCTGTTGTCGACTCACAGTCCAGCAGTCGTGCATCCATCGTGTTGTAGGGACCCTTGAATGAGAAAGCGAGCATTGTTGGAGTGATTTTCCGTGATGTCTGGGCAATTCTCATACCTCGCTTAGTCTTCACCAATTGGGAAGGCAGCACCGAGCTATCAGGATTCTCTGGGAGAAGCTCTTCTGCTCTGCCTCAGATCCTGCAAGCTATGTAAGCAGAGTCAGTGTACGTAGATAAGACAGCCGGCAGTAACCATCTCCACAGCTCTGATCTACCCATTGCGCTCCATCTTCCTTACAATCATATCTGTTTGACATGTCCCTTAAGCTGAACAACAGCCTCCATCTGGGCCTCAGCATCGGTCCTAGTTCTAGACCATCGCCATGCTGGAACTTTTCGTTCGTATAGTTCATCGATTTCGGCGGCGGATCTGCCTTTGGTCTCAGGCACGTATAGCCACATAATAATGCAAATAGGCACAGAGAAGGCACCGTACACGAAGCCAGCCTTGAGCGACATGTGGAGCAACATAGGCGGAGTTGCGTAGCTTGATGAAGTAGTATTAGCATCAAGATATGACAATGCATATACACTCTGAGATCTCCTTACCAAGTCGCGATGCCTAAGATGGAGTTCATGAAGAAGGTGATGGGCCCAGTCTTCACTCGCAGAAGTGCGGTTGGCAGTTCCGCTGAGAAGAGGTAGTATGACTATGCGAAGTCATTGTTAGTACATTCAAATCGCGCTGCTAGTCCATTAAGGCAGAAGGCAGAGTACTCACTAGCGAAATGATCTGGAACGAGTACGTCCAGAAGCAGCAAATCACCAACTACAACCTGGTCAGCTTCCTATCGAAGAATAGAATCTCAAACCTACGAGAGCTGCTCCAGCCTTTTTGTTGCCTGTTGTTGCACCAGTCCAGTATAGCGCCCCCACAATGAAAAGGACGACGACGACCAATGTTTGACATGAGTTGACGATAGTGCGTCGCCCGAGTTTGTCGGTGGATAGAGACCACATAGCCACAGCCAGGAGGTTCACGCAGCTGGAGTGAGGTAAGCGTCAGTTCCATGTTCGTGGATCAAAAGTCATGACCACCAACCTCAGAATCAGTTGTCCCAGAAACGGGTCTTCAAGACCGACTAGGGAGAAGAAGTCTATCACGTACTATTAGCCAAAGTCTGTCCCCAGCAAAGAAGAATTTCCATGTACTCACATGTCGAGTAGGTGTTGATGATAGCAAGTCCACAAAGCTGCGTTGCGCAACTTAGCACGATACAAATAAGTGTCCGTTTCTGACAACCTTGTTAGTGTCTGTAGCAAGAGCATGTCTGTAGAACTGATTGCCACTTACCAAATTGACACCTCTAAACACATCCCTAAAGGATGGCTTCTCCTGATTGATCGCTTGTTCATGCTCGATCGTCCTGACAATAATGCCATACTCCTCTTCAAAATCATATCCCTCGACACCGCCAAAGAGCGAGCGTAGACACTTCATCGCCTTTTCCTTCTCACCACGTCGTGCATGATACCAGGGTGACTCGGGTATGAAGGTCCAAAAGATGATCATCAGACCAATCGGTGCCCAAAGGATCCTCATCGCCAGGAGGTAGTTGTCTGGATGTTTCTTGTTGAGTTGTTGCATCATGATGGCCACCACGATACCGCCGATATTACTCCACACTTGCTGGAAAGTCACCATACCGCCGCGTATTCTGTTCGGAGTGATTTCCATCACATACACTTGGCAGACGATTTGGAGGACGCCAATGCCAGCTCCATTGCATAACTTTGCGAGCGCCCATGTTGAGGGCGTTTTGGCTGTGTTCAGGAATACGCACCCAACGACGAGCCATACCCAAGCCACGTAAAAGGAAGCCTTGCGACCGAATCGATCTGCGAACCACCAGATGTAGGTGAATGTGACAAGTTGACCAACATTCAGTAACGCGCTCCAAGTAGATACCCAAGTCGGGTCGAGAGCTCTGACACCAGCCTCTTCATGGTTTCCGAATTGCTTGATGAAGCCCGCGTTGGCGATGACAGAGCCTCCAGCATTAAGCTCGAATCCTTCGCACACGTAGCCCGTGTATACTGCGAGCGACACTAGGACCACACGCTTGAATACCCACAAGGTACGGGGAATGGACAACTCATCGTATCTTGACTTGACGAGGCCGTAGCTGTCGATCTTGCTGTGGTCTAATGTAAGTGTTGGGTCGAGATCTTCGCCGATCGCTTCGAGACAAATCGCTTCGTTCTTCTTGTCGTCTGGGGAGGCCATGCTGTCGAATGTGAGCAGCTGCAGAAAAGCAGGCACGCGATACTCTGGTGAGGCCATTCACGAGGCTGAGCGGAGGTCTCTCATGATGTACCAACTTTGTGGAACTACAAGGACTGATTAGCCTGGCGTCTAGCGCCTGTTCGAGGTTTCACGCGCCAGCCGGCAGATCGATCATGTTAGAGTTGTACCGAGAGAAGTGGTAGCCAAGATGCAGTTGACAGGCATCTCCATGTGGAGGTGTACAGATAACCAACCAGGATCTATTACGAGCATCAACCTACTCCGCATCTAAGTGCCTGTCAGACATGGTCCTATCCATGCCCTCACGCGCTGCCAGTGTCTAGTCGAAAAGTTGATCGCCTCAACTTCGCCCGAGGTGGCCACTCGTCTTGCTTGAAAGAGCAAGAGAAACAGTGTTTGCCCGATCCAACTTCAATGGCCTTCTCCTCACCTTGTCCAGGCTTGCGCCACTCGGAGGGCAGAATGACAACAGCTGTCGTGTTCGGCGGAATGTTGAGCGTAAGCTGGAATGGCGTCTCGGTCTCGGTAAGCTTCCAGGAACATTCTACACGCCCGTACGGACTGTCGTATGTTGCTTCTGCACTGGTGATCGTTCCACCTGGAACAGGTCGGACTTTGATCTTCTTCCAGCCTGGTTCGAGTGGGCTGATTCCAGCTACGGTCTTGTGCAGCCAATTGACGACCGATCCAAGTGCGTAATGATTGAAACTTGTCATTTCACCGGGGTTGATCGAGCCATCTGGCAGCATACTGTCCCACCTTTCCCAGATCGTGGTTGCGCCCATCGTGATAGGATAAAGCCAAGAAGGGCAGCTCTTCTCCAGTAGCATTCGATAGGCAAGTTGATGGTTTCCATGATCGGATAGTGCGTGAGTGATAAGTGGCGTGCCAACGAATCCTGTGGCGATGCGATACCTTGCCAAGTGCACCAAATGCTCCAATCGATCTGTAGATGAAGTGATCTGGTCCTGATCTTCCAACAGTCCGAAGGCAAGAGCCAACGAATGTGCCGTCTGAGTATCACTGGCAAGAAGACCCGCAGGAGTGACATATTGGTGTCGGAATGCTGCCCTCACCTTTGTGGCCTCCTCCGAGTAACGAGCCTCATCTTTCGCTTCACCAAGGATCGCGCTGACCTTTGTGATGGTCTCCATCACTCGAACCAGATAGGCATCTGCGACGAGCAGGCTGTCTGTAGCAGCTTTTCCGGGCTCATCGGGTGGGGCAGTCGGATCAAGCCAATCGCCAAATTGCCAGACGTTCTGATCCCACAAGCCATTCGCGCCTTTGGGTAGGCCCTGGTCAACCCATGCTTTCATGCTCGCGTACTGGGTACGTAGAAGTTCACAATCGCCTAAACTGATGTAGAGATCCCACGGCGTCAAGACTGTCACATCATGCCATGCGCACTGCGGGTCTCGTGGATTGGTCTGTACACCACGTTTGGTGATTATATCGGGGACCACCATGCCTGGTACGCCACCTCTCCAGTCCTCGAGTTGTTCGGCAGAAACATCAGCAAGCCAACCCTTCAAGAACCCAGAGGTGTCGTAGAGAAAGCTCGCAGAAGGAGTGAACACTTGAATGTCTCCAGTCCAACCTAATCGTTCATCTCGCTGAGGGCAGTCAGTTGGCACGGAGAGAAAATTGCCTTTCATACTCCATCTCGCGTTCTCGTGGAGTTGATTGACGAGTGGATCAGAGCAGGAGAACCATCCCGTGCGAGTGATGTCGCTGTGCATGACGACAGCCTTGATCTGGTCAACAGTAGGCAGCCCAAGTGGAGCTGGCCAGCCATCGACTTGGACGTATCGGAAGCCATGGAATGTGAACTTCGGTGACCACGTCTCGGGCTGAGTTTTGGACAATATGATGCTGTCCACTGGCTTCGCAGTTCTCAGCGTTCGAATACAGAGCTCACCGTTCTCCAGAACCTCTGCGTGGCTGAAAGTCAACTTGTCCCCCTCGAAACGACCGTAGGTCAAAGATGAGAGCTGGACTTCAAGCTTTCCAGTCAAGTTCTGGCCAAAGTCAATGAGAGTATGGCCAGCGTCCGATTTCCATATCTTCACAGGTGAGATCCTCTCAATAGCTCTTACAGGCGGCGCGTCCGGAGCGATGAGTGTCGCAAATGGCAGGGGCGCTTCATCTGCAGTCGTCCAAGAAGTCTCGTCGAATTTCGAGTCGGAAGCCCAACCCTTTCGCTCAAGCCGTGCATCATAGTCCTCACCATCGTAGATCTCGCTGCGAGTGGTGGCACTATGGCAGGACTTCCAGTCGTGGGGAGGGTTGAACTCAATCATTCGGCCATCCTCGTCAAACACCTCCAGCTGTGCAAGGAAGCCCAACTTGTTGCCATAGTGGTAACGACCATCATTCCAGCCAAGACGTCCAGCGGACCATCCTTCAGCAACTTCGACACCAAACACATTTGGCTTGTTGAGGTCCAGAGTTGGTGCAATGTCGAAGACCTGATACTGCAAGCGATGGCTATAGCTTGTCCAACCTGGAGCCATTTCTTCATTGCCAATCTGGTGGCCATTGATAGATGCTCTGTACAGTCCATGTGCTGTTATATATAGTCGTGCTTTCGAGATGCTCTTGAGCCCATCAGGAAAGGTGAAGCATCTCCGAAACAAAACAGGCCTGATCGGCCCATTCTTGCCAATTGCGAGCTCTGAAGATATCATCTTGGCAGTCCAGTCGCTGGCATCGAGCAAAGCAACCTCCACGAAAGTTGTGGCAGACCATGCCGTGCTGACAAAAGCTTGGGCTCCATTGACATCTGTTCCCGTACCGTATGCTCTGATACGGACCCAAGCGCGTTGGCGAGAGCAAAGGTCTGGCCCTGGCCATGGTACCAGAACGGAGTTTGAGCTTTTGACGTGGTATTCTTTGCCATCGTCTTCCATCGAAGCGCCGATTTTGATGTCGTAAGACTCCTGCAACCAGCTGGTACAGCCTGCGCCATCTGAGGAGAAGCGCCATGACAACCGTGGCCTGGCATGGCCAATCCCAAACCCATCAGGATGATGTTCGAATGATACTCGTGTGATCTGTATCGGAGCCATCTTGAAAGTCTGGACGAGTTGTGAACTGTGGTAGGCTTGGAGCTTCTAATGCCAGAACGTAGATCGGACGAACGATGTTGTCTTGGAGGTTGTGGTCTCAATACTTGTATTGTGACGAATTCCAGAAGCCAAACGAAGTGTTCTGCGGTGCTCGTCCTGTCAATCCTTTCGTATGCAGCTCATTACGACCACTTGATGCCATCAGAGATTGTGACACGGCTTCGGCGATGATTCCACCGAGCATGGCAGTTGTGATCTCATATGTTGCTGGGATGGAAGACCAGGACCCCAAGTCTAAGCAACAAGTCTGAGCTGAGTGTCGGAGGCGGGCTTTCAGGTCGCATTTCTCGCGTCCGTTCATACACTCGTGAATTAGAATCAAGCATGAGGACGACTCTGCAAATCTGTGAGCACAGCCAAGTTCAAATACTTACGCGGTTACCAAGATTCTTCGTGCGACTGTCTCCAGTGTCGAAGCGTGCTGGCCAATACCTTAACGCAGCAGCGTAGCTGTCATCCACTGGACAAACCTATGATGGGGTTGTGTCTAGCGCGAGAGCATGAAGTCGAAGTCTTCAAGGAGAAGTTTGTCCACCCGCTCCAGTGCTCAAGGCAACGCCCGGCAGTCCTCAATATTCCCTTCGCTTGACTTGAGAGACGCACGCGCCAGGAACGACGCGTGAACGTCATCAAGCATCAATGACTTTCGTGCTTCGACCTGTTCAACCAACAGCAAAGCATCGGCTTTGTGCCCGAAGCCAATGCAGCTAGGTCTGATGTACCAGAAGCGTCATCGTAGCCTGGCATGTCTCCGTGAGCAGTCTCGACAGTTAGAGCTCCGCACTTCTGACAAGATGCGTCCTGCTGCACGACTACTTCCAGCTCGTACTCCAGTATCACTTGTCTCAATCGCAGCAAGAAGACAGTGTATATCGTACACTTCCAGACCAGTAATCAACCAGCAGCGTCCAGCTCCTCGAACACAACCATACACAACCATCCAGAATGTCTTCCTCTTCATCACAGTTCGGCGAGCTGAAGATCGAAAATACGAACATCAAGTCAGCCCCTGGAGTCGACCTCTCCTCCCGACAAAAGACCCTCATCGGCTCCGTCCTCGATCTCTTCGCCGGCCGACCCTCTCTAGCCAAGCTCCAGCTCTGGCAGGACCAAGGAGAGTTCATTGATCCTCTCACAATCGCGAAGGGAAGGAAACAATTCGAACCACAATGGTATGGACTTCAAGCTGCTTTCTCGGAGATCGAAAGACTGCATCATGAGGTGACGAGTGCTGGCAATCCCATCGAGATGGACCTGAAGACGAGATATGTCGTGAAGGGAATCGGAAAAGAGCAGATCATCAATTCGAAGATCAAGATCTGGCACGAAGATGGAAAGATCTCCAAGGTGCATGATGAGTGGGATGGGAAGTTGCCGGAAAGTGGAATTGCACAAGTAAGTCAAAGATATACGCCGCTGTTGAGCCCCTTGTGGTGGTTCAAGTATGGTGAAGGTTGGGCTTTCTCCACCTGGAGCCTTGTCTGGAATACAACAGTCTGGAGGGTGAGACTGCTCTCCTCGTAGCCAAGAACCTGCCATTTTTGCATATGTGTTCCTCGAGATTTGCTGCTGACCATGTGCGAACAGGCTTTTCAGAGACTCAATGCGAATACCGTGCCGTATATCGTTTCAGTGCCCAAGAACGCTGAGGAAGACGCGAAGTTGGGCAACCAGTAGATTGAGAACGGAATGTCACAGTGATAGAAAAGAGCCATGTCAACAATCCAAGAACGAAGAAGACAAGTGCCAAGACAATAGCACATATGTACCTAACTTCTCAAGATTTCATTGCACTATCGAGGTATACATGCTGGTTAAGAGCGTGGTCGTGATCTGGCGGAATACGCAGTAAGTCATCTGCCTATGCTAATGCTTGGTTTTTGGACCAACAACCACAGCTTCTCTGGTGCCCTGCGAAGCTAGAGTTCGATCTCGTCTTCAGCCCTGGCCGCTCAGCGCATTCTGCCTTCGCAGAGAGCTTTGCGATAGTAAACACTCCTCGCCTTACCAGTCTCTGTTGAGAGTTATTTCCACGACTCTGCCCCGAGTTGACCTCGATCGCCACAGTCAGCATATGCTAAGGTGGAAAGCCAGAAGTAACCAGTTTAGGTCTGTTAAGGCTCCTCACGCTCTCGATCCTCGACCAGAGCCAAAGACGATTCTTCTCCTCATGCCAGAATCCTGAGAGCTTCGAGGAGTGTTGGGCGGAGATGATGGTGGAGGCGAGGAGCCCGGAGAAGGGACCGGTGGGTACTGCCTGCGTGGCCGCTTGCTGAGCTGATCGATGTACCACTTGCAGAAATGTGCAGGATCCGTCTTCAGAGGTGGTCCAGTGCCGCACCAGATTTGTCCCACGCATGCGTCTACAGCCAACTCATAGCCAGCAAGTGAGGCAGTTCCACAAACTCCAGAATCCAACACTCGGGCAAAGACATCATCTGGCAAATCGAAGAGACGGAATTGGCTTGTCGTGGTGACTTGTAGCCATAGCGTGTAGATAGGACTTGTCACTCTGGTCTCCAGTTCTTCACATCTTCCCGGCCTTTGTCTTCACCCCAGAGAGCTTCGCTATAGTAAGACCTCCTCCCTGATTCGAAGCAGCTGTAACCATCTTGCTTTGGACTCACCTCTGTTGCCACTGTCAGTGCATAAGCCGAGGAAAGCCAGAGACAGCCATACTGATCTGTTAAGTCCTCTCACATCTCCTGAACCCATACCTACGTCTGATCACACTTTATGGACAAGGAACGAGGACTCCAATGCATGCATCACAGATCGCCACTTTGACTCTGTGCTATCGGAAGAGTCGCAAGGACATATGAGATCAGGACAATAACTTTGTTTCCTTCATCTCCATGTATCTGTCTTTTGCTGGCCATGTCCGAGCGAATATTTCTTGGCGGTAGGATTCTAGGGCATCTTGACTTCAAGCCGTGTGTGAAACCTTCTACTGTAGCTAACGCCGAACTACTGCAGACTGTAGATCTTCTAGCTAGCTGGACATAGGTACATACCACTTGCCAATGATGTGCTGATATGCAAGAGCTCCAAATCATCACTCAGCGCAGGAGCTACTAGATGTGGCAAGTATCAGCTCTAGCAGGAGTAGATGGTTCGCGCCAAAATGTCATCTTGCATATGCCTATCCGGTGAAAGAAGGCAGCAGAATAAGTCATCTACAGGAAGTCTTGTCTATCTGCGTGCAAAGTTGTTACATGGTCAGTGATAATCGAGGCACTGTCGCAACATGTCTCAAACAAATGGCACCTTCTCGATCCCGCCTCAATACCGCAACCAGCTCAGATACCGCAAAGCACCCCTTCAACACATCTCAGATGCCGATATTCTCACGTCTCTATCCCAGCACAAACCTATCACCAGCGAAAAGAACATCTGGGCATTCTGGCACTCTGGCTTGGATTGGACTTCCCTCATGGTGCAAGAGAAACATAATAGCATGGCATCGACTCTGTGGTCCATCCTGGACGATTCGTCTCCTCGATTCAGTCCCAGGAAGTCCCAATAATGCTCTAGAATGGATCGACAATGCTATGCTACCAGAAGCGTTCGTCACTAATGCGATGGAGGGAAGTTATGCCGGACCACATTCTGCAGATCTGTGTCGAGGGGCTGCAGTGTACCTTTACGGCGGGGTTTGGATGGACGTTGGTGTTATTTTACTACTTGATCTGGATCGTCTTTGCTGAAATCAATTAGCAGATCCAGCTTCTCGTTATGACTGAAGCCACATTGAAGATAGAGGGTCAGCATCTGTGCGAATAGAAAGCAAATCGAATAGGTCCTGCCCAATGAATCCAACATCCTTCTCTGGAAACCAGCATTCCTCCAAACAGTCGAACTTCAGTACTCGGTTCTGGTAGTATTCTTCCCCGTTGAACCCATCGGGCTCTTGCAAGTGCGCCACCCTCACCCAGCACGCGATCTGAGCAGTATACTCGAAAATCTCCTTAACTGGGACATTGAATGGAAACTTGTAGCCTCTTTCATACGCATTACCTGGACCCATTTCGAAACGAAACTTCAGAAGTGGCTGATCTATCAAGCCCACACTAGAGGTCCTACCCTTTTAGAACCAAAGATTTTACGAAAGCTAAACTAGTATAATTGCTCGAGAAGCTCTTAATACCTATAATAGCTCCTACCTTAGATATAATAGTCGATAGCTTTTCGAAAGAATCGATCTATCTAGAAAATTAGAATATCTAGACTTTATATTCTTCTATATATAAAGAATAGAATATAATAGAGATAGTAATCGATATCTCTATATCTTTATTCTTAAGTAGAATCTCTATTACGAATATAGTATAGAGACTATTTTAGTATAGAAAAAAAATTCTAGTAATTCTTTCTAGTATAAGCTTTTATCTACTAATTAATTTCTATATATAATAAGCTATAGTAAGGTAATATACTTACTAAGACCTCTTCTTCTAGTAGAAGTAATTACTCTAAGTTAGATACTAGACTATACCAAATATAGCTATAGGAAAGCTTAACTAATTTTGCCTATACTTATAAAGCCTAGAAAAGCTAAAATAATTTTTAATTTTTTTTTTTAAATTCAAGTATAGTAATACTTATAGAAATATTTTAGAAATCTAGTTTATTCTTTTATATAGATTTATATTTTATATATAGTAGTACTTTAAGTACCTATTTAATTATACTATATAAAATATATCTAATAGCTCTAGTTATTATTATAAAACTATATCTAGAATATACTTAGAGTAACTTTTTAAACTTATTTTAGAGTCTATTGAAAGTAATAGATAAAGTATAAGTTAAAAGTAATATACTTAATAGATTTCTCTAAAAGATTCTATTTATAGTACTTATAGGTAGAGTATTAATACTAGCCTAGTATTAGGTTATAGAGGACCTAATAATCTTACTAAGTAGAGGCTAAGCTTAATCTAGTTAGAGCTTATTAATATATCTATAAGAAAGTAAGTAAAAAAGGTTCTTATATTCTAATTAGTAAAATAGAATAGTAAGTTATATATAATAACTATTTATAACTATAATATTTATTACCTATATATATAAAGAAGATTTCTTCTAATTACTCTAATTATAGTAATCTAGGTAATTAGAATTACTAGATTACTAGTAATTAAGTAAGCGCCTATAGTATAAAGTAGCTATATCTATATAGATATAGCTACTTACCTAATTATATATAGGTATTCCTATAAGGCTTAGACTTGTCTATCTAAACTATAATACTATTCCTCTTCTAGCTAGCTTCTATTCTAGAAGCTACTATATAAGCTCGGAGTAGTTCCTTTTTTTTTATTATTTAAAATATCTTTCTTTTCTTCTAAGAACTATCTTTGCCTTACTAAAGAGATTTTAGAAAATAGACTTCTAGTTTTAATCTCTTATAACAATTGTTTCCTTAATAATTATTAGTATATTACTATAGAGGGAAATATTAGGACCTACTATAATATTATTAGAATAATAGAATATATTTCTTTATAGTAATATTTTTTAGCTTCTAAAAGTAGTAAATCTAAATAGTATATATTAGATACTTTAAATAAGTTAAATATAAGGCTCCTATCTACTAGCTAGAAAGTATTATCTATATACTCGTAGCCTCGTACTTTAGGATTACTATTCCCTAATTATTTTAATTACTTTAATTACTTTAATTACTTTAATTACTTTAATTACTTTAATTACTTTAATTACTTTAATTACTTTAATTACTTTAATTTTAATTACTCTAATCTTCTTAGTATAAGTAGCTTCTTTATAGGTCTTCTATCTACTTATATATTCTAAGCAAATAGTTATTATTACTCTATATTAGAACTATAATACTATCTTCTATCTAGCCTAGCTTTATTTCGAAGCTTACTTAGTAACTAAAGTTCTCTCTATTATTACTTTATAATAATATTTTCTTCGACTTTTTTATTAACTACTTTCTTTTATTAACCTAGATATAAAGGCAAATCTACTTTTTATTATAAAGACCTTATTACTAATATCGAAATATCTAGTATCGAAATAGCTTCTTATATAAACTATTAGTTTATAAAACTTGCGCCTAGTAAAGCTTATTTTTAGTATATTATTAGTTTTTACTTCTCGAAATATTTAGAGTATATTAAGTATAATTATAGTTCCTATAACATTTCTCTAGCCTTTACCTAGTAGGAAAAGCTCTATTCTACTTAGAAAAAGCTTTATTATAATATTAAGTTTTTAGAGAAGAAAGAAGTAGAAATTCTTTAATACCTTTCTTAAAACTAGTAGAAGCTATCTAAAAAGTAGATAAAAAAGATATATTTTAGAAAGTAGCTATACCTCGCTAAGTATTATACTAATAATACTACTACTAAAGCTCTCGAAGAGCTAGAAGTAGAGGAGCCTCTTTCTAATTTTTTCCTTTCTTTTTTAGTACCTTCTAGTATAGAGATTCTAGAGTACTTATCTACCTTCTATAGTATCCTCGAGATACCTCTTTAAGATTAGAGTACTTTTATAGATATTCTACTAGATAATCTCTTAGAGGGTCTCTTTTCTTCCGACTTGCTATAATAAGAGACTATAGTATAGTAGTCTTTTAGGTTTTCTACTTAGTAGATTTTAAAATAATATTCTTATATTTCTAGTATATATTAAGTAGAGTTATTATATTAAACTCTCTATTAACTTTGTTCTTTTCTTTATAGTTTTTTATATAGTAGCCTTTTTTACTATATATATAATAGGTAAAGCTTTATATTTGCTTTCTTCTTCTTTTAGTAGTATCTAATTCTATAGAATTTCTATATCTAGAGTTATAACTTCTAGCTTTAAAGCCTCCTTTTCTACTCTAGGTAGGTCTCTAGAATCTAGGCTATATAAACTAATTATACTTTAACTTCTAGAGTCTCTTATCGATTTCCTTTACTACTTTAATTATTGCTTCTAGTATAGTTAGGCTAGAGTTTCGGAATAGTTTGGCCTTAATATTGTTCTTAAGCCCTAGGTAGAACTAGGAATAGAATATAGTATTGTTCTATCTAAGATTAGTAGAATATTTTTAGAACTCTAAAGTATAGAGAGCTATAGAAGTAGTTTGTCTAAGTTATTAGATATACTAGTTAGTATATATCTTCTTATTAGATATTCTATATAGATTATCGAGTTTTGTCTCGAACTTATTATAATTATAGAAGATCTTTCTAGTTTCTATTTTTAGAGTTTTTTTTTTACTCTAGTTATAAAGCTAGTTTTTAAAGTATAGTCGAAATCTTTTAGTAGCTCTTCCTTTTAGAAAGAATATAGTATATAAAACTTTGCTAGCCTTACTATTAAACTAGTATAGGTTAAAGTAAAA
Source organism: Sphaerulina vaccinii (assembly GCA_022570795.1). Lineage (NCBI taxonomy): Eukaryota > Fungi > Ascomycota > Dothideomycetes > Mycosphaerellales > Mycosphaerellaceae > Sphaerulina > Sphaerulina vaccinii. Next base: position 2,735,697 of record JAKUDP010000002.1, read on the forward strand.
GTATAGCTAAACCTATAGCTAAAATACTTCTAACTTATTTTTAGTTCTATTAAATATCTCTAGTATAGATACTTTAGGTCCTCTAGTATACTTCTATATACTTATAGAGCTTATAGAAAGTATTAATTATTTTCTACTTTCTATAATTAATATATTACTTATATACTCTATAATACCTATTAATAGCTACTATTATAATAGGCTTCGAGTTGCATTACTTCTAGATATATATAAAGGGCCCTAGAGTAGTACTTAAAGTTATTAGGACCTACTATAATATTATTAGAATAATAGAGTATATTCTTTTATAGTAATATCTTTTATTCTAAAGGTAGTAAATCTAAATAGTATATATTAGATACTTTAAATAAGTTAAGTATAAGGCTCCTATCTACTTGCTAAAGAGTATTATCTATATACTTATAGCTTTGTACCTTAGAGTTACTATTCCCTAATTACTTTAATTACTTTAATTACTTTAATTATTAGAAAGTATAGTCTAGTTAGACTATCTAAGAGATATCCTTTTAGGAATTAGATTATATAATATATAATATATAATAATAGGTTATATAACTTATCTAATACTCTATATCTTAGAAGGAAATATAATCTATATCTAACTAATATAATTAATATAGTTAGTTTCTATCTAATACTTCTATTTCTATTATATATTAAGACTTTTTCTATATATTATAGGTATATATATTATTATTCTATTTTAATAGGTTATAAGCCTAGGTTTATAAAGGAAGTATTAGATAGTAATAGTTAGCTTTTTCTAATAGTAGAATATAAACCTATAATAAAAGAAGTAAAAAAAGACCTAAAGTATACCTATCTATACTACTAAGAAGACTTAGAAGAACTTAGTATATTCTAGAAGTTCCTAAAAGTAGATAAGATAGAAAAGAACCTAGTAAGTTATATTTAAAAGAATAGAGCTTAAAAGATATAAAAAGGAAAGAATAAGCTAGAGGCTAAAGTACTATTTTATATAAATAAGACTTAACCTCTATACTAGAGTACTACTAATACCTTAGAAAGATATATCTCTCTAAGAAGAGACTTTTTAAGTCTATCTATAAGTATAGATAAGTAGGAAGTATAAGAAACTATACTAAGCTTATCTAAGAGAGAAGGAAGAGAGTTTTAGACTAGGAAAGTAGCTATCTAGAAACTACTACTAAAATTATTTAAAAAAGTATTAATTTTCTAAAGTTTAGTTTTAATATTTTAGGTAAAATAGATTAAAAGTAAAGAAATAGTTTTAGTAGAAGAAGAGCTATACTAACTCTAATAAAAAAGAACTAGAGAATATAGTTTAGTCTAGTCTAAAACTACTTTAAAAGCTAAAATATCTTCTAAGTTATATTAGGTAATAGAATAGTAGATATACTAGATATATCTAGCTTAATAGCTTTATTAAGTAATACTACCTTCTACCTCTACTAGTCGGCTTAAAGTAAATATAAAGCATTTAGATAGAAACTAGAGATTCCTAAATAATACTATATATTAGTAGAATAGATATATTTTAATATATATATATATAACTAATATATACTCTTTTCGCTCGCTTTCTTTATTAGTATTAAATAGAAGACTAGGAGAATCAACCCCCCGAATCTACGTATATAGAGCCTAAGTATAAGTACCTTATAAAGCAATAGCGTATTATAGCTATATCGCTTTATAATACGGGCTATAAACTTAATAAAATTAAGAATATTCTTAACTATAGCTACGGCGTAGTCTAGCATGCGTGTAAGCGAGTTCAAGAGGAGGTTCTAGAAGCAACTAGACTATTAGAGAAGCTTTTAGTAATAGATAATAGTTAATTATAGGCGCGGTCTATTAATATGTCGATACCTACTCTAAATCGTAGTCTTAGTCTATAAGTAGAGCCTAGATTACAACTCTCTTTAATCGTATAAGAAGGTATATTGCGCTATAGTATCGTAGATCAAACGTAGGCTACGAACTATATAATATAAGACGTAATAGATAATAGAAAGATTACTCGATTTGAGGTCTTATATAATAAGCCTTTTTATATATATAGATAGCGCAAAGTAATAGAAGACGAAGCTACTAATCTAGTAAAGAAACGTATACCTCTTACGCCTATCTTAGCAAACTAGGCTTCTCGGAATACGTCTATAGAATAGTTTCTATTAAAAGATACTATCTATTATATTCTCTATAACTATCTATATATTAAAGTAGATATTCTAGATAGGCAAAGAGCTATTATACGATAGTAGAAACTATATAAAAAGAAGCTTACTAAAAAGAATAAGTAATAGAGACTTATATAGGTAGAAAAGGTAGAATTACTATAGTTAGAGAGAGCTATTTTAGTAATAGTTAATAAGAAGAAGATCGACTTTAGTAGTAGTCCGAATATATATATTTCTTACCTCGAGAGCTAGCCTATATATAGCAAATATAATATAGTTGCATTCTCTATAATATAATAGATAGCTACCTATAGAGATAATACTTCTAATAGCCTCTCGATGCCGCCGATTACTTGTCTAATATATATATAGCAACCTAAGAACAAAGAGTAAAAGAACGAGCTTAATAAAGAGATAAAGCGCTATATCTAAGAGCTAGAAGAAAGAGTAGAATAAGACAGAAACGAAGCCGTAAAGCTAGGTACTAATTAGTAGTACAAGATGCAAAATATATAGTAATATCGCGACCTTAAGAATAGATAATATACCGCACTTAGATTAGAAGGCAAGAAAGGTAAGAGAACTAGTTAAAGATAGCTAGTAAAGCCTTTATAGCTATAGCCGTCGCTAAAGGAGTTTATTTATATAAACAAAAGAGGTAGTATAGACTTTGTATAGTATACTTACTATATCTATATCAAGCTACTATTTCTATACGTCAAGGCGCTTATAAAGAGATACAAAGGCGACTATATACTAGAGTCTAAGAGGCGCAAGGTCTATATAACTAAGGACAATGCCGGTTAATATAACAAAGTAAGACAACTACTATAACTATATATCGAAGATAAGAATATATACTTCCTTAAATAGCTACCTAACTTACTAGACCTTTATCTAATCGAGTTACTATATAGCTACGAAAAGAAGGTATTAGAGCTATTTAAATATAATATATATAGTAAGTTAGCTTAAGAGCTAGCCTTAGTCTATTTGTATATTAAAACTATCTAGCAATATAATCTAGAGTTTAATAAAATAGTAGGATCGATCGCACGTACGATAGACTACTATAGACTCGCGTAGAAAGCGAAAGAATAAAGTAGTAGAAATAAGTTTAGTAATTACCTTAGTATAGCTTCTTTAAAGCTAGTAGACTTATAAGATTAGAACTTATTATAGATATAGTATAGACGAAGGTATATATAAACTTTAGCTTTATTTCCTTTATATTCTAAGTCGCTACTATTATAGAAAGAATATACTATTTATTATATATATTCTAAGTAGGTACTTCTACTTAAATCTAGTTTAAGCCGAATAGTAGAGGTAGTACTAGAGTATAAGAGAATCTATCTATAGCCTAGATTAGAGAAAGTTAAATATAAAAGCTAGATATAAAATTATAGTCTATCTATTATAGAATAACTAGAATAAAGTACTAGAAGAAAGAATAGCTACTAAGATCTAGAAGAAGATTAAAGTAAAGTATAGTAAAGTATATATAGTATATATAATAGTAATTATATAAGAGTTTATTAACTTTAATATAATAGAGAAGTAGATAATTAGGAAAGTATAAATATATTTTAGAAACCTAGTAAAAAGAATTATAGAGGTTAACCTAGTAGAGTTATACTATAAGAAACTAGAAAGGAGGCTTAAGTATCTTCTCTTAGCCTTACCTAAGATATACTAAAGTACTAAGGATACTATACTAGCCTAGCTAAGCCTATTATATAAAGACTTGCTCTAGTTACTTAAATTATATAAGTCTAGACTAAGTATAGGCTAAGAGATAGCTATATTTACTAAGAGAGGCGCCTAGGAACTACTAGCCTATTTCCTCTATAAAGAACTATATATTTAGAATAATTACTCTAGACTTAAAAGAGTAAAAAAAGCTACTAAAACTATAGTACTAAAAATAAAATACTAAGTTAAGAAAAGATACTTTTTATTAAAATAAAAAAGAGAATCTTTACTAGAGAAAAATAAACTTAAAAAAATAGTAAAGAAACTTAAACTTAAAATATAATTTTTTAAGAAAAAATCTAACTTAAGTAAAAAGTACCTAAAGAAGGCTTTTATAGTATAAAAAAATATAAAGTTACTAACTACCTTAGAAGTATCTTAGACCCTATTAGAGGATAAGGATATAGATAAGGTAGCCTACTTAACTATAGATATAAAAAGCAAGTATAGGCTATTAGAATAGCTACTTAACTTTTATACTTCTATCTATATAACTAACTAAAAATTACTTTTTAAGGAACTAAAACCTTTTTAGACTAGGAAGTAGATTAAGGTTAGTAGTAGCTACTTAATAGCTATATATATTAGGAAAGTAGTAATAGAAAGAAAAAAAAAGAAATAGATTATACTAAAAAATATTCTATTTATATCTAGTCTTAGAGTTAATCTTATTTTATAAAGTTATTTTAGTAAGTAGTTCGGTATTTAACTACTAAAATTTATACTTGTTTTAGCCTCTAGAAAAGTAGTTATCTAGATAAGAATATTAGAAGGAGTCCTATTTATTAAGAAAATTAATAAAAGTCTAGCTAAGTCTATCGGGCTCTAGAAGCTCGACTAAAATCAAGTATACTTCTTATAGGAATTAATAGATAAAGTATATACTTTCTATATATTAGAGAGTACCTAGAATTAGTAGGAGCTCTAGTATTAAAAGCTTATATATTTTAGAGAAAAAGTAGTAAAAAACTTTTACTAGATTTTAGATTTAAAAAGCCTAATACTAATTCTAAAAGAGTATAGAGTATATAGAGTCTATATAATAGTAAAGATAAAGTAGTATAGAGAGAAAGAGATATAGTAGAAGCCCTAAAGGCTAGCTTTTATATCTATTAATATCTATAGACTCCTACCTATTTTAAAATTAGAATTTAAGTAGTAGCTTAAAATTATTAATAACTTCTTAAAAAAGAAGTAGGCCTTTCTACTAAAGTTAAGAATAGATATACTATCTACCCTCTACTAATAGAAAAGGAAGGTAGAGCTTTAATTTAAAAATTCTTTTTAAGTAGTAAGAAGTAATAGAGCTAGGGAGCTTCTTACTATACTAAAGTAGTAGGAGAGAGAAAATAGAATCTCTTTCTATACTACTAAAGTATATAACTCTATTTAGAATAGAGTTATTAAAAAGTCGATCTAGACCTCTAAAGAAAAAGTAAAAGTAATACTAGAAGAATCTAATATACTAATTAAGTTCTAGTCTAAGATACTAGAAGTAAATATTATTATTAGGAATACTTTTCTAAATAGGCTAGATATTAATAGATTTAAGATCTTACCTAAAAAGGTATTCTTAGGATAGAGACCTCTAGTATTATACTTTAGGGTCTAGAGCTATAAAGTAGTTATATATATAAATCTAAAGTTCTAGCTAGCTAGAATATAATTAGATAAACTAATAAATAGAGGTAAGAATACTATATTAGTTAGTTATATTCTAGATACTACTAAAATATAGCTCTTCTAGAAGCCTAATATAGGGGCTATTAAAGCCTATAGTAATACTAAATAGTTTAAATATAAGAAAAGAGGAAATTTAGAGTTAAATATTCCTAGGCTTAACTAATCTAGTAGTATACTAGTTAGGAAACTAGTTAGGAGACTAAAGAAGTAGAAGGAGTCCTAAAGTCTATTAGTCCCTAGAGGCCTAACTAAATATTAACTACTATTTATATAGCTTAAACCTCTACTAAAAGATAAGAAGAAGTACTAGAAAATAGAAAATCTAGAAGAAGAAAACTCTAGAAGTATATAGCTTTAGAAAGAGAAAATTAGAGTAGAGTAGCTAACTAATTAGCCGACTAAAGTTTATTAAAAAACTAGTAGAAATATATATATTAGAAAATATCTAGATATTATATAAGATCTACTAGAAGTAAAAGTATAATTCTAGAAAAGAAAGAGATCTCTTTTAGATAAAGGAGAAGAACCTAAACCTAAAGCCTATAGTATAGTTATAAAGTAGGTCCTCTAAAAGAGGTAGAGAAATAAAAAAAGGAATATATCTAACCTAAAGTATTATAAAGTATTTCTTAGCTTAATTAAAAAAGAAAAGAATTATATCTAGAAAATCTTAGTAGAGATTAAGAAGGTTATATTTATAGTACTTAGACCTAATATTGCTTTAAAGTAAAAAGTCTCTATTCTAAAGTTCTATAAAAAGGTAATATAGAATTCTAAATAAAGCTATATATAGAAAGAAGTAATCTAGAGAGAACTAGTAGCTTTAGATAGTAACTATACCTAGAAGCCGGTTATACTACTAAAAGATATAAACCTTATAATATCTAGATAGGTCTTTAATATAAAAAGATTAATTAGTAGAGCTATTAAAAAGTTTAAAATAAAACTAGTTACTAGAGGATTCTTCTAGAAGTTTAGAGTAGACTTTAAAAATACTTTTATACTAACTATAAAGTATAATACTTTAAAAGTATTTATAGTAGTTATTTGCAAAAAGGACTTAGAGATATACTAAATAGATATAAATAATATATTTATAAAGAGCTCTCTAAAAAAAAAAATTTATATAATTCTACTTCTAGAAGTAGAGGTTCTACTAAACTAGGTTCTAAAAATTCTAAAAAGTCTTTATAAACTTAAGTAAGTAGTAAGAGACTATAATAAACTCTATATCTTAAAGCTAGAATAGATAGGATTTAATTAATTAGAGATTAACCTATACCTACTTATTTATAGAAAAAGAAGAATTATAATCCTAATCTATATAGATAATATACCTATTATAGTACTAGAGCTAAAGAATATTCTCTAGTTTAAAAAATAGCTTAGTAAAGTTTTTAAAATTAAGAATCTAAAAAAGCTAGAAAAGATTCTTAGAATAAAGATAATAAGAGATAGAATTATAGAAACTCTAAAGCTTAATTAAGAATACTATATCTAAAAGAACCTTATAAAGCTAAATATAACTAAGAAAAATACCTATCTAACTCTCTTACTAATAGATAGTTATAAAAGCCTTACTAAGGCAATTCTATCTAATAAGAAATATACTAAATAGAAGTACTAAAGCTAGATAGATATATAGATATAGCTAATAGTTATAATAAAACTAGATATTACTTTTGCTCTTAGTAGACTAAGCTTATATATAGCTAACCTAATAAGAGAATATATAAATACTCTAAAAAAACTAGTAAGATACTTTAAGTTATTCCTAGACCTAGGACTTATATTTAGAAGAGGTAGTAGATATTATAGTTCCTACTAATAGGTAGGTCTACTAGAACCGAGATACCTAAAGTAGGAAGACTAATCTCTCTAATCTTTTGTCTTTCGAGAGATTAAAAAAAGTAGCCTAGATCTCTCTAATCTCTCTACTTTTAAAAGATTAAAAAAAGTACTAAAATTAAGAGGAGGATCTTTTTTATATATATAAGTAATAAATATTATAGTTATAAATAGTTATTATATATAACTTACTATTCTATCTTACTAATTAGAATATAAGAACCTTTTTTACTTACTCTTTTATAGATATATTAATAAGCTCTAACTAGATTAAGCTTAGCCTCTACTTAGTAAGATTATTAGGTCCTCTATAACCTAATAGCTTTATATACTCTTATAATATATCTATTATAGAAAGCTCTAAAAGAACTTCTACTTCTAGTAAAGTAGGAACTATTCGATTTTTATAAATCTAGGCAAATACTAGATAACTTAACTTTAAGAATCTTAAGGTCGCTAAGCCGGACCTCTATTATAGAGACTACGACAAACTATCTACCTAGTTTAATTAACTAGCCTTATACTTTAGATTTAATAAAGTTAAAAATAAAAATAAAATACTATTTGCCTCTACTTTCCTTTATAGATATACTAAATACTAGCTTAAGCTATACCTAGAATCCTACCTCTATAATAATAAGAATAAGAATAGAATCTTTACTAAGTATAATTAGTTTAGAAGCTAGATAACTACTCTATTTAGAATCTCTAATAAAGTTAGTACTACTATCTATATTATATAGTATCTTAAATAGACTGCTTCTATATCTAAGTATATAGCTAAGTTCTAGGAGTATATATATATTATTAGTTAGAATAATAAAGCCCTCTAAGTAATATACTATAGAGGTCTTAAGAATTAAGTTAAAGACAAACTAGCCTATACTAAGTAAGTAGTTATTATTAAGAACCTTACCTAGTTAATTAAAGAAACTATTAAAATCGATAATAGCCTCTATAAATAAGCTCTTAAAAAATAGTATAACTCTAAAGTAGCTAGAGTAGCTAGATATACTACTAAATAATAAGGAAGAACTAGCTACTTCTTAGCTAGGGATAAGTACTAAGAATAATAGTAACTAAGGTCGTAGCTATACTATAGTCTGCAACTAATAGAGCTCGATAATATCGAGAAAGATAAGAAGTTTAAAAAAAGAGGTAAAAGAAAGCTTTATAAAAAGTAAAAAGAACTAATCTATTATAGATATAGTAAGAAAGGCTATATAAAAAGAGACTACTATTCGAAGAATATAGTATAGTAATAGCCCTTTAATATAATATAGTAGAAGAGAAATAAATAAAAAAGTTATAATAAATCTATAACTTTTTATTAGTAAGTCTAATTTTTTAGTATAATAGAATAATAAGTAAACCTCGACCTATACTAAGAAAGATAAGTTAAATATAGAAGCTTTTACTAGCAATTCTATTATAACAACTTATACTAGATATATATATTTTCTAAAAGAGATACGAACTTTTAGCCTAGCTCTCTAGGTAAAAGTATAAGTTTATAGCTAATCTAATAGTATAGAGATAGAAGCAAACTACTACCTATTCTAGATAAACTATAAGAACTCTATTCTAAGCTAAGGCTTGCTAATAAAGAAGATATTAATAAGTCTTATTATAATAAAAAAAATTACTTTTCTAAAATTAAATCTAAAAAGAAAGAATAAAACTAGTTTATAGAAGAAAGTTCTAAAAAGAAGCAACTTTCTAAATATAATAAAAATAATATAAATAATAAAAATAAGAGTTTCGAAAAATCGAATATAGATATCGAGATTATAACTTTTACTATAGATACGCCGAGCTAAATTAAATAAATTATTCTAAACCTAGTATAAAATTATAAGTATATCTTTCTAAAAGTTAAAAGAAGAAAATACCTCTATCTATCTAAGCTAGATACTATACTTAATAGAATAAGATATATATTCTAGAATTACTAATATATTAAAGTTAACTATAGGTTCGATACCTTTATATAAGAAAGAGTTCTAATTAGAAGTATATATACTCTATTTAGATATATTATTCTAAATAGAGAAATTGTTATAAACTAGATATATAAAGCTATTAAGGAACTCTAGAGAAAGTATACTTTTACCTAGTAATATTAATCTAAAACTACTTATAATAAGATATAAATAGAAAAGAATCTATATTAGATAATTAAAGAAATAGAATAATAGATCTATAAGTAGCTTACTAAAGAAGCTACTATTACTCTATTAGAAAAAGAATTAACTTCTAGAAAATAAGTATCCCTAGAGAGTTCTATAATATAAATACTTAAGTATTAATAATAGTCTTCTATATAAAAATTATTATTAATAGTTATAAGCTACTAGCTATAATAGACTCTAGAGCAAGTAGGAACTTTGCCTCCGAGTTATTTATAAAATATTATAGACTTATAACCTAGTATAAGAAAGAAGAGTATAAATTAATTATAGTAGATAGATTATTCTTACCTAGTATAGAGCGAGAGACGATACTACTACTACTTACTATCTAATAGTACTATAAGATAATTGTTCTAGATATTACTAATATAGCTAGTTATAATATTATTCTAGGTATACTTTAGTTAAGAAAGTATAATCTAGTAATTAACTAGAGAAAAGAAGTACTTATATTTAAAGAATATAATTATATTATCGATATTTAGCCTATATAGTAGTAGCATTTGCTAGTAGATAAGGCTAAATAGTTTAACTAGACCGAACTTGCGCTACTATAAGCTATAGGAGTAGACTTACTCCAAATAGATACCTCGATAATAGTAGAGGGTTACGAAGTTATAGGTACTAATAGAAGTAATACTCTATTAAAAGATACTACCTTAGAAATAGATATTTCTAAAGAGTATTAGAAGTAGTCGAAACTTTTTAAAAAGGTCGAGGAACTAGAAGCCCTATCTAAATACTAGAAATAGAACTATAGAATTATACTAATACCTAATAAAGAGCTTCTATTTAAACTATTATAAAAGAAATTCGAGAAAGAGCTCTAGAAAAAAGATAAATAGTTAAAGAAGATACTTGCAAAATAATAGATCTATAAGTTATAATCTAGCGCTAGAGTACTAACTATATTTATTCTAAAACCTAATAGGAAGTTATAACTAGTAGTCGATTATCGAAAACTAAACGAGATTACTATTAAGAACTAATACCTATTACCTAATATTAAAGAACTATAGAATAGACTTATAGGATCTAACTAGTATATAAAAATCGATTTATAAAATATATTTTATACTATCTATATAGTAGAAAGTAAGGAATAGAAAATAGTATTCCGAATATACTATAGACTTTATAAGTTTAGAGTTATACCTATAGAACTAACTAATATACTAGCCTCCTACTAGGAGATAGTAAATAATATTCTTATCTATACTAAGAGGCCTCTATAGGAATATATTAAATAAGTCTAGAATATTTTCTAATAACTTATAAATATAGAATTCTATACTACTCTAGAGAAGTACGAGTTCTATAAGAAAGAAGTTAAGTTCCTAGAATTTATTCTAAGCTTTTAAGGAATTAAAATTAATCTAGTAAAAATAAAGTCGATATAAACTTAGCTAGTACCTAAGATAGTTAAGGAAATATAATTATTCCTTAAACTAGCTAATTATAACTAGAAGTTTATTAAAAACTACTTAAGGCTCTCTATACTATTAAACGAGCTTATATAGAAGGATAGAAAGTAGAGCTAGGGTATAGAGTAAGTAAAGGCCTTTAAAGTACTTAAAATATTATACTACTAAGTACTAGTACTACGATTATTCGATAGGAAATATAAAGTTAAACTAGAGACTAATATATTAGATATAGCTATAGAAGTATACTTTATATAAAAGTATAATAGGAAGAGATACCTAGTAGCTTACTACTCGAGGAAACTAACTCCTATAGAATAGAACTATAATATCTATAATAAAGAGTTACTTATAATTATTACTATAATATAGTACTAGCAAGTATATATAGAAGGAGCCTCTAAGCTTATAATTCTTTCTAATTATAAGAATCTAACTTACTTTACTATAATAAAAGTACTAACCTAATAATAGGCCTACTAGTTAGAACTACTCGGTTAATATAAGTTCGAAATCTACTATATACTAGGAAAGGATAATAGTCGAGCTAACGTACTAAGCCGCCGAAGTAACTATATAGAAGGAAAAGAACTAGTATACTAGAAAGTACTTAGAGCTAATCTAGATAGAAGCCTAAGCTCGAACTCGATAGAGTTCAACTATATTATATAAGTTCTTTAGAATATAGAAAAATAGTTCTCTATACTATAAGAAAAGTATTAGGTACTAAAAGACTAAGAGAATAAGTATATATAATACTACTATAACAATCTATAATATAGATACTCTAGAACTATAAAGACTATAGAGTTAATTTAAAGAAACTTTAGCTTTCTATATATATATAAATATATATTATAATATATCAAACGCTACAAGCCCTACTAATAGAATAAGGCAGATCGATATATAAAATATAGATATATCTAATTCTATACTCCTCTATATTAACTATAGAACAAAGTTATAATAGACTTTATTATAAAGCTGCCTTTATTATAGGACCGGATTATAGGAATTAGCTATAATATAATACTAGTTATAGTCGACAGGCTTACTAAATATATATACTTTATTACTACTAGCGAGATATATACTACTAAGCAACTCGGACACCTTGTTATAGATAGACTTATAAAATATTATAGATTCCTAAAAGTATTTATTATAGATAGAGACAAGCTCTTTACCTCCAACTACTAGAAGACCTTAGTCGGCATACTCGGAATTAAATATAAGCTATTAATAGCGTATTATCTATAGATAGATAGGTAAACTAAAAGAATAAACTAAATACTAGAATAATACCTATAATACTATATTAATTACATATAAGACAACTAGTTAGCGCTACTACTAATAGTATAGCTTATACTAAATAATTAGTAATTAGAGATAATAAAGGCTATACTATTCTTCTCGAATTATAAGTAAAACCTAAACCTTTTTAGAGAACTTTTATTTTACCTATAGATAGAATATACTATAATTATAAGTAAAGATCTAAAGAACTTCTATAAGGAACTAGAAGGACAAATTATAGACTTGCAACTAATAATAGCTAGGCTATATAATATTAAGTAAAAAATAGTACCTTAGCTAAAAAGAGGAGATAAAGTCTATTTTCTTATAAAAAACTTTAAAATAAAAAGAAAGATAAAAAAACTAGATTAAGTTAAAGTCGGACTATTTTTAATTAATAAACTATAAGGACTAGTTAACTACTAACTTAAGCTACTAAAAGATATAAAGATCTACCTAGTATTTTATATATTATTACTAGAACCTATAGATGCTAAAATACCTTACTAAGAGATATTCTACTTCTAATCTAAGAAAGAAGATATATTCGAAGTAGAAAAGATTCTAGAATAAAAGGGTTAGAACTACTTAATTAAATAGAAAGAGTATAATAAATTAGAAAATACCTAGGAACTAAAGTCTAACTTTATAAACTACTACTAGCTTCTAGTATAATTTTACTAGAGTCTATAAAAAAAGAAGGTATCGGGCCTTTCTAGAAGAAGTCTAGAATACTATTAGCTATACTCTAAGTCTAAAGCAATAGAGCAAGTACTATAGTAGAAGAATCTAGATCTAATACTATAAACTCTCTCTAAACTTTCTTATTCTTATTAAGAAGAGTATAATTTTTAAAAGTATAACTCTTAGCTACCTTCTAGTCTACTATATCTAGTTGTTTATAAAAATATATTTCCTTTATATAAGCTATTACTAGCGCCTTCTTTATAGTATCGAGCTTTTTTAACAACTTTTTCTACTAAGCTAAGAGATATTTCTATTCTCTCTTACTAACTTTTATATTATAGCCTTTTAGATTATACTACTAGTACTTAGTATACCGACCTAATAAGATATATACTTTATATATATAATCTTCTCTTTTATATATATTATATAGATATATTATAGAATCTTTTTTATAAAATATTTCTTTAGCCTTCTTATAATAATATAGAGTATATTTTGATTTTAATAATAGTATAGTAGTTTAGTAGAAGAGAAAGAAATAGAAAGGTATTTTTATAGACTCTCTATAATAAGAGCTAATATATTATAAGCTTCGGAACGAAGCTAGGCTAGATAGAGAATAGTATTATAGTTCCTACTAATAGGTAGGTCTACTAGAACCGAGATACCTAAAGTAGGAAGACTAATTTTTCTAATTTCTTAACTTTCGAGAAATTAAAAAAAGTAGCCTAGATCTCTCTAATTTCTCTATTCTCAAAAAATTAAAAAGAGTACTAAAATTAAAAAAAGAATCTTTTTTATATATATAGGTAATAAATATTATAGTTATAAATAGTTATTATATATAACTTACTATTCTATCTTACTAATTAGAATATAAGAACTTTCTTTACTTACTTCTTTTATAAGAGCTAGGTCTAAGAATATAGTATCTTAACTCTAAAAAGAGAATCTAGATTACTAGGCAATTCTATATTCTTAGTTCTAAAAGTAGAGTATATATAGTATATAGTTGCTCTATAACTCTAAGAGCTCCTATATTCTTTATAGAAGCAAGAATTAGTTTATATAACTAATACTTTTATTAACTAGCGCTCTATATATTACTATATACCTATACTCTTATATTTCTAATTTTTTAACTTTTTTAAAAAATAGCAATCTATAGAGGCTATAATAGCTCCGAAGTAGCATTCTATATATAGCAAGTAGCTAGGTTATATTAAAAACGTTTCTAATAAGACTTAGTAACTAGACGAAGGTAATAATATTAATATAACTAGCGCCTCTAGACAAGCTAATAATAGTAATAATAACGGCTTTAATAAAGAGGATACTAAAGCTATAGCTATTATATAGTAGCTTTATATTAACCTCGAAGCTAAGAATGCTATCCTCTAAGAAGAAGCTTATATATTATAAGTAACTTATAAAAATAAAGCTCTTTATAGAGAACTTAGTAACTTAAGTATTATACCTATATATACCTCTACTAAGCCTTTTCTAGATAATAACTTTAAAGAGACTATAAGTAGCGCTCTAGTTACTAGCATTTTAGGTATATATTATAGTATTAAGATTTGCGACTCTAAGCTATACTAAGGCTATATAGATAAGGAAGCTCGAGAGTTCCTTTATACCTATAAAGTTAACTTTACTATTACTAAGTATAACTTTAAGTCTAATTAAGAGAAAGTTCTATATACTATTATATAGCTTGTAGGCAAGGTATAGGAGACCTAGTATAACGAGTATAAAGACTTGCTTCTAGCTTACTATACTTAGAGCTAGTTTAAGACTTAGATCTATAGTATTATTAGTAACTAGGCGAATCGCCTAATACTTATTATAATCGAGTATAACTAGGCTAGATAGAAAGATTAGAGTATTTGCTCCTTTGCTACTAACCTCGGTTATATAGAGGCCTAGCTAGGGGACTATAGCAAAACGTAGTTAGTTTGCTACCTCCTTATAAAGCTAAAGCTATCTCTCTATAGAAAGATTATTAAGAGCTATTCTATTCTATATAAGTAAGCTAACTTTATTATATTAGTAAGGCGCTTAGAATAGGCTAATAGTACTATTCCTTGCTATAGTAACTCTACTTAAGATCGAGAGCGCAAGTATAAGAAGTTAAAGCACAAGCGCTCTAATACTAATAAGTATAAAGGATATAAGAATAAAAGTAAGTCTTATTATACTAATAGTATCGATCGAGGCAAGGCCTTATTATCTAAGCTAGACTACTTCTACTTTATATATTATAGCTATAGAAAGAAGGGTTATATCGCTACTAACTCTATCTATCTAAATAGTAAAGTAGATAAGGAGCTAGTAGTCTATAAAGTTACTATATCTAAAAATAAAAAAAAAGTAAAAGTATTAAAAAAAGACTATAAACTTTAGATACTAAGCTAAGTAGTAAAGGCTACCTCCCTATTTAGGTTAATAGAGCAAAGGCTATATAAGTAGTAGTCGAGATGCAAAATAATTAGTTTATTAATATAACTAGCTTACTTAATAATACTACTAATATTAATATTATTATAAGATTCTTTATTTTATAATATAACCTTCCTCGATAGCCTAATATAGTATTACTACTAGCAACCTCCTATATAGAGGAACTAGGTTATTACTATAGAGTATACTATATCTATATATAAATTATAGACTCTATAGAGGTCGAATATATTATAGGTAGTATATTCTATATATATAATATATCTAAGCCTAACTTTATTCTTAGTCGGATATAGTAATATACTTAGTAAGTATATATCGATAGCGCGATAGACAAGTAGTACTATAGAGATAGCTTCGAGAAGGTTACTATCTATAATACTAAGAAGTTCTTTAAAAATCTAAAAAAAGTACTTTATATATATACTATACTTATAGCTAAAGATAGTATAGTACTACTTCCTATACTAATCGAGTTCTATTAGTTTAATAATATTCTTAACTCTATAGAGGAAATAAAGAACAAGCCTATCGATAGTATAGAGTATACGATTAACTTGCGTAATAGTACTATTCTACTATTCTAACTACTATATTACTAGTTCGAGAAGGAACTTAAAGAGCTCTAAGCCTATATTAAGGCCAGGCTAGAATATAACTGGATTAAGCGCTCTATAAGCAAAGTAGGTGCGCCTATTCTATTTGTTTCTAAAAAAGATAGCAAGCTTAGACTATATATAGACTATAGAGGTCTTAACGAGATTATAATTAAGAATCGATACTCTCTACTACTTATTAGTAAAATACTTAATTAGCTTATAGGCGCTAATTAGTTTATAACTCTAGATCTTACTAATATATACTATTATATTAGAATTAAGCCGAGCAACTACTAGAAGACTACGTTCTATATATATTATAGTTACTTCTAGTATAAAGTTATACCTTTTAGGCTTACTAATACCTCTATAACCTTTAAAGCTTATATTAACTATACTTTAGTAGGTTTGGTCGATATTATTTATATAGTATACCTAGATAATATCCTTATCTATAGCAAGATATATAAGTAATATATATAAAATATATATAAAGTACTTAAACGCCTCTAGAAGTTCGGTTTATATACCTAAAGGTCTAAGTGCAAGTTCTTCTAGTAAGAGGTTAACTTCCTTAGCTTTGTAGTTACTACTAATAGTATAAAGATAGATAAGAGTAGAGTAGACGCAATCGCTACGTAGCTAAAGCCTACTACTTTAATAGAAGTTTAATCTTTTTTTAGATTTACTAACTTTTATTAAAAGTTTATTTTCGAATATTTATAAATTATAATAGCGCTTATAGTACTATCTAAAGGAGTAGTAAAGAGTAAGAAGCCTAGACCTATCTAGTAGGGCATAGCTAAAGAGTATATATTCTAGGAGATTAAGAAAAGATTTCAAATAGCTCCTCTATTAAAGTACTTTAACTCTATACTATACTTATATATTAAGAGTAATATATCTAAGTTTGCAATTACTAGCATTCTTAGCTAGTTATTTAGATTAGAATAGTATTCTATTACCTTCTATTTAAAAAAGATAATTCTAGTAGAGTATAATTATAAAATATATAATTAAGAACTACTAGTAGTTATAGAGTTGTTTAAAGTATAGTAGCTATACCTCGAGGGCGCTCTATATATAATTAATATACTTGTTAACTATATAAACTTCTAAGAGTTTATAGATATAAAGAAACTAATAGGTTATTAGGCCTACTAGGTAATTTTTCTTATAGCTTTTAACTTTACTATTATATATTAGGTAGGAACTCGTAATCTAGCTAATATACCCTCGAGATATAGTAACTACGCTATAGAGGAGTAATAAGTTACTACTCTCCTACCTATCTTATAGAGCAAACTATAAGTATAGAATATACTTATATACTTACCTAGTATATAAGATATAAGTAATCTAAGTATATACTATATTTATACTATATATACTATACTTAATAGAAAGTAAATATTCTATAGAGGCTCTATCTATAGTATAAGATCTCTTTCTACCTACTTAGAAATACTAGTAGAATAAGTAGTACCTACTTTATAAAAGCTTATTTACTAATAGCTAGTAGAGAAGCATATAGGTATATCGCTACTAGCTCGCGTAGCGGCCGCAATCGTAGCTTAAAAGTAGCTATATATAACTAATATTTCTAACTTAGTACTAGATTAGATAAAGTTACTTATCTAGTTAGAGCCTTTGGCTTAAGAGGCCTACGACAAGGCTATAAGTAATAGTAGTATAGGCAATATACTTATTACTAAAGATAGGAACTTATAGTTCAAAAAAGCTCTATATATACTAAAAGACTATATATTATATACTTAGGTAATATATATATACTATAACAACTCTCTTACTAGCTACTTTAGTAAAAATAAGACTATTACTCTTATATATTAGAAGTACTAGTAGCTATATATAAGTAAAGATATTACTAGTTATATCGAGATCTATAGTTATTACTAGATAGCTAAAGCGTATTACTATTATCTATATAGTAAGCTAACTATACTACTACTACTAGATAGGCTATTCTAAGAATTAACTTAGAACTTTATTATAGATCTTCTACCTAGCAAGTAGAATAGCTATATATATAATACAATTCTTATAATTATCGACTACTATACTAAAATATATATTTTTATACCTACTACTAAGAAATATATAAGTATCGACTTTATTAATATTCTATATAGAGAAGTAGTTTATTACTATAGTATACTATCTAGAATCGTAAGTAATAGAGGTTCGGTCTTTACTAGCTAGTTCTAGTCGGACTTCTACTATAAAGTATAGGTAAAGTATAGGCTAAGTATAGCCTTCTATTCTTAGACTAATAGTTAGACTAAGTATATAAACTAAATACTTAAGACGTACCTATATATCTACTATAGTAAGTAGTAGAACAACTAGGTAGAGCTATTAGTATAGGCTAAGTTTGCCTATAATAATAGTACTTATTTGCTTTCTAAAAAGTCTCTATTTATAGAGCTTTATAGATTTAATCTAGAGCTAGTAGTATATATAAAAGAAGCTTAGAGCGCGCTTCCTAAAGAGGAGGTACTAGTAGTAACTAATATAGCTCGAAGACTAAAGCAAAGCTATAAAAAGCTAATATAGTAATAGTAAGAAGTAGGCAAAGTATAAGCAAAGTACTTTAATACAAAGTATACTCTGATATAGTATAACGTCGAATAGCAAGTCTTACTCTCTACTAAGAACTTGAGGCTAAAGGTACCTTCGAAGAAGCTTGTAAACAAGTTTGCTAGACTATTCAAAGTTATCGATATAGTCGGAAAGTAGGTATATTACCTAGCTTTACTATCTAACTTATATATCTATAATATCTTTTATATATCTTCTCTTAAGCTTTAGAAAGGTAGTAAGTTATAGGTAGAGAGCCTACTACTTATAGATAAAAAGAGTATATATAAAGTCGAGAAAATTCTTAATACTTAAGTCTAAAAGAGAGTCTAATACTACCTAGTAAGGTAGTAAGAATAGCCTAAGAAATATAACTAGTAGGAACCTAAAGAGTATATTAGAGAATATATAGTACTTAATAAGTTCGAGTTATAGGTAGTAAGTAGCTATACTATAAAGAAGAAGTAGAAATAATCTAAAGCTATAGAGTTAGTAGATACTAGATAGAAAAGGTATATTTAAGTTTATAGAAATATATTTCTATTTACTACTTGCCTATAGCAAAGGTAGTTAGTAGCGCAAGTAGAGAGTATAACAAGCTTATATAAGGCTACTATATAGGTCTAAGAATAATCGACTTTATACCTAATTAGAGCCTCCCTCTCCTACTAAATTATATTATTAAAGTATAACTCTAGATAACTTTATATCTACCTAGAGCCTCTTTTTATAGAGTATAGGTAGCGAGTAGGCTACTCGATAGCGTTGCTATTATTAGCCTTATCTACCTTGCCTATCTTATTATCTTCTTCTACTACTACCTTTTCCTTCTTTTTCTCTTTCTTTTCTTTTTCCTTTTCTTCTCTCTCCTCTACCTTCTCCTCCTCTTTAATATTAGAAAGGCTGCTCTCCTTCTAATTACTACTATCTAAGTAGATAGTAGTAAAGGTAGTTTCGAGAGTAGAAGTAGTAGCGCTATTTATATACTAGGCCTATAAAAACTATTAGTATTAGATATAATATATATATATTATACTAGAGTAGAAGTATAGAAGTATATTATACTTCGAAAAAAAGCTCGAATTAAGCTTAGGTAAAGTTAGCTATAGTCTAGTCTAAGAGGAATTTGCTAGTAGCTATACTATTACTATAACCTGCCTATATAGTAGATATACTCTTCTTAGGCGTCTTAAACTCTCTAAGTAATTTACTACTATTAGCCTAGATAAGGCGCTTAGTCTTATTAATAAAAAGTAGGAGGTAGGTAAGGTAGTGCTTAATCTAATTCTAGTATATACCTAGCGCAAGGCGATTAAGCTTAGTATAGTAGAAGAGTACCTAGCGCGCCTACTAACATAGGTTAGCGTCCTCGATATAGATATAGATATAGTAGCTACAAAAGTAGCAAGTATACTTTCTTGCCTTACTAACCTTTATTATACTATTATAGGCCTCTATAGTAGCTATAATACGTATTTAGTTAGTAGGCGACTTATAGTAGACTCGAGTTTACTAAGTATATATATAGTCTATTATATATAGAAGGTAGTAAAAGTATACCGAAATATTCTACTCGAGAAAGAAAGTAAGATTTTTAGAAATACAAAGTAGGTAGTTAAGTATAGCGCAAGTATAGCGAGCAGCTATTATACTTGTAGAACAAGTATATAGTATATATATAGCAAGTACTAATATATAAGAGATAGTACTACTATAAGTAGTAAAAGGCTAATTATATATATATATATTTATAAAAAAGAAAAAAAACTAAGAAGAAGTTCTAAATATATATTTATTATAGTCGCTAGGTAGTAGCGACTAGTAAGTAGCAATTGGGTATTATATACAAGTCGCATAGCAACTCTTTACTATTATTATAAAGTAAAGCTAAAGTTATAGGGATTAGGCTAATACTAAGAATACTAAAACTAAAGCTAATAATACAAATTATATAGAATATTATAGAATTCTTATATATAATATATATAGGTAGCAATAAGTATATTATATAATATACTACTATAAGGAGTATATATATTTCTTACTAGAATATTACTAAAAGTAGCTTTTTAGAAAAAGGAAATAATTATAAAAGCTAGGTCTAAGAATATAGTATTTTAACTCTAAAAAGAGAATCTAAATTACTAGGCAATTCTATATCCTCGGTTCTAAGAGTAGAGTATATATAGTATATAGTTGCCCTATAACTCTAAGAGCTCCTATATTTTTTATAGAGGTAAGAATTAGTTTATATAACTAATACTCTTATTAAATAGCGCTCTATATATTGCTATATACCTATACTCTTATATTTTTATAAATATATTAATAAGCTCTAACTAGATTAAGCTTAGCCTCTACTTAGTAAAATTATTAGGTCTCCTATAACCTAATAGTAGAAGCTTTATTAGATATTTAGACTCTAACTATATAATAGATAAAATAAATAGAGTCTTAATTCTAGAATCTATTTTCTTCTTCTATAGAGTACTAGTATTTTAGATAAGTAAGAAGTAGAAGTCTATAGTAATATTAACTATAGAGGCTAAGTATATAGCTCTAAATATATATACTAAGTAATTTTAATTCCTAGTAGTACTTCTAAAAGAAATAGACTATATAGAGTTAGTAGAAGAATATTTTTTTTAACTACTTATTAAAGTAAACTCTAATATAGTAAATAAACTTAAATCTATTTAGATTATAGAAAATAACTAAGTATTTCTAATTCTAGTTAAAAATATCTATATCTATAAAAAATTAAAATATATTAATATAGCCTATAATAATATTAGGAGACTCTAGTAGTAAAAGAAGATAGTAGTAGTATATATTCTAATAAAAGAGATAGTTATAGATAGGTTAACTAAGCTAAAGAATAGTCTCTAATTCTAGAAGTTTATAAAACAACTCTAGCTTATATAAATAGCTCTTCTATACTTAATAAGTTATCGAAATTTGAAATAGAATATAAGTACTAGAATATAGAGTAGAAGAACTATCTAGCCTAAGTAGAAGTATTAGAAAATATAGTCTAGTTAGACTATCTAAATAATACTCTTTTAGAGATTAGATTATATAATATATATTATATAGTAGTAGATTATATAACTTATCTAATACTCTATATCTTAGAAAGAGATATAACCTATAACTAACTAATATAATTAATATAGTTAGTTCCTATCTAATATTTCTACTTCTATTATATATTAAGACTCTTTCTATATATTATATATTATTATTCTAATTTCGATAGTATCTATAGTATACTTAATAAAAGAAAAAATAATAAAAATTAGACTTTTAATAATATAATTAGAAGCTTATCTTATTTTATATTTAATAAACTAGAATATCTCGGTTTTATTAACTTATATAAGAACTAATAGAGAAATATACTAACTTCGTATATTTATAATACTAATACTAGAAATTATAGGTCTCTTACTAGACTAGAGTAGTAGCTACGAATAGAGTAGCTAAACTTTAGTCTACGAGGCTAGTATAAGGAAGTATAGGGACTAAAGTATATAACTACTCTTAGTACTATAAACAACCTCGGGACCCTCTACTAGACCTAAGGCAAGATAAAGGAGGCAGAAGAGATATATCTTCGGGCACTAAGCGGAAAGGAGGAGGCATAGGGACAGCATCACACATCTACTCTTACTACTATCAACAACCTCGGGGATCTCTACTCTGATGAAGGCAAGATAAAGAAGGCGGAGGCGATGTGGGTCCGGGCGCTAAGAGGATTCGAGGAGAGTGAGGGCAATCACGAATCCCGGATTCGCAGCTTGCGAAGATGCCTTTCGGCTCTTGAGCCAAGGCATGATGCACCTGAAAGCTCTGCCCTGCCATCTATGAATGTTAATAAGGATGACACGATTGTTGGCCGATATCGGAAGAGGAACCATCTACTTCGACTTATGGGAAAGAAATGACAGAGAAGTGCTATAGCCATTGATATAAGTAGGCTTGTCGAGACATCTTGCCCGCGATAGCAACGCGCCGGATCTATTGCCGTTTCAGCATTCGTACACCTAATGGCTCGTCTTTCTTGCCCTATGGTAGTCCCGGCCTTCTTTGGATAGCGAGCCGCCCTACGTCGCGAGCCACCTTACGAGCTTTCAGCCCATAATTAGAGTGCTTCACCCCACAACGAAATGCCCGGTGTGGCGAGATCAGCGGGCCCCTCCTTCTCGGCCCAAGTTTCGCATCGAAATAACGTCCCTCCCTCCATGGGGAGCCACCATGTGAGGCGAGCCAACGTACACTCAAATGCAGCTTCCAGCTTTACCAACGGACTCGCGCATGGTCTTGGCCTGCCCTCGGAGTGGCCACTGTGGGTATCTCGCCAAGACCATTCTGCCCTCATCTAGCGTGGTCAGGATGGCCTTGGCACTTTCCCCGGAGTGTCGGCATGAGTGTACCAAGATCATCATACATACGCTACATGAGGGAAGAATGGTCTTGGGGAGGTGCAGTGAACGCTCCAACCTATGGAGTGGCATAGTAAGCTCTTCGTGCAGTGTTCAGTCGTATGAATTGTGTGAGCGTATTGCCAATGGCTGAGGGCGCTGCAATCAGAAATCACTTCGGCCCATCGACCGGAGCAGGCGACCTCATGCCAACACACAGAGCACGTTGGTGAAACTTAGGTTGGTTTGGATCATTCTACAGTGGGGGATGCGCAACGTACAGTCTACGCCGTCAACTACAGCTAGCCTTCCAGGCGCAACAATGGCATCGTCGTTCACATGCCAAGAATTTGAGGAACCTCAGGCGTGAAGGCCGAGCGCCGGGTGCACCTTGCTCGCCTCGCTGTCCCTGGGGGCCTTCTAGTCCTTGAGGGCCTTCAACTCCTTGTGCGCCCTGAGGGCCTTGCAAACCATCTCGACCATCTCGACCATCTCGACCATCTCGACCATCTCGACCTGGCATCCCAACTCTACCCTCTGGACCGTCTCGTCCTTGTGCACCCGGAGCGCCGTGTATGCCATCCTGCCCATTTCGACCATCTCGACCAGGCATGCCACTTCTACCCTCTGGACCTTGTTCGCCCTGGGGCCCAACGTCACCAGGATCTCCTCGCTCGCCGTTGAATCCAGACGGTCCAGCCGGTCCAGCCGGTCCTGAACAGCAGTGAACGGTCGGATATTGAGGGTTCGGCTGAGATGGGTGGCAAGGATGTGCAGCTGGATCGCGTGGACATCGTGCTCTTGAGTGTGTTTGCTCCAGTTGCTGAATCCTTTCTTCAAGACGAATGACCAGGTTCTGAAGACGAAGGCATTGCTCCGGTGGTTGTCTATGATTCGCAGGGCATGCAGATGCACCAGGCGGACTTTCGCTGTCCATATTTATCGCTCACAAGTCTTTCAATTTCGCTGTCGTGCTTGCATAGCTATTTGATTGATGTCAATGAGCACCACAGTGGCTAAAGCTACTAAATATCATCAATCTGCAAGATCTGTGTCCCGTAAAAATTGGCGCTGCGTGCCACTCAGATGCATTGCTATCAATAACTCGCTTCCATGGCTGTGGAAGTGAAGTATGTAAGGCCAAGGGCTGCGCTAACGTGTCGCAGCGGTATTCGTAGACTCCGTCCCATGCAAGCGTACCTGCTCACTTTTGGCTCGTGCTCCGGCAATGCGCCAACCTGAACCTTCAGCCATATCTCGATGCAGATCATCTCCGAGCACCTACAGTGTAGCACGGTATCGTTCGCCAGTGGTGCTACGATCCGCCGACCATTCACCTTGCGTGTTCATCGATTGCAGCTGCCGGTGGCCAGTGCTTCTCGGCACTTTTGCTTTGGTTGATATCACAAAACGTTGTGCTCTACCCGCGTTGCTTGCGCTTGATGTTAATTGTTCTCCTATGTTTCCTTGCCATTGCGTACAATTCTGCGTACCGCCACCACGTGTTTTGAGATCTCTTCACTCTGCTGTCTGCAGGCTCGTAGCCGGCACCACGTAAGCCACCCAGCGTAGCGAGCCGGCAGAGCAGTTTGTACCGTAGAATCAGCAGTTGCTACCTTCACCGGTCGCGACGGCGTATGCAAGAGGCACGGTGCAATCATTCCACAAGTGGGGGTAGCAGTGTGCTGGCAATGCATATAGCATGCCGCTCTCCACATGGAGCACGCTCGCTGTCGCTGTGAGTGGGGAAGCTCTTTATCTGTTCTGATCCATACCAGTCTCTCGAGCCCGGCTGCGAAGTCCATCCTGGATCACACCACGACCTGTGCCGCACTTTCTCTAGCCGAGTGCGGCTTCTCAAGCGTCGAGCCTTTTGCTTTGCTCTATCAGTGGAGATCGCGGGATATTATCTGTCGGCGATGTTATCATCGCACTGCCGAGGCCGACAGCCAGTCAAATGCCGCTCAAGCCTCCGAGCTTGCTCTCTACACGTGACATACTAATGTTATAATCAACAATGGACACGATGGTGAGGCACAGCAGTTGGTATAAGGAGGTGACGTTGAAGTTGAACTTAAAAGACATCTTGTAACTTTACGCTAGATAGAAAAACGTGCGATGATTCGCCATCTTCTAAAGGTGGTGGTTTGGACCCCTCGCGCGGACGCGGCTGGGCGGCAATCTATCCAGTTCCGGTCTAAGTAGGCGAAACGAGCAAGGACAGCCTGAGACCCTATTAGCTTCAAGTTTCGACGCTACTAGTTCGGGACAGGAGCCTGCCCTATCTCTTCTGCCGCGATTACATATAGCACCTGCCCCCTGATCGTATATTGATGCGGATCGCGTGTCAACGTTCGCAGCTAATAGCTACTTCCAGAGTAAAGCAAATATGCGGAGCCTAAGGTTTAACGCTAATACAGGATCGTCATAGCTATGTCAATGTGGTCGACGTTATCCAGTGCTGCGGTCATAACACTACAAGTTGGAGGTAGGACAAGTAGGCTGGAAACGATCATATCCTTAAATTAATGTTGGGTAGTTGGCCTCTTCTGCCGCTTCGTAGCAGCGTAGAGATTGATAGCAAGCTCATCAGCAGATGTCTCCGACTCAGAGGACTCTCTCACCGTGATGGATGAGCCTATGTTCTCGCTTGTCCTCCTGAAGGACCTCGTGTCTGTCGACGTTCTCTGCGCAGCTGCATTTGCACTAGCGATTAGGCGATCTCTTTCTTGCTATGTCCAATCTCGGGCATTACGATATGCTGAGGCACCATTGCGGAAGGTGTCTGGTGCGTGAGTTATTGCGTATGCTCCCAGCTGCGTCATGTAGTACTACGGCTCGCCTGCAGGTGCCACAGATGGTCGTGGATGTGTGGCGTACATTTGCAAGGTACCAGTCCCTGGATAATACGTAGAAGTCACAGTATATGCGTTGCCATCGTATATTGGTATAGGCTGGCCATAGTTTTGAAGCTGGAGCATGCCGCGGGCTCCCACAGCGCCATTATACATAGCTTGATTCTGGGCCACATCTGGCCTCCCCGACGCGCTTTTGCCTTCTAGAAAGAAACTTGGGGCTGCCGGAAGGCTCGAACGACTGGACAGGACGATATAGTCGGCGAGGTCACGGCGCACGCGGCGATTGATTTGGGCTGGCTTGGCACCGTAGTAGATGTCGGGCTTGGGAGTAGAAAGGTCAGGGTCGAACTTCTTTAGACGGGTGAAAGGTATGTCTGCCGCGGATTCTGACTACTTGTCCTTTGATCCGGCGATTGTAGGAATCACATCTGCTATAGCCTTGGCCTCTGTTTTCGCTCGACGATTATCGCGCTCAAACTAAGAGAAAGCGTTTGCGGAAAATTGGGACGGCGAGAGGGAGCCTCGCGTTTGGCCAAGTGCACGCTGAATAGCCTCGATGTTCTGAGGCTCCCGTTGAGAGTCGTCATTCAGCCCTTCGTATCTATCTGGGTATACGCCTTGATCGATCAGCTTCTGCTCGAACTCGCCACTATATGGCGTCGTAGTCCTGGTTTTGCCTGAAGCACTGCTCTTCGACGAGCGTGACGGCAGACCTCTTTTGCGGCTTTGCGAGCTATATTGACTTATAGTGTAGACCTCTATAGCGGGGCTAGAGTACTACTTCCGGTTAGCATATGCTCGATATGCAACTGTTCCAGGCATAGACTTACCCCTCGGAGTGCACTGAAGTCGGGACTACTACCGCTCGCCAGCTAATAGAGGCGACGATAATCCGATCTCAGCAATCGTTCTCGTGTTCTGCCAGCTCTTGGTTGCTCTATAACCGGTGTAAATACGTCCGGCTCGCACCTCCGATCAAACTCTTTGAGCGCTCGTCGCGTTAGACGCACTTTGGACAGTGTATCCCAGAAGCATGGAGGGCAGTAATGTGCTTTTTTCGTCTTGCGCCTCTTCGCAATAGGACAGTGATCCTTCTCGACCTGCGCGCTCGGGCACTTACGTTGTCGTTTTCGCTAGAGGGCGGACGTGGGAGAAGGCATAGGCAGGTGGAAAGTACGCTAGTGCGAAGCGCAGACATATCTGGGCTGCAGAAGAGATGCGATACTAGTCGCTTGCCGATGTCGACGGCTCGTGCCCCGTCGATTGTCGATTCGTCCACGTTGCATAGAAGCCAAAGCTACCAAATCAGCTGCGCCTGCCTAGCAGCTTATGTAGGGTCTGCGGGGCGTCCCGCTAGGCGGCGGCTAGCTGCCTAGCAACCGTTAGTTGACTTCCAATCCCACCTATCTTTTCGAATATATCGAACTGCTTTACGTGGAAGATAGGTAACTTTGTTGCAAGGATCTAGGGGAGGAGAATAGCTTCGAAGTACTTGTTAATCTACAAGCTTGGCGAGGGCAGCTTCGGAGCTATCTATCTTAGTACAAATACGGCACTTTCGTATATAAATATAGACTACTAACTTCTATAGAATAGGACTTCGAGACTAGATAAGAGGTTATACTAAAATTAGAATATTATCTATAGGAGCCCTCTATACTTATAGAGAAGGTAGAGAGATATACTATATTTTAAAGCCTATCTAGATTTCTATAAATATATTAGTATAGTTAGTAAGATAACTATAAGATTATAGTTTTCGAACTTTTTAAACTAAGTTTCGAGAATCTATTTACTTTCTATAGTAGAAAGTTTTTATTTAAAACTATTATTATAGTTATAGATTAACTAATCTCTAGACTAGAGGCTTTATATCTAAGTAGTCTTTTCTATTATAATATAAAACTAGAGAATTACCTACTTAGAACTAGCCTATATAGTAATATTATATATATAATAGACTTCGAGCTTTTTTATAAATATAAAGTAAGTTCTAATAAAAGTTAAAGAAATTATAGTAGCTATTCTCGGCTTATAGAAACTATAAAGTATATAAGTATTTAAATATACTAAAGTAGATATAAAAAATTACTTCTATAAGTAAGTAATAGTCTACTAATATTACAAATAGTATAAACTCTAGTAGATAATCTCGAGGCTCTAGAGTATATTATAGTCTATTTTCTCTATAGTTACTTGCTCTAGCAAAAATTAAAAGTATATAATAGAAGTAAGAAAAAGCAACTAATTATAAAGAAGAAGAGAGCCTTAGTAATAGAGAAATTATATATAGAAGTACTTCGAGAGTTTGCAAAGTACTTAAAATATATTAGGTTAGTACTATAGATATAGTAGCTATAGTATATAAAAGCTATATATATTCTTCTATACTTTTATTTAGAAAGAGAATATAGAGTTTAATAATATTTTTAATTAGATAGTATATTTATACTTATAGAGAAATATATATTAGATATAGTTTTTTAGATTATAGTATAATAGATAATATATACCTACTTATATAGTATTATTAATTTTTAATACTTAAATATATTTATATAATCTAAACTATTTATTCGAGCTTTGTTTAATAGTATAGTTAAAATAAGACTTAAGATTATATAAGTTAATTACTTATAAGTATTTAGTAGTTATTAGGTTTCTAATTAGTATAGTTAGAATCTACTTAATAGAGCAAAGTATAGTAGAAATTACTATATCTAATAGTAAAAGCTATAGCCTCTTTTTAAAAATTATATAAATATAATTTAATACTAATTATCTAGTATAACCTAGTAGTACTTAACTTATAGATTTATACTAAATTGCTAGAGTTTAGAGTATATAGCTCTACCTTCGCCTATTTTATCTTTTAATATAATACTTTTATTTAAAAAGAAAGAATAAGTACTTTTATATAATATTATATTATATAAATCGAATATAAAACTATAGTACTAGTAGTATACTTATATCGAGTACTAATTATTAATATATAAGATAGCTATTTACTATATTATAAAGTAAATATAATATACTTTTCTATATATAGGTAAAGTACTATTAACCTTTACTATTATTTATAGCTAGTTATTAGAGGCGCTAAGAGACCTTTCTTCTAGTTAGCAAAGTCGGAGAAAGGTACTAAAAGCTATCTATACTATTAAATAGTATATAAGAAGGTTACTAAAATACCTCTTACTTAGTTAGCTAGCTTAGATAGATCTAATTTAGTATTATATTCTAATACTTTCTTTAATAGCAAGTTAGGTCTATCTAATCTACTTCTTCTATCTAGTTATTTATAAGAGTATAGGTATATAGCAATATATAGAGCGCTAGTTAATAAGAGTATTAGTTATATAAACTAATTCTTGCCTCTATAAAAAATATAGGAGCTCTTAGAGTTATAGGGCAACTATATACTATATATACTCTACTCTTAGAACTAAGAATATAGAATTGCCTAGTAATCTAGATTCTCTTTTTAGAGTTAAGATACTATATTCTTAGACCTAGCTCTTATATTATTATCCTAATTATATATAACTAAGGCTAGAGCCTTAGTATCTATAAGCTTGCTTTTAGATACTAACTTAATAATTCTATAAGCTATATCTAGAAATAGATAGTATATTATATAGTAACTATTCTACTTATATAGCTTATATTTTATTCTTTTTTCTAAAGCTCTACTATCTCCTCTTCTTCTCCTCTAAGATAATAATCCTTTTAATAATACTACTTAGGCTATAAAGGTAATAGATATACTACTTACTAGTATATTTACCTCTTTCTTCTAAAGAATTAAAAAAATACTTTTAGGTAATAGTAATAGCTATCTATTAATAGTATCTCTAATAGTTAACTACTAGTCTAAAAGCTCTAATAAGAGTACTTGTATCCTTGTTTTCTAAGTAAATACTCTAGCTATTTTAGGTTAGGTAGCTTTAATTCTCTTTCTAAGTATCTAAAAATATATCTATATAGTATTAATACTTATTTCTTCTATCTTCTAGAAACTAAAGTACTACTTTATAAGTTTCCTTTCTATTACTTAGTTATTATTAGAGAGTATAGTCTAGTTAGACTATCTAAGAGATACCCTCTAGAGATTAGAATATATAATATAGGTTATATAATAATAGGTTATATAACTTATCTAATACTCTATATCTTAGAAGGAGATACAATCTATATCTAACTAATATAATTAATATAGTTAGTTCCTATCTAATACTTCTACTTCTATTACGTATTAAGACTCTTCCTATATATTATAGGTATATATATTATTATTCTATTTTAATAGTTATTTATATATCTCTTTTTTAGCTTTTTCTAAATATTCTTTATAGTTTATAATTCTAAAACTAGCTTTTTATTATCCTTCCCTATATATAAGGATATCTACTAGATTGCCTTATACTATATCTTTAGAGTAATTAGTATACTCGTCTTAGTCCTAATAGTATAGAATAGGTCCTCTCTTTTTAGAAAAATTTCTATTTTTCTAAACTATTATTCTAAGTTATTCTTTATTAGTATAGAATATAGTCTCTTTACTAACCTAGATAATTTGTTCTAGGTATCTATTATAGTCTTATAGATAGGTATTTAGAATAGGAATAATTAACCTATTCTAGAGATAAAATAAATAAAAGTAGAGAAGCTTTCTAGTTTATAAAAGTACTATAGAGATTTTTTCTTTCTAGAATTACTTTCTTACTCTTTTTAGATTAGGTATTTTTTTAAAAATAGATTCTACTCCGGCTAGTAGTATATACTTACTAGTATAAGAAAACTAAGAGAATATACTATAGTAGTACCTTTCTATTTAGGATCTTCTAGAGCTATTTCTTATAATAAAAGTAGGGTTATAACTCTTTTTAAATATAGAGTATTAAGCCTCTAAGAGTAGCTAGAGAATTAGTTAGTCTCTAAAGTATTATCTCCTTTCTAATTATAGTATATTTAGTATAAACCAAGCTATTCTATTCTTTAAATTTATTTTTTAAAAGTTAGTAAATCTTCTAGTACTAGATTCGGAGGCTTATATCTAGAATAGAAGATATAGTCTCTTAAGTATTATAAGCTAATAGTAGGTTTAGTATATTTTAGGTTACTATAATACTCTCCTTAACCCTCTATTATAATATCTTTTTCTTCTTCTTCTAGTTTAAAATAGCTCTTATCTAGCTATTCTATTTTAATATTCTCTCTTTTCTATATTTCGAGTTTAGCTATAGGCTAGGCTAGCTACAATTCTATATATAGCTATATTACTATTTTTAATTCTTTAGCTAGAGTCTATAGAATTCTATACCTAGTTATAATCTAGAATTTATATTATAACTATAGAAAGAGTTTTGCTCTTTTTTTATATAGAAGTATATTATTCTTTGTCTCTAAGTATAGAGAGTATATCTATTTTCTATATATCTATCTTTACCTATAGGCTCCTAGTATAGTTACTACTACTACTATCTCTTTTTATATAGCTATAGCTTAGGCTATTCTCTTTGCTTTTTTAGGCTCGGTATTCTCGGTAGTACTACTATTTCTACTATTATAGACTAAGAGCTATATATAGATACTTATAGGCGTCTTAGGTACTTTATAGCTACTTTTCTTCTATAATTAGATTATAGAGAATATAGTAGTACTAACCTAGGCTTATAACCTATTATTTATAGCTAGTTATTAGAGGCGCTAAAAGACCTTCCTCCTAGTTAGTAAAGTTAGAGAAAGGTACTAAAAGCTATCTTTACTATTAAATAGTATATAAAAAGGTTACTAAGATACTCTTTACTTACTTAGCTAGCTTAGATAGATCTAATTTAGTATTATATTCTAATATTTACCTACTTATAGATATAAAAGTTCGACTTTCTATTTACTCTAGAAGTAAGTCTAGCTACTACTTCTACTAATATTTTATATAGACTTTTACTTATACTATTTATAGTTCTTTTATAATTAATTATTTAAAGTCTTAATATATATTCGGTATATATATTTATATAAAGATAGCCGAGTAATAAAAAAAAATAGAAAGTAAAAAGTAGATAGAGAGGCTTCTATTCTTCCTAACTTCTTATATTTATAAAAGAATCTATTTATAGAAGTAGAAACTAGTACTATACCTATACTTCGTAGTAGCGCGCCTACTATACTTCTACGTCTAATAAGGTAGCTACTATATATACTTAATTCTATAATAGTTTTTATTACTTTATAAAGTAGCCTACTAGAAACTATAAAGCTTTAAATCGAAATTCTAATTATATATTATATCTACTTCTCTACTCTTCTACTATTCGGTATAATAGCTACTTTGCTAGAAATATAGTATAATCTTTTAATTACTCTCGTCTAGAGTATAGTATAATACTAACTAAGTATAATAAGTAGACTAAAGTATTTATAGTAATAGAAATTATTTTTAGTATTATTTATTTATATTTCTTAATAAGACTAATATAGAGATCTAGTTGTTTATTGAAGCTATATTAATAAAAGAATCTAGAGCTAGGGAAAAAACAACTAATAGAGGTATAGCAAAGTACTAGAGTTTACTATACTAGATATAGTATAGTATACTAAATAAATATAAAAGGTTATTAAAATAGGATAATAATATATATACCTATAATATATAGAAAGAGTTTTAATATATAATAGAAGTAGAAGTATTAGATAGAAACTAACTATATTAATTATATTAGTTAGTTATAGGTTATATCTTCTTCTAAGATATAGAGTATTAGATAAGTTATATAACTTACTATTATATAATATATATTATATAATCTAATCTCTAAGAGAGTATCTTTTAGATAGTCTAACTAGACTATACTTTCTAATACTTCTACTTAGGCTAGATAGTCCTTCTACTCTATATTCTAGTACTTATATTATATTCTAAATTTTAATAACTTATTAAGTATAGAAGAGCTATTTATATAAGCTAGAGTTATTTTATAAACTCCTAGAATTAGGGACTATTCTTTAGCTTAGTTAACCTATCTATAGCTATTTTTTTTTATTAAAATATATACTACTACTATTTTTTTTTACTACTAGAGTCTCCTAATATTATTATAGGCTATATTAATATATTTTAATCTCTTATAGGTATAGGTATTCTTAACTAGAGTTAGAGATACTTAGTTATCCTCTATAATCTAAATAGGTCTAAGTTTATTTACTATATTAGAGTTTGCTTTAATAAGTAGTTAAAAAGAATATTCTCCTACTAACTCTATATAGTCTATTTCTCTTAGAAGTACTACTAGGAATTAAAATTGCTTAGTATATATATTTAGAGCTATATACTTAGCCTTTATAGTTAATATTACTATAGACTTCTACTTCTTACTTATCTAAAATACTAGTACTCTATAGAGGAAGAAAATAGATTCTAGGATTAAAACTCTATCTACTTTATCTATTATATAGTTAGAGTCTAAATATCTAATAAAGCTTCTACTACTTTTTTAAAATATAAGTTCTAGGTCTAGAGACAACCTAAAGTATCTTACTAGTTTCTTTAAAGTATTTATATATTCTCTTATTAGATTAGCTATATATAAGCTTAGTCTACTAAAAGCGAAAGTAATATCTAGTCTTATTATAACTATCGGCTATATCTATATACCTATCTAGCTTTAGTACTTCTATTTAATATATTTCTTATTAGATAGAATTACTTTAGTAAAGCTTTTATAACTATCTATTAGTAAGAGAGTTAGATAGGTATTTTCTTTAGTTATATTTAGCTTTATAAAGTTCTCTTAGATATAGTATTCTTAATTAAGCTTTAGAGTTTCTATAACTCTATTTTTTATTATTTTTATTCTAAGAATCTTTTCTAGCTCTTTTAGATTCTTAATTTTAAAGACTTTACTAAGCTATTTCTTAAACTAGAGAATATTCTTTAGCTCTAGTACTATAATAGGTATATTATCTATATAGGTTAGAACTATAATTCTTCTTTTTTTATAAATAAGTAGGTATAGATTAATCTCTAATTAATCGAATTCTATCTATTCTAGCTTTAAAATATAGAGTTTATTCTAGTCTCTTACTACTTACTTAAGTTTATAGAGACTTTTTAGAATCTTTAGAACCTAGTTTAGTAGAACTTCTACTTCTAGAAGTAGAATTATATAAATATTTTTTTTTAGAAAGCTCTTTATAAATATATTATTTATATCTACTTAGTATATTTCTAAGTTCTTTTTATAAATAACTACTATAAATACTTTTAGAGTATTATACTTTATAGTTAGTATAAAAGTATTTTTAAAGTCTATTCTAAACTTCTAGAAGAACTTTTTAGTAACTAGTCTTATTTTAAACTTCTTAATAGCTCTACTAATTAATCTTTTTATATTAAAAACCTACCTAGATATTATAAAGCTTATACTTTTTAGTAGTATAACTAGCTTCTAGATATAGTTACTATCTAAAGCTACTAGTTCTCTCTAGATTATTTCTTTCTATATATAGCTCTATTTAGAATTCTATATTACCTTTTTATAGAACTTTAGAATAGAGACCTTTTACTTTAAAGTAATTTTAGGTCTAAGTACTATAAATATAACTTTTTTAATCTCTATTAAAGTTTTCTAGATATAATTCCTTTCTTTTTTAATTAGGCTAAGGAATACTTTATAATACTTTAGGTTAGATATAACCTTCTTTTTATTCCTCTACCTTTTTTAGAGAACCTACTTTATAACTATACTATAAGCTTTAGGTTTAGGTCTTTTTTTTTTATTTAAAATAGATCTTCTTCTTTTCTAGAATTATACTTTTACTTCTAGTAGATCTTATATAATATTTAGTTATTCTTTTTTATATATATTTCTATTAGTCTCTTAGTAGAATTTAGATAGCTAATTAGTTAGCTACTCTACTCTAATTTTCTCCTTCTAAAGCTAGTAGCTTCTAGAATTTTTTTCTTCTAGATCTTCTATCCTCTAGTACTCCTCCTTGTTCTTTAGTAGAGGTCTAAGCTATATAAATAGTAGTTACTTACTTAAGTAATATTAATCGGGCCTCTAGAGCCTAATAGGCTTACTAGCTTTAGAAGTTTTCTTCTTCTAGATCTTCTATTCTCTAGTACTTTTTCTTATTTTTTAGTAGAGGTCTAAGCTAGATAAATAGTAGTTACTTACTTAAATAATATTAATTAGGCCTTTAGGGCCTAATAGGCTTCTTCTACTTCCTTAGTCTCCTAACTAGTCTTCTAATTAGAGCGCTACTTAATTAATTAAGCTTAGAAATATTTAACTCTAAATCTTCTTTTTTCTTATATTTAAACTATCTAGTATTACTATAAAGGTAAATAGCCCCTATATTAGGCTCCTAGAAGAGCTATATTTTAGTAGTTTCTAGAATATAGCTAATAAATATAGTATCTTTACCTCTATTTATAAACTTATCTAATTTTATTCTAGTTAGGTAAGATTTAGAGCTTATATATACTACTAACTTATATCCCTATACCCTAAAGTAAGATACTAAAAGTCTCTCTTCTAAGAATACTTCCTTAGGTAATACTTTATAACTATTAATTTCTAGCCTATTTAGAAAAGTATTTTTTATAATAATACTTATATTTAGTACTTCTAGCTAGAACTTAATTAGTATACTAAAGTCCTCTATTATTACTTATATTCTTTTTTTAGAAGTTTAGATTAATCTTTTTATAACTCTATTTTAAATAGAGTTATATATTTTAGTAGTATAGAAAAAGATTCTATTTTCTCTTTTCTACTACTTTAGTAAGAAAAAGAAGCTTTTTAGCTTTATTACTTTATACTATTTAGAAAGAGTTTCTAAATTAAAGTTTAGCTTTCCTATTCTATTATTAAAGAATAAGTAGTATATCTCTTTTCTAGTAAAGTAGGAAAGCCTACTTCTTTCTTAAGAATTTATTAACTACTTTAAGCTACTACTTAAATTCTTTTCTTAAAATAGGTAGGAGTTTATAAATATTAATAAATATAAGAGCTAGCTTATAAGGCTTTCTTTATATCTCTTTCCCTCTATACTACTTTATTTTAGCTATAGTATAGACTCTATACTTTTTATATACTTTTAGAATAGAAATTTTATTTTTTAAATCTAAGACTAGATAAAAATCTTTTACTACCTTCTTTCTAAAATATATAAGCCTCTTATACTAGAGCTCCTACTTATCTTTAGTAGTCTCTATATTAAAAGTATATACTTTATCTACTAATTCCTATAAAAAGTATACCTAGGTAGCTTCTACTAGGTTTTTATTAATTTTTTTAATAAATAGTACTTTTCTAGATATTCTTATCTAGATAACTACTTTCTTAAAGAGTAAAATAAATATAAATTTTAGTAGTTAAATACTAAACTATTTACTAAACTAACTTTATAAAATAAGATTAACTCTAAGACTAGGTATAAATAGAATATTCTTTAGTATAATCTATTCTCCCTTTCTTCCTTCTATTACTATCTTTCTAATATATATAGCTATTAAGTAGCTACTACCGACCGACCTTAATCTACTTTCTAGTCTAAAAAGATTTTAGTTCCCTAAAAAGTAATTTTTAATTAGTTATATAAATAGAAGTATAAGAGTTAAGTAGCTATTCTAATAGCCTATATTTATTTTTTATATCTATAGTTAAGTAGGCTACTTTATCTATATTTTTATTCTTTAATAAGATCTAAAATACTTCTAAAGTAGTTAGTAACTCTATATTTTCTTATACTATAAAAGCTTTTTTTAGATACTTTTTACTTAAGTTAGATTTTTTTTTAAAAATTATACTTTAAGTTTAAGTTTCTTTACTATTTTTTTAAAGTTTTTTTTTTAGTAAATTTTTTTTTTTTTTTTTTAATAGAAAGTATTTTTTTTTAACTTAGTATTCTATTTTTAGTACTATAGTCTTAGTAGCTCTCTTTACTTTCTCGAGTCTAGGGTAATTATTCTAGATATATAGTCCTTTATAAAAGAAATAGGCTAGTAGTTCCTAGGTATCTTTTTTAGCAAATATAGCTATCTCTTAGCCTATTATCTATTTCTATTTTTTTTTTAGAATTCTTAAAATATCCTAAGGTTTAAGATCCTACTTTAGGTCTATACTATTTCTAATTATTAAGTAGAACTTAGATAGAGCTATAAGAAGTTACTATATCTTCCTATTTTTAGTTTTAATTTTTTTAAACTATAGAGAGATTATAACTATCCTTCTTATAATAGTACTTAGGCTCTACTATACTTTATTAATTATCTAGCTATCTTATATCTCGAATATAGTATACTATTTAAGAAGGCTCCTTCCTATAGCTTAGAGCTTACTTTTATACCTCTTTTTAGCCTATTTCTAAAGCTTTCTTACTATTTTAATCTCCTATATTACTTTCTAATTATCTACTAATATATAGATATATATTTTATAGAGAGCTACTATATTATACTTTTTATAGAATACTCTCTTAATAGAGCTATCTAGCGAGTCTAATAATATAGTTAATATATGTTCTAAAGGAGTTAATACTAGAGTATCTAGTATAGTCTCTAATAGAATCTATTCTACTTACTTAGATATAAAATATATTCTTATTATTCTAAACTAGGCTTTATAGTTCTTTTATATTAGAATTAGTATAGCTACTTTCCTACTAAATCTATTTTCTTACTTTTAATCTATTTTGCCTAAAATATTAAAACTAAACTCTAGAAAATTAATACTTTTTTAAATAACTTAAGTAGTAGTTTCTAAATAGCTACTTTCCTTATCTAAGACTCTCTTCCTTCTCTTTTTAATAAGTTTAGTATAGTTTCCTATACTTCCTACTTATCTATACTTATAGATAGACTTAAATAGTCTCTTCTTAGAGGGATATACCTTTCTAAGGTATTAGTAGTACTCTAGTATAGAGGTTAAGTCTTATTTATATAAAATAGTACTTTAGCCTCTAGCTTACTTTTTTCTCTTTATACCTTTTAAGCTCTACTCTTTTAAGTATACCTTACTAGGTTCTTTTCTATCTTATCTACTCTTAGGAACGTCTAGAACTTACTAGAATCTTCTATATCTTCTTAGTAGTATAGATAGGTATACCTCGAGTTTTCTAATACTTCTTTTATTATAGGTTTATATTCTACTATTAGAAAAGGCTAACTATTACTATCTAATACTTCCTCTACAAACCCGAGTCTATAACCTATCGAAATAGAATAATAATATATATACCTATAATATATAGAAAGAGTCTTAATATATAATAGAAGTAGAAGTATTAGATAGAAACTAACTGTATTGATTGTATTAGTTAGTTATAGGTTGCATCTCCTCCTAAGATATAGAGTATTAGATAAGCTATATAACCTACTATTATATAATATATATTATATAATCTAATCCCTAAGAGAGTATCTCTTAGATAGTCCAACTAGACTATACTTTCTAATAAAGGTATATATATCTACTACTAGTACTAGTAGCTAAAGTTGCAAAAAGAACTAGTATAAAAGTAGCTATATTAGTAGTAAGTAGAGTATAAAGATAAAAAGGTAATAGGTATATTTTATTATATCAAGTAGAGTTAAGAGCTTTATTATCTATAGAATATAAATATAGTACTTAGTTTTATAGTAAAAGTAGTATAATATCCGAAGTAAATTAAAGTCTATATATATACAAAGCCTAAAGAAGCTACGCTTTATAGATAGTTTGTTTCTAATATATTAGCTTATAATATAAATAGGCTTAATATAAATAAAATAGTAAGAGGAATCTATATAAACTATCTAAATATTTTACTAGGTCGAACTAAGAAAATAGCTACCTAGACTATATATTTAATACTTAATTAATAATTAAAGTACAATTCTCTATATATTAGAAAATAGAAAAATAGTTATAGGAATAGCTACTATCGATATAGATAGACTTTCGCGCAACTTAATATAGATACTTATATAATACCTACTAAAGTTCGGCTACTAGATATAGATTTA
Organism: Sphaerulina vaccinii; assembly: GCA_022570795.1. Lineage (NCBI taxonomy): Eukaryota > Fungi > Ascomycota > Dothideomycetes > Mycosphaerellales > Mycosphaerellaceae > Sphaerulina > Sphaerulina vaccinii. The sequence goes on from JAKUDP010000002.1 coordinate 2,774,740, forward strand.
ACTTAGTAATTAAATAATAAAGTAATATAGCTAGATATTCTATAATTACTCTATAAAGACTTAGCTATAATATTAAAATACTAAGAAGAATACTTCTATTAGATTTTAGAGCAACTTCTTTTTTTATCTTCTATTAATAGTATTATAAACTCTAACTAATTTTTAGATTTTAAAGCTATAGATAATAATATAATAAAGTCTATACTATTAATTATTAGTACTAGTATATAATAGAATAAAGCCTATAGCCTAAAGGCTCTACTTATATATAGAATATATATTAAGAGAATATAGAAGCTATAGCTTTAGTTATAAGAGATAAGAGCAAAGAGAGAAAAAGCTATTATATAAGTAAAACTAATAAATAAAATATATAGAATCTATAGCTTAGTAAATATACGAGCTATACAAGCGAGCTAATATACTAGAGTAGAAAGCCTATAGCTTCTAGGCGCTAGAAAGGGAAGTAATAGAAGAAGTAACTACTAAAAAATATAAATATAAGTAGTTATAAGTCGACTTATAGAGTCTTAGATAAAAGTACCTATAGCTAAGTAAGTATATAGTAATAATATAGAAAAGGCTTCTAATAGATATCTAAATAGATATTACTATAATACTAGATATAATAGAAATTTAATAGCTTATTTTAGATACTCTAGTCTACTATATCTTACTCGAATTAGCTTATATATACTTCTATTTAATATTATATTATATTTAATAGATAGTTATAATTTAGTATACTTATTATTACTATATTAGCGCCTCTCTCTATATATATATATTTAGATTATAAGTTTAGTTAGAAATAGAGACTTAGCTTCTAAACTATATATAAAAATAGTATAGTTATTAGGTACTTAAGCTTTGTTATTAGTTAGCTCTATAAATACTAATTATATATTTTATAATCTAGTATATTATACTATAGTATACTACTATTTTCTTAGATAACTAGTACTTATTAATCTAAAATTACTAAGACTAATATTCTCGAGTTTTTCCTACTACTTCTTTCTATACTAGTACTACTTTAGTAGTAGCTATACTTTCTAATATCGCCTAATATAGGTTCGAAGTACTCGAAATAATAGAATATATAATATTTAGTAATAAGTAACCTAACTATATTTTATACTAGTAAGCTACTTAATATATATCTATATAGTTAACCGAAATTATATAGCTTAATATATAATAGTTTATAGACTAGATATAGAATATATTAGATTAATAGAGTAAGAGTATAGATAAAAAAAACTTCTATAGAATACTAGTTAGTACTTATAAAAGCTTAGGCTAGAACTCGAGCCTAGTTAAAAAGTAAGTATATAATTTAGCCTATTAGGCTATAGAAAAAGTATTAGACAAATAGTATAATATTTTCTATAATATTAATATAGATAGTAATATACTACTTATACTTTTTTCTAAAATAGAAAGTAGTTTCTTTTATATAATTTTTTCTAGAGACTATTTAATTAAATTTATAGAAAATATTATATATATTACTAACTACTCTAGTAATAAGATTATTATAGAGACTACTTATAAATATTTAGTATATAGTATTTTATAATTTATAAGAAGAAGTTATAAACTAGAGTATATTTTAAAAACTAAGTTTTAGAATATCTAGTTATAGAAATAAAAGTTAATATTTATTCTATTCTATACTAAACTTATTACTTGCTACCTAATTATTATAGGTCGATTAGCTAGATTAGCTTAAGATAGTAGAAAAGATCTTACTATTATATAGCTACAAATATATACTAATATAAATAGTCTTCTATATTCTATCAAAGACTGAACAAGAGAAAGAAGGCTGCTTCATGCATCCTTCTTCTCATGTCCAGCAGTAGCCACAGCCAGAATCTCGTCTTCCAACGCACCAACATGCAACACTTCAATCCCAGCATCGCGTAACTTCTTCTTCCCCTCATTGACTCCCACAAACGTCTCAGGCTCCTGAACACCACACACAACCGTCGTGATCTTTTCCTTCAATGCCAAAATCCGATCAACACAAGACGTGTTTCCCACGCTTCTCTTATTGCAAGGCTCCATGGTCGTGTACAGTATCACACCCTCCGGCATCTTCTCCCTTAGTTCTTCAACTGCGCAACCATACTTTTTAGCGAGTTTGATGAAGCAGGATTGCTCAGCGTGGGTGTTGCCTTCGCATTCGAGGGTGTAGCCTGTGATGAGAGGTGCGAGATCTGGAGGAGCGAGGAGAAGAGCGCCGACGCAGAAATTCGTTGGTTTTGGAGGAGATTTTCGAGCTTCGAGGAGGGCGAGGCGGAGATAGTGAGTGTGGTCGTTGGGTTCGAATGCTGACATTGTGTGGTGTATATGTCTACAGTAAACGTTGTATGCTGGAAGGGAAGGAAAGTAGATATGTATACTGTACTCAGCTTGGACTACGATGTGCTTCTCAGCTATAACAACTCCGAACAAGACAATGTCAACAACGATGCAATGATACCTGTATACGATATGAATGATCGATCAGTCTACACTCAAGAAATGCCAATGAGTCAAGAACCATTCCGACATCGGCCGTCGACCTCGGTTGATCACGGCATTTCTACAGTAACCTCACTTCTGTTGACATCGCCAAGGACTCCCTATCCTACCAAAAACATCGACTTTTCTCGCATCTGTATGTGTGGCCCAAATACGCCGATGATCGTGAGCCTTCTCGCCGGTGGCATCGCGGGAGCAATAGAGGGCGCTGCCACTGTCAGTTCACAAGTTCCAAGACCCCGAGACGAACCAAGAACCAAGCTAAGATGAGCAGTATCCATTCGAATTCGCCAAAACTCGCGTTCAACTCCGCGAAAAGAAAGGCCAACCCACTCCCAAGAATCCCTTCAAGGTAGTCTATCAAGTCTACGCCAAAGAGGGCATAAGAGCATTATACAAAGGCTGTCTTCCTCTCGTAATCGGTTCAGTTGGCAAAGATGGAATCCGCTTCCTGTCCTTCGACACGATCAAGAACACCTTCAAGGATCCCGAAACCGGTACCCTCAGCCCACTACGCAACATGCTAAGCGGAATGGCGTCCGGAGTCGTAGCAAGTGCCACAGCTGTAACACCTACAGAACGTATCAAGACCGCTCTGATCGACGACGCTCGTAACGAAAGGCGATACCACAACGCCCGGCATTGCGTTAAGACGATTTTGAAAGAACATGGTTTGGCAGGCATGTATCGTGGTTTCGCAGGCACAACTCTCAAACAAGCCGGAGCCACTGCTTTCCGTATGGGAACCTACAACATCCTCAAGGACTACGAGAAGACCAAAGGCATCGAGCAGAGTACAACAACCAACTTCGCCAACGGAAGTGTAGCAGGTGTTGTCACTACATTGGCTACGCAGCCTTTTGATATGATCAAGACGAGATGTCAGAGCTCAGCAGGTGCAGGCACTGTCGAGGCTTTCAAGTCGATTATGTTTGACTATGGCATTAAAGGCTTTTGGAGAGGAACTACGATGCGGTTGGGACGAACCGTGTTCAGCGGAGGGATCTTGTTCACGAGTTATGAGTGGGCGGCTGCGCTGCTGAACCCGATATTCATCTCTGATAAGACCAGAGACTGATAGAGAAGGCTTGCAGACTGTGAGTGTATTACAAATGGACTTGGCGACCAGATGCAAGTTGCGACAGTATTGCAGCATAGATGGGAAGCGGGTGGAACATCACGCATGCGGAAGAAGAACCAATGCCTTCGATAGGGACGCGAAACCCCCAGTAAGTGAGCACATGTCTCAAGAAGAGCTGCGAACTTTCTCTCACTGCTCTTTGTTAATTGCTTAAGCTTCCCTGCCTGTGCTGCTAATAGTCTACAGCCTCCCAGACCCATCGGCTTTCGGCTCTTAATCATACTCAAACACCTATACACGATACTTTGTACAGTTATATCACCTCAACAGTCCACATCTCAAGAACAATATCATTCTTCGGCTTGCAGGCATCTCGGTAGACCAGATAAGTCCCTATATTCCGCGGCCTAGCTGGTTGACGCTCGCTCGAGACATGCAATGCGGAACCCACGTCCGAAAAATCAACAAGCGTATGACCCATACAATGAGACCTGATCCACCGCAGTCGCGCTCGCTTCAGAGCGTTGGTTTGTGGTCACAACAACTTTCACGTAGACTGCATCAGGCTGTGGAGCGACATAGGTATGTCATGTCCAGTGTGCAGGAAGAAGCTGATATCGAGCGTGTGGCAGTACGGAGCTGTGTGATCGCTTATCCAGCTGGCTCCACTATTCTGCAGTCTTGGTCTATGGGATGACGCGTAGGTGAAGCCAAAGTTCGCGCATCTGATTCTTGGCGTTTCACACGCATGGAAACTTTCGTTCCTCGGCTCGACCTCTTTTCTGCACCCAAAGTTCGCACACATACAGCAACGCTACGAGAGACAACTACACTTTCAATATCGTACAACACCGTTTCTCCGTCGTCAGAATGGCGACTGCGCCAACCACAGTCCGAGGGATGCCAACCCCACCTCAGAAGCACTCCGCCGAGCCAGACAGCACACCACCACCCCCGGGCGATCCTCTGTCATCCTCTGCCGCTCCTCCTACATTCTCAACCATCCCAGCTGAACTTCGTCTCGACATCTACGATATGAGCGGATGTCTCGAGTTGAAGCATTGGAGATGCCCAAAAGTTGCCCTTCAGAGGAGATGATGAAGGCGCAGATGGAGCGAGAGGCTTTGAAGCTCTCTTCCCAGTCTCGCTGACCTTGGGACGGATGTAAGTACACTGTGGGCTTTCTGATCATGCTCGATGTCCCAACTAACATTACGCTAGTAACATGATTCCTCATCTGGCTGGTCCTTCTGCAGCTTTCGGACGGCAACCGGCTCTTACAAAAGTCAACAAACTCATCCGCAACGAGACTCTGAAGGTGTACTACGGCGGCCTTGCGCTCAACTTCAGCAGCATCGAGTCCTCGTTCGAGCTCCAGATCAGCTGGTTTCGGATGCTGGGCAAACAGAACATGAGTATATTCAAGGATATTCGAGTGATGAGCTTTCACGATCTCAGTTCCAACAAGTCGAAGGGACCTAAGCAAATCGCTAAAGCACTTCGCAAGTGCCTTGCTGCATTTTCGGAGGCCGGCATTGTTCGGGAAGCGGTGAGCTTCGAGGGTCTTGAGCTGGACTGGGAGAACGGAAAGTTCAAGGAGATTGGCTAGACTGAACGAGGAGAAGTATTCGAAATGGGATGCATTAAGTAGGAAAAAGCAATCAGCGGGATGCTACCAGTCGCTGATCCACGAAGGATATGGCACTCAGCAAAAAGGACTTGGAACTCAGCAAAATAATCGGCCTCGTCCTACAATGAGGAGGAAAAGACGCGCACATCACGAAGGCACTATGATCAGCCTCTAGATCGCGCAATCGGTTTTCGAGGTAACAAGCATCAGTCTGGCTGATGACTTAATGGTTATGCCACTAGACCAAGACAGATCGTTGTTGTCTGCCTGTTCGATCCGTACATCTACCTTAAAACCGGACTAGGCAAAGAGTGCAAAACAATGACAGATGCTCCATACAAAACGTACTCACAGAAAGCAAAAAAGTCAGTTTCGCTGGTGTTACTACAGCATCAGCACCAAGCGAGGCTTGAATGACCTTGCGTTGTGTCAGAGTGTTGTCAGTAATCACGCATCGACTTAGTCGACGACTGAATGGCTTTTCCACTAGACCAATTCCGACTGATAAAGAGAGAGATTTGGCAATAGTGTGTATAGGTCATACCTCCAGCCACTATCGTAGTACCATCACTCAGTATTGCAAAGACTGAAGAAAACAAATCATGGTCTATCCCACCCCAGCACACTTGCTGGCTTGCTCAGCTCACTTGAGCTATCACTGTGAACTTCAGCAGGAATGTTGTTCTTATCATCGACCTGAGCCGGAGCAGACACTTGACGTTTCTCTTTCGGCATCCACTCCTCCTCATCACCAAGACGATCACTCGTCAACCCAGCACTCCCAGGAAGTATCATCCCACGCTCGACTTGCCTCTCATACGACACTTGTCGCAATCTCTCTGTCTCCGCCTTGGTAAGATGCAAATACAGCTCAACTCCCAGGATATGCAAGAAGAATGTGAGCCAAAGCACACCACCGAACGTGAATTGGAACGTCGCAGCCACTTCTTCAATCCCTTGTGTCGTGGCAGACCAGTCTGCGTGTACAGCTGCGTAGCCTTCTGCATTCTCGCGACATGCCGGGTACATTTCGATATCACCTCCAGCTCCAGCAATCTGTGCACAAGGCATAGCGATGTAGTAGGATCCTATCATCGAGACAATCTGCGTTGCGATAACTTGTATGAGTCTTGAGGTAACGATTCCGCCAGCAACGACCCAAGTCCTCAACATCCAAGCCCGATGCTGCTCGATCTGAAGTCTCTTGATGTTGATCCAAGCCAGAACGGAACTAACAGTCGTAGCGATAGCGAATGCTCCCACTGCACATTGTGTCGAGAACGTCCCGCCAAAAGCTCTTCGCGCGATCGTAACGGCTCCGATGTTGGCGACTATGAGCAGCAGTGTGACGATATATCCATTAATCCGATGGAACAGTAGTGCTTTATACCGAATTGCTGGAACGAATTGCCACACTACAAGAAGACTCGCTGGTACACAGCCATAGAGATGGTTGCGAATTCCAATGTTGTAGTAATCTTGTCGATACCAGTAGGCTTCTCCAGGCGCTGCACCTGCAAGGAAGTGGCCGTTGACGTCAAGGTAAGGTGTTCGCGCTAATGCGAAGCCGAAGAGTGCGCCGGCGAGGATGAAGAAGAGGATGAAATTGTAGCCTTTCTTGAAGCCGATTGGGTTGTAAATCTTGCGCAAGAAAGCTACGAAAGCGTTGGGTTGTGGGTTATGCTTGTAGATGGCCATGGTTGTCGTCAAAGCTGGTGGTTTCCTGTAATGTGATATGAGTTGCCGATGATGAGTACGAAAAAACATACCTGCTGGTAGACTATATACGAAGTGCATCTGTGGAAGAGACGTCGTCATGATTGTCATCGATAGCTCGCAATAAGACTCTTGGTATACGACAAGGTCGCAGAGCCTCACAGTGAGAGGTGTGACTGCGAGCCTGGGCGACCGCATTGGGACTTTTGTGCGAAGGAGCGCAAAATGACGACGCCAAGGTTGATCGTAGGATCGTGTCTGCTGCACTAATCTGTCTTCTTAAGTCGCACCGACGATGATCTCGCTGAAACATATGATCGCGAAGACATCAAGTTCTCGCAATGCTATGTTCGTACACCTAGTCTTGAGCTTTGGGGCGTCAAGTAACCATCGTGTTGCCCTTCCGTTTCTACTGAATCCACTTCCTATCCGGTCGGGCTGTTGCAAGTGAAAGGCGTGAGCTTCGTCGTCTGGAAAGCGTCGTGAATGCCCACCACCGCAGCATAGATCCCAAGACCAGCTGTTCCGAGCGAAGCCAAGCAGTATAGCACGTCAAATGTGTTGCGAAATAACTTCTGCTTATAGCCTCGAGCCCAGCGTTTGAAACCACTATCGATACGCTCGACTTGACCGGTCACTGGATCGAATGGCTCTCCTTCTAACATGGAGTCTTTCTGCACATTGTATGCTACCATGAGGATGGGCGGGAAGGAGTAGCTGAACTGGAAGATGAATGCTGCTCCGACAAAGGAGATGAGCTGCACAATGTTAGCACTCATTCGGCACGAACCTTTGCAGCAGCAACATTCGCGAGACTTACGTAGCTGATTTGCGGCACCGCAGCTGCAATAAGAAAAGCCAGCGCCCAGTATATCGGGACTACGTATGGTTAGCTCAGGTAATGCAGTAGTCTCATCACAGACTGACCAAGCGCCATCCAGAATCTCTTGCCCTTCTTCTCCTCCAAGGCAGGGAAGTTGAAGATGTCTCGTAAGACAACAGCATAGAGGACTTTGATGCCTATGTTCCCATACAGCACCGCAGCGATGAGCAAGGAGATGAAGGATATGGCGTTGCCAACGGTCTGCCACGCAAATGCTGAGTTCGGAATACCTTGATATGCTGGGTTCTGCTTTCACATTAGTATCAACCACTTGATGACAAGTTGGTGATGTGCATACATAAGTGTACTGGCCTTGATATGAGTACACGACCATGCCTATTGTGAGGTAGACAGAGAAGATGAAGATATCGGCACATAGCAGTGCTTTCCAGAAGTCCATTGGTCGACGCATCTCAGCCATGAATTCGTTGAACAGTGTGGCTCCTCCATATGCGAAGACTCCATTCATCAAGCCATTGATGCGATCGTTCAAGGTGGTTCCTGGTGGCCAGTATGCGCTGGTGACGATCGGCTCATTGGGCGTGGTATTGTACGCGGCAGCAGAGGCCTCGTAATTTGGCCCGAATGCTGGAATGACGCCCATGGTCATGAGTATAACAAACACATTGAGCCATACGGCTAGATTTGCTAGCCAGCCGACCTGCTGCAGTGTTCTGATCTGACCGAAGACAAACCCTAGGAGGGTGAAGATGACTTCCGCAGCGACGAAGCAGAGTACACCTGTGCCATTGACGCCTGCGGCCATTTGCTGCAATCCTTGGCCACTTGCTTCGATGATGATCGTGACGTTGAGGAAGAATTGACAGCTTTGAAGTATGTTGATGAGCGTACGCGCCCACTTTCCGTACAGCCTAAAGCCGAGATCGCCATAGTTTCGCATTGGGTAGCGAGGAGAGTCAAGTCCAGTGAATTGCCACCAGAGCTGAATACCTGAGTAGAAAGCCATTGCACCGAACACCACGTATAAGGTAATGCCTGCTGAAACGTCAGCAGCGCTTCATGATTGATTGACCTTGTCGCTCATTACCTGGCCCATAGCCCATTTGACTGATCGCCCAAGGTACATTATACGGTCCCAAGATGTCAGTCGTGATCAGGTAGAACATCGTGCCCCAAGTCGCAGTCCTGGTAGCGCGATTTGCTTGCTCCCATTCTGACTCAGTAACACCATATCGTGCTTCCTCAGAAACGTGGTCTTCTGGTGCTTTGAGTACTGTAGACTGCTCTGGCTTTCCCGAGGCTGTTGCGACTGAGCTAGCGTTGATCACTGGGTTCTTGCGTGTAATGACATTCCTGAGCTGTTGCACAATACCATCTGCGGTGAAGAATTGCTCTGCTTCTCTGGCTCGATTCGCCCAAAAGTGATAAGCCTCAAATGGGATGCTCTTGTCTAGATAGATAGTACCCGGTCCTGGCCAAGAGTGTTAGACATGCTTGAGCAGAATAAGCACTTTCTTACCATGTGTATTGCGAGGACTAGCTTGGTCCGCGGCTGAGTAATGTGTCGTCTGAACACGGCTCGATTTGTCCGAATCGTCCGCCATATGGTAGTAGATCTAGTCGCGATTGTGCCAAGTGAGGCTAGAAACTTGCTAGAAGACGTTTGGCAGCACAGGGTCGCATCATCGTATAAATGCTCGTTGCCCTATCGTGCTGCAAGTCCACAGGGGTGGTATGCAGTTCGGCAACGTGAGCTGTGACTGGGGTGTAGATTGCAGGACCGCCATCACTGCCAGTCACTGGTCACCCACTCCTCGGAAACGATGTGCTTTATATAATACAGAGCTCGCTTGTATCTCAGGACATCTTGCGTGAGCTTTCCTCCGTACGTAGAGGTCTGCGTGAGCCAGATGCTGCTCTGGCCCAAAGATGTTGCTCACATGGGTGCTGCTTGAAGTCGTGGCAGGGCCTGGCGACTCTCGTATCTAGCCTTGGAGAACCACTCTATCACCTAGATTGGAGACAAAGACGCCACGACAAGATATTAGGATGCAGTAAAGACCCAAAGCACCGCATAGCCGTAGCTATTGGCAGAAGATAGTGATGCCATAGCTATTGTCGACGCGTCGTCTTCGCGTCATCAGTTTTGCTGCGATGTGCTTATCCTCGCCGATGTTCCAGCTTGAGGGCTGGTCCTCTGGGAGTCGTCTAGGAGTGGCATTGTCACGCGCAGTTGAGAATATGTTGTCGTGTTTATGTCTAGGAAGAAAGAAAGATGAGAAAGGAGGAAGAAGGTGATCACGAGCCACCGCGCCAAGGCCGCCCTTCCAACCCTTCTCTTGACGCGTCTTCCTTACACTTTTCATCAACCAAAACTCCGATGATCTGGTGGCACGCGCAATGGAGAACATGATGAGGACCATGGGCATAGACCCGAGCATGGTATGCTGTGAGACACTGAAACCATTTAGGCAGAATCTGACGAAGCGGCTGATAGTTGCGGTCCATGGGAATGGAGCCTGAGCGCTTCGTGGAAATCGCACAGTCAATGAAGATGTCTGGCCCTGGTGCTCTATCAGTTGAAACATAATCCAGAAAAAGACCTGCCCTGGATTCCTCTATGGCGAGCACGCTCCACTAGAGGTCGCCAGCCGACAATTCTGAAAAGTGGAGGGACTGTCTGAGGCATCTGCTTACATTCTACTTCAGGCCAATTCCACAGGTAATGGATCCGGATGCTGCTCAGAAAGAGGCTTCTGCCAGAGCTGCGAATATCTTTAGGAACTACGACATGCTTCAGGCAATCCTGGAGCGCCACGAAGCAACTGGCCGGAAACGGTGGCTGAAGAAGGGAAAGGAGCAGCGTCGAAAAATCGTTGTGCGGCATGGGGCCAGAAGGTCGGGCTTACGTTGCCTACCCTTGTTCGCGAGTTGTCAACTGACTTACCTACATAGATGGCGACGAGTCATCGACCTGACTTCCAAGCCTTCAGGAGAGAAGCCCCAATACCCATGGAAGTGTCAGAGCACCGCGATGCATACGTTTGGCCGTTCATCAACGAGGAAGACCTGACCAAGCCTCGAGCTCTACTGCATTTCTTTAACGCGCGAGGAAGGACTCCGCCTAGTGAGTTTGCGGCAAGCGATCTCGAGGCCATGCAATATGGTATCCTGGCAAGGGCGGTGATACCTCTGCTGTCCAGCGGTTATATAATGTTGTTCCGCGGGAAGAACAGCCCTGAGATATATGGGCAGATACTCGATCGTGATGATCATCCAGACGCTCGGAGCTGGTCCGAAACACGAAGAGAGATGCAGCCTGGAGAAGGACTTCTAGTTTTAGAGAGTCAGGAGAGGACTCTTGACTTCTTGGTCAAGTGTGCCAGGGAAATCTTACACGCTATAGAGTCACTTCTGGACCATCCAATAGAGGCGCCACAGCTTGTGCCCGAGCCTGACACCGGGATGTCTTCGCTGGCCGCTATGGCAGCTGAAGCTCCATACAGGCCTCCAGCAGAGATCAGCTTCGCTCGCATTGAAAGCTTGCTAGGCGCGACGCCCGATGCGGCATCGGGCCATCTGTGCGCTTTGCGGGAAGATCCAACCTATTTTGCAAATTGCGTGCTGGAAGCCAAAGAGCATCGACTGGAGATGATGAAAGACAGCAAGGGCCTGCCACATCCGCTCATACGAGCCGGGAAAGAGGACGTTGTATGGGCTCGCGCGGTGAACAGAGTCATCGCTGATGCTCACCTCTTGCTTGAACTCTGGACGAACTTGCACAATCAAGCGATAGGCCTTGGCAGAATGCATGAGCGCTATGCTTTCGCCATTGATCCCGAAGAAGACCTCCCGCAACCTTACATGGCCGCACTTCTTCGATTCAAGTACTACCTTGGCCGAGTCGCAGATCAGCCATTGGCTGGGCCCAAGATGGCTTATGCATCATCACCTCCATTGCGACACCTTTTCTGTGCACACGTGCCGGATGACCCCATGTCACAAAACGCATCTTTTGGCCCGAGACCTGATGTAAGACCAGATGAAAGAGTTATGTATATAACATGGCTCTTCCGAGAAGTGACAGACGATGACCATGGACTTGCTGTTACATTACTGAGCAAGAAAGCGGACGCCTTGCAACACTTCGTCGACACTGATCCTCGAGCGAAGCCACTTGTAACATCCTACATTGCTGCCTACATCTCTGATCTATCGATCATTGGGGAATGCCTGCGGCAGATCGAGTGTTATCAACCTTGGGCCAACACATTCGAGTATTACACGACAGAGAAGAGTGGAGATATCGACTCCGAGTACGACGAAAGTGGCGAGCCTTGGGTTCGGCTGCTTCTGGCGCTGAAGCGCAGTGAGCATGCCATCGGACGCTACGCCAACATTGAAGACGGGAGATTCAACTATCCTGTCGAGAGGCGCAAAACCAAGGAGAATGTTGCAGCACTACAACGAACAGAAAAGGCACTCGATACTTTCTGGGGCAAGGTTGATGAAATACTGCACCTTAACATCAGGAGTCTCGATGGACTGGCCGCCAAAGAACTCCTGGGTAGCCGCCGTGTGCAAAGAACTCCTGACTGGGTCGAGCCAACCAAGACTGACAAGTTTGTCGATGTTGAAGAGATCTCAAAACCGCTTTCGGAGATTTACTTTGACCTTGAGCATCGCACAGAACGTGCACAGTCCAGGCCTTCTGACAGCCCTTATGTTCGACTGAAAGCTAAGCAAAGGACTCGCGGTACCACTGCCCGAACCCCGTCAACAGAACAAATCGCTGCTGCTGGCACCGACACCACAGGTCCGCAGCCAGCCTTCGAAGCTGATCAGAGAGCACTGAAGGTCTTCAAGACGCTCTTCTACACTCCATCGCTTACTGGTATTCCTGGAGAAGTGGCGTGGTCTGACTTCCTACATGCCTTAGTAACTGTTGGCTTCCGGCCAGAGAAGCTGTATGGTTCAGTGTGGCAGTTCAGTCCCACGAAGCTCGATGTTGAGCGAAGCATACAGTTTCACGAGCCTCACCCGAGTGGCAAGGTACTCTTCCGCACAGCTCGACGACATGGTAGGAGACTCAACAGAGCATATGGCTGGCAAAGCAGTATGTTCATGCTCGCCGAGAAGAAGCAAGTTTGATGCCCTCACCCGCTTAGGCGCCTGGACGGACCTTCATGCTACGTCATGGGAGCAGCAACTCATATTGACTGTCCGTATATGTCAACGCATGTGCTCAAACCATCAAGGTCGAAGATTTGTGAAGAATGAAAATTACTTACGATGACTGAGACAATCACGGGTTCCTGCAACTGCGGACGCCATGTCTACACTATCCCAAAGCCAACCGAGATGAACCTATGCCGTATGTCTCTAGCAGTAAGCGTCACAAATGAGCTATGCTAACACTGGTTTCAGACTGCATGGACTGCAAGAAGTGGGCAGGAGCAATGCACCCTTCCTCTCCAGATTAGCCATTGACTTCTCGATCGTTATGCTAACAGCCGCCCAGGCACTCTGCTCACATGTTCGTCCAGACAGATACCATCCAGACCAGCAGTCCAACACCAAAGCTTCACACCATGAATGCCAACAGTGGTAACCCCATGGAACGTGCTTGGTGTGACAACTGTGGCTGTGGAATATGGTTGAAGTCTGCAAAAAATCCTGAGCAGACTTACTTCAAAGCTGGCCTCTTTGAGCATGGAGAGATCCCTCGGCCGACTATGGAGAACTGGATGAAGAATATGGAGAAGTGGGAACAGCCTGCGACTGGGACGAAGAGGCAGGCTTATGATGGGAATTGATGTCAGGCCGTAAGTGGAAGTGGTGATCATGGAGTCATGAAGGCAAGGTTGTGAAAGCAAAGTTGTGAAGGCAAAGTCGTGAAGGCAAAATTTGTGGAGGCAAAGTCTTGGATGTTCAGCTACACGAAGCCGTCTCTGCTAAACTCTCTCAGGTGCATACCAATCTACTCGCTATCAGTCATCCACCGAACATGCTCCCTAAGACTGTAATCAAGATTCCAACTCAAGCCGCTCAATTCGCCCAATCATCTTCTGCCACCAATCACAAGTACCACAAAGTGCCCTTCAAGCTCTCCTTCACCTCAAGAAGCTTGTCCTTTCCGTCGATCTTGACAACTCTGCCCATGCTGCGCTTGTTGGCCTTGGCCGCTAGCTGCAAGACGGAAGGCTCTCTAGCCTTCTCAAGCAACTCCTCTTGCTTGAAACGAGCACCGGCCAAGTACTCCTTGCGGCGGATGGTGTGCCAGAGCTTGCTGCCTGGCTTGAGATCGCCACCAGCCTTGTGGTAGCCAGCTGGCTTGCGGTACACTTGTGAAAGGACGAGATGGCCAATGCCAGCATTCGCATCGATGGCAGGAACGTTGTCCGGCGACAAAGCAAGGTACTCAGCACCCTTGACATGAGAAGAGGCGGCAGGGATAGAGAATACCTTCTCCGGCGTCATGGTGATAAGTGTGAAGGCAGAGATTCCTGGCCCCGCCTCGACTTTTGTCTTCAACGAAGGGAATGCTTTGCAGAGGGAGTCGCTGAGTTGGGGTACCAGGTCCGAGCTCACAGTAACAAGACCGGAGAGGTAGACGACGGCGTGCTTGACTGCTTGAGCTGGCTTGTCGACCCGAATGTGCTTGTTGAAGACTTCTGACACACTCAGACGAAGCGACTCCGAGCCGTCAAGGACGACAAGTGTTGTGGAGGTCGACACAGCCTTGGGTGACTTGCCTGCTGCCGACACCACGGTGATGAGGTAGGACTTCTTGGGTGCTTGAAGATCGCTGCTGGTGCTGTCCTGGGCGTGCATGTCGCCCAGGTCCTGGACATTGATACCGAATATGCCACTGCTAGAGATCTTCTGAGCATTATGGCTGAGCTGATATGACAGTGAAAGCTTGTCGCCTTCCTCCGGAATACCAGGAATGAGAGCTCGGGCGAAGATCTTTCTCGCAACTTGGCCGGTGTACATGACCATGCCGCGGTTTTCAGGATCGCGCTTGCAACGACGATTGACTTCAGCCGCAGCAACAATCTGAACTTGGACACCGATTTTGACATCGCAAAAGGCCTTGAAAGCATCAAGCTCGGAAGTCGGGATGCTGGCAGGAGCTGCAACCAGGACAACATTCTTGACATCAGACCCGCGATAGTCTTTGTGCATGAGCTGTTCGCGAAGCTCTTGAAGGTCGCCAGAGAAGTGTTTTGCACCCAGGACAGAAGTAGCAAGCTTGCTGCGGAAGCGCTGACCGAGCTCGTGCTGAAAGTCCTGGAAAGCATTTGCGTTGACTGATGTGCCTCCAGGACCGATCAGCTGCACGAATGTGAAGGTGAAGTCGGTCAGGCCTACGTTATCGAAAGGACTGCCGTCTGCGCCACAGATGATCGTGCCACGTGCCTTCAGCACAGGTGCAGTCGTGCTGAAGGTAGTTGGCTCGATCGGCAGAGGAGAAGCACCAGTCCAAGACTGGTTCGGCTGAATCTTGCAAAGCTCTGCTGGGTAGAGAAAAGGCTTCTTCTCGGAGCCGACATTGACGCAAGGTAGATCGGGAAAGCGCAAGCACTCAATGGAAGAAGTGCCAGCCAAAGTACCGAGCATGGACTCTGTATTCCAACGAGCACTGCCCTCGAGAGAGTAGACAGTAGTGACGACCGGACGATCAGCAGAAACTACCGCAACGCAGATACGGACGCCCTTGAAGGCCTTGGAAGACTTCGCTAGCTGATGATCGTCAAGACCACGAGGAGCTTGGCTACCGAAGTGAGCCACAAGGAAGTCCGCAACAGTCGTCTCTGGCAAGAAGGCAGTGGACTTTCGATCGTGCCAAGCCAGTGATGGGGGGCTGCCAGTCTTGGAGAGAACGAGTGAGGCCTCTTGCGTCTTGCGATACTCAATGCCGGACTCCAACTTCTCCTTGGGGCCGATAACGTAGGCCCCTCGGAGAAGAAGAGACTTTTGCCGAATATCAGTTGTGTCGTTGATGTGACGTGCCAGCTTGAAGCCTGCGAAATGATCCAGTACAGTCTGAGGTGGATGCTCAGTCAGGCTCTGCAGGTCTGCAAGGTCGAATCGCTCACGAGAGAAGGTCAAAGCGAAGCAACGATGAAGGCCATTGACGCGATGTCCACCATCTGCTTTCCAGCCACAAGCTCGACGGAGCTGCTCCAGACTGTGACCAGCCAGCTCAACGATGTCATGAGCAACGAAGCGGAACCAGCGTGCCTTGTGACCAGAACCACGCTTTTCGAAGTCCGCCGAAGTCAAGGTCAAGGCCTTGCGATAGCCATTGACGTCCGCGAGGTACTTGACTTCAAGATAGGACTTGTCTGTGGCGTCGAGGAGCTCAACCAGAATGACCAGCTTGCTCAGATCTCGGCTGCCGGAATCGACCTTGAGACTCAGCTCTTCGCCAGACAGAAAAGTCATATTGCCGATGGCGACAGTGTTGCCAGTCGAGATCAGGCTGTCGATGACCTGCTTGCGGAGCAAAGCCTTGTGGCCCTCGAGCGGGTTGCCAGTACGCAGATCTGTAGCTTTGATTGTGTACTTGTGGATGAGACCTGAGCTGAGTGGCTCGGAGCCTGGCAGTGGCATGCCAATGGCCGGCGGATTGAAGACTGTATCGGGAATGCCAAATGGTGACTTCTGAGTTGCCTTAGATTGGTCCTGGCCAGAGAGGATGTCGTCCTCATTGAGTCGAAGGCCTGCCATTGGGGCTGTCAGACCTGTAGTCGATGGCACAGTCGATGGCATACTTCCGTAGCCAGAGTCGTGGTTGCTTGGAAGGCTTTGAGCAGCAACGAACTCATTGACGCGGTCAGCGCTGCCGAGACTGTTGACTGGTTGATAGGTGGTGAGGCGGTTCTTTGCTGGTCCGGCCATTGTGATAGGCGGATTCTTGAGTTCTGTTGAGTTCTGAGTCTTGTTGAGTGGTGAGTCTTGAATCTTGTGGAAGTTCGTTGTCGATTGTTCTTGATGCTTGTTCGAAGAAGCGGTTGTTGTCGTTGTTGATTGCGGTTCGAGAAGTGTTCTTGCTGTGAGACTGTGATCAAGTGCAAAAGTGAGTGCTTGTGAGGTACGACTATTGATGCCACCTCGCTGGCCTATATCGCCTCTGGCTGTTAAGATGAGACGTTTGTCAACTCAAGAGATTGTGGACGATAGCTGGCCTTTGTCGTCGATTGTGTGCGAGGATATCGAAAGCCTTTCGATCAAGGAGACACAACGAAGCTTCGACTATGCAAGCAAGCGCCATGATGCACGCGAGCGCACTGGTGGCTTCTGGAGATCGATGGCATACCGCATCTTCGTTTGCCCCAGGCTGTGACCTTCGTGGGGCCAGCCCTCAATGCTGCGGAAGCAGTTCGTACGATGACTTCGGGAATTTTCTGGACAGCTGTCAGCGATGTAGCATATGTGATACCATATCAATCTTCCTCTATATCAATGACATTTGTACAAAAGTCCTATCAGAATCGCAACGTCCCAGCTTTTGTTATCTTCCCACATCAAGCACGTCCATTCTCATAACTCAAATAAGGGCTCTTCGCCCTAAGTCTTCCCGGCGTCTCCTCCTCTCGACTCGTGAACGTCTTACTCGGCTTCAATGGCCCCTTAGTAGTCCCCAAAGCACCGTAAGTTCTGAAACCGCACAAAGCCTTCTGCCTGAGAGGAAGCTTTTGCTCCACATCCTTATGCAAATGTACTGCGAAAGCCTCATGGCTTCTCAGATGACCTCTTGTGAAGTACGCGAAAATGACAGGTCTGACGCCACGCTCGGAGACGTTGGCGCCTGTGCCGTGCCAGAGTCGACTGTCGAAGATCAAGGCTGTGCCGGCAGGAGCTGTCGCGGGGATGGTACCTTCCTGTTCACAGGTATCAGTGCAAATGAAAGAAAAAGGTCAAGTCTACAACTTACAGAGCTGAAGTCATTGAATGGTGCATGGTTACCAAGATGTGTCTTGGGAATGACTCTCGTAGCGCCGATCTCTTCTGTGTTGTCGACTAGATAGTAAGAGATCTGGATACCATATGGAAAGTGCCACGCTGGAGGACCGTGCGATCCTTGATCACGATGCAAGAACTGGGCCATGGAACCTGGCTTTGCGATGTTGCATGAGAAGGAGCCGAGTATGGCATCGTCGGCCAGATACCAAGGAACGAATTCGTCGATCAGGGGATCGTTGAGGAGATCGATGAACATAGACCCCAATAATTGAATTAGTCAATTATTGGGACACCAAGTCAAAATCAATTCAAAGTCAAAGTCAATTCAGCGGATTGACTTGACTTGCAGTCAATTCCCGGCCCGGAGGCTATATCGAAAGCGAGGAGGGGGCAGTCGAAGGAGTAGTCGATTTAGAGGGTGGGCTAGGTGTTACGACGTAAGTCTGCAAGCGCGTTAGTCGACATAAAGAGTGCAATCGTAGTAGGATGCTAACTTATAGGAGTCTCTAACCTACTAGCCTTATCGCCGTCGTCGATTCCGCGCTAAGTCAACTCAAAGTCAAGTCACCGCCAGCCAAGTCAGAGTCAATTCAGAATTGACTAATTGACTAATTGACTTCTGCAATTCAATTATTGGGCTCTATGTCGATGAACTCATCTCTTTGTTGATGAGGTTCCAAACACGTTGATTAGGTCCTTCGAAGTCGGCAACGCCAGCTTTGACCTCGCCTTCAGCTTGCTCGAAGACTGCCCTCTTCACAATCTCCAGCTGTTGCGGAGATAGTGCGTCCTTGACAAAGCTAGAAGATCGGTCGATCAGCATTAAGTCACTCGGTAATGGTCGAGGAGTGGACTCACCCGAAACCCCACTCCTTGATATTCCTCTTGATCTCTTCGACATCCCTAGTAGGCTTCGGCAGTTCCGCAGGATCCCACGTCTTCGTCGCATCTAATATGTACGGCACGTCATGTGAGAGCAGCTGCAACAGCCGCAGACCAGGTCCAGGCATAACCCAGGACTGAGGATAAGATCTCACATCCTTGAATGTGGCGTTTCGATATGTCATAGTGCCTTCATAGATCTCGATGAGTAGTTCAGGTCGTATGCTGAAAGAAACATCGGGCTTCGTGCCTTCTGGGGCATTGTCCAGAACCTTTGGCTCTCCTGATCGAGCATCTATGTAGATAGGGGATGCTGTCCGTATCTTGCCATTCTCATAAGGTCCGCCAAGGGTGAGTTCGATGGGGCCTTGAGCTCGCCGAAGGTCTGAGAGGTGGTATTAGCACTCTGATGTAGTTCTATAGAGATGAGCCTTTCCGTTCGTGCACTTACGTGTAGCCTTTCGTTGATGATGTCCTTGGCTTGAGCAATATAATCGTTGAATTGCTTCACCTTGTCGATCTCATAAGGAGCGAACTCCAGTTCCGGGAGCAAGTTCTTCGCTGCAGGTACATCAGCCATGGTGATTGATAGTGAGGTTGCTGGAATCGTATTATCGTAGGGGTCAGCTTAGGGTGAGCATTTCTTATGAATGTTTTATACGTCTGAACTGCCCGAGCACACGCAGACCCTCGCACCCGTCGCACCCGCCGTACCTCGCACAATCTCGTATTGCAAGACATCGAACATCTGCCAAGAAACTTGAAACTGGAGAGAAATGGGGTTTGACTAGTCTCTAAACGAGATTGAGTGATGGTTCTCCTGCTGAGCTCAGCACATCTCACGTTCTTTTCAGCTAATGAAACTCTGTGACAAAGTGCAAACTCTGTGACAAGTGCTCGAGACAGCGATGGCGACACCGAGTCCCGTGATCCAGTTGGCACTTCTGTCTTGACAGTCCTAGTATGGCAATAACTTACATCTGATCCTGGCGCTTCTGTCTTGACAGTCCTAGTATGGCAATAACTTACATCTGATCCTGGCACTTCACGTTTCGTTTATAAGCGAGCGGGCGCATCGTCTCAAGCACGCGTCCGATGATTGGTTGAGTCGGGCGAGAGCAGCAGCTCCATTGTGTGAACATCTTGCCTTGGCAAGAGGACATAGCTGCAGTAACTCGGTAACCGACGAGCCCTAAGTCTAACAGCCAGGCCATGAGTTTCGCAGTGACATATGCCACGTAGCACATGAGGCCGTAGGCGCGGTGCCTGCCAAGGATCTGGACAGCCAACTTCGAACAGCCTACCCTCCATATTCTGCACACGAACTATGTCTAGTGACACTCCTATCGATTTTATGGTGAACTTGCTCGGATATTAGAGATTTGTCCTGGTCAAGGAGGCGGAGCGTCGGCCGTAGGCTGCTTGGCATCCCAGTGCAAGGATGTGAGGGATGGCCCTTCTTCGCCGCACTTGGCGTCTGATGTTGAGACATCAAAGCGGTGTTGAGTGGGCGCACTCCAAGCAGACATCTCGACTCGAGAATTTGAGAGCGGCAGTTGGCCTCAGCTGCTTTACTTGATTCTCTTGCTCGACTCCAGCCAGGTACTTACTTCGCTTGCAGGCTCGTATCTTTTGCTCTCGATGAAGTTGAGGTCATGCTGGGCAAGCAAGCGTCCGCGAGTCCAGCCATGGCCCCTATATCAAACAGTACTCCTCGGTTGTAACTGCAGGTGAAGTCCTGGGAATGGTATAATCGCGGCGCGTTAGTAGCGACTCATTAGCCATAACCTTCGTTACGATGCATCCGAGCGATACGACTTGTACGGGCAATACTAGCTCAACATTGTAAGGCAGCAGTCCAGTCCAGTGGGTATCGATCAAGGCCCGAAGCAGTTGAAGACGAAGAGTGCCGCCACGCTGTTGATGCCTGTGGAGATTGGTCTTGGAGAGGCTATGCACTGGCTAAGGTCTCGCGTCTTGTTTCGAGTGTAGTGATAAATGCAGGCTCGCTCTCGGTGCTATGCTTATCAGTGTTAATGGATGGAGAGTCTGCGACGAAGGACCCATCGGCCCTTGCACTCAAGATTCATCCAGCAGCCCAGCATTTTCGAACAATGACATTCGTCTAGCAGAAGCGAAAGAAGCCTGGAGAACCAAGGTGCCACTTCCCAACGTTCCGCGAGCCGAGCAGGAGTGTTCGAAGTGGTCGATGAGAGGTTGATGAAGTGATGTTGCAACAAAGTAGACATGATGTCGAAGTTGTGGAGGTGGAGCACAACAGAAAGTCGCGTCGAGCGGAGCGTCCTTCCGCGGCCTTGGCACAGAAAGATCATTCATATGACGTAGAGACGGCGATAATATTGAGAGCCGTTGCAGGATTGTTATCAGGATGATCTGCTGGAGTCCCAGAGTTGTTGAACTGTTGTGTTTGTGTGACCTGGAACTCCGGATTTGGTATATACACTGGAATGTCCAACATGAGCCAAGATACCAACGAACACCCAACGAAAGAACAAGAGAAAGATGTCGAACAGCAAAGCGACTATGGAAGAAAAGATAAAGACTTCGAAGCCCGCCCACCAGACAGTGCAGATTTCAAGGATCGAATCGCTCACTTCACCTGGCCATGGTTCGCGTGTACAATGTCAACAGGAGCCATGGCAGTCGTGATTTCCAACACACCAAACAGGTTTCCGGGATTGACGACTATTGGCACGATATTTTTCATTGTCGATCTGGTACTCTTCATCCTCTTCAACATCGCCATGGGACTTCGAGCATTCTGGTTCCCTCGAAGATTCCGAGCGTCGCTTCATCATCCCGTAGAGGGACTATTCTTCGGCTCGTACTGGGTCTCAGTGTCTCTCATCCTAAATGCGAGTAGTGCATACGGCGTACCTCATTGTGGTCCTTGGCTTCCGAAGGCACTTCTGGTTCTATTCTGGATATACTGCGGAGTGGTACTCGTCGTGGCTATTGGTCAATATTATACGCTTTTCCAGGAAGAGAGATTAAAGATGACTGATGCGGTTCCCGCATGGATCTTTCCGATATACCCTTTGCTCGTTGTGGGAACTATGGCTGGGACGATGATACCGCATCAGTCCGAAGGCAATGCTAAAGATATGTGGATCGGCGCTGTTATGTTGCAGGGTTTGGCTTGGACGGTGGCGCTCATGATGTATAGCTTGTATACTCAACGCTTGATGACGAGTGCGCTGCCAACTGCCTCGACAAGGCCAGGAATGTACGTGTCGGTCGGACCAGCAGGATATACAGCAGCTGGATTGATCAGTCTTGGGAGTCTGGCTCCATCCACGTTACCAGGAAACATCTTTGGCGTCAGCTCAGTCGCGGACGGTGAGATCCTGAGAGTGATTGGTGCTATTGCTGGTATCTTCATCTTGATCTTTGCGTTCTGGTTCTTCTGCATCAGTACTGTTGCAGTTGTGATGGGCGCGAAGAAGATGTCCTTTACTCTCAACTGGTGGGCGGTAAGTTCATCTCTCCTGGCGTTGCAAAAGCATAGCTAATGGATCCTAGTTCGTGTTTCCGAATGCTGGTCTCACCTTGGCTGCGATTCAGACAGGCTCAGTTCTGTCAAGTCCTGCCATCAATGTGATCTGCAGTGTTTTGACTGTGCTTCTCGTTATCTTTTGGCTCGTCTGCGCCATTGCCCACATCAGAGCGCTGTGGCAAGGAAAGATCATGTGGCCTGGGAAGGACGAAGATAAGGATCTACAGAGTCATTCGCGTGGTCAATTGGGATGGGGGAAGTATAGTGCATAGCATAGCCTCTTTTCTCGCTGAAGGAGTTCGTTTCGTCAATCGGTGACTGTTTCTCGCATCGCATCTGACTCACCTGGTGGCTCGTGTAGATCCAGCTCCTTCATCGGCGTGTACATATGCTGTTGACCGCGGGTTTCGCAGATGCTCAGATCTATCTTACCCCATCATAATCAGAAATACAGTAACTTTTGCAACAACGTCGATGTCGACGAGAAGTAAGAATCGATCGTGTATGTTTCGCGTTTGGAGAAGGAAGGTGCTGACTAAGATGACTTCAGTGCCTGCCACTTTTGTTCGAGGACACTTCCTCCACTGACTTCTTCTATGGCACCACCTGCAAAGCAGTACGCGACATTCAGCGACCTGCCGCCTGAACTGTGGGATCATGTCGCCACCTATCTGCCCACAGCTCGCTCTGTCGCCTCACTTGGGAGGACGAACAGAAGCCTCCACACATTTGTCGAGAAGGACGCCTGGAAGTCCTTCGCCAGAAACCACTTCCCGACCTTGTGCCCACCAGATGTTCCGCTGTCCAAAGATGCAGTGCGCACCTTGACAAGCCTCTCCAAGGCCTGGGATAGAAGAGCCTTTGTGGCGACATATGTCGAGCCGAGCAACGACATCACGTCCTTTCCAGGCCGGGAGAAGGCTACGAAATGGATGCGACCACGAGGACAAACCATTGGGTTCACGCCCTTGATGGATGTGCATGAAGACATTGAGAGTCCTTGGCAAAAGAGGAAAGAAACCTTTGCATTCAGCGCGGGTGCCCAAGTGTGCATTCGCACTACGACGCGCGACAAGGGCAGACAGGATGTGAAGTGGGCCACGTACAGACCTCGAGCTGCTCGCGAAGGTCGAGACGACATCACGTCGATGCACTTGCTTCGTCCAGACGATCAGACTGGTGACGAAAGGCAGCATGTCATTACTGGTACGGCTCGTGGCGATTTGCAGCTGCTTGGAATACCTCAAGACGACCCGTACGACCAGGACGTGCGAACGACATACTTCGCTACCCAAGGCCTGCCAGTGAGGTCGAGTAGTCTACTGCAAGAGGCTTCACGGCCCACACTACTGGCTACGAACCTTGGCGATTCGAGGATCGCCTTGTTTGATGTCGATGCGGAGCAATCGAAGATTTGTGCATCCAGCCAGTTCGACTTGAAACCTGTACTACAGCCCGATGGCAACCCTTCACCAAGCCGCCGAGCATGGTCTACCAATTTCCTGTCAAGGAAGCATCTGGCAGTTGGCGTAGGGTACTCTGAGGAACCTATTCACATATATACCATTACCGAGGATGGTCTGGAGCGGGATAGTGTGAGGAAAATCAGTCTTCGCAACGATCGAGACGTGCTTGGCGGAAAGAAACCCACGTCTAATGTGTACACCATGGCACCACTGCCGGCGAGCAATGACTCTTCTGAAAACGGCGATGTCTTCTTGTCTGGTGCCTATGATGGAATTGTTCGCTTACATGATCTGCGCTCTAACCGGGATGTCGAGGCATCTTATGTCGACCCAGGCGATGACAGTGCGGTCTATGCGATCCTCACACGCGGTCAAGAGATGCTCCTGACTGGCACAAGCCGTCACAATCTGTGCAAGGTATTCGACTTGCGTCTCGGAGCAAAGTGTTACAACTATCTGGACCTCGAAGAGCCGAGCCGTGCCGAGAAAGACTTCAACATCTTCCTTCGGCCAAGCAATCCCGCCTTTGTCGCACGTGGCAGTGGCTGGAGTCGCAACAATAGTCGATCCCTCGAATCGAGTGTATATTCTCTTGCATCTCCATCAGCTCACTCACCGTTCATCTATGCTGGAGTCGAAGGTTCAATCATGTCGCTTGCGTTCACGGAGCTGCTTGATGGCCATCCTGATCCGACGTACTTTGAGCCCTGGAATCCTAGGAGAAGCGTCGAAGAAGTGCTGAGTCTGGCTATGTATGATCAGGATGCGAATATGAAGCTCAGTGTTCAGCGTGGTTGCTGGGAGACAGTGAGGACCGGGAGATCCACGAGCAAGCTTGATGAGCGATGGAGAGGTGCGAATGAGTTTGGACCATGAAGATCATGCCACTTCTCCAGAACTCCAGACACCAGATATAAGTTTGTGACAAGAGTGGTTGATCCGAACTGAAGTCAAAACCATAAGCGCATGAAAATTCTCAGCGGGCTCTCATGCAATTTCATGCCTTGTAAGCAGGACGGGGGCTTTGCGATGGATGTAGAGCGGTATGTACCGGCGCACAAGAGTAGTACCTTGGTAAGGTGTTCCATCAACCAGGCCCCCACGTGCGCCCCGCCTAAGCTGCATGCGTGGCTAGCGTGGCGCTGACTTGCTCGTCCGTAGAGGTGTTTCTGCGTATGCGTGAATTACAGCATGCGTATGGCGGCGCGAGGCTCAAGTGGCAGGTTCTGGTGTTCGGGTGGCGGCTGAGCAAGGCATGAAGCTGGCTTTCGCTGTTCATGCGCAAGGCAAGATAAGCTGGACGAGGAAGTCTACCTAGTTCGGCTACTCGAGTATTCGTCGTATGGAAGTCCCTAATCATCTTAACGACCGAGTCCGCAAGTGCTGAGCGGTTATAGATATTCGTGGACTGGACAAGCGAGCGGGAAAGGAGTCGTACCAATTACCACCTTAGGATAACATTGTCGCAGCTCTGCGCGAGGGGCGCTACATCATCACGTTAGGAGAACATTGTCGCAGCCCTGGGCGAGAGCCGTTACATCATCACGATCGATGCAGTGTCGTTCTTTCACCAGATGGCTTGTAGCCAATGAAGACCGCCACACGAGTCCATGGCTGTGAACTTATCGCCAAGAATATTTCCGGCTTATTGGGATCTCTCTTCCGCTGGTCGAAACCGATAGCGGTATGTTTGTGACCTTGATGGCGTGTTATACGAACAGATTCTGGCACATTGCTAGGAAGGGTCAGGAATTGAAACTCTGGAGGCGCAAGATTTGATGTGAAGCACTCTTTGGACACTACACAAGCCATATAATCGTCAATCAGCCACCAACACTACTCAAATCGCACTCAGAGTCCCATCGCGAACAGCCCTTCTTCAACATCCTCCACCCGGTACAGATAATTGAACAGCCCATTCTCAAGATCCTCCACGCGGTACACAAAATCACCGACCACCTCCAGATGTGGTATGTCTCTAAGAAACTTGATAACATCTCTCTTCCACAACCAGAGAAACTTCTGGTCGAGGCCGTAGTTGAGTCGCGATGCCACGCGTCCCAAGCTCTGGCGCTCTCCACTGCGTAGAAAGTCGCTTGCCGCTAAGCGTCGCTTTCGAGCTTCGTTTCGCGCTTGACATATTGGTCGACTCCTGTTTGAGACCGCATATAGTACACTCCCGATCCTACTATCAGGAAATGTCCGGCTAATTTCCCCCTGTTGATGTTTTCGAACATCTGGAGGACTTCTGCTTCCTGGAAGGGCATAAATTGATGCCGATATGCGTCGTCCTCCTCCAAGCGCGCATTCAACCTTTCGAGAATGGAACTTAGCTCTTCGTACCCCGAAACGACCAACGTCTCCTTTAACGTATCAGAGAGTAGACCGCCCAAAGCATTGGTGCGGCGGTCTTTGACATATCGGTCTACTCCTGTTTGAGTCTGCATATCGTACACTCCCGGTCCTTTTACCAGGAATCGTGCGGCACGATTTTCACTTTTCTCGAAGGCTTCGGCGTCTTCGAACAACTGGCGGACGTCTGCTTCCTCGAAGGGCATAAATTTGTGCGGATATTCCTCCTCCAAGCACTTGTTCATCTTTTCGATAAACGAGCTTAGCTCTTCATAGCCCGTCGTGAAGAACCTCTCTCGATACCCAGAGAATAGTAGTTCCTCGAAAGCATCGATGCGGCTTTCTTCATAATCAAACCACGGAATGTCGTACTCTGTCTCCTCCGCCGGCTTCTCGTAAAGCTCTTCTCGACAACATGGGCAAGTGTTCGATTGCTCGAACCAAGTCCTTGCACATGCGTAGCAGAAGGTGTGCTTGCAGAGGGTCTCGCTCAGCTCCTGGCCATCCATGGGACAATAGCAGATGGCACAGTCTTCTAGTTCTTCGCCGGAGACGGGATTACGCTTTTCCGACGAAAGTGTTGTCAGAAATTCGGCTTGCGTGGGTAGATCTCCATCTTCTTGCACTGGTCTGTCTTCTTGCGTCGGCGGCATAGCTGATGGCATGGTTGTTGACTTGTCGCGGAGATCTTGAGTTGTGTTGTTGTAAGCAGACTTGTAAAGTGGATGCTGTGTGGAACTTGTAAAGTGGATGTTGTGTGGAGCAGAGGAGGAGTCTGCGAGAGGAAGATATAAGGTACGTGGGGAAATTTTACGTGGCACCTGTATAAAAGTGAGGAAAGTAGGTTGGCTTGGCACAAGCTAATAAGAAGCTAGGAGAGAACCTACCTATGGAGCAGCACGACGGGAACCCATGGGATGTCCTGCAATACACCTGGCATCGCGAAATTGTTGAGGTCTTTCTTCTACTTGAATTTTCACAGCACCTGACACTGGTTGTGTCCACACTTGGCGCATATAAAAAGCCGCTGTGATCCCCTGAAAATCGATCTCTTCTTCATCAACACATCAGTCTTTCAAAAGGTCGTATTTTGATCATCACGCATTCTCCGAAACCAGCAACGACTGAGCACCTTGCAAGAAGTCTGTGCTAAGGTCACACATCCACACACACATCGGAGATACTTGCGACAGTATGCGTCTTGCGTCTGCCCTCATGGCTGCTGCTGCTGCAGCGACTGTTGCCACGGCACACTCCTCAAACTACAACAGATGTGGATCCGACTCACCAGAGCCTGCAATTGTTCAAGCAGTGATCTCATTTCAATCAACCGACTAAAGTGGTTGAATTGAATTGAGCATTAACTACCAATTCATCCGCAGGTATAATTGGTTGCAACTCCTTCAATCTATGCGAGGATTAATTAATATTAACACCGGTTGGATCTTAGCACCTCCGAGGATCGACATATCGACGAGAACGACGTCGTATATCGATATAGCAAGCTGTAAACGGGCCTTTGTTGTTTTAGGTACCGAGATAAAGCAATATATCGAGTAGTAACAGGCCCGGAACGCCTAAGGCGATATAGATTTTGCCTGTTTTATATAGTATAAGGCTGACTTAGCATTAACTAATTTAATTAATAAATTGAAGAAAACCGCTCCGGGTTGCAATCGTCCCTTCTAACTAATTAATAATCATACTGTGGAGGTTGGATTGAATTGATTGCGATCACTGTGTTCAAGGGATTGACGCTGCTGCTATGAGAAATGCGGCAAAGCAGGACATGATGAGGCCGGCAAATCGCAAAATTACGACTTATGTGCACGTTGTCACAACCGAGGAGAAGCAAGGGAACTACACGCTAGGCATGGTTGACCGTCAAATCGCCCTAAGTCATACGGACCTGTCCACTCAAGTCGTAGTGTAACGACTGACATTTCGATACAGGTCATGAACGAAGCATATGCACCTATGGGCTTCACCTTCGAGGTTGGCAAAATCGATTTCACCGCCAACGACGATTTGGCTGTTGTTTCACCTCGGACCGACGAGGAGTTCGCCATGAAATCCATGCTTAAGAAAGGCACATATGGAGAACTGGACCTGTACTTTCTGTCAGATCTTGCTGGTGGCTTGAGCGCACTGTTGGGCCAGTAAGTTTTTCACATCGGATCACCGCCACTGCTTCATTTTGCTGGCGTACTTCTGAGAATCTGCAATGTCGCCGCATTCCATAAGAGTGGCACGGCATCATCACCATACTCGACTCCAGAGAGAATTATTCTAATTTCGACCTGCTGCAGATGCTACTTCCCACTCGCTAAGCCTAATGACAAAGATCGTATCGTGGACGGCTGTTTGATTTACGCCGAGACCATGCCAGGTGGCTCTCAAGACGATGCCAACCTTGGAATTGTAGCAGTTCACGAGATAGGTTCGTCCTCCCCACACCACAATACATAATGCAACACTTCTAAGCTAATGATTACCCAGGCCATTACTTGGGTCTGTGGCACGTCTTCCAAGGAGGCTGTTCTGGTTTTGGAGGTGACCATGTTGATGATACCCCCCGCCAGGAAGGCCCGACCTTCGGATGTCCAATCGGAAAGAACACCTGTCCAGGAGCTAGTGTTGACTCCGTTCACAATCTCATGGATTACTCCGATGATATATGCAAGGATAGGTTCTCACCAGGGCAGGTGGTTAGGGCCAGGGCGGTGTATGATGAGATGAGAGCCGGCAAGTAGCTCACATAGAGAAGTCCTCGCAAGGTGAAGCTTGGGGGGAAGATGGGTTGGCAGATGTGGCGAACAGAAGCGCACAATTTCGGAGGGATTTGGCCCATTGCTGCAGCATACTGTCTTGGAGCTAGGCCACGTAGCTTGATCACTATGAAGCTAGTGTGTCCTCTTGGGTCAATCGAAAAAATGTAATCTCTCACGCAGTGCGCCACGTCGTCGAGCCGATTTGCTCCACTGTTGTTCGGGCCTATCTCAGTTTCATCGTGAGCGTGGTCCTAGAGGACTCGACGAAGTATCATGTGCTCGCGCAGCACTCTCATCACACGGTGAGGTGCACTAGGAGCATTGCCGTTGGCGCTGGTCAACTCAGCGCTACGCACCACGTGAGCTACCAGATGTAGCAACTGGTCTTTTTCGATGACCTGTAGCTGCAGCCCTTTGAGTTGTACACTCTTCCGACGTCTTTCAGACGTTTGACCCATTTGCTGCTTTTCCTGTCGAAGAGTCTACACCAATTTCTTCTAATCGAGAGAGCTTTCCTTCTTAAGAGAGGCTGTATACTTCACTACCTGCTTCATCTAGCTCTAGGAAGTTCAAGATCAACAATCCACGGCGCGTTAACAGGTTGATTCTCGTGGTCCATGATTGCCGCATTGACCATCAAGGTCTCGCTGCCATATTGCAGTGGCTGCTTCCCAGTATTGCTAACATCAAGACGAGAAGGCTGCAAGCTCTCTCGACGCCGTATGCTCTTCTCATTGTCGTAGTCTGGCAACAAGCCACTCCATGTGACTCGCTCGGCGCCATACGCTTCATGAACATGGCCAAAGCAATGTAGCCTTGGCTTTGCGCGTGCGATCGCGCGTTGCAAGCTTCGACAGCCAAGATAGCCACCGTTCTTGACCTGGTCAAGATGACCCAGTGGTGGTGTGTGAGTCATGACTATGTCGATTTCTGGATAGTCTGGTATTGGGTTAATAGCAATCGATTCGGCGTGCTTTGTTGCCTTCTCCGCAGGGTTGAAGCGATCTTGGTTCGACTCGTATCGATAAGCCATATGTGGGAATGTCCCGTCACCGGATGCCGGATAGTATGGCGAAGCGTATAGAGTGAACTTCGCGCCAGATCGTAATTGAAAGCTGTGCACGCCCTCGTGCAAGGACTCGACACCAGCTTGTATAGCTTTACGTCCTTTCATGAGCTTCATAGCTTCTGCTGCGGCGCTACTGCTATAATCGTATCCTTCAATCTCTGGTCCGCGGGCTTGCCAGTACTCTGCATCAAGCGTGACATCGTGGTTGCCAGCAATCACAAGTTTCAACTCTGCATTAATATTGCCGAGCAGGGACAAGGTGCTTCCATACTCTAACCGTCGTCCTCGGCTAGTAAGATCTCCACAGTGAAGGAGTATGTCCACCTTTGGAAGTTCAGCTTGCCTTGGTAGGAAGGAAATGCCATGTGTGTCAGAGATGACCATAACTCTGACAGAGGTCGTTGCTGATTCCATACTGGCGCGGTGGCAGTCGCCAAGGTAAATTTTGTGGCTTGGAGATGTTTGTGCTCGCAGTGTTGATGGCCACGTTTCGAGATTCTGTTGATGTTAATGTTGTTGTCAGAGTGTGAGTTAAATTCAAACTTTCACTTTGTGCAACTTTGATTGACGCCAAGAATTCCAACCACTGTTGCTTGATGCGAAAGTATATATTTCTGATAACCTTATTCTCTGCTCGATCTACACTTGCGTCGAGACGTCTCACTGCCAGCACACTTCAGTCCAGTGCCTAACAAACATCGCGACGAGTGCTTCGTCAATAATGGTACCCTCCCGTTGCGTATGGAAGTGTGGCTGCCTTTTGACAGAACTTGATGCGTACTTGTGCCGGAAGAACTCGAGCAGCTTGACAGCTGGCTCAGATGCACCTAGGATGAGTACACGGTCAGCACGTATCTCTGGGAATGCAGGTCGTATCTCCGTGGTTTCCAGGAGAGTCTGGACGAGCCCGCAATCTATGACTATCCCAACTACATGTGAGTCGTACTTCTTCGCTTCATCTCCGATACGCAGCTGACCAGTATTAGAGCACCATACTCGAAGGCCGAGGAGGTGTGGGGTGTCGAGAACTTCAAGAGGCTGGTGCAGATCAAGGAGAAGTACGATCCTCTTTGCTTGCTCAACAGAGGTCGTGTGCTTGCATCTCGAGCTTGTGTGAGCAAAGGTCTGGCCACGACATATCTTGCATAGACCAGTCTCCGGTTAAGGGGTGCGTGTGCGTTCTGTTCGATACAGTATTGATCCTCTGCCGGTATAAAATCGCCATGAGCGCTGCATCCAGTCCGCAGGAATATTGAGTATCCATGTTGACCGGCGTCTTCAACATGCCTGGTCGCTCTTCAGACGTCCTGTCACTTAAAATTCGCCGCCGTGATCTTTTCGATGATGGTAATGTTGATGTTGTGCGTTGTTCAAATACAGTGCTGACGATAGAAACGAGATCGCGGAAGACGGGAGTGCTTGGCATGAAGCTGAAAGCCGACTGTCTCGTGCGAGGACTCATGGACCATCTTGCCCACTCGCAACAGCACTGTTCGCAGATGACCAGAACAAATGAGAGACACTTCTGGGCATCATCCAGTGCGTGAGGCAGCGTAGAGCAGCCTATGGGAGTGCTAGCTTGGCTGGGTTGAGCATAAGTTGGCCAAAATCGACAAAAAGATCGTACTACGTATATTGAGTACTCAATGGCTTGGGCAGAGATGGTCGGAGCAGTTCTTGGGACAGCAAAGACAACAAAGATCGGTGTGGAAGCATTGTGGTGCTTGGCATGAGCTGAAGTTAGCCAAAAATGAAATTTCGGCCTCGATCGATGCCACAACATCCAAGACATCGGCGACGACAGCAAAGATTGAGAAAACTGTAGGTTGAACACAGCAACGGCAAAAAGAAATCTATGTTGTTTGCACCAGCCTAGAATATTATTAGTAATTGAACGAAGATCGAAATGACTGTTGATGCTCCGTACCGTGAATTGAACACGGGGCCCATCGAGGTTAGCGAAATCGCTGGCAACGATGGATTTTACCACTACTGCAAAGACTGTTAGCAGGTGATCAAGCGATTGGAGTTGGAGAGTCAACTTACAACCACTGGTGCGATTACGTAACTGGTGAAAAGCGCGTTGTTGAAAGCGGATATGGAGCTCAACAGTTTGTCCATACAGGCCGTGCACTTTGGACGTCGATGTTTCAGGTCCGCTGTTCAGCTCTGTCGAGATCTGAGCTGAACTGAGCTTTCCTAGGCTGGTCCATGCTGCCGTCTGCCTTCAACGATACGTCGGAATCATAGACAGCTTTTGTTCCGCATGTGAGTAGTCCATCGCAGTCGTGTCGAGCGAAGTGTATTCGATGAGAATCCGACCTGTGAGATGGCAAGTCCAGCAACATTTCAGGCCACGAGCACTCAATCATGCTACCGCAGGAGGATGACAGTCATACATCAAGCTCGAAGAGTCTGATGCTGCGTCCTTCGATCTGCAGATGTGTAGCCTCGCCACATTCATATTCGATACAAGTCAAACATCGAGCCAATATTCGTGATCAGTGCCATACTACTACTGTGACTGGTTCTTGTCCTCAAAGATCTGTAGGCTGGAATAGCTGTTTGTTCTTGTAGGTCGCCGTCATGGTTCAGGCTGGTGGGGACCTGAAGTCAATATCAGCGCGCAGACAACTTCATTCACTTTCTGCAATCCACTTCCACCAACGAGCAGGATGCTACCTCTTACAAGAATGTCGTTGTACGTATATCGATCAATGAAGAGATAATGTTGATGGAATCGAAGGCTGTCGAGCCGTTGCCGATGGAGATGATGATGTGGCCCGATGACGCATCCACCAACACGAAGTAAACACGGTACACCTCGTACAACATTCTCTTCTCTTAACATCTCAACATCGAGCACTTCGTAGCCAAGGATACCTTAAGAACAACCATGGACTTCATCAAACGCAAGCTATCAGTCAAGAAGCAGACTGCAGACTCCAAAGAAGTCCCTCCGCCCGACCAACGCGTCGAAAAGAACGACGATGATTCCGAGTACATCAGAAGTCAAGACGGTACATACAGCCGGAGCAGGTCAGCATCAAAAAGCAGCAAGCGACAACAGCCAGTAAGAGCACCTGGATCTTTTGTCAAGTACGGTGGGCCAGGTATCAACGCGCCTGGCAATGTCAAACATGATGCCAACGGAAATGCCTATGGCTTCAGTGCGAGCGATGTTCCGCCTGTGCCACAGAACGCTCATCTCCACGGAGATGCGGCAATCAGTGACTTTGAGAGATATCGACTTCAGACACTTTCGAAAGACCCTGTGCACGAAGGACCTGCTCCCGAGACTGAGGAGATGCTGGAGAGGAAGGGTGTGAGGTTTGAATGAGACTCGAGCGCGTGTGTCGGGATTCATGGTCGAGAAGACGATGTGCTCGACTAGCTGAGCACCTGCGTGCTTTGAAACCGAAGGACGCCCCGAATCCAGACCACGAAAGTCCGCAATCATCGTCCACTCTCCATGCGGCATCTGTGCACGCTCCCGGAGCCAGGGCCTGCATACTGCTAACGGGACGTCCTCAGAATCATGGAACGTGAATGGCTTGACTGCGCGTCATCAATCGCCAATCCTGGACATCGACTTGGTCTATCGGTCTTTGCCATACTCCTCCTTCAGGTACTGGAACGCCACTCTTAGCTGTCAGACTTCTATAGTGGTGCCGCTCTCTCAACATACCTTCGCAGTCTCCGCCTTTCCAGGCCCATCGATCCCCTCCCAGGCGCCTTCCAGAATGGAATCCAGGTTCAAGCAAAGGAACTCCCGACTAGGCTTAGTCCTCGTGCTCGACACAGCATTGTCTTCTTGATCGGCTTTGATCATATAGTCCAGATATGCTCGCGCTCTCGTAGCGGTCACTCGATACGGCGTCTCCAATCTGTTATCGCTTCCGGCTTGGAAGAGCGTTAGCCCGGCCTGAAACATGCTCTAGCTGTACGAACCTGATAGTCCTTGGACTGGCGCGCACGAAGATGCCGGGCTTTTTCACGCTCGGCACATTTAAAATCGTGTGCCATGTCCTCAAGGAACTTGTCCTCGAATGAACACGGCTTGCCATCCTTGCGAGCGGCTTCGAGTAACTGGTCTGCTAAAGGTGGCGGTCTCAGGCTGGGCGGCTTCTTTGCTGTGGTGGCCCGAGAACCGATGCCCTTGACAGCTCTGTCCGAGAATACTGTATACCATTTGGCCATGTACGCGTCTACTTCTGTGCAATGATGTGAGGGAGTGCGAAATTAAATGTTCACAGTGAACCGGGATCATGAGGGGTGCCCTGGCAAGAAGTGGCTACCAGTGATGGAAGCACTCCTGTCGAAACACTATAGTGGGGAGACGTCTGCCTGCACTGTGTAACATGAAGAGGCAGCAATGACATTCCGCATACCATCTTTACTTAGCCAGCTCCCACCACCAACGTTTCGACTCCTCCAATACTCCGTGGAGCTCGTTCTCAAGCACCGAAGGGATTCACTATCCTCTATTGGAAGACTGGGAGGCATCCGTGCTCAAGACCCAGCAGCATTCACTACCAAACTCGACAACTTCTTCGCATTGCGAACAGTCAAGGCCGGTGACCTTCTGAAGCTCAATATGGCCATTGGCGCGGCTTTGAACACCACAAAGGCGATCCTGCGGGACTTTCAATGCTTAGACAACTTGGTGGTGCGAGAAAAGTTGCGAAGCAGTCCAGTGTCAGACTCGTGGTATGAACAGAGGTTCACACAAGCACTGTACTCATGACCACTCCAGAACTCCTCATCTGAACACTGACAGCTCACAGATACTCCCATTGTACGCCAAACACACAGCTCACAAATGTGCTGTCCTAAAGCACATGCACACATTACCGAGGTTTACTGTCTTCGCTACGAGACCTTCCGTAAAGCGATGGCAGTACACGTCTTGTGACGTCCAATTGCCACGTTCCTATGCATGCATATGCACTGCACCTACCCTTGAGCTTAAAGCTTCAGCTTCATGCTACAAGCGAGCACGTTCACAAGTGATCTTCAACTGCTGAAGATGTTCTCCAGAACTCATATATTTTGGAATGCAACGCAAGGTAAACTGTGTTTAGCCACTGATTCCAACTACGTCCGAACAACTACGAAACAGACAGCACAAAGATGTCTGCAAACACCCAACGAATGTTCAATCAACTATCTCTGTCTAGGCTACCTTGTTGCTCTCCACTACGATCGATTAAAGGGCCCAGAGCTATCGCTGTAGCCAACACGCAGGACGGCAATGGCTCGATAGACAGGAACAGCACAAAGAGAATTGAGATCGAGCTCAAAAGTACAAGCCAGACGAGCTTCGCAAAGATCGAAGAGGGAAATGAAGCGTGGTGGAAGACGATGCCTTCTGATCAGAGAGAGGAGGTCAGACAGAGCTGAAGACTTGGAGACGTGTGGGCTTTTCCAATTCACCTTAGCTGTAGAGAGGTATATTGATCACATCCAAGGTGGTATGGAGTTGCCCGTGAGGACGTGAGCGAGTGGCGGGAATGCCTGTGAGTGCTGGAGACGAAACGAGGATAGAAGTACGTAGAAGTGCAAAGGATGTGCCTATCATCATTTCGTTAAGTCGTTCATCGTGACCACCCAATCGTTTCTACGTTCTAGTAAATGATCACATCAAATCATCTACCATATCCCACTCATCCCTCACAATAGTCATATCAGCATCCATTCTATACCCATCCGGAACCCTTCTCGCAGTAGCCAAAGATCCAGTATAGTTGCTCCCAAAATTCGTCGGAAATCCCAACTCCTTCGGCTCCTTCGGCACCCTCAAAGCAGCATTATCATCACGATCAACCCTATCCCAAAACGTCTCCTGATAGATTTCCGCCAGCCAACGAACAGGAATTCGCCAAATGAAATGCACAGGAGGTATCGTACCCCTAACATCAATGTTGTACTCCGGATTATTGGCGTAGCGATCGGTGATATTCTGTGCAGGATACTCTCTCAAAACAGTTTTGATACGATGTTGCACATTGCCAATCGTGTAGATCTGTTCCTTGCTCTGATCAATGGCAGTGACGATTCCACCCCAGATGCGATTTTCAACTTCGTAACCAATTTCCGATGTGTAAGAATTGGGAGCTAGATACGCGTTGCCGATACAGATGTTGTTTAGTTGATGCACTCCAGATTGTGGAAATCGTGCTAATGCCAACGCATGAGCCATTTCGTGGACGAAAATAGTACAGAGCTTCAGACTGTAGTATGCGACTAAGAAGTGATTCTTGTTGTCTAGTGCAGTCGTGATGCTGTCTAGGACCTCTCTGTCGAGTTCCATCACGGAAGCTTGGCCCGGAGATAACTTCAATTTAGTGGTCGTTGCGGCCGTCCTTCCAGCATCGTCAACAAGATGTCCTACACGTATGTATAACTTGTCAGCAACTTCCATGAATCTCTCCATCGTGTCATGTGTCTGCTTCGGCGTTAGCGTCGCGAGGGGTTCAGGGTATTGTGCAACTTGTATGACTTTGCCGAACTCATCTTTTAGTCGCGCAGGTACAGCTTTCATAGTAGCAAAGAGTATCGCGTGCCAGATTGGGAGGTGATGCAAAAGTGTTCTCCAGATCAGTCGTGCGGCCTGGTCGGGATAGGCGAACAACTTGAACCTTTCATATTCGTTACTGTGCCACTTTTCGAAATGAAGAAAGTTAGGGATCTGGTCTATTGGGGATCTGGTCCTTAAGGCTGGTTCTGGGAAGTTTGCGATGGTTTCCTCTACGAAGAAGGGATATTGAGCATCGATGACTTTCGAGGTCGATGTCAACTTCGTCTCACAGGGCTCCTGGCGGTCCTGCTGGCGTGGGGCCACAATCCCATAGCGCTTCTCGCCTCCCTTTCGTTGGAACATATTGTCAGAGTACGTGTTTGATTCTGAGAGTCCAGCTCGTCAGTGTACTTTAGTGTCGCGTTCACAATCTTACCTTGATACTTGAACAAGAGAGAACCTGCTCTGATGTGTTCAGCGGTAGACTGATTGAATGAACTGCAGGGAAGCGGAATAAGGTGTCGACTTTGTATGTGAGCGCGAGAAGTTCACTCATAAAGCCCATGTGTCGTGAAAGAGACGCTTTCTTTGAAGCCTTTATTCCACGTACAATAGAGGCTTTGTCTTGCATTGCAGCCATTGTTCCGTAGCTGCGTTGGCCATTGTCGCGATCAAGGTCTGGCCCGTGGCGATGCTGTTAGCGAATGGAATGTGGAAACCATGGAATTGTCTGTCTTTATTCAGACTGAGCCGCTCGATGTGTATGTTGTTGTTGGAAGCTGTCGCGGCAGCGCTGTAGCCTTTCTCCACTCAATGCTGTAAAGAAGGAGCAGGTGCTGCTCCGGTGGGAACAAGTTATCGTGGAAAGAACACTTCGAAGTATGAACTGATTCCATCTCGCAGGGCCAGAGGGCAACATCGAGGCGCCTGATTGGAGGCAGGGAACCGTGGCTAAGGTACTATTTGAAGAGAGGGTGTCCAGGTATCGCCAAATGCCAGCCTATGCCCGAAGCTAACAGCCGGTCATAGCAAGATGTTGTCATGGTCTCTGTAGCATCGGGAGAAGTGCGAGAAGCGCCTTTGATGATGCTGGCCGCGGATGCTTGATGTCTGTATAGGCGACGAAGTCCTCGACATGACGGATTACGAGTGTATCTAACAGCTCAAGCTGAGAAGGCACATAGTTCTGCCAGTGAGCTTTGACGCCTCGTGCAAGTTCTGGTGGTGCTTAGGGGCAGACGCGTGTCTTGTACACCTCGGAAGTGACGCGAGCTGGAAACTTCACCTTCTTGCTCGGTCCTCCAATCTCTGTTGATAGTGACCATGATCCCATACGAGATGGCGTTGGCGACGGATGTCCTTTGACACATTTCGAATTCGATTGGTGGAAGAACAGGAAGCAGAACGGAGACGAAAATGGCGACGATGACGGAGTGGGGGAGCTTGGCAAGTCTTGGCCAGCGCTCCGTTCCATCACCCCATGGAGTGATCAAACTCTTTCTCCAACCTCATCAATTGTTCCCCTCAGCCAGGAAAGATGCACCCTCGATGCCCAGAGATCTTCAGTACTCGCTTATGCTGCACACAGTGATGATCTACAGCCAAGATGGATATATTCACGATGAAACAGAATCCCTCGTATTGTGCTGGCTGTCGAGGGCTATACCTGCTCCAAAATCCCCCCGGTCTGGAAATGATGAGTGAGGTACGTGGTTCACATACAAGGGAGACGGACCCCAGTATCATGATGGAAATGCTATACCTGCCGAGAGTATCAATATGAAGTGTTCCTCATTCTCATCTGCACTGGCTGTTCTGCCATCTCTTCTAGCACTGGTATCAGCAGGCAACTACTCTAACCCTCTCCGAGATCTGACTGGAGGTGATCCCAACATCGTCTGGCATGAGGGGTGGTACTACTTCATGTCCACCAACTTCGTCGACTTGCAGATGACCCGAGCGACCACTCTCGAAGGCTTGAAAGATGGCGAGACCAAACAAGTCTGGGTCGATTCCACTCCAAGTCGTTGCTGCAATGTCTGGGCACCAGAGATGCATTACATTGATGGAGCATGGCACATCTACTATTCCGCGGGTCCGAACCCTCTTGGAGAACAGAGATCTCATGTCATCAGAGGTAAGTCGACACACTTCACCTGGATAGTGCTGCATGCTGATGGCCCAACAGGAGGCAACACACCCTGGGACACCTACTCCTACGCCGGCCAGCTCTCCACTCCAGGCTGGGCTATCGATGGCACAATCCTTCGTTTCCCAGGTCAGAACTACTTCGTCTACTCAGCTTTCCTTGGGGGTGGATTCGAGCAAGGTGGCAGACAAAGTCTATACATCACTCCACTAACTGGTGCTTTCACAATCGGTGAGCATAAACTTCTTTCCGAACCCACAGAAGCTTGGGAGCTCGATGGCGAACCAGTCAACGAAGGTCCAAATGCGTTATACCATGGTGGTAAGACATTCATTGCCTTTTCTGGGTCATACTGTTGGACCGCATCCTATGCCATTGGCACACTCGAATGGAACGGCTCCGGTGATCCTATGCTCTCTTCTAGTTGGAAGAAGACTGGCCCTCACTTCTCAAGCGCGAATGGAGAATTCGGCACGGGACATAACTCTTTCTTTACGAGTCCAGATGGGAGTGAGATTTGGAACGTCTACCACTCCACTCCCGAGGCTGGAGGGAATTGTGGTGATCGTCGGTACTCCAATGCGGTTGTCATGGATTGGAACGAAGATGGCACGCCGGACTTTGGTGTGGCTCCTGGGTATGGGACTGTTTTGCAGGGACCGAGTGGGGTGTAGAGAGTGATGAGATCTCGTGCTGAATAGAAGCAGCAGCAACAACCTCGTAGCGTCTCTGGAGGTTCCTGTAACGCGACGAGA
This sequence comes from Sphaerulina vaccinii, assembly GCA_022570795.1. Lineage (NCBI taxonomy): Eukaryota > Fungi > Ascomycota > Dothideomycetes > Mycosphaerellales > Mycosphaerellaceae > Sphaerulina > Sphaerulina vaccinii. Next base: position 2,813,996 of record JAKUDP010000002.1, read on the forward strand.
CGTGCCGGTGGAGCCCTAGAAGGCATAGTCTGGTTGAACCAGGAGAGACGCTGAGACGCGCTTCATGATTTCGTATATTGCTCTCCGCCCAAAGAAGCGTTTGGTATAGTCTCAATAGCAAAGCACTTCCACACGCCATCTTCCTTCCGAAAGCGATACACAGCCATCATCGGTCTGACCACTCCCGGAGGGACACCATAAGCATTAGAGCTGACATATAGCTGTGCCCAATGATCGCCAAAGACTTCCGTGCTCACATCAGTGATAACATTCTGATATTCTGGAGTCTCTACGAATGTCCTCTTCAAGCGGTTAAGGTAGCCTTGTGAGTCCAGATCCACATTCGACCAGACTGGTATGGCATGGCACCTGAAGTCTTGTGTAAAGTGTGATGACCAGATAAGATCGTTACTATCCAGTTGTTGGTTGTTGATGGCGTCTGTTTGACTTCGGATGAGATCTTCTAGGTTTGTGGCAACCTCTCGCGTTGTCTTTGGATTTGTTCTTGTGTTACACGTTGGCGTTGCGGCTGGAACTCGTGGTGCGGCTGCAGCGCTCTTCGCGACAAGCGGCCGCAGATGAGTAGCGTCTGGGCCTGGCATGATCCAAATATGATGCTGTTACCGTTGCTCTTGATGGCTTGACGAGCAACGTACAGTATTGCACCGGCTCCGGCTCGTCCGATATTCCCGTGCCTGTGCTGGAGTGTGGAGTACAACGGGCGATCCCATCCTGGAGAACTTGCTACTATGGTGGCTGTAGGCAACACGATGAAGCCATGTTCAGACTCGGACCCTGTTAGGTCTATGGCATAGGGTCGAGGTTGATGTTATTGTCGGTCTGTATGCGAGATCGACAGGCGCGCGAGTGTTTCACATCTACAGTCCCAATAGATTCCGGCTTATGTAAATACTTGGCCAAGGCTAAAAATACTTCTCCTGTTTCGGCTTGATTCACTCTGTCAACCATTTCCAACTCCAGCCAACACTCACTCTCCCCATCTCGTGGCTATGTCTGCTATGTCCGGCCAACTGCAACATCAGTGTTGCCATGCTAGTCTACAACGTCCCATAGCGCACCTGACCTTCTTGGTAGCACCATCCTGCGGGCTTCTCTTGAGCCCTAACCTAAAGACAGACAGCTAAGCTCAAGAAGGAGCTGTAGACTGGCAACATGCTCGTTTCGCTGCACAATAAGTAGCGGAGACATCGTCCCTTCGTGGGAGCAGATCTGAAGAATTGTATCAACATCAAACGGTTCTCACGTAATGGCCACCATAACCTACCGCGAAGCCACAATGCAAGACTTGGACTCCTTGTCAAGCATCTTCCCTCGAGCCTTCTATAGAGTCAACCCATACATGATGAAGCTCTGTCCTGACACTCCCAAGACTCGACAATGGTGGCGAGAAGCATTTGAGCAAGACATTCGCCACCCAGACTACGACGTCCTCGTTGCAATCGACACCTCGACAGGAGCAGTCGTAGGCTCAGTGCAGCTTCGAGAAATGAAGCCAGGCTCCCACTTTGGCGGTTTCGTAGCTCATCACCCTCCAACAGAGGACCACGACATGGAATTATGGAACGCTGCAGTGAAAGAATTTGCCGCGGACGAAGAGCGTGTAGTCGGAGATCGTTCACGTTGCTTGATCGAGGTCATGGCCGTGGTTGATGCCTACCAAGGGAGGGGCATAGGAGCAAGACTGATGTCGTGGGCGTGCGAGATCGCTGATAGGAAGGGTTGTCCGATCTTCTTGGAGACGAGTATGGCGAAGGGGTTCTATCTCAAGCTGGACCGTGGGTTCTACATTGTCGATGAGGATGAGAAAGGTGCTGCTATCTTGCTGCGGGAGCCTGTCAAGAAGCCAGATACAGGATTCTTCTGACTTATGCTGTGAAGGACGATTCCTATCGAGACCATTAACGTCCCTGGGCACTGCTTTTGTACCGAGGACTGCTAGATGCCCTGAAGAAAGACTGAAGAGCGCCTGAGGAGAGCTACCGTTTGTGTTTCAAGATGGCTTGAACCTCCGATCATGCTGGACCGGAGCGTCGAGCAGTGCTGCGCACCATGAAACATCTCGGCAGGCAGAGCGAAGCGTACGGCGATTGTTTCTAAGGTATATCAGTAGAACAGCCCCCACAACGCGATCACACACAAACGCACGGCTGCTACGCCTCGGCTCAGTATGATCAGTCCTACCAGCACTATGCAACAATCGCTGAAAACAAGTGCAACATTCGCAAATGATCAACTACAACATATATCGTGTGACCTTCCTGCAGCTGAGGCCAAGGCAGTGTATCATTCGGACAGATTCTCGGCGAGATATTGGAACCTGTTCTGAGTCTTCATATATCAAACTACGTCACATCGTCACTCCGCATGAAACGCGTGTCAAGCTCAAGCCACGCGACTTGGCCAAGCTTGTTGATCTCAAGCTCTCGATCTGCCGCCGGGACCACCTGAGACCCTCTTTTATTCTCCGAGAGCGGACTCCCTGCTCCCTTCGTGATACTAGGAACACCGTTTGCTACTTTTCGTGCCTGTGCCTGAGACAAGGTGCGGAGCTGACAGCCTCAATCAGTATGCGCTCACACTTTCGAAAACAGAACATCGCCTCTTATGACCTGCTCAGCTGGACTTCCTCGTTTTGGCAAACGAGGCAGATGGCCAATCGCAGCTGCAAGATCGACGCAATTAGGCGTCAAGAGCCGTCGAACCGGATTGATGAATAGATAACGCTCGATCCACACCAAACAAGTTTACAGCCTCAACTGGTCTACGCCCCATCCTATCATCGAGCACAACGAGACATGCAGCTATCAAGCTGTTACAGAATTGGTGATTGCGACAGAGTCTCATGCCGCCAGCCAGCATGACGTCTTTGGCGCGTGTATGGACGGCCACGAAGTATAACTTGTTCTAGTCGTCTGCTCCCTTCACGAGAGCTCCAGACACATCTTGTCTACTTACAACACTCATCAAATCTTATCACTCAACTACAACATGGCATCAAGCAGCAATCTCGTGCGAGGGGCACTCACCAGAAACCCAAAGCATGTTCGAAACGGCTTGAAGTCGTACGTGCATGCCCTTCACAAGTGGAACATCAGCCCCACTGTTGATGGGCCATACTGCACTGTCAAAAAGGTATCTCAGCAAGGCAAATTTGGTGGTAAAGTTGGCGGACGTGTCTCATTCAAGGGACAGGTACTTGCGAAGAAGGATGCTTCTGGCCAGACTGGAGAGGTTCCGGTATGTTCTTCCCTGACTTCAATAAGTGTGGTAAGCTCACCACTAATATCTTCCAGGCAGAGGATATCGAGAACAATGCAGAGTACCTCGCTACTGTTGGCATTGGTACACCAGCACAGAACGTCAACCTCGACTTTGACACGGGTTCCGCAGGTAAGACAGTGAATGTCCTGATCTCCTCCCATCGTTATACTAATTTCGGAATGCAGATCTATGGGTTTGGAGCACTGAGCTTCCTGCCAATGTCCAGAGCACCAGTGGTCACACAATCTTCGATTCGTCCAAGAGCTCAACCTGGAAGGCTTCCTCCGGCTCGACCTGGCAGATCCAGTATGGCGATGGCTCTACCGCTTCTGGTGATGTCGGAACAGACACTGTCACAGTCGGCGGCTTGAGCGTTGAGAATCAAGCCATCGAATTGGCGAAGACACTAAGCACACAATTCCAGCAAGGTCCTGGAGATGGTCTGCTCGGCTTGTCCTTCGGTAGCATCAACACTGTGCAGCCAACTCCTGTACAGACTCTTGTCGAGAACATGATCACGCAACAGGACATTCCTAAGACCACCGAGCTGTTCACAGCATACCTTGGATCTACTCCTCCAGCCAGTGCCACTTCCAGCTCTTCTGGCACTTCATCTTCCGCAACTGAAGACAGCTTCTACACCTTCGGATACATCGACAAAACCGCAACCAATGGCCAAGATCCCGTATACACTCCAGTAGACAACTCGCAAGGTTTCTGGATGTTCGACTCCACCTCCGCCAAGGTTGGCGACAACGCAATCACCCGAAGTGGAAACACCGCCATCGCTGATACTGGAACTACTTTGGCTCTCGTCGGAGACGATCTCTGCGAAGCTGTATACGGAGCTATCCCAGGTGCTAAGCAGAACACTCAACAACAGGGATGGGTCTTCCCAACGTCAACAGATCTCTCGACTATTCCTGCTGTTCAAGTAGCTGTCGGTGATACTCTCTTCACCATCAATCCCGAGGAGTTGCCTTTCCAGGACCTTGGTGATGGAACTTACTATGGTGGCATCCAGTCTCGTGGTCAACAGGACTTCGACATCTTCGGTGACGTGTTTTTGCGCTCGGTCTACGCCATCTTCGACCAGGGCAACACGCAGTTCGGTGCTACGCAGAGAGCTTCCACTTTGACTAGTGGTGGCTCTGGTAGTGGCGATCAGACCAGCGCTGGTGCATCGTACGGCAGATCCGAGTTGTAGAGTGATCCGAGCAGGAATGGGGTCTCAGACCCAGATTATGAAACCAGACATGAGCTTATGAACGAATCAGCGTTGCGTACCGAACAGACGACCAGACTGTACCAGAAGAGTTGTACCTAGACTAGTCTTGCGAAGTCAATGAATACAGTACCCAGAGTTGCGATTCCGTTCAATTCAGCAGCATTGGCAGGTAAGTGAACTTCGGAATGGTCCTAAAGTTATTGTGGCACGGTAGATCGATAGAACAGATATAGACTGTCTCAAAGCGAAAGCCTCCACGCTCAACAAACATCCAAGGCCCGCGATATTAATTTTCGAAGATCTTGGCAATGAGCTAGCGGCGGCTGTTGCCGCCCCTCTACCATTGGGTGAAGGGCTTGAGAGAACACTTCTCACTCCAGATTCCGGGGTCAAACACTCCATCAATGCCATCAACCTCAACTTGATTCATCATGAACGCGGCGGACGTAGATGCTTTTGTGGACGACACCATCCAATGCGCGTATGCCAGCAGACTCTGGCCTCTCACACATGCTGTCTCCAGCCACGTTGTCGTGGCGAGTCTGCATTGGCGGCTAGGCATTGCCGAGGGCGTGATGAGGAGAAGTCGGATGTCGATCACTCATGATGGTCGAGTGTATGGCGCGGGAATGGCGTCGCTCATCAGACCGCAGGTCTATACTACCCAGAAATACGAACTTTTTGCCTTAGCAAAATGAAGGTCTCTAATTAGTTATAAAAAATGTAGCTATTAGGTGACCGCGAAAAGCCGTGTTCAGATTAGTGCGGGACCGGCTCCGACGAGCGGCTAAACTGCTTGGCAGTCCTAGGACATTCTGCTAGCTTCCGTAGGTTCCGTACTAATCTTATTATAGTACGCCGTAGGCGCAAAGCTCCACGCAGTGGCCGCCGGAGGCAAAAGGCCGACTGCAAGTCAGATCTTTCGGGAGGCGACTACCTTAGTACCCTCCTTAGTCGTATATACGCACACAGTCGGAAACGAAGAGTAGCAAAGGCAAAGCAACGAAGCCCGGTAGACTTAAAAGCAGTTAGACCGGCGGTCTGGATACTTGAGCGGAGCTCGACAGGGACCTTTATTCCAGTATTCAAGCCCAGTACTCCCAACAGATCCTATAGAATATGTCGAGCGATCCATCTGAGCTCGAGAAGTCTGAAGGTGAGTCTTGTGTGCCTTGACAGCTGCCAGCCTTTGCTGATACAGAGGACAGATGTACCTGAAATCATCTCCTTCAAGCCTGGCGACTCAGATAATCCATATAACTGGTCCAAAGCCAAGAAAATCGGTATAGTGACAGTCGGCAGTCTTATTGCTTTGAACAGCACGATTTCAAGCTCCCTCCCTAGTCTGGCATCGCCACAACTTCAACAGCATTTCCAAGTCACAGTGCAGCAACAACTCGTCTTACCGAACTCCGTATATCTGATAGGATACGTCCTAGGACCAATTTTCTGGGCACCACTCAGCGAAAATTATGGCCGGCGATGGATCATCATCAGCACCTTCTTCGCGTACTCAGCTTTTATGCTAGGTTGTGCTCTAGCTCCGAACTGGCCTGCTTTCATCATTTTTAGGTTCTTGACAGGTCTCTTTGGGGCTACGCCCATCTCATTGACAGGAGGCTTGTTTGCTGATGTGCTCAATGATCCGGTATGGCGTGGTCGTGCTATAGCCTGGTTCATGGTTGTTGCATCTTTTGGTCCGGCTGCTGGTCCTATCCCGAGTGGATATCTTGCTGAGATCAGTTGGCGATGGTCGTTCTGGTTTGGACTCATACTTGCTGGGGTCACGATGCCGCCACTTTTGTTCTTGCCGGAGACCTTTGGACCTGCGCTGTTGATGAGGAAGGCTAAAAGGTTGAGGCAGAGGCAGCCTGAAGCTAATGTTTATGCGCCTCTGGAGTTGAAGCATACGACGCCTCGACAGGTTGTTACGCAGGTTCTTGGTCGTCCGCTGCGAATGCTCGTTCTGGAGCCCATAGTCAGCGCTTGCTGTCTATATCTGTCGCTGATTTATGGCATCATTTTTATGTTCTTCCAGGCTTTCTCGGTCATATTCCAACCTATCTATGGCTTCGGACAAGGTGAAGTCGGACTGGCGTTTATACCACTATGCATCGGGACTCTCCTTGCCATGCCATTCTGCTTGTGGTACGATGGCATACTTCGTAAAGCGAAAGCTGCACGGGAACCTTGGTCTGCAAAGGAGGAGTACCAACGTCTACCACTTGCTTGCTTTGGGGGACCCATGATCACTGTTGGCCTCTTCTGGATTGGATGGGCAGCGAGATCGAGTGTTCACTGGATCGTGCCTATGCTGGGTGGCCTACCTTTTGGCATCGGATTTGTCCTGGTGTTCGTGGCTTTGTCCAATTACATCGTGGACTCTTACAAAATATACTCTGCAAGCGCTCTTGGAGCGTCAAGTATTGCGCGAAGTGTCTTCGGAGTGGCTCTTCCCTTTGCGGCAAGACCGATGTATGACACACTAGGAGTGGCCTGGTAAGAAATGTGGTGATAAAAGTCGCGTCGAGGGTCCTGCTGATATGTTAATATAGGGCATGCAGTCTGCTTGGCTTCGTAAGCCTACCAATGTGTCTCATTCCTTTCGCTTTTATCTACTATGGGCCCAAGCTCAGAGAAAATAGCAAGGTCTGTCAGGACCTGGCACGAGAGCAAATCCCAAAGCAGTCACGGACAACACAGGAACAGAAATGACAGAACGACAACTTAGGACAGCAGATGGTGAGCCAGCTCGACAGGATTCAGCTCAGTCTCTGCAAGCTAGATCACAAGCATCCACATCCCAGGAGAAACTCTATGGAGCGACAGCGCCAAGATTTGACTTAGGACGTGAGCCGTTGGAAGACGCCTGTCAAGACCCACTTTCAACATGATGGGGAGAATTGATTAGAGTTCCCCCAAACCATGGACATCACGAAGGTGTCCTTTTCTGCAATCGAAGTCCATTGGTCAGTGTCCAATGCGCGCTAGCTCACGTCAGCTAGTTTTTGTCTTGGAAGTACGGTATTCTAGCTACATGTCGACGAAATCTTGCTCCCGGCCTGCAACATCAACATCTGACCAAGAGTTTTCAGCTTCACAAGTTAATCACAAGGCTAGCTGCACTGTATCGAAGTTTCGAAGGACCCACCGAGAATTCACATCACCACACTCTGTTACAACAGCCAAGGCGATTTAATCAGTGGACAAGATATCCCAACCCTAGAATGGCGACGACAGCACCACCAGGCGTTGCAGGTCCCAATACAGGCCAGCTAGCGCACTCATCTCAAGGCACTCAGATGACCATCTCAGCCGCCTCAGCGCAACCAGGCCAACCAGTAGCATCAGCGAGCTCAACCGCTTCGGCTCACCCATCTCAGAGCGGCCAACTTACGAGCTCAAGTGCACCAGCTCAACCATCTCAAGGCAGTCAGGTGACAAGCTCCACTGCCCCAGCGCAACTACCCCAAGGCACTATGCCCGCGCCGGCGCCACTACCAAAGATTAAAGCGCCCGCATGGCGCATGAAATTGAGAAGAAAAGCCCTTGCTGGAAAAACTCCATACGACTGGTTAGGCGTTGCGCATGATGCAACACGCCATCAAGTTGAGCTTGCGTATAGAAAATACCAAGCCACCCTGGCAATATATCACGAAAACCTAGATCTACAAGATTGGCCGGAGTGCGCGATGGAAAAAGATGAGATGTGGGATTCAAAGCACATCTTAACGGAAGACAGGCACCTCGTGTTAGGAAGAGCAGACCGAAGCCTTCGAGACCGAGGCCGAGACCGAGTCCTTCGAGATCGAAGCCTTCGATCCATTCTTGATATCTGCATTGCTTATAGAGAAAAGTACTCGTGTCGAGATGAGCCTTGGACGTTTCTTGGCGTGAGCGACGATCCGTCTAGGGAGGAGATCGAAGACGCATGGCTTGGTTTGACGACTTATTGGGACCGGTTCGGGGACGTCGCAGGTCTGGTAATGCTTGTTATGGATGCTGCGAAAGATGCTATGCTGAGAGTTTTGCCACCTGAGCTACCTAAGGCACGTCAGGCAGATAACGAGGTCAACGAGGATACGAAGCTCGACGAGTCGAGCACGATGGACGATGTGGCTGCCGAGGCTCCACAGCTTGACAGTGATGATGACGAAGACAATATAGTCGTGCGGCCTGCAGGCAGAGGTGGAGAAGTCATGGGCAAAGATTGGGGCACTGCAGAGCTCGATGTCGCAATAAGTATCGAGGGCGATGCTTCCATCAGAGCTTCTTCACCTCAGGTCATTAATGATACATCCAGCGCACAAGGAAACGCTGCTATCGAGGCCTCTCCGTATCAGATCTCGGAGGAGCTTCTCGGTGATATATTCAGTACAGAAGACGACGCCGCCACCGCGATCTCTCCACGCGAGACTCTGGACGATCTGGAAGCCACGAAGCTCGACCGCACACTGAGAGTGGAGGACTTTGCCGCTTCAAGTACAACGCCACTTTGGGACATGTTTCAGGCCAATACTGCAAAGATCGGTCGGCCTGTCACGTCAAGCGATTCTGCCTACGAGGGTTCATCGATTCAGGCCCTGGATTTACGAATGAACGCCACAAGGCGTAGAAGGAATAAACGGAAGAGAACTGCTGAAGATGAGGGATCATCAATTGCGAAGCGAGCTAGAGACGGCTCGAATGACAGTCCAATTAGCGGAGCTCTCTCAAGGTCTATAGTCGCACAGCTCGAGGCTGCGCCAGTCTCTGGTCACAGCATCTACGAGACCAGAATATACAACGGCAAGTTACGATCAAGCAGGGATTGAGCAATTAACTGGCTCATCTCGATCTGGCTGGTGGCGTGGTGGTCATGTTGTGTGCCTACTCCACGCTAGTGAAGGAAGTCTTAGGCAGTACTTATGCCAGGACTCTTTATCCTCTCAGACACTTCATAATCAAGCCCTCAACACTCAAATTCCATACGCAACAACAAGATCGGACTTATCGATCACCACAATCATGCCAACACGAGCAGGTCAGAGATGTTCGCATCAACCTCGCCGTCTCCATCGAACTGCTTCGCTACGCCATGAGAGCAGCATCGAGTCGAGTAATCAGAGCAGCCAGCATACCGAGACTCCGAGCAGCGATCTCGCCGGAAACCAAGACAATGACGATCCAGAACCACCTACCGCACATTCACAACCAGTCTTCATCGGACCTCGACACGACGGATCGACACCAGTAATCGAAGAGAGCGAAGGAAGCACTATCAGGTCATCTCCATGTCCTGGTCCTCATCAGCAGATATCACAACGAGCACAAAGCGATATCGATATGCCAGATGCGTCGTATCATCGAACCCTGCCATCTCAGAGCGACCAACATGAAAATTTCGACGACGACGAGGGACAAGTAGACAGTCAATCCTACCTCCGCACAGCTTCTCCAGACTCGATGCAACATCTTCAGCATCTTACCTGGCGAGGTTCAAATGTCAGCTCGGTCGCAACAGCAAGACGAGGCTCGAGTGTCAGCACAGTCATACTTCATAATGCGACGGTTGAGAATCATAGAGCAAGGCTTCAAGCCGCTGATCTGGAGACGGATGCGGATCGTGAACAGCTTGAGGAAATGGAGCGAGTTCGAGATGAGATGGCTGCCAGGATGGAGGCGCTTGAGGGTAGACTTGTCGAAACGCGCGAGAGACCAGATATGCCGTTGCTGCTCTTCCTCGTTGTGGTGGTCATGTTACTGATGTATGCATGTTTCTGTTGGTGGAATTGGCCTGAGATGTCATATATTCGGAGGAGAAGGGGCGAAGTCTTGGGGATGTGATTCGGGCAAACGATTGGAAACTGTTGTACATCTGGTTGAGGGTGATGTGGCGCAGGGCTGAAGGATGCATGCGGCTCTTGGAGACAGATTCGCATGTGAGACATGCATGCATGTATCACCTGACCACAAACTTGTTCGATCTCGTGGATGGAGCTTGGCACAGTCTCGAGAGTGACTTGTCTTGGTAGAAACATAAATAGTGTTATAGCAAGACAAATGTCTGTCCAAGTGGATCAGTGACTCTCCCTCCTTCTTCTAACACACGACACTGTCAGTCATACTTTACATAAAGGCTTCGTCGAAGCGTAGGTGCATTCTCTTCCTGTCTTTCATCTACACGTTCAGCGGGTGGTTGCAGCGTTTCTTCCTATATCGTATCCGAGACATCTTGACCAGGCAAATTCGAGACAGTCCAGCCAGAAAGGCTCTCCCACGAAGAAGCAATCACCATGTCCTCCTCCCCACTCCGCTGCGAGTACTGCCGTCTCCATCGCGACCCTACCACAGCTTGTGAATGCCAGCAACGACTCCAAGAAGAACAATCTTCTACTCCAGCCCCCCAAGCAAGTCGCCCAATCCCAGTACAAGGCCCAATGATCAAAAGAGGACGTGGTCGTCCACGAAAGAAATCCTTTCCCGAGTCGACTCAGAAACCAGATCAAGAAACAGTGCAACCTCCCAGCCCTCTAGCAAGAATCACCTCAAGTGTTCAAAACTACTGGCTTCGTTCACAAAAGGCCACGCCACCACACTCACCAGTTTCGAGTTTTTTCCATTCTGCTTCATCGTCAGAAGAAGAACAACTCATTTTCGATCTCGAACTGGATGACGAGGACAATATCACAGTCGCGCCCGTCCATGCTCGCACGCCCGAGCCAAACTCCATGGCCTCCCCAGCTAGTACTCAAGTCGTAGAAGAAACACCGCATCTTCAAAATCGGTCATTCCTAGACGATACGCCTGATCGTGCACACTTCGCTGTGCATCCCAATCCAGCTATCGAGATCCGACGGCTTCGGGATTCAAGGACTCAGCTGGCGCAGAATCTTGAGAGGAGTACGGAGCATGTTAATCGTCTGCATGCTAGGTTGTTGATATATACTGGAGATAAGGCGGCGTTGACTGCTGAAATTGGGCAGCTGAGGGAGGGAGTGATTCATGATGTTGTTGAGAATACTAAGAGATATGGCGGTATGGCGTCAACAGTGAGGAGGTATGCGATGTCCTTCGTGGTAATGCTCGTGGGAGTGTCTTTGATCTGGGCCTGGATTAATGGGCCGGATTTTGCGTATATAAGGAGGAGGAGAGCGGAGGTTTTGTGCGAGTAGAGTCTGGGTTGGTCTCGGTTGGGTGTTGGAGCTTTCGCTGAGGATGGGCGATGGATGCCGTTGTAAGGTGAAAGGTATCTATAAGTTAGCCATATTGAAAGGGGTAGTCAGCTAGATCAACCAAGTACGCAATAGACATTGGGCCCCATAGATGACTTGAATATTGAAGTTTCGCTTGGCTTTTGATCAGTATCTGTGTTAGACTTATTCTGCACTCGCCGCGACAGGCTTTTTTCACCTGTTGAGTTATGCTGATGCATACAGTCGCCCGTAGTGAAGTCCATACGCAAAGCAGGCGACGTACTCATCGGTGATGTATCCTTGCTGATCCCATTCTGTACAGATTGATCAGTTCTTGAAGATCTTCGAAGACCAGTGAAGACCAAGAGCCCAGTGGAAGAGCCTAATTCAGTTAGCGTCAGTCACGACCTAAAGGTGCACGAGTGATTGAAACATACCGAGCATCGACAATCTTGCCTTCCTCCTTCGACAGTTCTGAAACAGTTGGCATACTCCACAAACAGTGCTAAGAACGATCAACATACCTTGCAGCTTCTCGTACAGCTGATCGAGCGGCACAACACGACGCTCGATGTGTTCTCCCTCATCAAGATGCTGCTCAGGCTCCTCGTCACCCTCTTTGAGCTGCACCTCAATCGTGACCATCTGTAGTCATTAGTCCCGGCCTTCCTCACTTGCAGTAATGTCAACTCACCTGCATATTCGCATTCGTCAACCCCGGATCGGCAACGATAGTAGGGCTACAGTCAACGACCTACACTCATGTTGGCATTTGTCATTCCCGGCTGACTACTCAGCACATCAGAAACATCACAAACCACTCCCTCATAGCCTGTCTCCTCCTTCAGCTCTCGCACAGCAGCCTGTTCCGGAGTTTCGCCTTCATCGATGAGTCCGGCTGGGAACTCGACACAGTAGGCTTCGACAGGTGGTCTGTATTGCAGAATGATCATGGTCTGGGGTGGCTTGTTTGGGTGGCGGAGGATCGGAGCAATGGCGACTGCGTCTATGCCGCCTTTCGATCGCGTCTTGCGGGCGGCGGCTTCCCAAATGCGGTTCTTGCCATCTTGGTCGGTCCACTGAGAATTATCAGTGGTGGTCTTGAAGATGAGATCTGGTGCTGGTGACCTCAATCTTTCGCAGTTCGGTCCACTTTGCTTCGTCTGCTGATAGTGGACTGATGCGGTCGATCTTGGGTGCTTGGCCGGCTGAAGACATGGTGAAATGTCGAAGCAGCTGAGTTGTTCGGGTGATGGGAACTTGTGGTCTCATTGACCTGAACGTGTTTGCAGGAAGTCAAGTCAAGTGATGGAGGCGCGTGGAGTGATGACGAGACTGGGCTCGGATGGGAGATCCGAAGAGCCCTACTGTAAGTAACTCGAGGATGACTAAGCATTTGCTCCTTTCTGCTCTCACGTTCTGTTTCTCCTCTCTCTCACATCAGAAATGACCGTACACAGCACTAACATTCAAGGCAAGACGACATGGGCAGAAGTTGGAGATTTACGGAACTGCTGGAAGCTATCATTTGGAAGGACTCGATGATGATAGTGCGCTGAAGCTCCTCGAGAAGACTTCAAAGCTTGTCATTCGTGGCTCAGAAGCAAAGTTAACGGCAGCCAAAGACGTTCTGAATCGACTTGGCTCACATGCTCTAGCAATCACAGTCGCTGGCTCTTTGCTCAAGAGTGGGGCTTATGGTCTCGAGGCATATCCGGAGGTCCTCTCCAACCAGGAGTCCCATCTTCTGCATCAACAATCAAAGCAAGCTAGGAGCACGTATGGAGCAATCCACGCTATCTTCGAGGTATCTGCGGAACGGCTCAAAGCTGCTTCGTCCGAGGATGAGGCATCCAAGCACGCACTTGAGCTGTTGGGTGTATTGGGCTTTCTTGATCGCTCGGGTGTGCCTGAAGATCTGTTCACTCGAGCCTGGAAGTGGGCACATGAACACAGACTCGACAGAGACAAGGTTGACCTATACAATGATCCAGATAATGATGACTGGCGTCCAGATCTGCCTTCAGAGTGGCATTTCGATGGCGCCTTGAGTTTCGGATGGGCAGAGAAGGCGTCGCTACCGATGATGTTTCGCGAGGCAAGAAAGCGCCTCATAGAGCTATCACTGATCAGCTTTGATCCAGACTCACAGACCATCACAATGCATCCACTGTTGCACTCTTGGGCACGTAATCGACTTTCAACTGCAGACCGTGCAATTGCTTGGCGGCATACTGCATGTACACTGGTGTTATCAGTGGAGAATGATCATGGCTGGAGAGAATTCTCACCACGTATGCGAAGGCATTGCGACGAGTGCTACAAGTTCATGCCTGATGGTGCAGTGTCAATATATCAACTTCGCAATATATGCAGGGTTTTGGTTTCAATTTGGTGGCAGCTGTTACGAGCGGACAGTCTTCAAGTCGAGCCATTGTTATTGCACATTGATACACTGGTGTCACTCCAAGCGTCGTCAAACACCTTGGATGTCAGCGAAAGTCACCTTGCACTTCTTCGCATGAAAAGCGCATGGTATTCGGAGAAGGCAGACAATTCACAGGATCAAGAAGACTTTCAGAGAGCTCTAGAGTCATGTTCAAAAGAAGAAATTGCACTGCAAAGGAGGAAAGAACCTTTGGCACTTGAGCATCTGTGGGCGAGGTCTGGGATTGCGGATAACTTGATGTGCTTAGGTCGTGGCGAGGAAGCGGTGGACATGCTTCAGCTTATATTAGCCAATCTCGACGAACTACCGCCGAAAGATGTTGCGCCCGTTTGGTACTCCCTAAGCTTAGCCCTGAGTGAATGCGAAAGATTGCAAGAAGCCTTGAGCGCCATAGAGAAAGCAGTAGGCATCGAGAAGAGTATCCTATCGGAGGAAGACCCTAGTTTGCTAGCATCGCGGCACGCCCTGGCAAGAGCGCATCTGGATCTTGGGGACTATGGAACCGCCATAGAGATACTGGAAGACGTGGTTCGAGTGGCGAGCAGTGTCACAGATGATCACGACAGCTTACTGCTTGCGTCGCAGTACGAACTCAAACGTGAATACTTGGAATATTCCCAGCCGGAGAAGGCACTGAATCTTCTTGAGCTTGTGGCCGCTAGGAGAACAGAAACCTTGCGCTCGGAACACCCGTCGCGCCTGGGGTCATTATACGATGTCGCTACTATAGCAAATTGGGCCAACCTACTCGGGCGGTAGATATAATGGAAGATGTGGTCGATATCAGAAGCAGAATTTTAGCGCCCAACGATCGGGAACGATACGGATCGGAGTATGGTCTCATTTTATATCTCATCAATGCCAATCGAGCTCAGGAGGCGAGGGTGTTGTACGACCGCGTCATGGAGAGTGCGTCGATGACACCAGAAAACCATCAACGAGCATTGAGAGGTCTAGAGATGAAGATCGTAAAGTGGTATCGTGATAATGGACAACCTGAACAAGCGATATCAGGGCTAGAACGAATGGTCGAGATTAGAAGCAAAACACTGCCACCTAGTGATGTACAGCGAGGTGTGCCGGAGAATTGGCTACTTGGATGCTGTGTCGAGAACAGGAGAATTCCCGAAGCGAGGCAGCTTGTTGATCGTATAGTGGAAACAGCAGATTTGCTGCCGGAGGACTTGCGACAGAGTTTGGATGATTTGCGAAGAGAGGTTGCGCAGTTGGATTGGCACGACGAGCAAGTGGCTGACTCGGTTCTTCACGTCAAAGCATGATCGCTCACGCATTGTATCTGGCAATCTGCTGGCACGATGCGATTCAGCCTGACCTACGAGCGCCTTTGAATGGTGCTTGGGCTCGTGCTTGGAACAGCACTTCGCGGTCATGGTGTGTGGCAAGGTTTCATAATCCTGCCCGATGTTAGCATCAAGCATGTTTTTGTAATGGATGGGATCTTGCGCCTACCAGCACTAACCTCATCTCCGCCCAGCCCACTGACAGTATCAATCCTTGTGAACGCCCACTCTCCAGCCAGCGCTCTGAACTCAAGTGTTCGCACAGCTGGTCTCACAATGCCAGCTGGGACTCCATGGAATTCAAAGCAACAGAATACTTCTGAACGTGACTTTTGTTCGTTCACGCGAAAACTCAATTGCTTCATCTCGATCCTCCATGCCGGATCAGAAGCGAGCTCTCTCAGACGATCAATCCACTCAGTGCGGCCTCGCTTTGTATGTTGGAACATGACACCGGACTCTGCGACAAAATCCGGCGCTATAGAAGTCCATGGATAGGACATTGAGTCGAAGTGCCGGGAATTGATGGAGTCGGCGATGGAGTATATTATACGGCTGATCTCAGAGGTGATCTCAGTGCGAGTTTGTGTACAGTGCTTGCATGTGTGAGATGCTGGCTGGCTGGTGTGGATATCATGATCTGTACTGATGCCGGATTGATTGTGATGGGAATGTTCCATCATATGGACGAGGAGCCTCAATGTGGTCGTACTTGCGTGACTGGCGTAGCTGAATGCCTCATCCAGAGCCGCCCCAGGATTGTACCAAGAAGCCAAGGCGGAGCTGAAAGGCCAAAGGATGCTGTGCTCTCGGGGACAGCACAGAGCTGTCGGGTCTCCACTATGACATCTCGGAATTGGGCTTTCAGAGTTGTTTCGTATGAACAGTACCCTCTTACAGATCTGAATGCTCAAACGTCCACTGCTTGTCCAAGCCCGACCTCAGCACCACTTAATCCACTCGCAGTGCTGAATCTCGTAAACAACCAACTCCCATTGACTGCTCGGAACTCAATCGTGCCTACTGCCGGACGTACGATACCCTCTGGTATACCATAGAACTCAAAGCAGACAAACACATCCACTCTCGTCTTGAGCTTGTTCACGCGGACCTCGAGACTTTTGATCTCGCCCCGCCAACTTGGGATTGATGTGATCTCCACCAAGCGAGCAACCCATTCTGTGCGATTCAGTCTGTCGTCTACGAACAGAACGCCTGGTTCTGCAGTGAAGTCTTCGGAGACATGCGTCCATGGATCTAGGGCTGTATCGAAGTGGCGGTCGTTCATTGCGGCGCAGATGTCATGGACTATGCGACTGACATCCGATGCGATTGTGTCTATCGATTGTGTGCAATGGCTGCACGACTGAGTTGAAGAGTGGCTGGTGTGCTGTTTCTTCTTCGTTTGGTCCAAATCCTTTTCGGGAACATCAGCTTGCTCTTCGCTCATCGTTAAGCTTGTCTCGACTGGTATCTGTCTTCGGAATGAAGGTCCTTCTTGCCAGTGAGTAAGCGGTTTCTAAGTAGTCTTGAGTGCTCTCGAAAGGTCGGGAAGCTGCAGACGGCCTGCCTTACTGGCAGCTGGAAAGCTCTAGGCTTCCCAGCAAGTCATCGCGGGGCTGCAACTTGCAAGGTCATTAGCTTGGGGCTGCAAGATTGGTATGTTACACATGACACAATCATTACCTCTTTGAGGTCAATTCATGTGTGCTGTGCCTGGATAGCAGGCTCAATACAGGAGCTTGTCGGTCTCTACTCCGAATGCTCAAAGGCGCATCACCTTGCTGTATCCGATTGCAGCTTCAGCTTCAATCTCAACTAGGAATTCACTTCCAATGAGTCCAGCGACTACGAAAGTATTTGCTTGTCTGATGCCGGCACACTTCATCACCCACCCGTGAGCTATGCTGACTTCCTCGACATCTTCTTCACGCCGTATCATGATACGTGTCCTCGTGATATCAGACAATCCTGCCCCTAGACTCTTCAGCGCACGCTCAATAATGTCCAGCGCAGCAACAGTCTGACTTCTGGCAGATGTTCCGCCTACCACTGGTATCGAAGAAACAGTAGAGTTCGCAGTAGTTCCAGACACTCGAATGACATTTCCAGTCCTCACAGCGCGACAATAGCCTGCTAGTGGCTCCCACGGACTGCCAGAAGAATACTCGATCCTTGCGTTACCTGCTACAGCTTCAGCAATTTTCGCATTCTGTTCGATGTTGAGATGGTGACTCAGATCTCCTGAAGCAGTCAAGAAAGGTGGCCTGCGGTACTCATCACCACAGTCGCCTGGGATATCGGTCAAACTCTCTTGAGCCTTCGCGATGAGCCTTCTGTCCTCCTCGTCCAGTATGAAGGAGAAAGCAGCCAGATTGCTCGCCGTGTACTTGTCCGACTGGTCATTGAGTCTCGATCCTACGATTACTGCAGCGACAGCAGGAAGATCAAGCACGTACCGCGTGGCCACAGCAGCAATTGGTACACCGTGTTTCTGAGCAACTGTGCTCAAAGCTGTTAAGACAGTCTGGTAAGCATCCCAGCCACCAGCAGCCTTGATGAAGCGCAGATACTTCCGCAGACTCCAGTTTAGTGACTCTTCTTCAATCGGCTCAGGCTTCCCAAGCCAGCGCTCAGATAGATAGCCACCGAGTAACGTTCCGTAAGCCAGAATTCTCACACCAGATTCCGTGCATACCGAAGTGAGTCTTCCGCGCTCTGCTCTTCGATCAACCACAGAGCAGGAGACTTGATTGGTGGCAATATCGAAACCTGAATCAAGTAGTAGCTGGAGGTGTGCAGCATCGGTATTGGTGAGGCCGAGATGACCAAATTTGCCCTGCTTTCGTACTTTTTGCAAATGAGTAAGATTATGCAGATATGAGTCGTCCGTATAGTCCCATGCATGATACTGCATCAGAGCAATTTGATCCTGGCCCATTCTAGACAGAGCTAAGTCGACGGCGTTGGAGGCCTGCTCGAAAGACTTGATCCCATTCTCGGCTGGACACCATTTGGTGAATGCTGTTATTTTCTGTGACGAGACTTTGTGGTGATGGCCGATGATGAGTTCTGCATCTCCGTAGTGATCTGCCATGTCGAAAGTAGTCAAGCCGGCAGATGCACTATCGAGAGATCAGTGAGTGGAGATCAACTTGTGTGAGAAAGAGCTTACAGCGAGTCCATAGCTTTGGCTGCGACATCGTAATCAACCGTCTCATCATGACCTCCTGCGAGCCTGTCGATGTTAGCATAGCCTGCCGAGTCTAACCGTGAATGATCATACTGCCATAAACCTGATATCATGCGAGGGATCTCGAAAGTCCCGCCGATCAGGGTCGTTTCTAGGCTTGACATCAGTATAGTAGACATTTCGTGGTGTGGGCAAAGCGAATGTGATAGTTTGCGTGTCTTTGTACTGATGATCAGCGATATGAGCACGAAGTTACCCCAGCGAACGGTCTCGCGACTCGGCCCGATGTACCTGCCCGCGGGGAGCTTAGAGCTCCAGTGTCTTCGGAAGCGGTGCATTTCTTCCGATGAATACATGAAGAAAGACCATTGGACATCTAGCTGTTCACAGATCCGAAGTCGATTGGAATGATAGCAAGTCATCATGCTAAGCTACCACGGGCCCTTCACCACGTCCACCGGAAGGCATTCCAAGTAACTAGCAGCGACTCGGCCTTGCTTCATGACTACCAAGATGTTCTCGCGATTATCCAGGATCCTGATGTCGTCAAGTGGATTTTCCTTGAGTACAAGTAGATCTGCAAACAAACCTTTTGCAATCTGCCCGATCTCGTTCTCCATTCTCATCATCTTCGCAGCATTGACCGTAGCACTCCGAAGAATGCTCAGATTAGACAACACTTGCGCTCTAACGCTGAATTCGTTTGTCTGGAATCGTTGCATGCCAGCCATCAGATCAGAGCCGAAGCAGATTGTAACACCGGCATCTTCTGCGATCCTTAGTGCTTCGAGACCAGACTTCATCACTGCTTGGTTTTTGATGGTGGAGCTCCCATTGATGTACTGGTTAAAGGGCGCTCTCATCAACGTGTTGTAGGTCACCAACGTAGGAGTCAGATAGACATTCTTCTCGGCCATATACTCTGCTGTTTCCCTGTCGAGGAAGTTTCCATGCTCGATACCAAGAGCTCCACAGTCCACTGCATGCCGAATTGCCCGCGAAGAATACGCATGAGCAGTAACATAAGTGTCGAACGACTCAGCTGTTTCCACGATTGCACGAAATTCACTTGGTAGAAATTGAGCACGACCGAGATTGTTGAGCCTGCTGGACACTCCACCACCTGCCATGACTTTGATGAAGTCTGCACCTTTTCTCATCTCGTCTCGCACGCAGACGATGCAATCGTCGACTCCGTCGCATAGTCGACTGATGCCTGCCTTATGCCCAGCACAGCATTTCGTGGTAGGATCATCGTCTTCGTGAGCAGCACGTTGGTCTCCGTGGCCACCTGTTTGCGAGAGCGCATGACCAGCTATGATCAGTCGTGGGCCTGGAATGAGCCATTCTGCTATCGCGTCTTTGAGGGCTGCATCGGCTCCGCCACAATCTCGTGCTGTGGTGAATCCTCGTGCAAGCATCTCTCGCACCAGGAAGGTGGTTCTGTAGTTGTTCATGGACTGTGAGTTGTTCCTGTATGTGCCTTTCAGGCCGACTTCGCCCGGAGTTGCTGTGACATGGACATGCGCATCTATCAAGCCTGGGCAAAGATATAGCCCTTGCAAGTCGATAACCTTTGCGCTCTCTTCCAGTAGGGAAGTCTCGTGGCCATCATCGGGGAAGATGTCCGCCACGAAGCCATCGGTCAAAAGTACACTTGCACCATCAATCAATTTGCCCTCCAGTGGGTCGACAATCTTTGCGTTGACCAACAGATATGAAATGTGTGCAGGAAGAAGCCATGGCTTGTCCAAGTATTCCACTTGCTTCGTGTCTTCGGACCTCGCTGGTGACAGATTCGACCTCATCATGGAACCTTTTGCGTTCCTGAGGCTGTGGCTGGACCAACAATAACCTGCAGTACTTGCGTTGTGTTGATCTCGTCGCCTAGGAAGTCTCGGGTACACGCACTCGACTGTAGATTGCTGGGCACATTGTCAGTGGGCACCTCGAGTACATGGTCCCGAAGATATAGCGCGTATCGGAGCTGGCTTCGATCATATCTGGGGCTGACTAATGACCAGAATATGAACACATCCATGTCGCGATAGTCACTTCTTTCTCTCAGCAACGGACAGCCATTTTGAACGATGTCGAAGACCGCAGACCAGGACGTGCCAGTTAGCATTACAAGCATAGCTTCACATGGCGAAGTCATCGAGATTGACGCCGATCTGGAGAAGAGAGTCGTTCGTAAGATCGATTGTGTGGTCCTCCCTCTGATGTGTCTGGTCTACTTCTTCCAGTGTATGCACAGCTACAATGTGATGCAAGTTGTACTTCGCTGACGATGCTCCAGATCTCGACAAACAAAGCGTGGGCTATGCAGCCGTGTTCAACTTGGCGAAGGACCTGAACATGTCTGCGGACGAGTACTCTTGGGTATTGAGCCTGTTCTATTTCGGCCAGTTCGCTGCTGAGTACTTCTCCATCTACTTGATGTCGCGACTGCCGATCACCAAGTTCGTGGGACTGTTCATTGTACTCTGGGGCATCATCGCGGGTTGTCTTGCGGCACCAAACAACTTCGCTGGATTCGGTACAGTTCGCTTCCTGCTTGGGTTCGCAGAAGGAGGAATCGCTCCAGCGTTTGTCATAATCACCAGCACATGGCACAAACGATCTGAGCATGGGTTCCGAGTGGCAACCTGGGTGTCATTCAATGGCGTGGCACAAATCGTGGGCGCGTTGATGATGTATGGTATCGGGCTTGCTGACAACCTGGCGTTGGCTAACTGGCGCGTTATGTTCCTCATCTGCGGAGGAGGCACTGTCGCCACTGGACTCCTGTTCATCTTCCTAATGCCACATGGTCCCGAGACCGCCTGGTTTCTGAACGACATCGAACGAGAGACGGCAGTACTCAGGCTGGAGAAAGACAGCATGTCAAAGGACAGGACAGACTTCAATATGTCCCAGCTCGTGGAGGCTCTGCGAGATCCTAAGACATACGCATATCTACTCATGGGATTCTTCGGCACAATGGTCAGTCCTGTGCTCAAGTTCGCGTCGCTCGTGATCAGTGGGTTCGGCTGGTCCAAATTCAACACAATGTTAGTGGGATTACCAGCAGGAGTCCTCCAGATTATATTCATCTGGATTCCAGTCATCGGCATGAAAACCACTCGGATCCCGCGTTCCCATTGGGGCATGGCCATCACCATTGTTCCACTGATCGGCAATATTGGCATTATGACGATTCCGCTCTCCAGCAAATGGGGAGTCGTGGTGTTCACCTGGCTAGCCACTCTAATTTCGCCCGTGTCGGTGATCATCTTCAGCCTCATGGCCTCGAATGTGAAGGGCAACACGAAGAAGTCAGCGGTGACAAACATGTTCTTTGTGATTTACGCAGCAGCAGCAATTGCCGCGCCGCAGCTCTGGAACGCCAATGAGTCTCCGCGGTATAGGAAAGGCATCATTACGGATATCGTATGCCTGGCAGGCCTGGAGGTTGTTTTCTTGCTGTTCGGGCTGGGTGTTACTCGCGAGAATAAGAAGAGGGAATCAGAGTGTGCAAGTGGCGGGAGCCAAGAGACGAGGACCTTGGGCGA
The DNA here is from genome assembly GCA_022570795.1 of Sphaerulina vaccinii. Lineage (NCBI taxonomy): Eukaryota > Fungi > Ascomycota > Dothideomycetes > Mycosphaerellales > Mycosphaerellaceae > Sphaerulina > Sphaerulina vaccinii. The sequence goes on from JAKUDP010000002.1 coordinate 2,836,178, forward strand.
TGTCGACTTGACGGACAAGCAGGATCGGTCCTTCAGATATACAGCTTAGAAACCAGACGGTGACCGATGTGGTTATTATTGGTTCTCCCGATGTCGATGTCACTCTGGAAGTCAGTTCTGTTGGTGAACGTGTGATTTGTTTACGCCAAGCGCTTACTAAGACAAATCGAGCCCACTCCTTCTCCTTCCTCGCCTACACTTCAGCCGTGGTATCGCCGGCATGGCGATGTCTGAGGCAGCCGATCATCTTCAGATGGCTTATCAACGCTATCAAGGCCATACAAATGGCCAGCCCACAGTCTCTCAGCATCGACATATGCTGATGAGCCACATATGCTGATGAGCCACCATGGAGGCCAGACCCAGAGCAGGTCGGCGAAAAAGAGCTACTGTGCCAGCTGATCTTCGAAAACGAGTCAGCAAGGCGTATGTGTACTCAGAGCACAGCATTGAACACGCTGACTACGATACAGATGCGATTTGTGCCGACGTTCGAAGCTCAAGTGCTCTGGCGAGACTGGCGGGGAGCGATGCAAGAGATGTATACGCATCGGACAGCTCTGCCATTACTCTGAGGAAGCAAAGAGTTTAACCTCGTCTCCTTCCAAGCTAGTGAACGCAGCATTGAGTACTGTGGCAGAACCAGAGCACAACAGCATCACGATAGATCACGGTTTCAGTGGCAAGGATGGAGTCACTGTCCACAGTCAAGGCAAAACTCGTGAGAAAGCATGCAGAGCACATCTCCGACCTCCTCACTAACTCAGTTCGTCTAGACTTTGAAAGTGGTTCTGGTCATTACGCCTTCTTTGACAGTGTCTGCGAGGCTGTCTCCGACCAGAAGGCCACGGAAAGCTATGGACATCTCAGCACCAGTCCTGGCATTTCATCAAGCCCCAATCAGGACAGGAATGTCATCCTGGCAGCTCTTCCTCCACGTGAGGTCATTGACTTCCTCGCCTCGACCTTCTTCCGATACGCCCAAGCAAAGTTCTTCTACGTTCACGAAGAGATCTTCGCACGCCAACTGAAGGACTTCTATGTCGCGATTCACGATGGGCTTCGGGCTCACTCCACAAGAAATGCAGAATTTACATGCCCTCTATTCATGATTCTGGCAATCGGAAGCCAGTTCGCCGATCTGGGAGCAGAGGACGATGATAACCTAGTCGCGTCAGACTTGGAGGATGTAGTCCAGCCAAACCCCGGATGGCGTTTCTACGAAGTCTCCAAACGAATGCTACCAGATGTGATATCATCTACATCCATGACAAGCATTCAAGCGTGCGCTCTGCAAGGCACCTTTCTCTTCAGCACGAATGCGAGGGACGTATGCTACAATATGCTGGGCTGGCCCTCCGGATGGCTATCACCATGGGCATGCACAGATCTGTCGTCGACCAGAATCTCCACTCACACATCCGAGAACTTCGAAATAGGTTGTGGTGGACTGTATACACTGCAGAACGTCTATTCGGCATCGAGATGGGACGACCATTAGCCATTGACGATTCTGAAATCGATACACCATTTCCTGTCGACCTCCCAGCTCTTCGAGTTCCGGGCACGTCTGCAAACTTCGAGAACCAGATTGCATTTGCTAAGCTGTGTCAAATCATGGGTGAAGTTGTCCGCGTCGTTTATCCTGCTTCGAAGTCACAAGATCAGACCGGTGTGGTGGAACTATGTCCTCGCAAGTTTGACCACCTTAACGAACAGCTCAATGCTTGGAGACTGGCACTTCCTGCTCACCTCAACCTACACAGCAACTCTTCCAGAGCTGTGGCACATATCCATTTGACATACGAACAGGCCCGGATTCTGTTGACCAGGAAATGTCTGCATAGTGCGACAACCCTCAACAACGGGTTGCAAAACCCGGCTATCACTCAATTTCTCTCGACGAACGCAGAACTCTGTCTAACCGCAGCCAGACGTACCATCGAGATCATGGACAATCTTCACAAGCGCTCGCTGATCTGCAAATTCTCGTTCCACGACTTTCTCTACTGCAGCACGGCGTTGCATGTTCTGTTACTTGGTGATAAATGGAAGCCCCAAACTCCAGATACCATGAATATGATCACTATCGGACTATACCTCCTATCGGTTCTGGCCAAGGGAAGTGAGGCAGCCAGAGCATCTCTACAGCGTCTTAAGGCCTGTCTGAGAGTGTATGGGGTCGATCACAATCATGACCACAACCCGAGTGCCGGACGATCAGCATGGCGGGAGTGGGTGGCTCAGTCTCAATCTCAACCTCAAATCGACGATAATGGTCACGCGTCTGATGACTTTCATCCGCACGAGACTTCGGAGCTGGTTCAGAGCAGCACAGAAAATCAGGACACGAATATTCCACTCCTGTTCGAGTTTGATCTCATGGATCATAATCTGGCTCGCACGCCAGATTGGGAGATCTTTGACCAATACATGTTCGGCTCTGCGAAAGATATGCAGAATCTGGTTCAATAACTGAACATGTAGCTTGGTCGAAGCTGCGGACTGGCTGAATTCGTTTGGCTTCTTCCTACACATGCTCCTTCCGATACACGTCGTCCTCTTTCTCCTTCTCGAGATCCAGGCCTGTTTCTCCGTCTGAGACTCCATTCTCAATGTTCGCAGCTCTTGTCTCAAAAGCATTCGATGACACCTTCGAGGACTTCCAAGCCGGGATCTTCGAGTCAAACAATATATCAATCTCTTCCAAGGTCTTCCTAGCGGTCTCAGGGTACGTGAAGAAGATGTGGAAAGTCATCACAAAGCAGAAGATGCCAAAGATGATGTAAGTCTTCCAAGTAATGTTCTTGAACGCCGGAGGAAGGAAATATGCGAGTGCAAAGTTGAAGGCCCTGCAGTCACAGTCAGTATCCGTTGGATATCAAGAACAAGCGTTAAGGTCATACCAATTTGTCGCAGCCGACAACCCAACACCCTTCGCGCGGTACTTGAGCGGGAAGACTTCTGAGCAATATATCCAGCCAGTGGGAGCCCACGTCAGGCCATAGATTCCGGTAAAGATGTAGCTGAGCGCGATCACTGCTTTGCCTGGTGTAGGATCGAGTTCGAGACGAAGGTTTTCATTGCCGAACACTGAGGGCACTGATCTTCCATATGTCGCCATGACACCCGCTGTGGTGAAGTGGAGGATCATACATGTTACGGCGCCACCGAGAAGAAGCGTTCGGCGGCCGACTCGATCGATGAAGGGGAGCATGATGCCGGTCGTCACTAAGAAGATGACGTATTGGATGGCTGAGGAGTAGAGGTTCGTGTTTCCTGATTTATGTGAGTAACATGACTGTGCTGATAGAGGGACTGAGCTTACCAGAGAGGCCTGCCATTTGAAAGATGTACACAACGTAGTACATGGCAACATTCCCACCAAGTAGCTGCTGCCACATCTGTACTGATGTTCCAGCTAAGGTTCTCTTCCAGATCTTCGGTCCGAACAGGTTCAAGAAGCCCACGCCTGCGGCCTGAGCTGCAATGCGTTGAGCTTCTTGCACCTCCTCATACTCCGCTAGCACAACAGGATGCGTCCGGTCTCCTTTGCCATGCAGATCGGCAAGCACTCTAATGCATTCTTCCCATCGCTCGTTCGCAGCCAACCATCTTGGCGACTCTGGAAAGCAGAACAGTGCAAAAAAGAGCACGATGGCCGGAATGCCCTGCACTCCCCAGGCGACGCGAAAAGCAGCAGGGCCGGACACTGTTTGTGCGCAACCATAGCAGATCAAATACATGATCAGTATGCCCCACTCGATTGCCCATTGCTGAATTCCAACGATTCGTCCTCTGATGGCGGAAGGTGACAGCTCAGCGAGATATACGCAGACCTGAGAAGAGCAGATTCCGATAGCAAGTCCAGCAACGATCCTGCCGCCGATGAGCTGTCCAACGTTTTGCGAAGAGCAGATGATCGCGGAACCAATCACGAAGATGATGCAAGCGATCTGTAGAGCGATCTTGCGACCCAGCTTGTCGGCGACTGTGATGCATCAGTGCCGTCCACATTCATGAAGAGAGCTGAAGTGACTCACGAAATCCAGCAGCAATAGCACCTATCAGGGAGCCTCCACTCATAGAAGCAGTGATGCCACCTTGAAGATCTGAACTCGGGTTATTGAAGTATGTGGTATACTGCTCAGTCCCTATCCACGCGGACATCGAACTGATGTCGAAGCCGAAGAGAGCACCGCCAATGGTGCCAAAGGCAGCCAGCACATAAATGTTGCTGAAGCGATACATTTTCGCGAGTATTGCAGGAGGAGTTGCATTGGCTCACGAACAAGAGTGCAAGTCCAACGATCACATATATAAAGTCAACATTGTGCATCACCTTTGAGGCTCTTTAACCAGCATCACGCTAGATGAGTGCTGCATAGCCGTGCTGCTGCTGTGCGTAGGTGGCACTGGAGTTCGGCACGTACAAGCCATCATGTTTGCAGAGCCCGGATAAAGGCATACGATGAGGTTGCGTAGATATGTCAATCCCCGTGGGCTTAATTTACCGTCGGTTCTGTCGGCATCTGGTTGGAGGCGTGGTTGTTTGTCGATTGGTGGAAGAATAGGAAAGAAAGTGGACCTGGAGGATCGCAAGTGCACAGAGCTTGGCATTGTCTGCCTTGTCGCCTTAACGTCAAACTCTTGGCCTCCTCTTTGGTCTGACTCCTTCGTCTAAACTTCATCTCATCTTTCTTTTGATGACAAGAAAAAGTTGTCACATCTCTGTCGGTCATCTCCTCGCACTCTTACCTTCAGACAAGACTTGGATAGAGTACTGCAAAGTCGTCGTGACACAGGATGAACTACAACGAGTCATCGACTTAGCAAGCAGGCTGTGCCTCTGACAGCTTGTAGCCTTGTCAGTACTGATTCATCGTCGCTGTGTAAGGGCTCAAGCAGGTAAGCTTTCCGGCACGGTTTATGCCATACTTTGGTTCAGAAAGACCGTTCAGCCTCTACATACACCTGGTAATACTAAAACTCATTCTCTGCGTCGGCTGACATGCCAGTATGATCTGGTGTATACATGGGCAAGAAGCCTAACAATACGCCATACCATTAAGAGTAGGAGACAGCTTCAAGAACCTGGCACAAGTCCTATTCGGCATGAAATCTGCATCGAATGGGGCGCCAGTTGTCATCAGAGGTTTCCACGTGGAAGGTCCACTCGCTGAAGCTTTCACAACGTATCACTTTCTTCCTTCCCACATATCCAGATTTTGAGTCATTCCATCTTCATCCAAGGACTCCCAGTACTACCACAGGCGACCAAGCTTAAACCACGAACGATATCTTCAAACATGGTCAGCTCCGACGACACTCTCGAACTACGCAGAAGACTCGAGACCAAGCTCCCAGCTGAGCTATACAACATTATCTACGACCTCACTTTCACAGCCGATCCCACGATCCGTCTCTTTGGGTGTACAAGCAAATGTCCATCGGTGGCAAACGGGTCTGCGATTGCTGCGAACCTGGCGTCTTGTTACAAGCACGTCCTAGTTCACAAACGTCTACCGCATCTTATGCACGTGGATCGTAATAGTCGCCGTGAGTTCGCAGCTAGCTTCTTCGAAGGAACGTATTTCGTGGTGCTTGGTGTCTGTGGCTGTTCGCGATTGAGGAGGTGGATGAACGTAAAGCATTTGAAACAGATAAAGGAGCTGAGAGTATTGCATAGCAGTGGGAAGGCCATAGACCCAAAACACCAAGAGGAGGTGTTGGGATATGTATGTGACTGGTTTGGAGATGTGATCAAGAAAGCAGTTGTGTTCCCTGCCAAGGACAAATCGAGTACTGGAGAGGCAACATCCGTGGTCTGTGCATGCTGATGAGATACTCGCTGTTGCATCATCTGGAGTCTGTAAGAAAGTGACAAGCAGACTAGGTCCACCTCGTATAAGCTCGCCAACTCACGCTTTGCGACAACGGCGATGATACCTCGGACACTTATTCAATCGAGAGCCCGGAAGCTGCAATCTTTTTGCTCAATAGCAAAAGCACAGGTCACTCTGCGAAGACTTCACGGCCTACGAGGCTGGCTGTCAAGCATTGCTCGAATTTGGACTATGGCTCAGGGGTTACGAACTCCTTCGTACTGCAGCATGAGCAGGATTCTGGTGACGTAGCCTCCGATTATTCAACACTGTAGTCATTTTCCAGTCCATCTCTATTGCAGTCGCTCACACTCCACCATGAGCCACAAAAGCGACGAGGCGAAGCCCAAAGGCCTCATGCAGATATTCGACAGTCAGTTCGATGACCAAAGTTGTGTCAATGCCGCTAACGGTTCTTGATCAACAGACCAGATCAAGTCTGACTACAATGCGAAAGCCACGACATTCCAGGCCATGAGCCTGCATGGCGATATTCTCAAAGGTATTCATCATCGCATTCCAATCACACACATCAGCAAAGTGACAGCGACAGACAGGCATCGAGGCATACGGCCTGAAGGACCCAACGAGCATCCAGCAATATGCAATCCCAGCCATTCTAGAGGGCAAGAACTTGGCCATACAAGCCCCATCAAACGGCAAATCTATCGCTTTTGCTATCTCAAGCCTAGAGAAGATCAACACCTCATCTCAAGCAGTCCAAGTTCTAGTCCTCCAGAAATCACGCCAAGACGCGAATAGCTTTGCCGAAGTACTCGAAGATCTTGGCCAGTATCTGGAGTTCTCGAGCATGACAGTCTTCGGCGGCAAGACGGTCGACATTTGCGCGGAAGCACTGACGAACGACCGCCTATAGGTCGTAGTCGGTGTCCCAGGCCGCACTAGTGACTTGGTCTCGCGGCACGTGCTCAAGCTTGAGGATGTCAAGTTGTGTATTGCGGATGATATTGATGAGCTTATGGCTGTAAGTCGAGGAGGTTTACCACCGACCCGACACCGCATGAACCACCATCCCCTTCGCGTGTTATTTGCAATAGTTGGATGGGAAGAATATCGAGAACAACTCCTATCTTGTTAGTAACGCAAAAGTCAAAACACAAAAACTCTAAAGTCAAACTTACACATCTCCCAAACGCCTCCAAACCCTCGCGACGACGCACCAAAACTTAATAAGCGCTGCATGCATTGCATTTAGAGCTTCGCGTGCCATCCACCTCCCCTCCACCTCCCCCACCCACCATCCCTGGAACTTCGTCAAAAGTTAAGCAGAGATACTGATGCAAGGACAGCGAGGGTTTGATGATGATGACCATATAGCGCAAATTCTGAATGCCCTGCCTGAGTCTGCACAATTGGTCTTTAGTTTCAGTGAATTGGGCAACGAGGTCAAGAGTGTGATGGACAGGTATATGAGTCCTGATCATGTCAATGTCTCTGTGGAGGCGTAGAACATGTTGTATGATTGACCGTGGGAGACATCCAGGCTCATGAGAACTGGTCGTCGTCGTAGGTTTCGTTGTCGCACTCGTAGATTGAGCTACTCTAGTAGAAACGATAGATGTTGCCCGGCCATGCCCGACTCGTCCAAGTTCGCGTGTGCATCGAAACAGAAAGGTCTCAGCGGACATACACGTATCTTAGTGCTTGCTCACAGTCTTTGGGCAGGGTCTAGTCTCTGTCGAAGACGTGCTGACCTAATTTCAGCGCGCCATTCTTCCAAAATTTTCTCGCTCTCCCGTTCAATGCAGCATTGCATCGCGCAAACCAGTGATCTTGTGTACTCATCAAGTTTTGGTTTTTTCCCAGTATATCTGCGACTGAGTAGCGATTGAGGAAGGATCCTGACCAGTGCAGATCTGGTCACATGTCCGATGGTATGCGGTACAGGTGGTGGCTCCAGGACGCTCCAAAGAATTGCCGACAGATCTACTGCGGGTATGGGTCGCCTTATGAGAAAGGCTGAACTCCACGGCAGAATCCCGCGACTATAGCAGGTTCCAGTGAAGCTGAACCATACACTTTCCACAGAAGTATGGTGGTAGACATATTTGACAGCGTTGACGACATTCTCGAGCATGCCCCGAACATGCTCATCGTGCCCTTCTTGCCTAAGGTACGCAACGCATTTGCAGAGGCCGGCCGAGCAGCCAGATGGAATGTAGTGACTGACAGCAGACCTGGGCCGAGCGCGAGCAGTGATGTGCCGAATTTCGATCTCTGCATGAGACACCTTCTTGTAGAATGTTGTTGCAGGCAGCGTCAACGGTGCTGTTGTGACATCGAATGTGAGATATTCGTAGCGCTCAGCATCTTGCTCGCATAGCTCTAGCGCGATTCGGGGGTCTGCATTGCAAGCATTGCGGAAGTCAGAATCGGTCAATCCTATAGTAGTCGTGATCACCAGTTCATTGCCACCTGTCAGGATGTTGTCGTAGATGATGTCTCGCAGCTCTCTCGGGAGATCGAACAGGCCAGTACGCGCCGATCTTGCGTTGTTGGCCATGGTTGAAGCAGATGCATTCTAGTGACGGAATTGTGCAGTGTAACCATAAATACGAGAGCTGTGGGCACAGGCGCCAAGATCTGGCAATCGCTGAATTGTACACTTGTCCAAACTTCTCTTACCATGGCACAGGATCAGGCGCACCTTCTTCGACTGCATGTTCGGCGAGGAAGCTAGCAGCTTCCTCAAAAGTCTCTCGCGAGCGGCGGAATCGGTAATTCTCACTCTCCTCGGCTGTACTCGCGCATTTGCTGCATAATCGACGACAGACTAGGTCAGAAGAGAGATCTATACAAACCTCTTCGCACTCGTAATAATGCAGCGTGCCGAACACCTGTTCTGTAGAATTATCGCAAAGGGCAGGCCACCAACCCTTTGACTCCTGGAAAGATCGGCCTGATGAATGTATATAGCGCCATGTGTGACCGTGATGGGTCCGGTCCGATTCTACGATTTGAAAACACTCCAGGTGGAAAGCGACACCAGGACACACCGTGCATCGATATTTCGAGAGAGAGTCCATAAGTTTGCAGACGTTGAAGGCTCCTCGTCTGGTTGTGATATGAGCGAATAGTCGCGTGCGGATTGATGGATCAGGACTACCTTGTCCTCGTGTACAGCCACGATTGATCCGCAGTCCTTGATGAGGTCCATGGTTTGGCGCTGCTGTCTAGGGCTGGGAACACCTCGGAGCGAAGGACAGAGAATGCCATTCAGTTCCGCAATGGCCAGCGGTCGCAGGGCCATCGTGACCCATCGCAGGATCATACGATGGCGCTCCGATTGATCCTGAGGGACCGCGCGCAGCATCCGAGCGTAGAAGGCCGGAAGACCTAGCGGCAGTTGCAGCAACCGTTGTTCGATCGCAGTTTGAGTATTTTGCTGTATTAATTCGACCATAGCAAAACCCACCCATAAGAAAGTACCATCTGCACGCTTGACTAATTGCTCGAACAGGTCCTGCCTGATGTCTTTATCGAGCCGAACATAAGAATCGAGCTCCGTAAGTCTGTTATCGATGTAGAAGCTGATGTCATGCATGACCTGCGTATCTTTGTCCGAGTTCAATTTGATCTGAGCAAAGGTCTCGATCGCTGTGATCGGTCGGCTCAGCAAGATGATGCGAAGTCGTGAAGATAGCCTCTGGTCGCGTTCGCGCAAACGCCTGGCGAAGAAGAGTTGCGTGTCTATGCTGCATTCGTCTAACCCATCCAGGACGCAGAACAGATCGCCAGATTCACTGTCCTCGGCGATCGCCTTCAAGATCGACCACAACGTATCGGGCGAAGACACAGCCACACTTCGACGTTCTTTATTGCCCAGATGAGGCTTCAAATGCTTGAGTAGGGCCTCATGAGTGTGGACAAGGTAATAGATCAGGCCCCGCAAAATTGAAGCCGTATTGTTACGCTTTGAATCCCCGTCCAGGCAGAAGAAGTAGCCTACCATGATAGCTTTGTGGGCGTCGGCCCTGATAGTCAAGTCAGATATGATGAAATCAGCCAGCATGCTCTTTCCTTTGTCAGGTCCACCGCAGATCGCCAGTACATCTATTGCACCACGAAGCCAGGACTGGTATTTGTGATCTTCGAGAATCCATTTGCATGTTCCAGCAACTCTTTCGCCCTTGGCTCGCATTAGGTTCTGACGATCGATCTCGCGATCGGACTCAAATAAGGCGGCTCGCATTTCAGCCGCATCGTCTGCTGTTGGACCATAATTATTGGTGACACTGCCATAATTATTGCCATTGTGCTGACTCAGAGCAGAGGGGGCATGTATGTCGCTGTAGTGAGTGGCTGGAGCCACGAATGCTCTGACATCAACGTGGTTCGTGGTGTGGGCCATTTTCCCAGTCGCGGCGAGCTTTCGTGATCAGCGTAGAGTCGTTCGATCATGATTGCTTTGAAGACCCATCTCTCCGAACTCATGAGCATCCCGCCAGACCTCTGGCCATGAGCGGAAGGCCGTAGTCCTGCGAAAGATGAGAGGATAGTCAAAGTTTGGTGTCGCAAGAGAACGCACAGAACTCGGAAACCAGGTCACAGCCCTTTGTTCTCAGCTGAGCCTCTTCCAGTTCCTCGCAATGCTGTACAACCACACCAGTACTCGTGGCGCTTATCTGCTGTATCATGAATTGAGGTTCGTGGTCTTGTAAAAAGACAGCAAGCCAATGAAGTTGCCGTCAACTCGCTGGACATCCAATGTTCTGTAGCCAGATGAAGTTCCGACAAGAAGAGAAGTCGTAGAGAAGCAGGATGCAACACCTTGTGCTCAGCTGAGCCTCAGCCTCCGCCCCATTCCTCGCTTATGTTGTGCAACCATGAGAGTGCCAGAAGTCGTAGACTGCCCTGAGGCGGCTTCTTTTGAACAAATGTTGGATTGTAGCATATGTACAGTATGTGCGAGCTTCTGCTCTGCTGATATCACGTCTCTTTCGTGGCGCCCAGTCGCGCCTCATGCCCGTATTGGCCCTGTTCTCTTCTTGTCTTCTCCACAACCCTTCTCAGGCTCCTCCCATCTCTTCTGCTGTCTGATTCTGATTGCGATCTTATCGCCAACCCTCCTTCTCTCTGTTGACTCAACTAGTCATCATATCCGGAAGGAATCACTCGCTTGCCCTTCGGAACTGTTTCAATGTTAGTAGCGTCCCATGTTTGTACTGGAGAAGGTCAACATACTCGGATAAGTCAAAGGAATTTGATTTCGGGGTCCATCTCCCAGTCTGTGTCGAATTGGAGGAACAACAACCTGTATAGCGAAGCAGATTAGCCATGTGCTCTCTGATCCTCCTTCGCCTTTGCGCATTGCTCTCTCGATGCCATCTTTCTTTTCTCCTCTTGCGCACACTTCCATCACTCGCTGCGACCAACGTACCATGCTCACTGGCCCTAAGCTCCCGACCACCACGCTCCAAAACAGCGCGGGCTTCCTCCTCGCCATGTAGTGGATCCATGTGCCCGGCACTTGCCAGAATGTTACTGGCGCCATGATTTCCTCTTTCCGCTCTCTGCGATGTTCGTGATAGTCGTGAGTGTCTGTTCAATGGCAGCGGAGAGGAGTGGAGAGCGGAGGTGAAGTCGCGAGATGGTCGATCTTCCCGGTCTTGGCAAACGCAACAAGGGTCGGAGCTAGGTTACGTGTTGCTTCACATTGGAAAGTTGTATAGACACCTACATTGAGTCTCTTCGCAACGATGAGGTTACCGATTCTCAGCCTACTATTAGGCGTAGTGGCCTTTGTGTCAGCTCTGAGTGCTGAAGGGAATAAGCTGCTGGTGGTGATTGATGAAGACGCCGACAAGACGAAATACTCTCAGTTCTGGACGGATCTTCAAGGTGCGTTACAATGGAACAGCTGTATTGAAGTTGATTAACAGATGATAGATCGCGGCTTCTCAATCACATACAAATCGCCCAAAGAATCGTCTCTCAGCTTGTTCCAACACGGTCTTCCAGCCTACTCGCATCTCCTCCTTCTCCCCTCCAAACTGAAGGCTCTCGGACCCGCTCTCACACCGAATCTCCTCGTCGAATTCGTCAATTTGGGCTCCAATGTCCTGCTTGCTCTGTCCTCCGAGACGGCCGTTCCCAACTCCATCAGCAGCTTACTCCTCGAACTCGACATCACTCTCCCCGCCGACCGCACGAGTCTGGTAGTAGACCACTTCAACTACGATTCCAAGACTGCCTCTGAACAACACCATGTCCTGCTCCTTCCCTCCCCATCACAGAGCAAGAAGGAGGTCAAGAACTTCTTCAGCGTCGATGGCTTGATCGCTTTGCCTCACGCTGTTGGACAAGTGCTGGGCAATGCCTCTCCGCTTCTGGCGTCTATATTGAAGGCTCCATCTACGGCATACATCTACAACCCAAAGGAGGATACAGAGGCTGTGGAGGATCCATTCGCGACTGGCTCGCAGATCAACCTCGTGTCAGCTTTCCAAGCACGCAACAGCGCTCGCTTCACAGTTCTCGGAAGTGCAGAATCTCTCGAAGACAAGTGGTTCGATGCTTCAGTACAACTTCCCGGTAGCAAGACTGCCACCAAGAGCAGCAACAAGGCTTTCGCGCAGAAAGTCTCGGCATGGACATTTAAAGAGTTGGGTGTGCTTCAGGTCAAGTCTATCAAGCACTACTTGAACGAGGGTTCGCAGAAGGACATTGCAAACACAACAGAGGTGGGAAACGTTGAGCTGAATCCAGAAATCTACCGCATCAAGAACGATGTGCATTATGAGATTGAAGTTGCTGAGTGGGAGAATGATCACTGGGCACCTTTCTACCCGCCTGCTGGTGATGAGTTGCAGTTGGAGTTCAGCATGCTGTCTCCTTTCCATCGGGTGAACTTGCAGTCTAAAGGTCAGACTGCGAACTCGACCATCTTTGAGGCTGAATTCAGGACGCCTGATCAGCATGGTGTGTCATCATCCGACTCTCACAAACTTGATAAATCGCTAACTCGCTTCGCTCGTAGGCATCTTCAACTTCTTCGTCGAATACCGTCGACCATTCTTCACGAACCTCGAAGAGAAGCGCACAGTCACTGTCCGACACTTCGCTCACGATGAGTGGCCAAGGTCATTTGTGATCTCAGCCGCTTGGCCATGGATCTCTGGTATCTGGGTGACAATCGGTGGCTTCGTCGTCTTCTGCGCAGTATGGCTATACAGCAAGCCAGTCGACAGCAAGACCAAGACGCGGTAGACAGAGAGCGACTTGCGACGACTTCCAGCCGAAATGTATGTGTAACTACATGTATTATGAAAATAGAGAACAGCGGAAAGCATCAGTTTTACGACAGCCGGCTGTATACAAAGTCATGGCACGAGCGACTCTCACAGTGACAGGATCAGAGATATGATTTCACAGCCATACACGCTCTTGAAGACAACGCCGCGAAGGCCGCGCAGCACCGCTTCACTTTCGAAGAGGTCCTACGAAAGGGTCCTAGCCTGGCCTGGCTGGACCATGTTTCGGTTTTTGGCTTTCTAGACAACCACACTTTAGACTTTTCGTACGCACGTGGCGTTATACGACACCTCGTTACTTTGTTGTTTATGAAGAAGCAGGTACCGGTATAAACATACAACAGCCTTGCAGCTCTCGACAATCTTCCTATCTGCGATTACACAACACCACCAGTCACGATGCAAGCTCTATTACTCCTTTTTGCGGCAGTCTCCCTAGCAAGTGCGACATTTACCTGTCCCAAACCAGTCAATCCAATCGCCTCAGGGCCCTCGAACGCATGTTGTAAAACTCTCAAAGACGTAGGCTTCAAGTTTAAAGGAGCTGAATTGTACTTTGGCACGAGTTGTCCGTTCTACAGTCCATTTCTCCTTCTGGTCTATGGCTAATTTATATGTATGGCAGGCGAGCAAGCGCAATTCATTCAATCTACGGGTGACAAGACTGCTATCTCGGATGATTGTCCCGCTGGGATGTATGCAGGGTGTTGTGATCCGGTATGTCTACCTGCTGTGACCTTTAGTCAGACGAGGGCGTTAGCTGATTTGACGTTAGACAATACGTGAACTTACAGGACTGGGAACTTGTACGGGTCCGAATTCGAAGCTGAACTAGGGCGAAAAAACAGGACCGGACGCTATAGTGCATGCATACATCTTCGCTTCGCCAGAACCTCCTTATAAAACATAAAAACCTGCGCAGCAGACAGACATCTCGAGGATCACGAACTTTGGTGTGATAATCAACCACCACAATTCGCCGACCAATAACCCTCCTCATTCGCAACATTAGGAATACATCCATTCCCTTCTGTCCTGCATATATTTGCCCGTTTACACCTGTATGTTAGCAAGCGTCTTCTTCTCGGCTATTCTCTTATCTCTCCTGATGTCAACGGACGAACTCACTTTACGACAACGCTGCTTAATCCCGCCAACAGCTGCCTCTACCGCGTTCGGAACTCAGAAACCAGCCCAATTAGGATGGCGAATAGATTCGCCTTCTTTGGTAGGGAGCGTCCAGTCGGGGCCTCTTTGGCAGTTCTGAGCAAGTGTTAGTTTGGGCAGAGTGTTCGGTTAGCCTGATAGCTTACCCATGCTGAGACTAAGGAGGCTGTCCAGAGAGTGGAGAAGAGTATCGTGGAGGTGGAGGACTTCATCATCATCATGGTATGTATGCGGTTGCTCCTCCTGATGGAGACACGGATATTTCAATTTTCTTGTACACAAAATGTTGGATCTCTACTTTACTATAAGCTCTTTTCTCTACCTCTCTCCACCTGTCTTGAAATCAAGTCACGATGTTTCCCTTGTTGCTTCCTATCCTATCCTATCCTATCCTATCCTATCCTCTATCCTCCACAATTCGCCGACCAATATCCCTCCTCATTCGCAACATTAGGAATACAACCATTTCCTTCTGTCCTACACGAATTGCTCTGCACCATCTGTCAACGCTCCGTCCTGTCTGAGAAAAGAGTAGGCACCTACTTTACGACAACGCTGCTTCAATTCACCAGCTGCTGCGTCTACTGCATTTGGTACACAGTAGCCAGGGTAGTTAGGAGTGGGGAGAAACCAGTCGGGGCCTCTTTGGCAGTTCTGTTTAGCAACTAAGTGTTAGGTTGGACTTTTTTATGCAGAATGAGGGCGTTCGGACTTACCCATGCGGAAGCCGAAGAGAGGAGGATGGCGAAGACGGCCACGGAGCAGGACTTCATGATTAGAACTGCGATGGTTAGACGAATTCTGGGTGCTTGTGGTATTTGACCCTTTTCATCATGCGAACATTGTTGTCTCCACTTCAGATACTTATGTCGTCTCCACATGCCTGAGAGTCGTCCATGTCTTTCAATCGTGCCACTTCTCGGTCGCTGCCATGTCGGACTGTAGCATGTTGAAGTCTTGGACAATATGGATGTGGAGATGTGGAGAGCCATGGGCGCACTTCATCAGTGATAGAGAGAGCGAGATTGACCCGGACTCAGCGTACTACTTGTCCAAGCATCTGAGCAACTGTCATCGTAGCTTTGTTACGCCGTGAGTCGTCTTCTATGGGAATCTTAGTAGATGGCGATAACGAACCACTCGAGGGCAGACCCTAACGTGGAATGAACTTTTCCAAGGCCGGTCTGCACGTTGACGTTCATCAGTATGAGAATGTTGTCAAGACTGCTAGTATGAAGAATGGACATGATTCTTTCATTCTCGCTCAGCCTCCAGTAACTCGCTCAGCAGGTCGACTTCGGCTTCTACCATCTCTCAATCCAGTAACACTCTTCGTCCTACCAAATCGACTTCGACTCCTCGCTGCCACGCTAGGAGCTCTCCGCCTCGCGTCGTCCCAGTCAGAGTCCTCGTCACTATATCCATCGTCGTGGTAGTCGTCCGGCGCAGGCTCGATCCTTCTCACCTCCTCGTCCACGCTTACAGCGTCAGCGTCAGCGTCTGCAGGCATAAGTCTCCTCCCTTCTCGAATAACAATCTCGCGCTCATCCCATTCTCTATCTCGCCCCCGATCCCGTTCGTCGCACTCCTCTTCTTCTCTCTGCCGACGCTTCTCAAACTCATCTTCTTCACGCCTTCTCTTCGCCTTAGCTTTCTCAAAAGCTCTCCTCTTCTCTTCACGATATTCTTTCTCGTTCGTTTCACGCTTTTCTTTGATGAAATGCGTGAAACATGTTGCGACAATTTGTACTAACACAACACCTAAGCCGAGTTTGACAAACGTGCCTGCTGTGCTGCTGCCACCTTGCCTTTGCTGCTCTTCTTCGGTTGAGTGGCGACGACGAGGTCTGCGCGGTCGTCTGGGACGTTCAGCTGAATATGAGCGACGCCGTCGAGATCTGTGTTGCTGTTCGCTGCCTCGAGAGTAGAGGGTTGAGTCGTCGCTGTCGTAGTAATGTGCCATGTTTGTGGTTGTTGTTCTGGTGTGGATGTTAGTGGCGAGTGAGCATGGTCTTAGGAAGAAGTTGTTGTTGTCTAATCAGGAGGCTGGAGATCGTATATCTGCACAGCCCGAAACTATGCCTGATGATGGAGTTTGTGTGACTGCCCGATGACCTGAATCGCAGAACGAAACAGGCTGCAGTTTGCAGGGAAGGAACCGATGTCATTGTCATGTGCTGGGGTCTTGGCGCTCTGCTGAGACTCTTGGGCCGAATTGTTCCGTCTTCATCTCGACAACAACCTGGAACATCCCAGGCATCCTTCTCATCAGCGTCCAGTTCTGCTTTGAGAATGCCATATATGGCGGTCAACTCGGAGGACACGAGGCAATGGCATGAAAGTACTGAAACTGGAACCTCAGGTTCCACATTGAATTTCAAGAACCATTGAGCATGGCAGTACAGTCAACCAGATGCAGACCGCATTCAAGGGGAGATGTACTTGATCTTTTCTGGCAGGTCGAACATGTTCACGTTCGTTGCGGTGATCTTTTACATGTGTTGTGGCTGAGTCCCTGCATACATGTGCAGGTCTGGACTTTGCACAACGTGACCTGAGCGCAAGGCTGAGGATCTCTTGCTTCTCCCCACTTCACTCTGCAATCATCGGGCACAGCTTCACTGAATGCAATGTCTGCATGCCGCGGGTGACAAAAGAGAGTGTAGTGCAGTGGCCGTGGATGGGAAGCTATGTCCTTCAATTATGGTGGCATAACAGCAAGCGATCATGCCAGACAGCACAATGGCAACAATTAAAATAACTATACATATCACGACAAGCCCAAACCTCCGCAGGATGGATCGTATGAACTGGGACTTCTGGACGCCGCTGCGAAAGGTTCAAGCAAGCGCGTCGAGCGTTACTTGAAGTATGACATCGACGTCAATATCGTGGACTCAGAAGGCAGAACTGCACTCCACTTAGCGGGCGCAAATGGCCACGAGAGTATAGCGCGAGCTCTCATTGAGTCCCATTGCGATCTTGACGCACTCAGCCAGAGATATGGCACCGCTCTATGCGAAGCTGCCAGTGCTGGAAAAGCGAGCATTGTAAAGCTTCTGCTCGAGTCAGGCGCCGATCCCAATGCCCCCGGTGGAGGGTCTGGGTCTGCTATACATGCTGCATGCGGTGCCGGCAATCTGGCAGTGTTCACGCTTCTTGTGGATGCCGGGGCCGACACGGATCTGCGTCGCACAACCATCAAGGACCATGGCCTTATTGAAGGGTCGGGCACCGAGTTGTACCGGTGGTCGTGCACGCCACTATTTCACGCTGTTCAATGTGGTCATCTAGACCTAGTTGCGGCATTGTTGAGGGAACACGCTGATGTTAATGCTCCGGCGCAGGTCTTGGATTACACAAGGGACATGCGGCGTCCTGAGTACTTACCGGAGTACAACCCCGTCCACTTTGCCGCTGGGCGTGGCCATCTTGCTGTGCTAAGAAGTTTAGTAGAGCATGGAGCTGATCTCCCTCCCAAGGATAGCCAGAAGTGGGATTCGGCTTACTCCGCCATGGTTAAGCACAACCGTGCTGCATGTCTCGATTATCTGCTCGAAAAGGGGACTCTAAAGCCTCGTGCATCCTTAGTAAAATTCATACGGAGAATAGGCCCGCTAGAGCTTGCGGCAGAGTCAGATAGTGCCGAGTGTGTCGAGGTTTTGCTTGACAGAGGCGCAGATCCGAATGAAGCAGGACCATTCTGGCATGATAGGCCTCCGCTGTTCAGTGCCGTTAGTCGAAAGTGTATAGAGCTCCTTGTACGACATGGAGCTCTGCTCGATCAACGAGAGGAATTTCTCGACCGAACAGCTTTGATGTATCATATGGATTACGGGCATCGCGCAGCAATAGAAGCGCTACTCGATCTTGGAGCGTCGGTGATCCCCAAGACAAACTAGGGTGTACCGACCTCTGCTTTGCACGGAATACAGAAATGGTGAAAAGACTTGTCCGTCATGGTGCTGAAGTCGAACATCGCAATGAACGGGGATATACAACTTTGATGCAGTGTGCAAAACGCGCGTCTGGGTGCAATCGTTTGGTTGTCGAGACACTTTCCAGACTCATTCAGTATGGCGCGGACGTGAATGCTGTGTCCCCATCAGGAGAGACAGCGCTGGACCTAACTACTGACCGTGAGTGCGTGGATCTGCTCACAAAGGCTGGTGGCAAGAGACTGAAAACGACATCGAAATCGATATCATTATTTGAACGCCTTCTGTCTTAGTATTAATTTGGCACAGCATCGCGCAGTACTTAACTGTCGCTGTACAAAGACTCCCTCCTGTGTTCAGGCCTGTTACTTTGCCCCACATAGTGTCAAGCATATCCTCGAATTATTTCTCGGCTGTGTTTCATGACAGTACTTCCTGCAGCATCTAAGATCCGCCGCCCACAGCAGAGTAGCTATCGAGACATCCTCCTGAACTGGTGCCAGGCCACAACGCCCACACCAACCACTGAAGTGATCTTCGCACCATTCCACGCGATGCGCTTCAACCCTAGCATACCAAGCTCCTGGAAGGTTTTGCTGTTACTCTCAGTATCATTGACATGCGGGAATGCCTCACCGGGAACGTCCTTGCCAAGAAACTTGCATAGCGGTACCCAACCATCGCCCAACCGATAGTTCAAGATCCTCTCCTCCGGCACAAGTGATCTCACGAGCGCATAATACTTCAGGTACTCTTCCTTACTCCTCGCCTTCGCCGCAGCAGGATTCTTCGCACTTCCGACTTGCTTGTCAACTGCAGCATCACCTACCCCAACAATTCTTCCAGTAAACCATGGATCCAAAGCCGCGAAGATATACAGAGCGGGCTGAAATGCATTGTCGAGAAATGTCGACCAAGATCTGTACCACGACTCCAATGGCCTCTCTACCAGCACGACTTTGGCATCGGGATAGAACTCAATCAACTCCTTGGCGAAAAGATGGCAAGGAGCATCTGTTACTGCGCCACAGTGTCCTAATAGACCATCGAAGTCTTGCTTTGTTACTGGAGGGCCTATACCGTCAAACTTGCGTTTCTTGCTTTGTTACTGGAGGGCCTATACCGTCAAACTTGCGTTTTATGAGGTCAAGCCATATATCGCATTCTTTGACGTTTCCGAGAAATGAGCTGAAGTGTTAAGGGTTTGGGTAGCCGAGCATCGAGAGAGCTTCGCGCATTGATAGTGTGCCGGTACGTGAGTAGCCGAGAGAGAGCACTTCCATTGGAGTGACACGCGACAGTTTGGTGCGGTCGATGTTTGGTTGTTTGTTGTACATGAGGGCATAGTTTCCTATACGGTCGAAGTCGGCTTGTGTGGCCATGGCTACTGCTGTTGTGGAACGAGAGAACAGAGGCTGAGGTGATGTGAGGTTACACAAGTTGTTAAAGAGAGGGCGTTGTTTGGGTCGGTAAGCTACTGACTCAGCTGGAGGATTCGAAGGATTCAAACCACATTTGGGGCATGCCACTTTGATCGACAGACATCACAGCCACTTCCGGGTCGCGACACGAGCTGTGCGAGCTGAACCGCGCGGCGTGCAGGACATCTCCAAGGACTTCAACTTCATGTCGTAGTTAACAGCACTGCCAAATCCGGTTCACGGGCTGAAATTACAAGAGATGAGCGTACCATCTGACAACACGCACAGCCTGCTCTGGATCAACAAGACAGCCGACTCAGCTTCACTGTCACATTGTTCAGACTTATCAGAACGCATCCGTGTCCTCTCGCAAGCTCAGCGAATTAGTCGACTGCGAACATGTAGGACCAATTCCAAGAGAAAGCCAAGAGCCAAGAAGAGCGACCAGCAGGATGCGAATGTCAGCAAGGATACAACATGCACGATTGTAGCAGAACAACGCCTGACGTTCAACCCCGATTCGGCAACCGAAGAACGTCGTGGGGTGCACTACTTCCTCAATGTAGCAACTCTCAAGATCATATCTCTTGAACGTGATGCTGGATTCTGGAGAGGTACCTTGCCTCATCTTGTCCAGTCCCACCCAGCATTCCGACATCTTGTCGTTGCCATCGCCTCAACGCACGAGTTGTTATCTGACCCGGATGCCTCCCGGCTCAACATTGTGGCTCTACGACACTGTTCGAAAGCCACACGACTACTCTTAAACTCGGCTGACCTAGAACTCCCACTACTACTGGCATCATGCATTCTCGTTTCTGCCTACCATTTGCTTCGCGGAGACATCACAAGTGCAGACAAGAGTATCGAAAGTGGGACAAGAATCGGGGCGCAGCTCTCGGGAACCTTCGCATCTGATCTTCAGAGCATGCTTGTCAGACTAGGCAAGCTGCATGGCTTCAAGCTATGGGCTCCAGACGTGGTATCCCGATTTGACAAGTCAGCACTTACTGCCGAGCCTCTAGTTCTGGAAGTCGAAGACTACGCAGATGGTCCCTGCACCGATCTTGCTCAAATTGCGGCATCATTTAAGCGACTAAGTCTAGAATTGACTGCTGGGATTGGCCGCAACGTCGCCGGAGGGGCCTACGTTGATCCTGAGTGCGCCTTTACAAAGGAAATCTCGCGCCAAATGGGTCTTTTCGCCAACCATTGGGATCAGTACGCGACCGAGCATCCAGAAGAGAGACTAGAGTTGCTACAGATACGCATAGCCTTCGCCAATACCTACTGCATGTTTCACGCAAAACTCATCGGTGCAGGAGACCTCCGCTTCGATGTATTTCTGCCAACCTACGAAAGGATGCTCTCACTGGCCGAAGAAGTTATTACTGCTCGACATGCTGGACGAAACGTGATTTATGTTGACAAGTTTGTCAATGGAGCGCTATTCTCTCTCGGAATGTTCTGTCGACATCCAGGACTGCGGAGACGAGCGATCGCTCTGCTGCAGAGTCAATCGATGTACGAAGAAAGCCTACTCAACTTTCTTCGAGGCACAATCATTGAAATGATCATGTGTGTGGAAGGAAGACGTCTCAATGTCCGCAGCTGTAACGACATTCCACTACATCGACGCATATACATGTGGGGCATGCGCTGTCGTGAGGAAGACAATTCAGTGTGCTTGACTTATGGTAGAACTGATATCGCGTGGGGCGTCAATGATGAAGAGCTGATGGACGACTGGGCAGATTGGGCAACACTCTCCCGTAATGGTCCTCCTGAGCTTCGTCATCTTGCAGCTTCCGCGATCAATGAGTGCTTCCAAGGCATTCTATCGACGTGCAGGATGTACAATAAGGCAAGGGGGGAGGATGCTCCTCGCGGCTACGTAAGGCCCATGTACTTTCGTGGAGAACAAGTTCCGATTCTATGGGAGCCAGGACGCGCCCCAAATATACAACACGTATAGCGAGCAAACAAGTGATGGGTCTGGTGGAAGGTCTCTGGAGATTACTCTTATACAAGAGGACTAACGACGCCGAGACGGAATTTGCATCGAAGCAATCTGTCACCACTACCGCTTTTGTACCCCTACCGCATTGAGCAGTGATCAAGGCGACAGAACCAGAGTCAGGAGACCAAAATGTAAGTCCCGGTATAGCACAGAGGCTGAGAGACATAGTCCTTCTCGTTTGTGCAAGCGACCACTACCCGTTTAGGCAATGATGTGCACTTAGATGGCAGCGCTCATCCTTCAGAAGCACTGATCCTTCTAGCTGAAACGCACAAGCCTACTAAGGTATTGAACTGGATCGACGGGGCTACCATAAAGTGGTCGACTTTGGCAACACCAGCGAAGCTGTCATAGCCCACACTCTTCTTCCTTGTACCTGGAGACCATCATTCTTGCTCGCACTACAAGCCTTGTAATCCAAACACACCACCATGTCGATCAACAACACTACCATACTCGCGATTGTCGAACTTGCCATATACCTTCTGTTGGTGCTTCAGACCATCTGGCTTGCATATCGTCATGGTCACCATGGCATTCTTGGATACATCTACCTCAACATTACCTGTGGTGTACGAGTCATAGCCGACATTGTTCAAATTGCCCAAAGAAACCACACCGGACCTCCAACAATTGCTGTTGTAGTACTGGGCTCTATTGGACTTTCACCATTGATGCTCGCCGTGTCTGGCTTCCTCCATGAAATCCATCATTACCTCTTAGTTTCGACGACAACCTCGCACAAGAAGCTGAAGTCAACAAGCCGCTGGCTCTGGTTCGCGCAAGTCCAGATCCATGCGATAGTCGCTACTGGAATGACCTTGGTCATCATCGGTAGCGTCAACCTGATCAAAGCCACAACACAGAAAAAGGTCAACGACAACAATGCCCTCCGGTCTGCAGGTGCAGTCATTTTACTCGTCCTCTGGCTAGGAATCTTACTGTACTCCCTGTGGCTGCTTTATCGAGCCAACAAAGAGGTGGTTACGAGAAGCATATGGCACTTGTCTTCTTGGACTCTGGCTGCAGTCATACTTGTCGGATTCAAAGTCGCATACGCTGTGGTGTACACGTTCGATCACCAAGATGTCGACATCAATCCGATCGCGGGGACGATCGCGGTGAAGACTGTCCTCGTGGTCGGTGTCTCTTTACTAGCAGTGTTGGCAATGCTAGTAGGTGGATGGCAGAGCAGTGGCATTGGCCGACAAGCAAGAGAACGAGTGCAACCATACCAGCCAGTCCATGAACAAGAATTCGGACATGAATCGATCGAAGTGAAGTAACATTTGCCGAGGACAATCGACATCATATATAACAGCTTGCCTTGATCGTATGGAGAAAGGAATGATCCTTTGCGTGCTCAGATCATTAAACAGGAGGACAGTAACAGGGATGAGAGCAGAACAAAGTATACAAGCTATGGACAACAAACTAAGATTGACGATCATCTTATCGAATGACACTCTCAATAACGACTATGACTGGAGCTTTTTCTACATTAGCTGAGTTGGATCATGGGCGGGAGGGAACACCCAAGAAAAGAGGAGTCTGTTAGCACCTCGCTTGACACCCTGGAAGCCATTCATCACACCCGTTGATTGGAAAAAGCTATAGTCCTCTCCGATACCAGCGAAGACTGACGTGACGTTCTGATGAGGCTGCAACGTGAAGATGGGGACCGGCACCTGCGCCACCACGGTATTGAACGGACAATGATAGAATGTGAAGCTCTGGAGATTCATCTGATCGCGGATGTAGACCAGAATTGGCGCCCAATCCTGAGCACTCAACATCGCCGTATCAAGAGTGAGGGTTTCGAGCGTGGACCTGTGTTTCGTGAGCAGTGCCAAGACCTGCTGGCGAGTAACGCGTACAAGTCGAGCAATGTTTGCGTCGCTGGAAATGGTCAAATGACGAATGGCAAAAGTAGAAGTTGGGGTCTGCTGTAGGGCTGGAAAGAGGACTCCACTAGCTACTTGTGTGTGAGTTCGGATGAAAACGGTGTCAGCACGGGGTGTCCGGCTTAGGAGCGTGGTGATTGCGGCGACGCGCGCATTCTGGGCAATCAGCTGGTCTCTTTGAGGGTCTCCTCGATGGAAATTGATACTCCTGACCTGTCTACCCCATAGAGTACCCCTTGCTGACACCCTGAGATTCGTGTTGTTAGGGCTGAGGTGATCATTGGTTGTCCTTAGGCTGGTTCCCAGAACGATCACGTCGAGATTTCCGCAGAAGCGTAGTCCAAATTCGGTATTGGTGATTGCCAACATATGTTGGACTGCTTGCGTAGCTGTACGCAAGTTGCGGAAGCTATCATCATCCAGTTGGGATGCGATGATCCCCAAGGGAACGTTAGGAACTCGGTGCAGAGGAAAGGTCATTATGGACGATGTTTGGGGTGTGAGGATTAGGTTGCGATACAATCTTCTGCGTCCAGCGGGAAGAACTGCTTACGATTATCGAACGAAGGATCTGGCGATAGTGTCGGTTGAGTATACTGTACACCTCGAGAGAAACAGGAATGCACAACTTTATGCTGCAGGCTATGCATCATGAGCGAGAAGATGACTTGGCGATGAACAAAGGATATCTCTTCATCGGAAATAATCTTCGTCAAAGGAACGGCATATTATGCAAATCTCGACTCGAAGAACTAAAGAAGCATGAAAGAGAATAAAGAAATGATACTAGGAGACCTGGCCAGAGCATTTTACAACAAAGAAACAGCTTCAGCATGAGATGGAAGTGATGGTGAGGTTGCGACGTGACAGTCGAGTGTGGAATCAGGAAGTGTAGTCAGACTACAGCTTTGTATCAAGACTCTGGGAACGTGAAGATTGCGGCATGCACTGGCTTTGCTTTTTGTTGCTTAGTATGTTCCAGATCGCAAGACCTAGATATTGATGCTTGAAGGCCGATTAAGGTTATATCTTGATGGCCAAGTACGGTAGTAGACTCATGCATGCCACAGCAAGAAGATTGGATACGATATGCATATATCATACAAGCCGTGTAGCCTGAAGCTTGGCCGTCTACTTGCACCCACCACATCTCTGATAGGAAGGCTGTGCTTTCACTCCACGTGCAAAAGCAGTATCAGAAAAGTGCGTGCTGTGTTTATTTCGTTACTTTACAACGTTGTACATGCATCATCAAAGACAGTGGGCCATGGAAGAATATTCACTTTGATCGATCGAGGAGCACACGTTCAATCTAGACTCTTGATCACCAAGGAATACGAAGAGATGGCACATTAAAAGCCTCAATTCTCTTAGTACCAGGGCGGTACGATCCTTTGCGCAGCTAAATCGTTGTATAACGGAGCTTGAGGCGTATTGACGCGCGTTGCCGGCCAGCCGGACGTAGACTATGTTAAATGTTAAGGAGAGCACTACTGGCGAACCTTCGTGAAAATGGCTTTTGGTAAGGAGACCTTGCTCTTGTGGTTCAGCAGTACAGTGGTTGTGTAGATCATATGATTGATTGATTCAAAGTGATTTCCAACGCAGTAGAAATGGTCTATAAAGCTTTTCACAAGTCTTGTACAGTCTAGATGTTATATGCGAACGCCATACAATGCAGTCAAAATTTCCAAGCTAAAATCATTGCTTTCATGTCTTTCTATCATTTCCATCGCTCCATCTAGAAGATGAGGGTGCTGCAAAGCACGATGACTGGGAAGCCGAAAACGTACTTGGTGCAGAAAAGGCTGGTAGTTGGGGTGCTGACTGGCACAGATGAGGTCTTGCTGGCAGAGATCGTGGTAGAGGTGGTCTTGGTGCTAGTAGCCAAGGTGGTGGTTGGGAATCCGATGGAGATGGTAGTGACGGTGTATGGGAAACCTGGAATAGAGATTGTTGGGACTGGAACGCCTGGAAGGACAGTGACGGTGATGACTGGAAGAGCGGAAGAGGTGGTGCTAGTCGAGCTGGCCTTTGAGGTGGTAGCGGCAGACGTGGTGCTGGCCTTTGTAGTGGTTGTTGGAGCAGCAGATGTGGTGCTGGATTTCGAGATGGTCGATGGAGCAGCTGATGTGGTCGATGGTGCAACAGAGCTGCTCGATGAGGAAGAGACTGCGGTAGTCGAAGGTGCGGCAGAGCTGCTCGAGGAAAGGGCGGAAGGCTTGTAAGCAGTGTCCACGTTCGAGTTGGAGGATGCGGCAACAATGCTGCTCTTCAGGTAGCAAGTGCCTGCACCAGATCCACCGACGAAAGAGAATCCGACACAGCCTGCGGTAGCATCACAGATTGGGAAGCATCCAGAGAAAGAAGAGGCCTGAGCGTTGGAAAGATCGCCGCCAGCGCGGTCAGTGGCGCACTCGACAGTGTAGCCATCGTATGGGTTGCTGACCTGCGAGCAAGATGCACCGGCAGTGGAGCTTGGGGTGGCTGCAGATGAGGTCGAAGCAGCAGTGGTGGAGACGACTGCAGAGGTAGTGCTCGTGGTTGCTGGTGCCGACGAGGAAGACGAAGAAGAGGTTGAGGCTGGCTTCACAGCAACATCAACGTTGGAGGCAGTGACCTGGTCGACCAGGCTGCTCTTGAAGTAGCAGGTACCGGCTCCGGATCCTCCGACGTAGGCGAAGCCAATACATCCGGCGAGAGCATCACACTGTGGGATGCAGCCCTCGAAGGAGTCGGACTGAGCGTTGCTGAGATCACCACCTGGACGATCGGCGCCTGTAGCAGACTGTGTTAGTCATCATTGGGCGATGCGATGATGCGATAATGTCTTACCGCATGTGACAGTGTACTGTCCATCCTTGCTGCCACTTCCGATCTGTGCGCAAGATCTGCTACCGGTAGTGGAAGATTGTGGGAGAGCAGAGGCAATGCTTGCAATGGCCAAGAGGCCGGTAAAGATGGAGGAGACCATGTTGTATATTGGTCGAATTGTTGGATGCTATTGAAACGAATGAGTAGCGAAGAGAAGAGAAGATGAATGTTGGATGCTGAGCAGGAACAACATGGCCGAAGATGGCCATTCATATATGATTAACATCCACAGCAAGTAGGATAGGCTCGATGTCCTCGATGCCTTTGGTGAAAGGTTGATTTGTCCTTAGTCGTCTCGATCTGGAATCGCAAGTATAGCGTGAGAGTAGTCTTGTCACTACGGTCCGTTTGCCACGATTCTGTTGTAGTGCCTGGTTGGCTGGACTGCACCAAGGCTGAGCAAAGCCTTACAGATCAGAGCAATTGCCTTGAAGGGTTTGCATCTCTAGTACGAATTGCCAGAAAGGTGTCCGCCACTTCCTCCTTTCTTCAACTTGTGGAAGCCAGAGCAGGTGTAGTGTGTTGGCAGCGTCGAGCGATGTGTATGCCGCGCGGGAAATTACCAAAGGAAAGGTAGAGACCAGACGTTCAACACAACCAGCGGGAGTAGCCATGCGGTGATCCACCCGATCAAACTCGTGGTTCTGGGCCACATGGAGATGCTTTAAGGTTGATACCATGCCAAATGAGGCAAGAGAGACGGCCAAGTAAATCTTCTTTCGGACGATGGCGATCAGTGATCGTGGCTTATACACGGGCAATAGTACGCAATGCTGCGCACTCCTGTATATGCAAGCCACAGGCTTGCACTTCGAGTCTCGCAGACTTGCAAGTTCAGCTGGCAAGGTATTTGCAAAGGCAAGACGAATGTTGTACAAGGACCCCATTATGCGTTGCCCAGCAAGCTGGTAAGGCCGGCTCTCGGATGTCTTAGATGAATGAATGGTACGGTACGGCGTACGGCAATGGACAAATGCTCGCCGAGACATGAGACCCGGACTCGCGGAGACCACGAAACTGCTGTCGGTAAGTTGAGTTCTCGTCAAAGCCAGTTGTGAGCACCGCTTTACCCGCGTGTGAAGCTATGATATTTGAATGCGTCTCTGATAGTTCGCGCGCGAGTCGGAATGTCTCAGTTGGAATTGATGGCCCTTGGTGGAAGTCACCCTCGGAATGCCCAGTCTTGCGACTGCTGGCGCGTCTCGCAGGTTCTCCGTGTACCGAACCATCTAGAGTGCTCACTTCGACGAGCGGTTGACAAAGCTTGCCAGTTTTGATGTCTCCGGGCCCGAACGACAGCTTTGCACCTCGCCACGCGAGTGATGATTATGATGCGCTTCTCGTAGGCGCCGTAGGTACCAGAGATGTGGTAGTGATCGCCATGTTGGGATGAGAATGCGAGTCCAGACGTCGATGCTTTTCGATCTTCTCCACTGCCGTTGATCCTGACTCAGCTGTTGAGATGGTCTTTACACAACCCGAAACGCTTGCCTGAGTTGACTGCGAAGAATCCCATAATTCAATGTCTGCGAATGGGTCACTTCGAGGCCCTGCATACAGACTGAAGA
Organism: Sphaerulina vaccinii; assembly: GCA_022570795.1. Classification (NCBI taxonomy): domain Eukaryota; kingdom Fungi; phylum Ascomycota; class Dothideomycetes; order Mycosphaerellales; family Mycosphaerellaceae; genus Sphaerulina; species Sphaerulina vaccinii. The sequence goes on from JAKUDP010000002.1 coordinate 2,864,229, forward strand.
ATTCAGGAAAGTACTTGGCCACGAAGGCATTGTCTGGGCAGGTCGTCAGCTATGTTCTGTCAACGGCTCTAAGGAATATGTCACGTGAACTTACAGGTTGGAAGACAACCCCCAATGATGCTCACTGAAGTCTCTATGTTCGAGTAGAGTGCCGCTTGCGGATTCTGCCAGGTATAGTCCTCGGATGTCGTGATGGCATACAGGCTGTAGAAGCGAATGATAGTCACCACGCACACCAGACCACCCAAGGCGAATACCACCATCAACAAGTACTTCTGTCTCTTCGGCACGCGCAGTCTGCGAACGACCGGCAGCGGAAGTAATGCAACAGCTATGTCAGTGACGACTCCGAATGCCGAATTGAAAAACCAGACTGGCAATCTTGGTAGGCAACGACCAGGCGGGATGCGTAGCCAAAAGAAGTCCACAGGCCGACACAGGAATATCGTTAGAAGTATGGCGATGATCGAATATGCAAGCACGACTGCTGCGACGGCCCAGGCTGCAAATTTGAAAGTGCGAATACTGCCAAAGACCTTGATGCACTGCGAGATCTGTTCGATGTTAGACCATGATGGCCAAGCCTCCAGATATTGACCTCGTACATACGATCGAAAGCTTCGCCAGCCCTAGCCCAGCATGGTAGAACAATATGCTGATCCACAACCAGCGCAAGGCTTCAGTTCGTTCGTGTTCGCTGAGCTCCGTAAGGCGACGTCCCAGTCCATGATATGCTAAGTCTAGTGTTAGTTGCATTCATCTTAAACTTGCATGAACACTCACTTTCAAGTGCCTGGCATATTGTGAATATACAGGCAAATATCAATGCCAAAGTCATGAGGTGGTCATCCTGTGCCAATTTCTGGAGTATCGCCCGACGAGTGTAAAGCCGCAGAGCTACTGCAAGTATTGCCACTGTTGTGAAGCTGAAGATCACGGTGTATATGGCCGTAGGCGAGGCATGGCCACTGACCTTCATGAAGGATAGTAATGAACGGGGTCAACTAGAAGTGGAAATGATCATCGTCTAAGCTGTCCGTTTGTGAGCGATAGCAGCTTATGTGGCGACGGAAGTGAGATGGATCTGTAGTATCCAGGCAAGCGTCAGCAAACGCGCGGGTCCGCGTTGCGAATCGCGCTCGGTTTCTGTTCAAGATGACTGGCTGATCGAGATGAATATCGCTGTGCCTAGCCCGATGTCTTGCTCGTTGTCTTCGGCAGAGCTATGGCTCAACTGCGAGAGTTGGGGTAGATGGTAGGGTTCCCCGGAAGAAGACCAGGTGTGCCAGGTACCGGGACGCTCCATATGATGTGGTTGATGCGGTTTTACCAGTGCGAAAGTATAAATAAGCATTAGAGACAATAGTGCTCAGCCTAAGTGCTGAAGATGCGCGATTGCTCCTCGTTCGTCCCTTGGATGCGTTCTCCCGAACAACAGCCAGCGGCTGTTCTTATCTGCCCTACATGCCAGATCGCGACCGAAGTCAGCATAACTTGCCAACCAGAAGGAGCCGTCGAGATTTCGAGGTCTAGAAGAACTGCTGGCATCTCCTCGGTTTGGCTCAACATGTCGATTGCCAAGGCATCGCCTTACGTGCGCAAAAGCTGACATCAAGCATGCTGGCCGCTTCGCATGTGCCATTGGAACCATTCTGGCATGTGCCATGGCAATGTGGAGACCTGGTGTGCTTTGGTGGAGAGCCGAATGAGTTCAAGGAGGCAGTCACCGTGTATGCCATGTTGCGTTCAGCGGAAAGGCCTCGCATCCACATAGAGCTTCAGCATTCGCTTGATGTGCATCGTATACGGAGACGTGCAAGGGCGACTGTCCCCGACACTCCGCTGATGTATTCAGAATGAAAACCAATGCGGTTGTCGTGGGGAGGAGGTTGGTGGTTGGTGGAGGTGTAGGAAAGAATTGTGGCATATACCAAGCTATTCTGACCAAGCAGGGAGATCACATCACATTTCCTTTTTTACACTGGAGGCTTGACAACAACATCATCATCTAGACGCTGGTCTCCCCTCTAATCGTGGCCTGTGTGCGTGCTTCGGTCCCTAGTGATAAATTCCATCCCTTTGAGGCCGGCCACGCGGCTCAGGGCGGGGAATTCTGCTCTTCGAGAACTATCTAACCCATGGCTCGGAACTGCTGCGTGGAACTTGAGAGCGGACTTCAAGGGCACTATGCTAAGTCCAGTGGTTCCTAAATTGAGCATTAGTGCAGATCATTGAGGTCAACCGGCAGAGAAGTACTCACAATAGCATCCCGCTCTAGCTCCGCTGCTTTGAACGCTTCATCGATGAGTTTCACCCTAGCTTCACTCCTCGGCAACATCATAACTGGCATCTTTGACCCAGGTAGACCAGGGAAGTCCCCTCGCCAGTCTGCGATATCCAATGGCAACTTCGCATCGGAGCTTGGCTTGATCTCGAATGCCCACAATATGCGCATAACGGCGACTGCGAGCGACCTTTCTGCTACATTGTATCCAGGACATATCCTACAGCATCTCGTCAGCAAGCACTCGCATCAACCAGGCAGAAACTGGATTCACCTCCTCCCCGCGCCAAAAGCGAAGTGATCTCTCTTCTGCACATCCGATGAATTGATACTCTGCATCGCACTGGTCTCGTCACCTTCGTATCTCTCAGGCCTGAAGGTATCCGGATCACGATGCCTTTCTGGGTCATGATGGATTGCCCAGCCGTTCAGAGTCAGCCGGGAACCCATCGGTATACGCATACCGTTGTAGGTAATCTCATCTGTTGTGACGTGAGGATGACCGAGACCGACTGGTGGTCTCCATCGCCAGAGGTCTCTTTGACTATACATCGTACCTGGTGTTGACAATTAGTACACTAAAGAGGAGCGGTATAAAACAACTCACGTATGGTATTCTTGCATAGTCATCCCAATCTGGGATTCTATCTCCGACGACTTTGTCAATCTCCCTCCGAGCTCTCTTCTGAACCTCGGGATTCTCTAGCATCGCTTCCACGAATGCCCAGGTGGATATCTGACTGGTGTCCGCTGCTCCAATGGTGAGCATTAAGGCGAAATATGCTCCTTCCTCGATGGACGGAAAGCCCAAATGCTTTTCATCTTCCACAATCTTGCAGAGCAGAGATTCTCGCACAGCTGTCCTGTCTTTCATGGCTTTCATGCGTTTCAGCTTGTCCATGGCCCAGGATAAATCACGCTGGAACCTAGCTCTGCCAGCTCTTTCCCAGGGTTTCAGGAACATAGGAAGATAATCCAGTAATGGCATGACATCGACCAGAAATGCTCCCGGTAGCGTCGCCAGAATCTGAGCAACTCCCGTTTCGTGGATATAGTTGATCGCTGGATCGGAAGACTTCGGAACGTCGAAGCCGAACATTTGTGTCCAGAAGTTGCTGTATGTGTATCTCATCACAGCATTCCAAAGAGCTGGTCCAGATCGCTGGATCTGCTTATCATGCGCGACTTCGTGCATGAACTTCAGGATCTCGTAATGGAGGAACGGTAGTGCAGCGTTGGCTTGTGGGATGCTGCCTACATTTCCCCAAGTTATCTTGCGTTGATACTTCCATCTGGGTGTGTCTGCGTTGATTGAGAGGACGTTCCTGGGAACCAGAGCAAGCAAGGTCAGAGTAGACACATGAAAGTGATGGAGCAGAAGTAGTTACATACCAGCCATTACACATATGCTGACCACTGACTAGCCAAGACGGTCTATTGGCTGAAACCCCTGCGGGTTTATCGAAGATCGCTTTCACGGCAAGGTCTGAAGAGACCATATATCGTGTGAAAGGTCCGACTTTGACTTTGTAGAGCTCGCCGTACTCCCGCGCCCATCTTTCAACCAGGAGATGCTGTTCTCCAACCTTGCTTGCAGCGATGACTTCTGGTAAATTGCCGATTATTGGCTTTCCCCGGGGTCCTGGGGGCAGTGGGAGTAGCTTTCGTTCCTTGAACTTTAGTTGAACTTGGGTGAAGAGGAGGTGAAGGAGCCAGGCTAGGAAGCAGAAGCACAAGATTTGCAGGCTCGCCGAGAGTTCTGTGAAGTACCTCATAGTCACCACACAAGGAAGAGAGATGTCAAGGTCTACTTACCGTACCACTTTATGGAAACGATCTCATGCTACCCCGCCCAAGAATGGAGAATACGGGGTGCCCCAATTGCCCCAGACTGTAGCCACTCCTACATCCAGATGATTGTAGTGCTGCATTTTTGGCTGAGGAGAGCAATGGGAAAAGCAGTGATCTCCGCTACGTCGTCGAGGGGCCATGGCGGAAGGTTGAACTTCCTCGCTCCGCTCCGCTGGCTCGGCCGAATGACGGACAGCCTCGTATAGGTTCGCGTGTACCTTCATCAAGGTCTGTCAATTGCTGAATGCAGAAGACGAAGCCGTAATTCGCAGTCAGACTGATTGCTTGATACAACAACTTCCATCCCACGAAGCAGTCATCATCCCAACGTGTAGACACAATGGAGTCTGGAATTGATAGCGAAGTTAGTACATATGATGCTTGGTGTCTCGGCGTGCAGGTGAAGTGTGGTTCGGGACTTCATATCTGCGATCCGGTGGAGGCTTACTAACATGCCTACAATTGGTGCCGCTGCCGTTAGAATCTGCCCATGGTTATCCTTTCTCCCCCAGGAGTTGATGTATCCGAAGCTGTAGTACATTGGTTCAAGGCTGAAAGCTTTTGCGACTCGCCGGTCGTAGTGGTGGAGGATGGTTGACTTTACGCCCAATCAGAACCTCTCCTGCCATGATCATTCTTCCTCCTCCTCTTCGGCGGGCTGCGCAAGGTCGTGTGGTGGTGCGCGGCGGACAGGCTTCTTCTTGTTGCGCGCGGTCATTGTGACACCGCGTCTCTTGAGCGTGTTAGTGGAGGCCGGCTGGAATGCTGTTGCTGGGGTGGCGGGAGGTGGTGGTGCGCGGCCTCTCGAGCGCAAGTCAGCAGACTAGATCTTGTTGGCGAATTCGCCAGTGAGCCAGTCGAAGAGCAAACCTGCCCCGCGAGGCACCCCGACAAACAGACCAGCATGCTTCTGCATCTCCATCTGCCAGTACCCATCACCAGCTTGCCTGGTGAGCTGCTTGGCGCGCTCTAAGGTGCGCTTGGTTTCCTTGATGACGACCTGTAAGAGGCATTAGCTGTATGCACTGTGGGACGACAACAGACTGACTCACAACAAAAAGATCCATACTGTTTTGGAAGCCAGCGCTTCTGTCTCTCATTTGGTCACGTTCCGCGGTAGCTCGCACTTGCTGATGATCGTCGCCCTCCTCCGTGGTAGTTTTCGAACGGCTGAGAGTGTGTGGTCTTGCTCTCTGCCTGGAGATCCGCGAGCGCAGAGAGTGCTTAGTCTGCAGAGAGATGGCTCGAAAGGCACTCTTCTCTGATATCAAGCAGTCTTCGCCACGGCGCCCTGTCCAGAGATCCCCGAGCGTGGAGAGAGCTCGGTATAGAGAGACGTGCGCCCCGACTCTTTTGAGTGTCCATACTGTCGACTCCATCAACTACTCATACTGAGACAACAAGAACTCCCTCCAACAACAGATCACCTCCTACGACAACAACACTTCCTCCAACAACACCACGTCCAACTACCGCTGTGATGGATCCAGACTCTGACTACGAGAACGCGCCTGAGGACGTCTCCGCGCAGATGAAGAAACGGGGCGCCGGGTTCACTGATGACATGGACCTATACGTCGTAAGTCCAAGAACTTACCAAATGTTCCGGATCTACGCCGCTAAGTCGGAGGTGTCGGGCGAGACCTGGAAGACGCTCAGTCGAGCCAAGGCAGCCATCGCGCGCGCTGGGGAGGGTTTCTAGGTCGTGGAGATAAGACATCATCCGGGCCTTATGGTTGGCACTGGACGGGGCACAGCTCATTGGCCTTGTTTTCGATGCGACGGCCCGAGTCATGCCTCTCATGCTTGTCGCGAGGAAGTGAATTGAGTATTGTTGATAACAACAACTACACCCTCATTAGCCTCATTAGCACATCTCCGATCTCCCGGCCTCGAGGAAAATTGTACTCACCAACGCCCAACAGAAAGCAAAGCGTAGGTAACAACCACGGGCTCGACACAAAGTTCTCATAAGTTCTGCTCTCTCCAACCGCCATGACAGCCAACAAGCCCAGCGTTACTCCGACGACAGCACTGCTGCAGAGGCGAATCCAGTGGTACCACTCCTGCTTTCTATGGCTCAGACTGGCAAGCAGCGTACAAGTCAGCACCGCCAAACCCATCGTGACGAATAGCACGATAGACATCAGGTGGAACATATCATCAATGCTCTCGACCATTTTGTATCGTGTTCCGTTAATCGCCCAATCGGAGATATTGAACGCAGCAGGATCGAGGGACTGTACAATCTCGTCCTCGAGATTGGGTTTGCTGAAACCGCGAGCATGAAGATGTTCGTATAAGCGGTGTAGTACATTAGACCGTAGGCGGTCGCTGCGTTCGTCGAGTCTGAAGTACCATTGATGATGTATAATTCAGCCTGCATGACTAGCCACAAGTCGTTACCAGTATGGAGTGTATCAGCCGTGGACTTCGAATTGTATGCCTGATCGTAGATGATGGGAAGAGTGTAGTTCCTCCAAGCATCAGCAGCCTGTTTCCACTGCGTTGCGTTCAGCCGAATAGGCCAATCACTGACTCCTGATGGGGCCCATCTCCTGCTCAAGCTGTCCAGATGCTTGACCTGCTCTATCGCCGCAGTCCACAGAATAGAGTTACTCGCACTCTGCACAGCTGCCACAAGAAATAGATGCAAGAACGCATGAAGTCCAGCCCAGATCTGTTCTCTGATAGATCCAAAGTATGATTCTTCTTCGATCCAGTCGAAATATACCATATAAAAGAAGTACAGGATTAGTATTGCAGAAGCCACAGTACCGACTTTAGTCGCGGTCCATTGGAAAGTGGAAGCTTCTGCTATGACTTGGCATTGTTTTGCCAGAGAAATTGCACCCTCTCCAAGAATGATCAAGGTCAGTAACGACATTCGTTGTACCAGATGAGTGCCTTTGAAGCTGAGAAGCTTTCTCCACGTGCAGGATACCCATGTCACTGAGGCAGTTTCGAAGATCCCGACTCCGTACCATGCTACGTCCTCGTAATTAGTTTGTCGTCGATCGAAAGAAGCATATAGCGCGCCATATGCTCCTGCAGCACACAAGTACGTGGCCACAAGGGCGCTCATGGGCTCAAGGCTTGGCTGGTAGTGTTTGTGGAAGAAGTATCCAGTTTGTGCGTATTGAAATGCCAGAATGACCCGACTTCCCATTAGAGCCAATGTCAGAGCTCGAAGGCTTGGGTGTGTCGGTCGGCCTCGATCGTCGTACTCTTCTCCGATCTTGAATTGTGGTCCAACTGCTGCGAAGACGACCATGACGCTGAGGCCTATCAGTAGTGAGCCGACAGAGCAGAGAAAATTGGATTGTACCTGAACTGCAGTGTCTTGTAGATGCGACTTTCTAGACAATCCGGAGAGAATCTTACGTCGTACAATGCGACTTGATACCAGGTTAGCCATAAGAGGCCGAAGAATGACAGATACTGGTTCAGACTTTCCAGGTCAGTAACATTGTGCTTGAAAGTGAATACTGTCAAGTTGGCCACGAAGAAGAGGTCGTAGAATAGTTCAGGGTGTGTCGTCTCCTTTCGAAGTTGGAAGTGCGGGTCTTGGTGAAGAGGGTTGTCATCATCATCGTCGAGCGCCCGATCAAGTTGTTTCTGGAGCGGTTTCGTTGCCAATGGTAGATGTGTATCGGCCATGTTCGTCCAGTACTACTCTGACACAGGTCCGGCTGATGTTAAAAGAAGCATCTTGGAGGGGCTATGCTTTCCGCAAAGATATGAAAGTCGAACATCTTGTTGAGAAGCTCGGATCGCGGGAGGAATGAGGCCTGTTGATGATCTTGAGGCTATGTACTGGCAACCCTTGCCAATAACATGCGAGCCATTCCTTCCGGCGGCGATATAGATGCATCATCGTATACAAGTGTGCAGAGAGCTGCGAGTAGAACTCCGAGGTAAGTAGGTGGATGATGCACGATTGCTCGGATCGATTGGTGCTTGCCTCCGTGAGCTATATCTTGATCGTAAGCTCCTGTGTGCTGATCGATGATGTGCTTGAGCTTCACTCCCGCGCACTGCGAAGAAGATCTGGAGAAGTCAAAAAGTCAGAAGTGCGTGCTGAGCTGATCTTTAACAGCGCACCCCGTGTCCAATTGGCTGCTCTCCAAACGATCCAAACGATCCAAACGATCGCTCGGACTTTGCACATTCATCAAGTTGGGTCAGCAGCACGGTCAACTCTATGGAACCCATATCGATCCATCGAAACAAGAACCTACGCGCTCAAGGGAAGGGTAATGGTCGTAGCTCCAAAGCCAGCATACCTACTTCATACCAAACGCTTGGCGTAACCTCCAACCTCCGAGCCGCCGCACGACCACGCAAGTCCAGGACTTTCGATGGGCATAGTGAGGTCAATATGACCCTGAGGTCAAATGCCAATTGTGCGACGGTAGAACTACGAAGCACACATAGCTTGTTTGAAAGAAGAAGCCTCCACGCCCAAGACTAATTCATTGGTCGAATGCCGAATCGAAATCGAATTTATGAAGGATGCGTCCATGAACTAGCGCCGGCTGTTGCGGTGCGTCTCTGATTTGGCGAGTGAGAGTGAATGTGCGTGCCTTGTCACAGCAAGCGACGAACAGCGAGCGACGACCGTTGCAGAATCACATCTCTTGTTCTGCTGGCGGTGGCCACTTCAGCTGAGTTGTAGGCGATGTAACAGCAGGTTCTTGTCTGGTGTTGCGATGCGCGGAGTCCGCGGGCGGCGCGAGTGGCTCCGGTCTTGCACGGTCGTCAGAGTACGCCTTTGCTCTTCATGATGTCTGGTCTTTTGCTTAAGGTGAGCATCCTTCTTGTCGATCCAGAGTAATATCCAAGTCGAAATGTGTCTGTTGTGTTGAGGACGGAGAAGTTGAGAAAAGGAGGAGATTGGTGAAGTCTGGCGCGGATTCGTAAGCACTTGGCAGGTCTCAAAGTGTTACCTTACTTTACTTCACTTGTTGACAAACCTCTCCAATTCAACAACATCTGGACTAAATGGATGGGTGCAAATTTTCCCGTCCTATAAAATTCCGATGCCAGCCGGTAGCATATCAAGTAAGAGCATTGCAAGAAGATCGAGTGGCTCAGTCACCATCCTTACAGCATCACGAAAGACAAAGTGGAAGCAATTCCGCTCAATGACATCTCAAGATGTTGTCAGCAACAGCTTGAGCTCATCAGGGCATCAGCGTCCAATGGCTTCATATACCTGAATACCCCAACCACATGAGTGGCTAGTTCACTCTCGATGCCCACACGCTTGACACAACTCACGAGACAGCTTACCACAAGAGCAACATCAATGGCTACTGAGCTCCCATCATCCTGGCACTCTGGTCCAGAAGACTCCTTCCATGGCAAGGTCACGGCAGATGGACCTTTCAAGCCGGAGAAGGATCGTTACCATCTATATATTGGCCTCTTCTGCCCCTTTGCCCATCGTGCCAATCTAGTGGTCCACCTGAAGCAACTCCACAGATACGCTGGAATCGAGACAAGCATTGTGAGGCCATATCCCAAGGGCGATGATGAAGGCTGGCCAGGCTGGAGATTCAATGTCAAAGGCGCAGAAGATAACTACGAAGGAGCCACAGAAGATCAGCTGTTTGGCAGCAAATATATGCACGAGGTCTACTTCAAGGCCGACAAGGACTACAAAGGCCGATACAGCGTTCCTGTGCTATGGGACAAGAAACTCAACACTATCGTCAACAACGAGGTGAGTCAGCTACATCGCTCCAAGCGGATATCTTGCTAATATTGCTAGTCCCACGAACTCCTTCGCGATCTCCAGACACCCTTCAACCCACTCCTCCCAGCTGACCTAGCATCGATCTCACTCTACCCTTCTTCCCTTCAACTCCAAATCGATGCTCTCTCCCTAATCCTTCAACGAGATCTAAATACAGGTGTCTACAAAGCCGGCTTCGCTCCCGACCAAGCAACCTACGAAAAGAATCTCCCGCCCGTCTTTGCGACTCTGAACCTACTCGAGAAACTCGCAGCCTCCCATAGAGGGCCCTACATCCTCGGAAAAGACCTCACAGAAATCGATGTTCGACTCTTCTGTACGCTGATAAGATTCGATGTTGTATATGTTCAGCATTTCAAATGCAATCTCAGTATGATTAGATATGGATATCCGGTTCTGTACAATTGGCTGAAAGGCCTGTACTGGAACCATGGAGCCTTTCGGGAGACAACCGAATTTAGACACATCAAGGAGAACTACACAAAGAGTCATGCGGATATCAATCCTAGGGCTATCACGCCTGTCGGGCCGTGGCCGGACATTGAGAAGACATATGAAGAGGATTGGAGTCAGTTGAGGGCTGGAGAGGTTGATATGCCGGCGGTGAAGGAGTATGAGCAGAAGCTAGAAGGGGAATTGAAGAGTGAAGGGAAAGGAGGGGAGGAAATTGGGTTCTCGTTGGATAACTTCAAGTGAGCTGGAACTGCAGGGCAGTCAAACGGATGTCCTTGATCAAAACAGTCCCCAGTGTTCAGCCATCAGCGAAGGATACATGTGCAAAGCGGTCAAGCGCTGGCGAAAGTGAACGTTGCTGGCTTCTCACAGCAAGCAGCACAGTCCTTCTCTGGCATGGTAGGACGCGATCGGGTTCCTCCCCTCACTCTTCTGAATGTGCTGCGTGAAGGCCCGCTTGTGGCTGATATGCGTGTGAAGCATCGTGACAACAGAAGGCGTGGTCTATATTGAGGCAATACCTAGGAAAGGCATGAAGAAGGTCATCCGAGCAAGTCCGATCTAGTGGCTGCGTTGCCTGGATCTGCAGAAATTAGAATATCTGTTAAAATAGCTACTAGAAATTTCGCTGGGGAATCTCTTATAGAAGTACGTAAGACAGAATGTAGTTAAGGGCGCTGCAGCTTCTTGGTGCTCTTCTAATCAACGTCCATACCAGTTGTGAGGATCTCTCTCTTCCCAGCGTGCTCTAGCCCAACTCTGAGAATGTTCATCGAAGCTCCGATAGTTGTGAGCGCCAGCGCTACCCCAGCTACCACGAACTCTCCACCGAGCGTCAGACCCGAAATTGCACTACTCAACTTGCCAGTCGCCTTCGCCCACTCTTCTACGGCGAGGTACACGCTGTACCCAGGTCCATCAACCCAGCTTTCGATCTGCAACCACGCAAGCAGTCCAGCCTGAGCAATACTCGTGGTCAGCTGGAAGATGTATCCAGCTTCTTTCCCAGCCATGGCGCCTATGACCGGCACAATACCCAGAGCCCAAATGCGGAACCTATGGTTGAAGTGGTTGTCGGTGAAGCGTTTGTCTACGTCCACATTCCTGGTTTTGAGCTCTTCACTTGTAAATTTGAAAAGAGCTACAAAGGAGCCAAGCCATGGGACCAGCTTTCCAGCTGCACTGAGCATTGCGCTCTTGAAGCTGTATGGTGTTGCAGGTATCATCTGCTTTGGCCAAGTGTTGAAAGTATACCAAAGCTGTGCGCCAGTCGGTATCCCTAGCTTGAGGAGGAAACTAACGGTAAGTCCGGACTCGATGAAACGTTTCTGTGCCTTCTTGATGGCCGCTTTAGTGTCATCGCTGATCTCCTTAGCTGCACGTTTGATCTCTCTGGCAGCAGGGTTAGCTTCGCCACTCATAGCGATCATCGAGATGTGTGGGCTGTTCCCATCAGCTCCGGCTGCGGTGAGAGCATCTTGCCTGACTCTGCCCATGCGTTGATCGAGCTCGGGCTTCATTGCGTTGAGCTTAACGAGGTCGCCGATACCTGGTATGTCTTTAGGCTTCTCGCCTGTGACAATCTTGTATGCAAACGTTGCTGGTATGGCTAGGCATAGGCACAAGACATCCAGAATAGTGAGGTCCGCCCCTCGAGTGAGTTTCTTGTAGAGGGGCGACAGTACCGGAATGTTGATGGCCTTGTTCAGCCCATCTGCAAGAAGTAGGATCAGGTCACTGATCGATCCAAGAACACCTACCACCACTTTCTGGATGACACCAATCACATCCTCAAGCAGATCCACTCCGAGCTTTTGGAAGACGTCGTCGACTGTGACGTTCTTACTCTTGAACAACTCCTCCACGTTCTTCTGGCAGCGATCTCCGAGCTTTTCCATCTGGGTCCACACATCACCAATACGCTTCAGTAGCCTTTCCGTGGGGCTCGAGCCAGAGCCGCTGGAGGAGTCCCCTCCACTATGTTTCAAGTGATAGTTTCCATAATTCGCAGCCGGCGATTTCAGTTCGTCGTCCAGCTTAGACTCTCCTCGCTCCGCTCTTGCCTGCTTCTCCAGTTCCGGATCGTTGCCTGCTTTCATGTTCAGCATTTCTGGAGGCAGCTTCTTGTCCTTCATAGATCTGACTTTCGTGCGTAGGTCATCGAAGTACTCATCCACCTAGGCGTTGTCAGCATGAGTCGGCATACAGTGTTCAAAGCGACTTACCTTGATCTCCAGCAAAGACACTGCATCGACACCCCATAGCAATCCTTGTGTCGTCAGGTTGACAAACACATTCTTCACGTCCAGAATGTCACCCCAGCTAAAGAGAAATTCGAACTTGCGTTTCACCCAGTCCCATCCTTGACTGATGGCCTCAAGCACACTCTGTATTGCTGCAGCGACCTGCGGGAAGTTCTCGAGTACGAATTTCCACACCTTGCCCGCGATCTCGACTACAAACTCCCAGGCCTGACCGACCTTCTTGACGACCCATTGCCAACCTTCTTTGATCTTCTCTTTGATGTAATGCCACGCTCCCCAAATCCTGTCACCAATACTCTGTGCTGCATTGGCTACTGTGGCGACGGCACCGGTTGCAATCTCTGTCTTGACCCCGTACAGATCCTGGAGAGCTTTGGCTGCTTTCTCGAGCTGTGCATCGTCGATTCCATCTTTGACGAACTTTGTGCCATCCGGAAGCGTAAAGTTTTTGAGGTCTTCCTTAGTTTTCAGGTCACCCACGGTGTTCCACACCTTGTTCATGGGATCGACCACTAGAGGTGGACCAGAGAGTAGTGTATCCTTCGACCCGATGTCTGTCAACGTCAGTAAGGGAGCAGAGAGACTGTCAGCTTTGATGATCACGGTCAGGATGCCCGAGGCGTCCGACTGAACATTCTGGCCATTTGGAGTGCCACGTGCGGAGACCCCATTGATGAGTAGTTCAGCAGTAGTTGAGCAGTACAGCTTTAATTCCTTGTTCGGCAGAAGTGATTCCGAGTCGGCCACCTGAATTTGCACTGTGTGCGATTTGAACTCAACCATTTCCTTCGAGTCTGGGATCATGACATCGATTGGTGCTTGCCACATTGCCGTCTGAGTCTCCTGCTCAAGCATCTTCATGGCACCTTCTTTGTCAATCACGAATAGCTTCTGACCCAGCTTTGGGTGCTGAAGAGCTGTGAAGCGATCACTCTTACTCTCTCGTTGCATAAGAGGGATTGCTGGCGTCCTGGAAACTGGAGCGGAGCCTTCTGGAATTTTGAACTCCTGATAAGACAGCAGATTGTCCTTGGCCAGCGTCCATACCGAAAGCAAGTCCTGAGACTGTGCTATTTTCAGCTGGACAAGATCTGACATTGCCGACTCGTTGTTCAGAACTGTGAAGGGTGCTTTCGAACCTACGAAGCACTCCTGCGCGCTTCGCCAAGTGAGCTCCTTCCCACTGACGATAAGATCGGTGTAGCCAACACTGTTGTCGAATGATGCTATGCGGGAAGCGGCTTCTGGTAATTTTTGAACGATCGTTGTCAAAGTCGGATTCTTCTTGCCTGCGTTCAGTCCAACGAAACGTAAGTTGGTGGCTATAGGAGCATCAACCGAATCCTTGTACAACACGAAGAGTCCGCGATACAGCTTGAGATTTGCAACACACTTATCCACAATCTGATCAGGATTACATGGCATCTGGAACGCCTTCTGATTGATCCATGTCTTCTTCTCCGCGTCGACTGTGACTGCCCAGATGTCCTCAGTAGCCTTGCCTTGGTGTTTGAAGACCAGATGTATCTGTGGATATTGCGTAGTATCGCTGGAGGAATCGTTGCTCGAGCCTAGTAGAATCTGCCGTACAGTGATCTGCCACTGTTCTCCAGTGTATAGGTCGGAAGTGAGGTCTGTATTGCTGGTCCATTCGCTTCTTGTGGCTGCCTTAGGCTTCACAACAAAGAGCTTGTCCGCGCCGTCCGCTTGTTTAGCAGAGAATACCAGGTACACCTTGCCGTCTCGGTTCTGCGAGACCGCGAACGCACTGATCGTCTGCTCCGCCGGGAGTTGAAACTTCTCGCTCAAGTTGAGCCATTCGTTATGACCACTGTCGCCTTTCAAGATCAAGCAAAGTCTTCCTTTCAGGTCGACAGAGAAAATCATATGCTCTCCTTGTTCGTCCTCGACTACGTGGAAACCGCCGCTGAGCTTGAGTTGACCAGCCGGAAAGGCATTGTCCATGAACTCGCATTTTGCTGAAGTCTTCGCCATGATGGCTTAGTGAGGAAGTCGAAGGGTTCGTGAAATCTCTGCTTATCATGAGCAAGTGCGTAAGTCGATCATTTAAGCCGCGAAGATCGACTGATTTCAAGGAATACAACAATGCCAATACTCAAGACGAGATCGGCTGCTCCGTTGGGGTGGCTTGAATCATCGCTACTGCCGAAGCTGAGTTGTCGTCCTAATGCGAGTATCTGGCACCTATGGCGCCGCCATAGCAATGGGCTTGCAAGGCCTGCATTAGACATAACAGCTCATTAGCAGGCCGGGACCACGCCAAAGACAGTACCCGAGCTGTGTACACCGCTCGATGATCTGGATCGGAAGCATGCTACTGCATGATCAGTCTGCAGGGACTGGTGGGGAATGCTTCCACCAGCAAAGCGTCGTCGGACCATGCGATGTTCCAGAGTCTCCAGCTAAGGCAGAGGCTGCATGAGCCCAATTGAGTAGAGGTATAGCAGGGAGAGCTAACCAGAGCACGTGGTTTTGACAGCTCCCAGCTCCACCTTCCACGTTCGGAGCATTGAATAGTGGGAGTGGCGTAATGAGGCGCACCGAAATACGGACAGTCCCCATCGGTCTTGAGACATGCACTGCAGAGTCGCGTGGTAACGAACATTTGCTTGGCTTTTGCATGAGAGGCATCTGGTGGTCTTGCAGCTTCTGTATCGTTGTGGCTGCTGTATGGCGTTCTTGGCGACTCCTGATGGGCGGGCGCTTCGCGTGTAGAGCGAGCCGCGCGATCCGTCTCACTAGTCTGTACCAGGATGGGTAGTGCGTGGCCTTTTTGACCGCTTGCAATTTTGTTAAGCTTGACACACGATGCAGAAGTGAAGCTCTGCTGCAAGCCATTGATAGTTTTCCTCGTAAGCCTCAAACAACGGTGGTCGCCGCTGCTTGTAAGTCGATGTCGGCGAGGCCGAGCATTGCAGTACACTTGTCCAATACAGCAAATCCAGCGGGGACTTACGGTATGGTCTCAAGCCGAGTGTACAGGAGAGCAGCTGAAACCGCCAGCTATAATAATGGCAGACCGTCATGACCGTCGGTACACTTTCACCAAAATCATCTTTCGATCACATCGCCGCTCTCCCCTACACCCACTCAGGCCTCCACTATGGCTGGTGCAGCAACCTCAGCGTCACGTATGGGAGTGACCTTACAAGGTCTGGATCAAGTCATCGCTCTTTCTCAGGCGAACATCAACGAATCTCTCGAATATCACTTCTCAGCGAAGCCCGAGCTTTGCGTCTTCGATGCGTCGCTAAAGAGTGGTTCGAAAGAGTCCATCAAAGGAACACTCAAGCCTCCAACGATCGAGCTTGTAGATGCTGAGAATGCTGACCAAGCACTTTACTGCCTGGAATTCGAGAGCGGCAATTACTCATTCTGGAATTTCGATGGCGATGAACCAAAGAAGGACAGCAAGCCAGTCAAGGGCTGGCGTTTGGCATTTTACGTCGACTTCGCCTTGAAGAAGATGGCGCAGGTGCCTAAGGACATTGCAGACAAGATTCAGCTTCCAGGATCGTACAGTGTTGAGCAGTTGCTCGTGAACTTCGGCACTGCAGATACAATGAACTTCAATTGGGAGAGATCCAAGGTCACAGGTTTCGGTTCCAAGGACGAGGAGGATTCGGCTAAGGACACCATTACTTTGTTCGTGACGAAATGGCTCAACGGATTGAAGTCAAAAGACAACACCGGGTCACACAATGTTCTGGGCAATGCAGTCAAGATCGAACCAGAGGGTGGCAAGTCATTGCAGGATGTCCTCAACCAAATGCCTCACTCCACGCCGTCCTTCCCACCCACGGCTGTACGCTTGCAGACAATCAACCATCGGCCAGGTGGTGATGTCAACAGAGCAAGCACTGACAATGATCACAATGCTTTCCTGTTCACAGAGATGAGCGAAGGTCGCAGTCTTCCTGGCGCAGATCTACAATGGACAGGAGACTGGTTCTATGAGAGCATCGGCGGTACTTTAGTAATGTCCAGGTTTGTGCTTGTCGCGTCCCCGATATGATTTCATAAATTAACCTCGTTTGTAGGAGCATCTTCTGGGATAAATTTGTCGCACGTAAACTCCAGGCTGCTAACCAGCATGCTGTCGAGGGGGCACAGAAAATGGCGTATATGATGTCCTTGGGTGCGTTTCCAAGTGACTGGTGGCTACTCTCGGACAGCAAGAATATTGGCGACGGGGCCTGGACCGCCAATGGCTTGACCTCGCAGTACCAGTATTATGCTTCGAAACACCATTATCATGAGCCAGAAGTCGATGGGCCGAACCCACAATTCCAACTCGATGTGGACACCGCAATCAATAGCATCCTGACACCTTTTCCAGGTGAGGGAAGAGTAGAGCTTGAGACGCAGATACAGATGAAGTCTAGGCAGCTCTCGGGTATTTCGTTCGTTCCAGGCGATGCAAAGACCGAGTGCCAAGTCAGGGCAGTCTCCAAGACTGTCATCAGGTTCCGCTCGGTGGCCGAGACCGGAGACTTGAAAGTTGATGTCGACAAACCCATTGTTGATGTCCAGGCAGTAACAGACGTGGGAACGACATCCTTCCTGGCCGATATTCCACTAATTGGACCTCAAATTGTGAAAATGGCGAAAGATCTTGCTAATGCCTCCGTATTCGAGAGACAAGTAGCGGATGCCATCAAAGACATTGCCAGCAGTGCGGTGAGCGTTGAAGGCAAGATACAAGATGCGCTCAATGGCCAGGGTCGATTCGTGTTTCCTGGTGGAGGCACATTTGACATGAAGGATCCAATATTCAATCAAGCAGGAGATCTGATGATCGGGCTTACGTACAGAAAGGGCGAAGCAGCTGGCAGTGGATGATGATTGAGCAGCATGAGCTGACAGAACTCGAGCGAACAGCAATCAGAGTTGGTGCGAGTGCGTCGGAAGGTATGGCGATAGCTGCGATAGTGTCTGTACTCAATTCGAACCAGTCTTCGATCTGGAATTCCGACACTCACTTGTGTACACAAGACCAGGAAACCCGATGGCCGTCACACCTGTCATGATCTTGAAATATTATGGACCGCAGTCTCGCAAAGCATGGAAGTCCACTTTCGGAAACAGGCTTCCGTGCCAGAAAGGCAGGTCGTGGTAGAGCGCTTCAAGCGCTTCGAATCTTATCTGTCGCAACACCCACATGGCGCACATTCTGTGGAGTACTGTGGTGTCTCAAGATGTCGGAAAGTGTGTGTTTGCAGAAAGTGGGCTCGGAGGATGGTGGCATGGCGTCTGCACAGGAACGAATCCTGCAGCCTTCCAGGTTTGGCGCAGCACCTTGATCCTGCAGAAGTCGTAAGAAGAGTAAACTTTCTGATGTACATACCATATACTTTTCAACGCGATCAACAAGCCACGCACTCGAGAAAAAGCACTCTCTGCGTACTATCGGGTGTCCGTCTGCAAACACAATGATGCCTCAAGGAACGTACTCGCTTGCGTCCCTTGACGAAAGTGTGGACGAAGATCGCGGCCCTCATACACGCTATGCGCCTTTCGAGAACATGCTTTCGGCAGCACACACAGTGACGTCCCTATTGGTCGCTCAGCAGCGCAAGGGCAATGGAGACGACATACCTGGAGCGGACCCTACGTTCTGTTATGGTGTCCTTGGCGGCTTCTCGATGCAATTGCGTGGCGGTCGCCAGAGCACACGGGATATTGATATCGTGACAAGCATCAAGATGAAAGGCGTGTGGGAGGCTCTCACCGGAGCAGATCGGTGAGTGTTTCTCTCTTCTTGATTCGATCGACATATTGTAGCTTGACTGATAAGTAATGTCGTAGTGTCGTACTTCCAGACTCCCGCTTGATCGAAGGTGTTCTCAAGATCTTCGTCAAAACTGGGTCGCCATGGGATGACTGTACAGAGAGTCATCGTGTCGAAGTTGATGTGAAACAAGCAGGCGTGCATAAGGCTCCGCGAAGGGTCCATGAAAACGTGGACAGAGTCGGACCATTTGACCTCTTCGGGCGAGCTGTGTACTTCAATGTACTCAACATAGCCTCGATGATGCGCAACAAAGTCGAATGCTGCCTGACGCGTGCTGAGCAGCGAGATTTTGAGGATGTAGCTTGGATGGTCCGGAAGCATACTTTGATAGTTTGCAAAGCTATGCAAGACGGCGTTGTGGATGTAGAGGAACTGGGCGATGTTCTCGAGGATGCCAGGATCGGTGGACTTGAGCAAGCTGCTGAATTGATGCAGCTGCTCAGAAGTGGTCTCGAGCTGTCCGCGTGAATCGCACGCTTATGGTGCGTTGGAAGATTGAGAAGATCTTCATATCTGCACAGTGTCTCGCAATGAGGATGAGGCCTACCTCAAGCAGCAAGTCTGCCATATAGTCGGCTTGGCGATCGTGGTCTACGAGAAAGTCCAACCTCCAGTATTCGAGGTAATCAAGGCAGAGGTATCCTGCAGTACATTCACATCGTGAAGTCATGTTTTTCCTCTCATTTCTGGGTCATGTAACACGCACGGTATGCGCTCGAATGCTGATGAGGATAAGTCGATTGTGTTGTTGTGCATATCGTGAAGAAGCAGACGTGAAGTTCTCAGCCAACCAAGATCGTTTTTGCCTCGCTGACAACATTGCGGCCCATCCCGCGCGTTCTTTCCCGAACTTCGAACTCCAACTCCTTCACAGCATCAAATCTTGCCTCTAGCACCCGATCAAAGAGCCATTGGCCCATCACACACATCATCCCATCCACCGCCACGATGGGTATCTTCGACTATGTGTCCGACCTCTACGAGGCGCTGACTATCCGGGAGGCAGAGGCCGAAGAGCCACAAAAGGATGAAGGTGAGAAGCGCATTGGAGGCAAAATATGCTAGCAGCTGTCACAGCTGGAGGCGAACAATGCGGATGTATAGTGCAGGAGCTGATATGACTTTTCTGCAGGTGGTGAGGAAGAGGAGACGGAAGACAAGAGTGATGACGCTGAGGCGGAGCGCGGCGATGATGAGGAGGGTGGAGACGACGAGGAGGAGGAGGAGGAAGAAGAGGAGGAGGAGGAAGAGGAAGAGCCAGAGGATATCAAGCCAAAGCTTGAGGAGGGTGAGTTTCAGCCGATTATCTTTGCCTCTGCACAGCGCAGTGGAGAAGAAGTCGAGAAGCGCCAGCACATTAACAGGGAGCAGCGGAAATGGTTGGAACGCGCACGTTCAGGAACGCCAAGCTGACAGTATGATCACAGAGTGCCTGCAGTCCAAGCAGTGTGCACCATTGAAGCACCACTACGACGAGTGCGCCGAGCGCGTAAAGCACCAGGAGGAGACACACGGCAAGGCCGAGGAGGACTGTGTTGAGGAGTGTAAGTCAATGAAGCCATATTGCTTTAATATGCAGCTCTGGCATATCCTACAAGTTCCAGGACGATACTGACCTGTGACAGTCTTCCATATGATGCACTGCGCAACTCAATGCGCCGCGCCTAAACTATTCCGACAACTGAAGTAGACCTCCTCGCGAAGGTGTCATTCCTCCCTATCTCGACCGACAACCCATATATCGAAGCCACGAAGCTACGAGGCCCAGACCAGATCGAATCGGAACATGCGTCGCCCATACTAGAATCCGCCTGTATAGCAATCTCCAGATACATTGCACTATTGTACTGCTTTGAACATAACTCCGACTCTGAACAGATACTGACGACAGCTCCGTACTTTGTTGGCGTGCCAGCTTATTATGTTGCTCTGCGAAAGGACGTGCTACTCACCTGCAGCATTCGTTCACTTTGAGCTGCCGAGAGCTCCACAGTCCTGCTCAGTCTAGTCTACTTGGAGATACCACGCTTTTTAAAAGCGGACGAGGCGACCTTTTCAATCCATGAGTGCCACGACTGATCTTCAGCTCCCGGAGTGAATTCTGGAGGGCTTGTGCCTGACAGTGGCAGGCTGTATAAAAGATGTAAGCGGATCATCACTGGAGGACGAACACTCTCGGCGCCCATGTTGAGGAGTTCCAAAGGCCCTGACCAACAGGTCATAATGCTGAAGGAGAAGCCGACCATTGATATTAGACCGAAGCTTCGCTTAAGTTCTTGTTGTCAGTCAGCCAGCCTACAGCTTCAAGTGCGACTTCCTCTTGTGCATCTTGGCCAAAGCCGTGCTGGTCGGAGTGCTTGTCTTCGAGATACGACGTTGTGGTAGATATGAGCTTCGTGCGGCAGCCGGATACACTTGCTTCTCCCAGCGACCTCTCGATATTGCCCAGGAATTGTGTGAGCCTAGGTGAATGTAGGCTAGCGAAGCTCAGATAGCTTAGCAGTGGTCAATACAGCTCTCAGTGATAACGAGACTCGAGCAGTTTGTAGTACCAGCAGCTGTGGTGTCGGCCATGGCTGCGTGAAGCTTGCAAGTTAGTAAATAGCTTGTCTTCTCTTGAGCTCGAAGTGGATGTTGACGACATACTCAGTCAAGAATGTTGGTAGAGGTTGATACCATGTAGGTTGACGTTGAACTGTGTATTGTCATAGCGCAGGCTTCTGCGCTTTGCTCTTTATATATTCACCGGTTCCATGGCAATCGCTCCCATCGTAATTGCTTCGCTATGCCATGCAGCCCAAGAACAGTGTCCATCAATGTTATGAAGTTGTGATACCAGAACCAGCAAGATGCCCCCACTCTCTTTGCCATGCTTCAATGCTTTTCTGCAGTGCCAGGCCCATTTCATAAGAAGATTGCGCTTCTGCTGGTCGATCGACCGCTTGTGGTGCATCGTTTCCAGGCGGTGGTTGTACTGCACCTCCCAACATCAGCACACTTATCTCGGTACCTTGTGGACTACCCTCACCACCTGTTGACTGCAATTGTTCCGTATCAGCTTTATGCCGTTTCACAAAAGCGTTCATATTCGCCAGTGCGGCCTGCATGTTCGTGAACGTGCGCTCCACTGGCTCATTGTCCGCCTTCATCCCGTTCCCATTCGCAGCTTTCTTGCCTCTGCCAAATTTGCCCTTGCCTGTGCCAGTGAGATTGTCAGACGCACCAGGACTGTGCTTGCTGCCGTTGGTGTCACCGTTGGCCAGGTTTTCAGACGTTTCATCACCACTCCCAAGGGCTTGGTTCATGTGTTTCTTCCTGCCGTGCGGCGAGGATGCAGCCTGTTCCAATTTGGCTTTGGTATATTGGTTATTGCCAAGCTTCTTCCCTGGCTTCTTGCCTGGTCCCTTTTTGTATGTAGCTTTCTCGGCTGGCGGCGGTGATGGCGGCTGGGACAAGGGTGGCGGAGGTGATGTCTTAGCACTCGGCGTGGGCTTTGGTGTCGTTTCTTCGCCTAGCTCGGGATCTGGAGAAGCTGTCAGCATGACTTCGAGAGGGAGACCTCTTTCTGGATAAAGCTCACCATCGCCGCGGCGACTCCTAGCGCGTTCCTGTCTCCTGCCCGCTGCTTCAGCTCTCGTCCTCTCCTTTTCTTGCTCTCTCTTCTCGAGCTGCTCTCTCTTGGCCTTGCTCTTGCCTGTGGTCTGATCGTCCGAGTCATCGTCATGAGGTGAGGTATTCCTCGCTGCCAGTGGTAGCGACTCCGAGGACCGTCGTTGGCGCTTGTGATCTGACTTGCTCCTGTGACTGTGTTAGCGCCGTAGCTTGCCACGCCTTACAGCTGCACTTTATTGTGTACTTACTCCTCGCTGCTGTCGTCTCTGACACGCTTACCATTCCTGCGGCCAGTTCCCGTCTTGCCTGCTACTTCTCGCTTGCTCTCTTCAATCGCAATCCTCATTTGTTCCTCTTCATCGTCAAGCTCTTTGCTTCGCATTGTGGCACGTCGCTTGCCGGTAGCTGGGTCGACGCTTGCTCTGGAAGCCAGACTCTCACGCTCCTTTCGCGCCTTCTCGTCATACTTGCTGACTGAGCCTTTGCGAGTGGAGGCTTTCGGGTGGAGAGGGAGGTAGAGGGAGTATTTGTGCCTAACGTGGTCTGTCTTAGCAGCTGCTCGTCGATCGGGAGTGTCATGGTAGCGTGCCATAGTCGGCCATCAACGATGCGGAAAACGGACGGTGCGTTGGTGTAGTACTGAAAGTAAGAGAACGTGGATCTGCAAGTGGTGGGTGGGGGAAGTCCACTGTGCTGTCGCAAGCGGGAGTGCAAGCAAGAGCTGAAGCTGCGGCAAGCCATTGCCTTCCTCGCTTGTGCGTCAATGCTCCAACATCAGGCAGACGCAGTCATCGTGTGATGTAGTGTAGTGTTTGGGAAGCTTGAATGAGGAAAGGAATAAACGTACCCTCGTGAGTCTGTACCAAGTGCGTGCTGTTTCGGTCGACACTGCTCGCAGAAGTACTTCTCTGGTGTCAAGTTCTCGGCGACAATGCCTACGCAGCCTCCATGCTGCCAGACTGAGCAGCCATCGCACATGACAAACAGCTCTCCCGCATCTTCTATCTGCGCGTCTGGTAGGCCTGCGAATGCTTCGCTCAATGGAGGACCTGGATATTCTTGCTGACCACATATACATCGCGTTATCTCTTCTTCGTCTATTGCTTCCTCATCGCCGTCCTCTATGGCATCTTCGTTTTTGCTTGTATCGTCGTCTTTGTGGGTGGCTTGCGATCGCTGGCTTCGACGCGGTGGCTCGCTGATGTCTTCAGAGGACAGTGAACGTGGAGTGGCAGATTTAGGATTGTGCGTTCCTCGTCCACTGCGGTCTTGTCGTGTCGATGATAGCGTGGACGTCGTCGAGGCTGGTGCTGGAGGTGGTGCTCCTCTCGTGCTACGCCTCGCCGGCGGCGAGGGCGGCATGGTGGAAATCCAACTTGACCAAAAGCTGTCAAAATTGGTAGTGTGGTATGTCGAGGCAGTAAGATGGTGAAGATGGTCGATGACCTGCTCGAGAGCTGCGTGTCAGTGGCAGAGTGCCGCCGAGTGCGAAATGTCGGGCGTGCAGAGAAGCTCTGAGCGTGGGTCGTGGAAGTCGATTGAGGCTGTCAAAGAAACAAGCTAAGTAGACTGTGACCAGCTCTGGATCCAATGCGCCAGCCTGATAGCGTGAGTGGTATGGATGTGCAGCGCGGTGGTGGTGTTGGGCGGGGAGGGAAGCGGTGGCCAGCGTAGGATAGCATACTAGTACTGCATCGCACGCCAGAACGCTTTCATTACATCCGAGCAGATGGAGGGTCCATGTTTCTCCGCGCACCGAGACCAATCAAACGCCGGCAGGCTCAAAATCGTCAGTAGAATGACAGGACCGTAGAGGGCGGTCTGAAGTGACCAGAAGCTGATAGGAGCGTTGTTGAAATGCTGCATCGACGTTTCCTGGAGGCGCCATGATGTTTTGGTCTCGAAATGTTGTCGTTGTCGTGTTGTGGTGGGATGTTGTTTTCGATGGCGCAGAAGAAAGCCGAAGTCGAAGACCAAAGCAGAGGTGGCATCATGACGAAATGGTCTCCAGTTGTGTTCGAAACGAAGAGCCAGCAGTCCGCATGCAATATAAGATGCCTGATGCGTGCTCAATATGGAATCAAAGATGAACCCAATTCACTGATCAGTCACCATCATAGTGAGCGGTATTATTCCAGTTGCCACGTTAAGTTCTGTTCGGTAAGCGGTCAAACCTGGCATGATACTCACCTTCAAAAGTAGAGGTACGCTAGATACATGTAGGTGGTCTATATCAAGATCGGGCGTACTTCTCATATCAGACAGTCAGAGACTCTCAGCAGCTGACAAGTCGCAGCATACCGTCATGACCATTGACCCTTGCCCTTCCGTCTCTACCTAGTCTCGAGCAGCGGTAACACAGATTGCCCTGCATATTGGCAGAACACTATGAATAACTTGGCCTGTGAGTGAATAGATACTCAACTGAGAAGCCACTGATGTATCGCTTGGGTCAACTACCATCGATATCGAAGACGTGACCCCAGGAGGCAAGACTCCGCACACTAGTTCTCTTGATCATCGAAAGATGGACTATGGTATTCGGACGTCGCAACTCGGGTGTTCCAGAAGATGGAGACGACTTACTACTGAAGCTTGTACAGTTTTCGAAACGTCGATACTTCCGAAACATCGCTAATTCAGTTCTTCCCAGAAGCAGCTCTACACTGCCAATCAATCAAGCCAGAAACATCCATACATATACTTGAGATCATGCACTACAAGATAGCCTACTAGGAATTCTGCATTGAACACCTCATCGCCATCCCAGGAGTTTCGGGCAACCCTAAGAGATCTCATCACAAGTGGGTCTATACCATCTCGGGTTCTATACGAGCATTCGCGAGTATGCTCTATGAATGAATATGGAATAACTTACCAAATGAATTCTCGTGGTAATGAAGGCCGGAGCTCCGTGATCACTCAGTTCACTAACGGACCAGTCTGGTACGCAGTCATCCAGTCCGCCTAAGCAGCAGTCAGAGCGGCAACGCATTAAAAGGTAGTTCATGTTCCTGAAGCTCTCATTCATTCTCTGCTACAAGTTCAATTGCGATGCTCGGCCCATGTTGCCGTAACACAGACATGTCTATGTGTCTACGCCTTCCAAATGCAGCAGTACGCCAACCGCTATGCCAATTCATTCCAAAACGCAAAACAAAGCAAAGCGCGCGCCATTCAGCACTTGAATAGCGATGTACAAGCAAAGAACACCCGAAATGCTCACTTGCTACGATCCTCCTGTACCGTCCGTCTGAGGTCGCCTAGCGCCTTTGTGGTGATACAGTCCGCAGAATCCTGGTGGTGGTGGTCGTCTATACGCGGCGGATTTGCCGACTTTGTGCTCATGCCGGTCCTCTATATCCATTCATGCGTTTCGCACGTGGTATGGTCTGTCGTGAATGCAAGCATACATGCCTACCGCTCGGCGCGGTACTCGGCATGCGATCGATCGTGGTTTGATTTGTGCGAAGATTACGCGCCAATCCTGGTCGTTATGTCGTAGCGTGGACAACTTTAGAGTAGTCTCATCACTACTCGCCGATATGACGTTCGTTTTCTGGCTTCCATGTGCCTAGAGACAGATTAGTATAGCCGAAATTATAGTATCGATCGAGTAATGAAACCATACCTTCGAACGTGTGATGTACAAACGCCATTGGATCGTCGATATCACCAGCGCCCATTTGGCCCACACCAGGCGAGAAAGACGTGATTGGCAATACAACCACATCGCCCACCTTCTTCGCTGCTGTGATGCCAGTGAATTGCTGCCAGGTAATGTTGCCTTTGCTCGTGCTCATATCGAAGTAGTCCGGGTTGTTGAAGAACCTGAAGATGGCATCGGTCCATAGAGCTGGTCCTGTGAATTCGACCACACTGCCTGGTCCTTTGATCGTGGTGTGTAGTTCGCCGATCCTCTTTCGACGGTGCACCTCTTCTGTGATAGTGGCCACAACATCAACGAGAACTGGGTGACCAGGCTTGGACTGAATCGTCCATTGACAGAATTGTATCCGTCGAGAGTACCAATCATGCCAGTCTTCACGGTCCGGATCTGCCTCAATGCCTATGACCAGGCCGTACGTGCTTCGTGGCACATCTGGCGGCACCCACTCAACGGCTGACTTGAGGGCCGTGGTATCGATATCCGTGTAGATGCCACCCCGTGCAAGCAGAATCAGGTAGCGGAAGAAATCTGCCTTCAGCACGACCTCTGGTAGAGCCTCGTATGCTTGGACGACCTCCGGAACGCTGGCGTAGAAGTGCTTAATCAGGTGTACCGCAACAGAGTCCGTGATGACCTCGTGCACGAAGCTAGGATGTAGCTCTGTCCATGAAGCCTCTGCAGGTCTCCATTCCTCATGAAATTCACCCGATGCTGGAGTGACTTTCCACGTTTGCCAAATGTATGCTGGGAATCTACCCTCGGAATCGTATGGAAAGGCGTATGCTAGCTGTTGTCGCAACGGCTTCAGCTTAAGATCCGCCAGTGCAATTTGTGGTTTCGGTTTCTTCGAAAGTGCGACACGACCTCCACTATCGCCATTCCATGACTTTTCTGGTATAGCTGATGGAAGCGGCTTCTTCCCCGTTGCGTCGCCCTTCTGCGGCTCTGGCACTGCCTCGACGATCTTCCTATTGTCGGCGTGGGTGCCAGTAGGTTTAGGTGAATTGTTGATTTTGAGCGCATTGGGTTGTTGGAGACGATGTGTGTTCCGTAGAAGCAGGAAACAGGTGAGGATGACGGCTGCGAACGCGAGAGCCCGCCGGAAGGTCAGCATCGTATGAGCCTCGCCGTGGTGGGAGCGGTGGAGAAGTCGAGTTGCCGCGTAGGACAGAGGTGTCGGAGTGAGCAACGAGAGCTTGGCAGGTCCTGTTCGATTGAAGACAGGCGATCCCGGCCTTTATGTCAAGAGCGGCGGGCGAAGCTTGGGGAGCTTTTTGGGTGAGACAGTGAGTGGTCCGCGTCGCTTGATACCCCTGCTATGTTGTTAATGCCTGCATGATAAGGCTGGTGGTGCTTTTCGCTAGCGATGCGTGGTGCGTCAGGTCAGACCGAGCGTGCGTGCGAGGCTGGATCGGGAACGAGGAAGTGGTGAAGAGGGCGATGCATGGTGCAGGTGCAGGGTGTTGTTATTCTAGGGTCTGAGAGGCGAAGAGGAGAGGCGAAGAGGAGAGGCGAAGAGGACAGATGCAGCTGAGAGGATGCGCTCAAAGCGGAGACGCGTAGTCTGTCCCATGTCTGCTACAACAGATAGACAAGTGCCGATAACAACGTACCTGAGGTGAAGAGTGGCCTGCAGTCAGCGCGTGACTATGCAGCAGGCACTCTCGATAAAGGCAGTCCAGCAGAGCCTGCAGTGAGCATCTACTGGTGGTCGTCGCTGTTGTCGTGGCCAGGCCGCCCAGGGATAGATTGAGGATTCTCGCGTGTAACGTCAGGTAAGAAAAGGTGAGGTCGGTTGCCAGCCCGCCCGGAGACAGAAGGTTGCGTCAAGGAAAGAAGCCTATGTGGAGAAAAAGAGTGGAAAGGATCTGAGAAACGAACGATGTGGAAGCTTAGGTCTGTTGTAAGCAGGAGAAAGGTGAGGAATTCGTGGTTCTTTGGTTACAATCGCGGAGCCAGCGTTTCATCAACTTCGAGAAGCACGGCCTCACAGGGGGCTTCAACGGCCGATTGATGGCAACGAGGATCTTTATCTGTTGTCTTTCTACCTGCCACTGGACAATGACGATAGACCATTTCTTACGCGGACGCCTCCCAGACATTGCGCGGCGAGCCAGTCGCAGCCAGCGAAGATAGTGCTGCTGAAAGGCGCTATTCGCATGCATACACGACGCAGCTCTCTCGGCCAGTAAACAAGGGTCGTCAGAGGTACACGCGGCGACTCCTACGCTACCGTGTACGATCAGCAACGGCATCAGCCTCTTCCTTCAAGCCTTTCAATTATTATTCATCTCAGCACAACGCCGTCATGTTCATCACGATCTGAACATTGCTGTTGGAGCTGGGGCTCGAGGCGGTCAACCACATGCTGCGAACGCTTCTGCCAAACCATGTCTCGCAAGGATATATCGCAAGGACCGCTTTCGACAACAGCCAGACTGCCGAAACCCAATTTTGGGATATACTCCGCGCTACGCGGATGACGTCTAATGTTTCCCGGTTTCATGTTGAAGGTCACGAAGAAAGTCGAGTAACAGACTTCTTCTTTGTGCTTCTTCCAGGACCTCATGAGCCGTGGAACGTGAGCAGTCACACATGTCATACGCAAGGGCAACTTGACAGCCTCCTTTGTGTGTCAACACTCAAGACGAGCCTAACGATGACCAGCAAGTCTCGCAAGCGTCCTCGAATCACGAGCTGTTCGAACTCAGGTGGAGCATCAGCTGCGGAAGCGGATTGAAAACTTCCTTTTGGTCACCTCGTGCAACGAAATGTCGCGTCTACTGGTTACGACTTCGTATGACCTTAGCTCGTCTCGGCGAATGTTGAGTAGTGTTGAATAGTCGTCGACGCAGATGCAATCATCAGTCTGAGGCACATCGCTGCATCAAAGAGTGGAGAGTCTAGAGCATTTGCAAGCAACAACTGGAGAAACACGTTCCGTCCTGTGGCATTCGCAGACATTCCACGACCAGAGATGAAACGCATTTCGTGTGGCATCTGAATTCTGGAGATCGGGATCTCACAGCTTCGGCATCCAAGAAAACAAGCCTTCTGCGATTGCGCCATAACGGCGTGCACGTATCAACTCTGTTCTCGCCTTCGCCTACCACAACAAGCACAACAGGTGCAACGACCAGTCGCCTTGTCTCTTTCAGCGCTTCCACCGTTGCGAGATCATGTTCAGCCCTCGATATGTTTCTGACCACGCGGCTCGAATACTCTTTGTTACTCGTTATGATGCAAGCTTGGCTTGTCAGTGTACGACAACACGAAACTCTCGAAGGAATGGAACTGCAGCCAGAGCCAGAGCTTCCTGCAGCTACCGCACTTTTGCACTTTTCACATGCGAAGACAAGCTTGGACGATGCTCAACACGCTGAAGAGCTATCAAAAGCCAACCTCGCGTTCTCAACGCCTCTGCAAACCTGCTTGCATCCGGATTCTCCGTACCCTCCGCCAAGAGCTATCTACTACTATACTGGACCACTTCATCGACCACGTCATGATACAGAATGCACGTTGGCGCGAATGGTGATGATAAATCACATTGATTGATTGTGCCAGCGAGATGCTATCACAGGCTGTATGGAGCTGTCGTGGAATTTACCACAGGCTTTCGAGCTCGGTGACATACCCTGAGAACACAATATCAGCTTCACGCTTCTGCAAATGCTGGATGATACTCACATCTTCACATAGAAATGCCCAGCTTTAAGATCCTCGATCGCTTCTACAGTCAACTTACTCACAGCCTCCTCAGTCCAGCCGAGCTGGCTACGCAACAGCAACGACCCAATTGCCGGAATAGCCTGTTCCATATTCATCAAAGTAGCGGCTCCGATCAACTTATTCTTCGCGCCCTTCGCCCAACTTCCTAAAGGCCATTGCAAGTCCACCCGATCAATCTCTCTAAAGCCTTGCTGAAGCAACATATCTCGAAACCCCTCCGAAGCATGAGCATTTATGCCCGCTCTACTAGCAGCTTCATAGCACAAATCGCTCCATTTCAAGAACGCCGACGACGAAAGATCCTCCTGGTCTTCTTCTTCTTCTTCTTCTTCTTCTTCTTCTTCAGCAGCTCGATATTGCGGAAACCAAGTCTCATTCACTTCTAGCCAACCCCCCGGTTTGAGAGACTCTCTCGCTTGCTGGAAGAAACGCGGCCAGTCGTGAATACCCATCGTCAAGACCCGAGCGTGAATGTAGTCAAACTTGTCGTTAACGAAGGACCAGTCAACTTCCGCATTGGCTATAAGGAACTTGCAATTGGGAGGTGGGTTTTCTGGTTGTATGGCTGATAAGTCTATGCCAGTGACTTGGACATGTGGGTAAGCTTGAGCGAGCTCAATGGCCCAGATTCCGGTTCCTGTTCCAACGTCCAATACTGTTCTCGTATCTTTATCGATGGGTACTCGTCCGTGTTGACCATTGAACGTCAATTTCCAGGTATAGTGTTGTAAGTCTAGTCGACTAGCTTCAATCTCGTCATTAGGCAAGAAGTATGCATCTTCGGCGAAGTTGTGATAGCGGCGGCCACCTTCTTGTCTGAGAGTCTCTTTGAATGAGGTCGAGGTTGTTCGGCTGCAACTTGGTCAACATAGTTCTGGTGGTCTGGCGTACACATATTCGCCGATAGTACTCTTAGTGTCCGTGCGATCATTCTGTCATCTGTGAGTACGTCACGTTGATTCACGAGATACTGGCTGGACGTACATCGATCACCAGATTCTGAGGTAGGTCTTGATCACTGTCTTGCACGACAATCGCTCCAGCTGACAGCATGATGTCTGGTGTGACATTAGTGTGTACCATGCTGTCGTGTTGTTCTTGATGGATAGCTCTGATGGCAGATGAGTCCTTGCTAACGGCTAAGGTGGCATGTATCGTGGCTAGCGTATGCTGCCATACTGCAGTAGATGATCATGAAAGTTCGCTCGATCTCATGACATCCGATGAAGACAACAAACATCGAAGATGAAAATCTGTAACGATCTCTATTGCACATCCATACTCTCACTTTCTCTACAGGCAGAACGATAGCTGCTTACACTGCCTTATCGCCTCGCTACCCAATCCTCATTCATCCATTCATCTCATCTCGATCAGATGCGTCTGATATATATGTACAACTTCCTCCATGCCGCATCGATCACCACATCGGACGTGGCGCGTGAGCTGCGACATGCTCAACAGGCCGGTATTGTATGTAATACAAATGTTCGAAGAGCAACAGCGGCAACAACAATATGCAGGCGATTAGTGCTGTTGGCTTGCTATTGGTTAGTGCAACGCGACTCCTTCTGTATCTGCCTTCGTTCGTTTGGAGCCGGCTTTTCAGTTCCCCATTCCAGGACTCTCCGTTTCCCTTTGCCTTCGTTTGGAGCCGGCTTGTCGGATTCCATAGCCAGGACGGCCTTTTTCCATTTGTCTTCGGATGGAGCCGGCCTGGCAGAGTCCGTATCCAGCGCTCTCCCTTTCCCTTTGCCTTCGTATGGAGCCGGCTTTCCAGAATCTGTGTCCAGCGCTCTCCCTTTCCCTTTGCCTACGTAGATAGTTGTCTTCACTGATGCGTCAGAATCCGCATCCTCTTCCGCTTGGCCGTCGTATAGAGCCGGCCTCCCGAGTTTCGCAACCTCTTCAATCGAGGCCAAGCGATCCTTGTTCTACTTGGAAGCTTGAGTCTGAGGTGATTGTGGTCTTCCCCAGAAATCCAAGGAGGCGATGACATCGTCGCCGACTTCATCTTCGTACGCGAACAGAATCTATAGGATAAGGTTAGCAAGAATCGTGGCGACGATTACAACACTGTTGAACTTACCTCTCTTGTGCTTTGGTGCAGGAATCGGATGTTCTTGTGCGTCTGGATACACACTAAACCACCCGTGTCGCTCTGCCGGATCTCGATGAATTCTGGCTCGAAAGCGAGAATATACTTCTCGCCCCATGTTGCAAAGGCATTTGGTGAGCCTTCCCAGATGATCTTCCAGTCGCCGCGGGCTCTCCATCCATTCTTGTTGACGTAGAATGAAAAGTCGTTGTAGCATAGCAAGAACTCAGAAGTGTTGCGTTCTATGTAGATCGGCTTCACGTTCTCTCGGCGCGCGACAAAGTCCAGGGAAGTGTCGGCCTGGTCCAAGAGCGATTGTGTTTCCAGAGTCTCAAGGGAGACTATCTCAAAGCCCTTGGCACCACCGACGCAGAGCTTGCTTCGCAGAAAGTGGATGCTGTTGCTTTCCATAGGAATGTAGAATTCCTTGTAGGGCTTCAACACTTCTTGGCCTCCAGCAAGCATTTTGGCGAAGCCTGACTTCTTCTTGCTCTTCATCATGGAGTCCATGGGCTCAAACACTTTGACTGTTGATGACAGCGAGCTAGACTTGACACAGCATACAAGCGTTTGGCCATTGCACATGCCTGCATTGATGTAGTTGGCATGGCATATACGACGTCCTCGCTTGGATGGAGCCTGAGAGCTCTCATCCTCCAATGCCTCCAGCGGGAAACTATACACAGCTTTGTCGGCAAGCACAATTATTATTTGATGCTGCTCGAGCACCTCCAGCTGCGTCACCAGCTTGATGTCCAGCATTCGTTTGGGCTTCTGTGACGCATCTTTGGGTTTCCGGTCACAGATATAGACGCCAAAGTCGGTACCAATGACGAGTTTCCTTCCACCATCGATAGGCCGACAACAATTGACTCTGACAGTGGCATTGAAGAAGCCTTCGTTGAGTTTGGCCATTGTGAAAATCTTGTGGCGTTCCGACAGTTTTTCTTTTTGAGTCAAGATATTCTCCATCCACTTCTCGCGCTGCACTTGATTCTGACAGAAGAGAGTCAGCTCGTATCCACCCTTGCCAAGTCCTTTGAAAGTGATTGGGTAGCCTTGCTCGTTCGGAGGAGGGCGAGTGCCAACGCGTGCTATGCCTGGTATCATGCTAGACGAAGGTCGCTTTGATATACCCATCTTCGGTAGCACATAGTCCATTTCTCTAATCTGGAGCAGTTCCAGCGGAATAGGCTTGCGGTATACTCGGATCTCTTCCTTCTTGTTGACCGTTTTAACGCGAACAATGAGGACGGCATGATCGAAGAGGTAGGCTGTAACATCAGCTTGCTCGGCAGTCGGAGTCTTTTTCAAGTTGCTCCTGTATATCATTTGCCTCGTCTCTTCGGTCAGCTTCAGATCCATGTGGGGAATCTGTCCCCATTTGAGCTGGGAGTTCAAGGTCATGAGGTTGAAATGGTTCTCCGCCTTTCCAGACTCCTCATTGACCCTGCCCAAAAATTGCTTGATCTGTTCGATGGCCTTCGGAATGTCTTTCATGTCGGGGTTGTTATCGTCCGTATTCTTCAGTACGTTCTCAAGAAGTAGCGGATACCTCGCTAATCTTGTGGTTGGCTTCGTCAAATAGCCATTGAGCTCCAGTTTTCGAGATTCTTTTAAGCGTTCAGTCACCTCAGTGAAGCGCGCGAAGCCTGGATTGGAGCCCTTCTCTTTCTCGAATTCGAATTTGCCGAATAGCTGGTTGGCACCGTATCTGATAAATGGGTGGAACTGCGGCACATACTCCAGGAAGATGTCTCCAACATTCCTCACAACGGGGTTCTGCTGCTGGCGACGTGTCAAAGCTTGTGCCATCCTGGCGTTCACAGCATGCACTTCCTGGCAGTTACTGAATACTGTCCGAATGAACTTCTCGCGTCGGTGCTCGGGAATTGGTGAGTGTTCGGGTTGTCTCAAGGGCTTTATCCAGAAATCTCGCAAATACTCCAGGTCCTTCACGAAGTCGCGCTCTGTGTACATCAACTCGGAGATGACCTCTTGTCGTTTCTTCTCCCGATCACTGACGCTGTCGGATACTTCCTTCGAGACAGTATTAATCCATAGCTTCTGTTCGTTATCCGGTTCGTCGTGCAAACTTGATCGAGAGGTCTCCCGCTTCAGACCAGGCGTGATCTTCATATTGAGACGTTGCTGCTGCTCCAGTCTACGCGGACAAGCAATGGAGTAACACAGGTTGTCCCGGTTGCATGTTGGTGAGTAGCACTCTGTGAGGAGCGTGAAGACTCCATTGACTTCGGGCGGCTCTTCGTTGATGGTCTCCTTGAATTGATACACTTCATTCGGTGAGTCTCGCAGTCTGTGCGCGTATGTAACTTCATGGAAGAATCTTTGCGCGTCCAAGGAGCGACCAAGAAGAAGGGCCAAGTTACGATCTGAGGTTCGGATCACGTATGCGATCAGCTCGACAGCCTCGAAGCCTGTGAAAGCATTCTTGTACTCCAAGCCGTCCTTCCACTGATCTTTCAGTGACACTCTTTCCCTGAAGGCTGCTGCCACGTTTGACAACAGTGCTCCATATACCAGTGAAGGTCGCTTCTGCGCAACCATCGTCCCCGTCCGCTGACTATCCGAGCGAGGCAGGCTGCCTTGGCGGTGTGGTTCGTTCGGCGATACTGCTGTGGAAGCCATAGACATAGTTCTAGAGCCCTGTGTGGTATGGCTGCTGCTACTAGGATGTCGCCCATTACCCTGAAACCCATTG
This sequence comes from Sphaerulina vaccinii, assembly GCA_022570795.1. Classification (NCBI taxonomy): domain Eukaryota; kingdom Fungi; phylum Ascomycota; class Dothideomycetes; order Mycosphaerellales; family Mycosphaerellaceae; genus Sphaerulina; species Sphaerulina vaccinii. Next base: position 2,898,491 of record JAKUDP010000002.1, read on the forward strand.
CGTGGATCTATACCATTGCCATTTGTCATTGTTGAGCCGCTCGCTTCTGTATCCCCGGACTCACGCCTTCGAGCAGGTATGACTCTACCGCTCCTGGTCTGGGAGAAGTCCGTGTCTCGAGTGTACGAGGACATTGACATGGTCCTCTCGTCCTGGGGTCTATCCGGCACGACCCTTCCTTGCGCTGTTGTCCTTGCCTGAGAATTCATATACGGCTGTTGACGAAAGGCCTGAGCAGGCGCTGCTTGATAGCTGCCGCTAGGCGGTTGATACATAGGCCTCGGTACTGAAGCTAGCGATTGGGTACGGAATGAATCGGTGCTCAATGCAGGTCCTGGCACGCCTGGCCGCCCAGAGAATGAGCGCTGGCCAGGCGGAGGTGGACCACGCATGTCAAGTCGTTGCGGCTGACCGTAGGGGACTCGATCAGGTCGAATCGGTTGGGGAAGGTTCTGTACAGGCGGTCGTCGTTGCTGTGCCGCCTGTCCGTTCATGCCACTCATGCCATACGGCGGCTGGCCATTCATGCTGCCATCTGAAGATCCCGGCGGGCGTGAGTAGCCATTAGCTTGCTGCCCGGGTCTAACAGGCGGTGCTCGCTGCATGTACTGCTGCGGAGCTCCCGACATGGTGTTGGCTCTGTCCTGCGGCGGCAGAGGAGTACTCCCGGTCATGGTCTGGCTACGTCCAGCCGGTGGCGCGCTCCCAAAGATATTGCTGAAGGCGGCATCTCGCTGATTGCTGCTCGCGGGATTGATCTCGGCTGGCGTGTTACGAGCATAGTGGCGTTGCGGCGGCTGGTAGGACATGGCGGCGGCGGCGCGGTGGGTGGTGATATTGCTACTAGCGGCCCATCTGGGGCCTACCTCGTTAAAGTCGCAGAGTAGTCGTGTTGGTCTGGACTGGAAGAGTGTATTGTAGTGGTCTGTCTGTCTCTCGGTCTGCGGGTTCCAAGCAGTTGCGGGACGCAGTGTGGTTGCACGAAGTCGCAGATGTGAGGACTCGCTGCTGCCCACTAGTCTGCGACTCCTCCTTCCAAGAACAGTTGCGGCGGCGGCGGCGAGAGCGATACAGAGAGTGGTGAGATAGCAAGAGCAGCAGTAGCAGTATGCATTGAGGTCTGCTGTTTCACGGTAGTCTCTCCTCGTGGAGTGGAGCCAAGCCCGCTAGTAGTTAGACGCAGCGATTGTCGAACTGCTACAGAGCTACATACATCACGATCACGATCATCATCCTCACCCACCATCACGATACTGCTCACGCCGAGCTCGATAACACGCGAAGAGCCCCCGTCGAGAACCTTCACCATGGCGGACCTCGTAGGATCATCGTCGGAATACACGCCCAAGTTCGCGCCGTTCTTGGGCATGGGAGGCATTGCCTTTGCCATGATCTTTGGATGTATGGATAACTCAGAAAGATGGACAATCAAATAGCAGAGACTAAGACGACTACAGGTATGGGCGCAGCATATGGCACAGCAAAATCAGGCATCGGAATTGCAAATGTTGGCGTCTTCAGGCCGGACCTGATCATGAAGGTAGGATACGAAGCCCATGAAACACAGCATGCTACGGCAGGTCTACATACTGACGGCTATGGTAGTCTCTGATCCCAGTGGTCATGTCTGGAATTATTGCTGTATACGCGCTCGTAGTAGCAGTGTTAATAGCAGGAAACATGAAAGCGCCACCCGGGCAGCATTACAGCTTATACAATGGGTGTATGCACCTGGCCTGCGGTCTCTCGGTGGGCTTGACTGGACTAGCAGCAGGATATGCGATTGGGATCGTGGGAGATGCGGTAGGTCGAGGCGATAGCTTGATCGAGGAACAGAGGACTGATGGTAGACCACAGGGAGTACGCGCGTACATGCAACAATCACGGATCTTCGTCGGAATGGTGCTCATTCTCATCTTCGGTGAAGTCCTAGGATTATATGGGTATGTCTGCGATTTCTTCTTGAACGCTGGACACAGAAGAGAAGCTAACTCATTACAACAGCTTGATTGTGGCGCTCATTCTGAACACGAGAGCCGCTGGATAGAGTACTGGAGTGCAATGACCTGGCGCTTGTTTATGCCTCGAGCTGCGATTGATTCCTGTGTTGCGCATCACGAGATGGCCAGCGTGGCGGCCAGCGTGGCATCTCTGCCCACAGTCAGCAAGCTGAAGAAGTAGGCTTCTATTATGCGAAACCAGTTCGTACTCGGGATACCCTTCGCATAATCCATCCCTAGCCACAGCATGAATACATGTGAGACAAGCGCGACAGTTGCGACAGGCAGCTGGAAATACTGTAGATTTACAGTTGTATTAATAGCCCCAGATTCGTCTTAAGCATAGCGTGGCGCATAGGGCATAGAGACATTGTATGAAGAAACACGACAAGCGGCTACACAACAGATCGATTGATGTCTAGCTACAGACTGCGCAGTGCATTACTACGCACTTCACCCATCTCTCTGCTGATAACATGAAACGTTCTTCACGACCGAGAACATGACATGGGATCCTCGGCTTCTTGGCGATTTGGTGTGTGGAGATCTCCTTGCCTGTGGCTGACATGCTCAAGGCAGCCGAATTCGAGACCGAAGGCTCCAGCAATCAATTTCCACAACCCTCATGCAGCACTCTTGTTCACAATATCATGCAATGAATCTGGTCTCTCTGTATCTCTGCGCTGACTGTGGCAACGGTAGCGATTTCAACTTCCAGAGCGCCTGATCATGGAGGGCTACCGACCGACACACCCGACACTGGCGCGGCCAGCACGACTATCTAGACTGTATGCTGATGCGAAGAAGAGCGCACTGGCTAGTCTGCAGGTTCAGTCAAACTCCAACGCTCAATTTGCCTCTCTGCATCGGAAGTACCGCATACAAAAGGACCGCCTGATCACTTGGGGCTTGGAATGGACCGACACTGGCTCGACCGGCGATGAGAAGGATCCCAAGATCGATGAATCAGTGGCAAAGGCTGGCCTCACCGAGACTGTCGAAAGTGTACTGACCAATATTCACGAGGTCACTGAGGAGGCCGAAAGGATCAAGTCAGCGAGTGTACCATTAGCCAAGGAAGGCGAGGCTTATCCACAGAAGGCTGCAGTGTTCGATGAAGCACGCTACGAGGATCTTCTCAAGGATCTAACAACATCTATTGATATTCTCTACGATCTGACGATATCGAGACGAGCCCTTGCGCGTGGTGAACATCCCCAGTTCGATACTGTATCTGCGCCAACAGAGCACCATACTACGAGCAAGCTCAAGGAAGATCGTAAAGGCATCTACAGCACACAATCTTTCGCCTCTTCGGAGACAACACTTATCAATCCGACATTCTCAAAGCCATTTCTGTCGCCTTATGCTGGACTACCATCACGAATCGAGGCTTCCGCGTTGAGATTGCCCGCTGAAGGTCCACCTCCATATCTGGCTGCCGGGGTGCCATCTACAACTCGCATGGTAGCACTGCTGGTCCGGAAGAATGTGTCAGCCAGCATACACAATGCACTTGCCAGTGCTGCTCCGGAAGTTCCAGTGTTGGTGGAGTATGCCAACTATGATGCGACTTATCGACAGACTGGAGTTCCGCCACCTTTGCAACGGCTAGAGGCACTGGCTGCCCGCTTTCAGCCTATGCGTGCAGAATCGCAAACGAATTTGAGCTTACTTGGCTACTTCGAAGACGCCGACCAGCCTCGCATCGGCCTGGTCTACGACCTGCCATATACCATCCAGAACAGATTACAATCAAGCTCTGCTTCTGAGCAACTTGCGCCACTCAGCCTACTAACGCTCGTGCAAAAGGGCAACAAAGCACAAAGCTCTGCCACAGAAGTACCACCTCCAGCCTTGGAGCATCGCTTTCGCATGGCATTGCGTCTGACAGAGCAGCTACACTCCATGCACGCTCGTGAACTGGCACATGGCAACATCAACAGCAGTAGTGTCATGTTCACGACTACTGAAAAGGAGTCAGAAGTCAACCGCTTGGAGCAACTCCGAAAGCCTCTGTGGGCCTCGTTTGACGTCTTCTCCAAGTGCAATATTGAAGGTGTACGATCGTCAAGCGACTTCAATGTCTACAGACATCCTTTAGACGAGCCTACCAGCACCAACCGAAATTTTGCAATTGACATGAAGTACGATCTCTACGGACTCGGACTGATTTTACTCGAGATCGGATTGTGGACTCCTATTGGCGATTTGTACAAGTCAAAATATACCTTGGCCGACTTCAAGCTTCGAATCGAGAAGCTCTGGATACCCAAGCTGGGTTCCAAATGTGGCTCTGCATACATGAAGGCTGTCGAGACTTGCCTACGCCTTTCGGACGACACTGACAGCTCGAAACTCACTGCCGAGGGCATATATGGCATATTGCTTCAGTTCTTGAAGCGATGCTGCTTACTAGACGACATCGGCTCTTCTACAGAGCTGATTCCAGCCGCCGAGCTCATCTCAGAGCCATCATCGCCTGCGCAGCCCTACCGATCGATCAAGCGCAAGGGCATAAGACGGCCGTCGGAAGTCAGCTCACTGGCGAGGCAAATCTCTGAGCCGGCGTCCCTACCCAAATCTGCTGCCGCATCACATCGATATAGCACGTATCAACCCGGCACAGAGTCGCAGTCGCTGCGACAGCCAATTGCCAACATATCTGAAATCTTGCCATCAGCGAGAGGAGTATATGCTCAGGGCGAGCAGACCGCGGACCCATTGCGCACCAGGCCACAACCATCACTGCAAGACTTCAAGCGCCGTGTCGTTCTGATACAGACGCGCTGGCGAGAGTGCAAAGCTGCTCAGAGAGCTCGCCAAGCTGCCCAAGGAGACCACGATGCGAGAACAGCCCGGCATGGTAAATGTAAACGTGTGGAATTCTTCAACGCGTCTATTCCACAGCACATTTTCGATCACTGGGACACCACTATGAGCTACCAGGTCATGAAGTTGTGCGAGAAGGCATTGAGGGGATCACTTGAGTCTAGCTCCATTCGGTTGGCAGCGTACGGCGAGACAAGCGAGACAGCGCGACCAACAATCATTGTCGGCTGCAGCTCGATACATAAGGTCAAGCACTGTCTTAAACGTCACCTCAAGTACGATCCCTCCATGTACGATATTCGGGTCAAGAAGGAAACCATAAAGCGAAGCCGAAAGTCGAGGAAGGAGCGCGCACTGTCTGACGCGAACAATCCTCACCGAAGCATGGCACCATGGCGTGATCCGAATGTCGAGAAAGCTGCCAACCCTGACTACCAAGTACAGCCAATGTGTGGTGCTTCGATCGGCGCCTACCGATATGACGAGCATCTTCCACCAGTGTCATTCGGCGGCGTAGTGATGGTCGACGGTCGCCCCTTCGGCATGAGTGTGCACCATATGCTTGAGCCAGAAGAGGATTCTGATGATGACGATGCTGCAGATGCTGAAGATGAAGCAGATGCTGGTGCCGACGACGAGTCGGAGACCTCGAGTCTTGGTGGCTCGGAAGGTTCTGATGAGGAGGATGATCTAAGCACAGTGCGCCCACCATCAGCGCACTCTTCTGACGACATCCCATTGGCAATCAACGATGATGCAGGCGACTGTCCAGGCATCGTACCTGGGGACATGGAGGAGATTGCCATCACTCAGCCAGCACTGGACGACGCCATCGACCTAGACCTCCATGCCGAAGAGGATGACGACGATGACGCCGATTCCGGTATTGACGAAGACCATTTGCTGTCCTACCGCCTCGGACAGGTACATGCGTCCTCTGGGCTACGCCGGACTGCCAAGTCCCTCGAAGGTGGCTTCAAAAGTATCAGCCAGTCACTGCCACAAGAGATTGACTGGGCACTTTTTGAGCTCGTACCGCCTCGTGTACAGCCGTACAACGTGATCAGAGGCGGCAAGCGATACTGCAAAGGCCGTGGCGATCGTAAAGGTAATTCCTTTCCATGTTCCATCCGTACTAGTGATGACCTAGCTTGCGCCAAAGTGCACTGCTTGGGACGCACGAGTGGACTTGGTCATGGTGCCATATCAAGTACCATGGAACTCGTCAAGATTCATGGCAGGAGCACCTACTCGGCGAGCTGGACAGTGGCCGGCAACTTCGGTATCGGGGGCGATTCTGGTGCATGGGTCATCAGCAATGAAGACGGAAGAGTGTGTGGGCATGTTCTAGCTTCTCGTGCTGGACGAACCTACATCTGTCAAATGGATCTGCTTCTCGAGGATATCAAGAACACACTTCATGCAAAAGAAGTGTCGCTACCTGTCCTTACCGAACCTATAAGTAGTCGGCCAGCCAGCAGCAAAGGCTCGCCTACGGAGCAGTGCATGACAGAAGCTTTGAACAAGCTTCGCCTTGCCGAAACGGATGGAGGTGTGGCCGTTTCGCCTGTACGAGCAAGTTCTGGCAATAGGACTGTTGAGCCTGTATGATTGATTGAAAATTCTGGATACCCACAAAGCGATAGTAGACTGAATAAGCACTATGTAACAATATATGATGTGACACAATATTCATTACACCATATTCCGCTCCGCTATTGTGAACAACAGCTACTAGTTCGGCCGAGCTGCGTTGAGGTTGAAAGTGCCACCACTAACGTCGTTCAGCTTTCAAGCAGCTCTTCCGAATAGCAGCAGCCAGATCATCGTTGAACCGTCTGGTCGCCTCAAGCGGAAGCACATGAAAGAAATGAGGATACCCCTTATACTCTCTCAATTCCACATCGACTCCAAGCTGCTTCAACTTATATTCCATCATCTCAGCATCACAGTTCAAAGGATCTTTATCACTCGTAGTGAGATAAACTGGAGGCAACTCACGCAACTTGTCATGAAAGATCGGAGAGATCCCAGGATCTGCGGCGTCATGGTCCCCGATGTACGCTTCGGAACAGATGACTGCCGTGTCCTCATTGATAGCCGCTGCATCGTCATAGAACCCTGCAGGTCTGAAGAACTGCTGAAGATCGACAGGAAGTTTGGAGTAAGCTTGTGGCATGCAGACCATAGGACAGATGGATAAGATTGCTTTCGGCTGATGCGGATGACATATATCGAGGAGACGGAGGGCCGTGGCTAAGGTGAGGTTGCCGCCTGCTGAGCCACCGACGATGAATAGGTTATCTGTTCGTATGTGCGATTGTTTAGAGATCCAGTCCCATGATGATACACAGTTGTCGATAGCTGCTGGGAATGGGTTTTCGGGTGCTAGGCCATATTCGACTGAGACGAGTCGACATGGGACGTTTCGGGCGAGAGCGCGTGCGAGGTGCTCTTCGTGCTCGATGGAACCGAGAGTCCAGCCGCCTGAGTGTATATATAGGCCTGTAGGAGCATTGGCTGGTGGATTGGCTGGAGTGTACATGTGTACAAACACGCCTCGAGACGTTTTGCCACGTGCTGTCTTGATCGTTTCTGGGTTGATTGCTGGAAACATGGCCTTTGACGCGTCGAAAAGCTGCTTGAACTGTGTTCGCATCTCTGGAATTGAACCTGAGAGGACTGAACGTCCACCACTCATGGCTTCCGCAGCCAGCCATTCTTCTGCATATGGTGGTGTAGCCATGCTCCAGTGTACTTGTGCTTGTCCTTTTGCGAGTGTATCGTTTACCCGAGATAAGAGGTACCCTAGACGAAGAAATCATTCAGCAGTAGAATTCTCTGGACAGCTTAGTGATATGCGATGTCGTTCTGCTAGATCTGCTAGCGTATTCTCCCCACAGTAATATGCGGAGTATGAAGTGGTGCCGCAAGCCGGCAACAAATCGAGGCTTATGTGAACAACAGATCCTTGCCTATATAGTCGTGCCGAGAGCGCTAGTTGTTCTTGGGCAGGTCAAGATCAAAAATCTTGCCTGGGTTCATAATCCAGTTCTTGTCGACTGATCGCTTCAGTGTTCGCATGAAGTCGACCGTTTCCGTGCCCAGTTCATTCAACAAACTGTCCTTCTTCCCTATCCCAATCGCGTGTTCACCACTCACTGTGCCTTCCATCTCCAAAGCTCGGTCCATCATGTCATGTACGACTTTGCTCACAGCAGCCTTCTGGTCGGCATTCTTCGGATCATAGAACATGGCAGTATGGAAATTGGCGTCTCCCACATGGCCGACCACAGAAGCGAACAGACCGAGCTTGCTGCAGTCATCTTTCGTGATGTCGATGATGTCGGCAAGGCGCGAGAGTGGGACCGCAACGTCTGTGGACCAGATCTCTGTACCTTCGGGGCGAGTCTGTACCATGGTGAATAGCGCTTCTTTGCGTGCAGCCCAGAGATCAGCTTTCTCCTGCTCAGTCTTGGCGAAGATGAAATCTCTGGGGTTATGAGGTTTCATCAATTGTCCAACTCGTTTCACGTCACTCTTGATTGCATCCGTGGTGCCAGAGAATTTGAGAAACAGAGTTGGCTCCTCAAGCCATTCTGTTATATATCAGCATGAGCGCCACGGGGGCTTAAGGTGTTATGGACGTACTTCTCTTCTTCACTGACGCACTGCCATGTCTGTTCACAATCTGCATCTGGAGGTCATCCATCATCTAGAGTAGTAGGTAGAAGGGTTAGCACATATCTTTGAAGCGCGAACCTGGTTTCAGCGATGTTTGTCTTTGAGCTCAGTACCCCAGTGGGTATGAGTCCTGAGAGCCAGATGGATGCCTTCTGTCTACTGAACGTACCTCTAATGCAGCAAGCTGAATACCGGACCGAATTATACTTGACGCTGCGGTTGCAGCTTCTTTGATCGTAGGGAAGCTCACGATGGCCACACTCGTATCCTGCGGTATAGGTGCAAGCTTGAGCGTAACCTCAGTCACCATACCCAAGGTACCCTCAGCGCCGACGAAGAGAGAGGTGAGATTGTAGCCTGCTGAGGTCTTCCTAGGTCTCCGTCTTGTTTTTATGACGTTCCCATCTGCAAGCACAACTGTCAGATTGACGACCCAATCTTTCATGGTCCCGTAGCGCATTGCATTAGTGCCCGAGCAGTTGGTGGCCACCATTCCTCCTACCTGCGCTGTTGGCGAAGGATCAAGAGGCAGGAAAAGGCCACTTGCAGCAATCCTGTTATTGAGATCGACCCAATTGACCCCAGGCTGTACAGTAACATCCCTTAAATCAGCGACTAGAAGTCAGTACTGTCTAAAATTCTTTACTTGGGACACCTCTGGTCGAGGGAATACGCACATATCTTCGGGTCGAAAGGCGATGACCTGATCCATGAAGCTGAAGTCCACACAGATCCCCGAGTGTGGTGAGGAGAAATTTCCCTCCACACTGGACCCGGCTCCAAAGGGTACGATTGGCACCTTATACTTATTGCAGGTCTGAGCAATTGTGACCACGTCCTGTGTGCTCTTCGGATATACTACAGCCACGGGACGTACTGCTGTATTGCTTGTCGACCATTCACTGGCGCCATGGTGTTCAATTACATCTTCGTCAAAGCTGACTGCATCCTCTCCAAGGGCGACAAGAATCTCGTTAGCAGCCTATGGTCGTGAGCTGGCATCCAGTAGGCGAAATTTCGTTCGACTGACATTGAGCATTTGGCTGTGACCCGCATATGAGATCTTGTTCGGCAGAGATCGGTAAGCAAATGCACCCGTGAAGATACTGGCAGCAAGGCCAAGGCCAAACACGACTCCCCCAAACCAGCTCGGTGGTGCTTTAGTCGTTGTTTCGGTCGACGTGGAAACATATCTGGGGAAACTAAAGGACTGGGTAGGATGCTTGCTTCGTACGCAATGGAGTCTGGTGAATGTTGAGCTTCTTGTCCAAGACGACACCAGGCGCGAAGACCGCGGCCAAAGGCTGGTCATGCTGTAGATGTCGGCTCGAGAGGAGGTTCAGTGCTAGAGCATAGTATTGTTATACCAGACGCGTCCCGACCGCGTAGCTTGGAAGATAGGCGAAGCGGCAATGTACCTGGCTGTCTTCGGATCATAAACGAGGCCCACAGTTCAGCGCGAGTCACTTCGTGCACATTGAATGCCTCAAAGCTGGATCGGCGTTGGCTTGGACATATGGGTAGTGGTAAGAACTGGAAGAAGTGCTAGGATTGAGCCAGGATGTCTGAAGCTGCGAGCTACAAGAGGCCGCTGCCGACATGGCGTAGCGTCTGGGCGAGATTTAGGAACCTAATTGGACGACTTCAAGTGCTGCGAGCACGCGACAGTTCGAGCAACCAAGGAATTGGGAATCGGAAGTAAGGAATAGGTAAAGAGCATGTTTCACGTCATCATTTGTGTTTAGCTAGCTATTCTTCCAGGCCATGCAACTTAAGACTAAGAGACTACACCGCCATGCAATGATGCAATTTGGCCAATACCTGCGCCGTGCCAAAGGCTCAATGCCTTCATCGGCGTTTGACCATACACAATACAGTCGTCTCCTTCATCTATGCAATTTCCAGTGCGAGTTGTTCATCCCAAGCGTCCGTCTCTAGAGGCTGGGTATATAGCAGTGCCAGTTGATTGTACAAAGGCTGGTGCGCGTGACCAGCTCTTCTGTCGAAGGCGCTTAAAAGCTCTTCAGCTCACGCTGCAAGAAGTCCTTGATGTCCTTGATATCATTCTCCAAAGTCTTCTCTAGCTCAGTGAACTTCTCAGCGAACTCAGAGGTCTTCTCAGAAAGCTTCTGCTCGGTGTTGTGGACTTTGTAGCTGCCCTTCTCGACGATGTCGGTGTAGTTGGAGACACCTCCGCCGTTCCAGGCGAGAATGTTCTTGGTGTTGCTTGGGACATCGGTGAGAGCGCCCTCAGTGGCGATCGAGATGAGGCTAGCCTTGAGCTTCTTTGGAGTGATCTCAGCGACAGCGTAGGCAGAGTCCTTGGCTGGCTGAAGAGAGAGCAGGTAGGCGAGGAGACCAGCAATGTGTGGAGAGGCCATAGATGTACCGGAGATGGTGTTGATGGCGTACTTGCTGCCGATCCAGGTAGACTGGATGTTGAGACCTGGAGCGAAGATGTCGTTGCACTTGCCGTAGTTGGAGAAGTATGCACGCTCATCAGCAAGGGTGGAGGCACCGACAGTGACAGCGTTCTCCGCAGCGGCTGGTGAGTAGTTGCAGGAGTCGGCGTTGTCGTTGCCAGCAGCGACGGCGAAATGGATGCCAGCATCGACTGCAGCATTGACAGCTTGGTCGAGCAATGGAGACTTGCCACCACCCAAGCTCATGTTGGCAGCAGAGCCCTTGAAGCCCTTTCTCTTGCCCTTCTTCGCATTAGAGACCTGCTCGGAGTGAGACTCGGCGGCGTACTCGACACCCTTGACGACATCAGACATGGAGCCCGAGCCGTTAGAGCGGAGCACCTTCACGGCCTTGACATGTGCCTTCTTGGCGACACCGTACTTCTTGCCAGCGACTGTGCCGGAGCAGTGGGTGCCGTGTCCATTTCCATCCTCATCAGCATCGCCAGATGGGATTGTCTTGCCCCATGCAGCACGACCCTCGAAGTCGACGTGGTCAACGTTGGTGCCAGTGTCGATAACGTAGACGTCGACACCCTCACCGCCGTCCTCGGCATAAAGGTACTTGTTAAAGGTACCGAAAGATAAGCTGTCTCGGTGTGAGATACGGGCAAGACCCCAAGGAGCGTTCTTCTCAACCTCTTCAGGCTTATCGCCTAGAGTGTGAACTTCTTGATCCCTCTCGACAAGCTCAACCTGTACGATTATAACAGATTAGCTTCAAGCCTGAGTGTGGCGATGCCGAAGCTGTTTCAGAGCTCGGACATTGCACAACCATGATGGCTGCCTGGTGGCGGGGAACTCACATCTGGGTGTCTGCGGATCTGCTCGATGGTCTCGTCGTCGAAGTGACCAGCGTATCCAAGCAGGCTGCCCGCAATGTTGTATGTGTGCTTGAGACCATGGAAGATCTCGTCGACCATGGGTGACTGCGACCTCTTCTTGAGATCCGTCTTGGCCTTCTGTGTGGTGAGGTGGAGGTCTTGGACCCAGTCGTGGTGCTCAGCGGCGAGGTTGGTCGTGACATGCTTCTTGAACTTGATCATGTAGCTGCCTGGGATCTCTTTTGCGTTGCTCGAGCTGATGATGGGAGCTGCGTCGTTGTGGATGGAGTCGACGACCATCATTGGTGACGCCGCCGCCAGGGCGGCTGCCGAGAGGCTGAGAAAGCCCTTCATGTTTGCTGTGCTGTAGAACCTGAGCTACAGACGATGTGGGTGCTGATGGAAAGGAGATGGGTGAAGTGAGGATTGAAGGAGGAAGAGTGTTGAGGGAACAGAGAGTAGAGGTAGCTCGAGGAAGCTGTCGGGCGTCACGCGCGTGATCACTGGCACTGATAACGAGCTCGGCTGAATGCTGAATGCGTCACCAGGAGGAACCACATCGTATTCGGTTTAGTGCGTTTGGTGCCTGTCGCAGACTAGCATGTGATCTCCTCCAGCTGGTACCATGTTTCAACGCCGATGAACTGTATGCAGTTGTCATCTGTTCGATCTGTCATCTATACTGATAAGCTGAGCGCCTAGCGGACTGGAGAGAACTGTTGAAGGTACACTGGTAGTCGCTGTTGCCGCCGCTTCGCTCAGACAACCAGTCCAAGAATAGATCTGGAAAGACTTGGCGAGGCCTGTTTCCTCCAACTCGAAACACAAACAGGACAACCTCGCACGCACGCCCGGCCCTCCGGTAACACAGGCAGACATCTGAGCATATGGATCAATGTGTCCAGCTGCGAGCGAGGTCAGCATGAGCACACCACAAGGCCTCATGTGTTCGCCCAGGTCCGACGGCAAGAATGGCATTGCGTGTAAGCCAACCAGGTCGGAGGAGATCCGCCACCAGAGGATTGAACGGCGATGAGGAGAATACTGATACAGCCACTCTCATACGAGACTTATCGACACATTCTCGCACATCCATCGAAGACGAAACCACGCGTCTGGCAGACATCGCGGTGAAATTGCGGCAAGACCTGGTATCTCAACCTTCGTCGAAAGATACATTCCGGCATGGCGGCGGCTTCGAAAAAGTACTTGAGGTACTTCGCGATATCAATCTTCGGCTTGCCTCACCGCAAGATGGCACCCTCGCTCATGATGCAGCGACCGGGCTGATGCAAAATCTGCTTCGACTGCTTACGGAAGCTCTTGCTCAGCACAGCGGAAATCAACGTTACTTTGCGAACCATGTAAAAGGCTGGAATTCCATTCACGATTCTTTGGCGACTACGCAGCGACTTTTTTTGGCAGTCGACAATTGCGTGGGACTCGCAAGGTTGTATGACAGCCTTCTTGCTCTTGCTCTGAATGACCACGAATTTGGATCTTTAGCTGCGCGAGTCTCCGAAGGTGGCGATGCAGGAGGCCTCCCTGGCAATTCACCGCTGCCCGCGGCTAGTTTGGAGAATGCTCGAGCCTGCTCTATTGTTCTAGAGCTCGCACTTGAGTCTTGCCAGGGCGACTATGGCGATAGTGGAACGCAACTCCGACGCTGTGTCACGGTGCTTTTTGAGGTTGTGGTTGGCATTTGTGAAGCTCGTACCCGTGATGCTGTGGCATTATGGCAGACTGGTATATTGTCAAAACTTATACGGACGGAGACTCTCTTATATCTCAGCGGGCAGATCAGAAGTCTGGTACTCTGCATTGGTCGTTTTGGCTTTGCGAATCTGGAGGATGTCCAGCATCTATTCACGAGCGCAGGTAGCTCAGAAGCTGCACGCGACGATCTCCTTTCCCTCCTGCGGAGCTCAAAGCAGCCTGCTTTCGTGCAATTTGACATTTCTCGTCTAGGCTTCGCAGCTATCGAGATTCCAAGTCTGCGCTGGGCGTTTCCGCCTACTCAAGGCTTTGCTTTGACTGCATGGATACGCATAGATGAGTTCGACCCGCGCACGCATACAACCATATTTGGCGCTTTCGACTCGACTCACTCCTGCTTCGTGCTGTTGTACCTGGAGAAAGACAGTCGCCAACTGATTCTTCAGACCTCTATCAAAGCTCCCAATCCCAGCGTTAGATTCAAGAGTGCACAGTTCGAGCCGAATCGATGGTATCATGTCGCATTGGTGCAACGCAAAAGCTCCAACGACCCGAGTCAGAGCGTAGCGTCACTATATGTTGATGGCAATTTCGCCGAGCAGCGGAGATTGCCATATCCAGAGGTTGCAGAAGAGTCAAACAAATCTGATCCGACTGGACCGCGCCGACACAGGCCTGTGCAGGCGTTCTTTGGCACTACTCGTGGTGTTGCTGTCGAGCCGAAGCCGAACGTGGTAAAGTCGAGGTGGTCGCTCGGGAACGCGCATCTCTACGCAGTTCCATTGACAGACGAGTTCGTGGCTGTTCACTACCGACTCGGGCCACACTACTCAGGCAATCTACAGGATTGTCTTGGTCCACTATTGACGTATAGTGCTTCCTCGGAGCTGAATCGCTACAACGAGCTCCTGCATCCGGAGAAGACGGACAAATCCGATATCGTCACAGCTACGGAGGGCAGAGGCAGCGATGTCGTGCCAGAGTCCAAGCTCTACCTTGGCATCAGTCCTCACGCTGTGTTGGATTTTGACTCGGTAGCACGAGGCGAGAGTGGCAGATTTGAGCTAGATCAGAAAACGCTCCCACGTTATCAGAAGCTGATGCAGTCAGCACGAGCTGTCGCGATCAATACTGCTGTAGCGTCCCTTCAAGATGCCTTTGCACGCTCGTTCGGTACTGGGATTCTGATAGGTGATCCCGTCGTGGTTGTACCTCATGGTATAGACGATGCGACTTGGTGTCTGTCTGGCTCGCTACCAGTACTAACACAACTGCTCGAGTCAGCAACAACCAAAAAAGCATTTCTACAAGCGGCGGAAATGTTTTGTGAGGCTATCAAAGATAGCTGGCGCATTAGTGAGGCAATGGAAAAGGGACATGGTTTTGGTGTTTTTGCCATGATCATCCGTGAGAAACTAGGGTTCGAGCTTGGTTCTGTTCAGCCAAATCGAAGACCTTCCTCGATGCTCAGCCTGGAAGAACGTCAGTCTTTGCCGTATGCACTGCTTGAGCTGATACTGGACTTTGTGGGTCATCGCAAAGACGCCCCTGAACATTCCATGCTGGTCAATCCTATGGCATATCGCGTTCTGCTGATCGACTTCGATACATGGCGCAGATGTGATGCTCAGACACAGCAGCTATACTACCAGCAATTTATCGACTTCACCACCAACAACCACAATAGCTCGTTCAACCAAAAGCGACTCATTCGTATGCGGTGCGTCAAGAAGCTGATCGAGGCACTCAAGTCTGAGGATATCACTGCAGATGCTGCGCCGCTCATGATGGAGTCGCTCAAGGCTCTTCTTGAGGGACAGTCGTCGCAAAGCATGTATCGCGAACTCGCCATGTACGTTGCATGGGGTCTACACGATGAACGTGCACTGCCGATCGCCCCGGCTCGAAGCTTTGCTGTTACTGTCAGCCTACGGCAGAAAGTGGGTTCGTGGACAAGAAGCGCTCGCAACTCCAGGCCGTCCACTCCGGGAGCACCACCACAAATTGTAGCAAAGTCAGGACTTTCGCGCGCTGAACTAGCATTGCTCATCTTAAGACTGCTCTCAGACGTTATGGGCGACGACAGGTCGGCGACTACAACACGGCGCTTTGTCAAGTCGGTCACAAGTCGATGGCTCCTGCACTTACTCTCAGAAAACGATGTACGCGTCGTTGAGCTCACGCTAGGTGTCATTTGCAGAGCTGTGTCGGCCCTCGGGCCTGACTTCAAAGCACCCTTTGTGGACAAACACGGCGGGTTCGTTACTCTGAAGGCTCGGCTCAAGCCATTCTGGAGATCTCCCACGGTGTGGTCACTGGCCTTCGCTATCTTATTCGGTTCTAGCGTACCGTTAGGCTGGCTTGACCAGGACTTCACAGCCTTTTATCTAGTGGAAATGCTCAGTGTTGATGATACACTAAAAGTCGCCAATCCCGAGATGTTGAGTGTCATCTTCACAATGCTGGAAGCTGGCTTGAGAAAAGTGGCATCCGATGTGCCGGCAAATGAAGCAGAAAGTAAGCTTCTCAAGAATGTCATACAATTTCTCAGTGAGGTGTATGACAGAAGTAGCGCGTTCAGAGAGTTCGCAATCAGTTCGCGCTATCTGCAAGAGTTACTGTTCGTGCTCTTTCCGTTGCTGGCTGGAACCGATCGCCTCTCTGCTGAAACCGAGCTACAGTCCGAGGCCTTGTCATTCAAAGGTGAAGAGGTCCGCATGAGGCCCCATTCGAATTCTCTCGGCGAACGGCCTCCTTCTGTTCGTAGCCTGAACATACACGACATCCACTCTGGCAACAGAACACCGTCGCCCAGAGCTGCCAATCGTGTGCCCAAACCAAGGAGATTATCATCCTTCGTCCTCATCAATGATCGTTTGGCCGTTCCACCAGCACAGTTCAAAGCTCCGATGGCACCTCCGAACGGCACTCCGGTCAGAATCAACGTCGCCAACGCGCTGGTCGAAGGGTTACTTGAGCTTGCCATCACCCTCGTCATCGACCAGGTCTGTTACAAGGACAAGTTCAGTGGAATTGGGCTGTTTCTCAAGGTCCCTCCGGGTTTCAAAGAGCATCAAGCTTATTTCGAGTCGTACGTTCTGGTGCATGCGCTGTCGCAGCTGGGTAGTCATCTTCGATTGAATCAGCACCTCTTGCTTGAGACCAGAGTACTGACGAACTTGGCTCGATACTCTCAGCATATGGCAGAAGCAGTATCGGAGGGCTGGTTCATCGATGGAGCCCAGCCACTCCTCGACTTCACTGGCGAGATCCTGGAGCACTTGCAACGACCAGAAATTGCCGAAGTGAAAGCGGTTAGGCTGTGCAGTCAGTCTACAACTGCCATTCGTGTCATCTTCCTCAAAGCTACACTATGGCGACTTGCAGAACTTAACGAAGATGCCAGCGAGAAAGATGTGAGCGACTTCCTTGTAAAGATGACTTATTGGCAGACCATACTCTTTTCGTCAGAGAACCAGGAGTCGATGTTCACAAAGCTTATATGCTATCTGCTGTATCACAAGCTTGTGTCAAGTGTGCAATCAGTACGCATAGCTGCTGCACAACTTTGGCGCATGGTATTGGTTCAGAAGCCCACAGAGACTGCTACGATGCTGACGAATACAATGGGTCCCGATCAACGTCACTTATCGACTGGCTTCATGAGACTTGTCTCTATGGATGATGAAGACTTTCTGGGATGGGTCGACAAGCAGCGGGATATGCTGGACAACGTCTTTTATAACTCGCTTAGCAAGCCATGGGATGACTTCGTCGAAACAGAGAATCGCAGCTCAGAGGAGACTACCAAGAATCGACTTAACAAAAGACGAGAAAAGCTTAAGCAATGGAAGATCGAAGAGACGAACTCAGACGACATCATAAACCGATACGAAGTATCTACGAGCCACTGGCGTGCAAATGTACACGCGCAAGAACGAGCGAAACTGCAGAGGGCGCAACAGGATCACCAAGAGAATGTCAATCAGCTTATGACGGCCTTCTCAAAGGTGAACAAGTGTCTGAGACAGCCTTGTGGACTGGAGCCAGCGCCTATCAGTAGGTGGCAGCTCGATGAGACCGAGGCCGCCAATCGCATGCGTATGCGGCTAGTACCAGAAGCTGCTGAGCACAGAAAAGCACTCGAGCCAAAACGAAAGGGCTCGCAGCGCGCCCCTAATGGCAACTTGTCTATCGATACTCGTCTCAGATCACACTCGGAGCCACTTGCGTCTCCCGCTCCGTCAACTCCTGGTACTCCTTTTCCATCTATCACAGATGGGACCTCTGAGCCGGTAGGGCTTGTCGCGGGATACAGTCCAGCAAGGCCACGGGGCGACTCTATTTCTGAGTCTCAGATGCTCGAAGGAGGATTCGAAATGGTGGATGATCCAAAAGAAGACGAAGATGGCCTCATTGAGGACAAGAATCGTAAAGTCATGACCAGCTTGCAACGAGGAGACATGGTCCAGCAATTATACAACGTCTCTCGAATTGTTGGCCTGGAGGCGTGCGAAGGGCTGGTAGTCATTGGTCAAAAGTGCTTCTACATGCAGGACAACTTCTTCCAGCGATCAGATGGCGAGATTGTCAGTGTGTCACAAGCGCCTGAAGATGAGCGCGATCCGTACGTGCAGCTCATCTCTGGGAAAGACATTGGCGCTCAGCGCACCAAGCACGCCGCTGGCGATCAAGAGACGCGCCACTGGAGCTGGACCGAAGTACTGAGTGTTTCGAAACGTCGATTCTTACTGAGAGATGTTTCTGTTGAAGTGTTCTTCAGCGATGGAAGGAGCTACCTTATCACTTGCATGACGACCAAGGTTCGCGATGATCTGTTCAATGCTGTTGTCCACAGAGCACCGCACATATACAACACATCTTCACTTGTCAGCGAAGACTCGTGGCGGTTGGACACCCTTCGAAACCCAGAAGAAGCACCAAAGAATCTTGGCTCTAAGTTCAACAGTCTATTCAACTCTGGACCGACTCATGCTGCTACTAAGAAATGGCAACGGGGTGAGATGTCAAATTTCCAGTATCTGATGCTTGTCAATACAATGGCTGGCAGAACCTTCAACGATCTCACACAATACCCCGTGTTTCCGTGGGTGATAGCAGATTACAAAAGCGAGGAGCTCGATCTGGACGATCCAACGACATTTCGTGACTTCTCCAAGCCGATGGGCTGTCAGACACCCCTACGCGAGGCAGATTTCAAGGACAGATTCAAGCAATTCGCCGAGATGGGCGATCAAAATGCCCCCTCTTTCCATTACGGTACGCACTACTCATCAGCCATGATTGTCAGTTCTTACCTCATTCGACTGCAACCATTCGTCCAGTCCTATCTTCTGCTACAAGGCGGAAGTTTCGATCATGCCGACAGATTGTTTGACTCTATTGAGAAGGCCTGGCAGTCAGCTTCCAAGGACAACATGAGCGATGTTCGCGAGCTGACTCCAGAGTTCTTCTACTTGTCCGAATTCTTGAGCAACGTCAACAAGTATGACTTCGGCACAAAGCAGGTGACGGGAGAGCTCGTCAACGATGTCAAACTGCCTAAATGGGCTAAAGGCGACCCGCATGTCTTCATCACAAAACATCGCGAAGCACTCGAGAGCCCGTACGTGAGCCAGCATTTGCCTGATTGGATTGACTTGATCTTTGGCTACAAGCAGAGAGGAGAAGCTGCGATCGAAGCCACGAATGTCTTCAATCACCTGTCTTATGCTGGCGCGAAGGATCTTGACAAGATTGATGATCGGGTGGAGCACATTGCTACGATCGGTATCATCCACTCCTTTGGGCAGACACCACATCAGGTTTTCCAGAAGCCGCATGTGTACCACGAAGCTGACAAGCAGACCGAGCCAAAGCTTGACACTGTGGCAGAGACGCTCGTTCGTCTGCCAGAGCCTGATGTCAATACGGGCGAGAAAGTGGCAGACTTTACGCTAGCGCCAACTCAAGGTAGAGTGCTCGCAGCAGGACCTTACAAGTTGAACGTCCTGCCTGATTGCACTCGCTACATGCAGTGGGGCTTTGCCGACAACAGCATTCGGTTCTTCTCGTCGCACAGCAAGCGCGCTATGGGTCTATACGAGAACACTCATGTCGGTCCTGTCACCACAGCGACTTTCGTGGACAGCAGGACCCTCATCACTGGTGGCCAAGACTGCACTATAGGTGTTTGGAAGCTCACGCAGAGTAAAGAGTTGATTGAGATCACGCCAAAGACGTATCTCTTTGGTCACAGGACAGCTGTTAGTGTCTTAGCCGCAAGCAGAGTCTTCAGCACACTTCTCTCAGTATCTGCTGATGGTCAAGCTCTACTATGGGGTCTGAACAAATTCAATTGCATTCGAGTTCTCCTTCCAGCCGGTGATAAGCCAATACAGGCTGCAAAAGTCAGCAATACTTCAGGACATATCTTGCTCTGCCGTGGAGCGTACGTGCTGCTTTACACTCTCAATGGACATCTTCTGGTTGAACAGAAGCTCTGCGAACGCGAAGACGAGGAGATTGTCTGCTGCGCTTTCTACGAAGGACAAGGAAATGAGTATCTTCAGAGGGAGCTCATCTTTACTGGGCATGCGCATGGAGTGACTAATGTCTGGGCATTGACTACGCTCAGTGATGGGAGCTGGTATCTACAGTTGGTAAAGAGGATGCAGCATACGGATTTTATGGAATCCTCGAGTAGAGTGGCGAGCATCACTGCTGTATTGCCATCTGCGAGAGAAGTGTACACTGGTGATGAAGATGGCAATGTATGGAGGTGGGAGTGTGTCATTAGAGATGGAAGTATGAGCTCTAGAGGGAGGTAGACACGTCGGCTGTAAGTGCATCGAGCATAGAAAAGAAGACATGAATTGGCATATTACTGAAAGACCTCTCTGATAGTCCGTATCATCTCTGCAGCATGCTTCTCTCCAAGCTCAGCAAAGCAGAGAGCACACGTTCTCTGAATACCCTATTCGCTAGGACAACACATCTGCTTACGATGCCACAGTCGTCGACGAAATTCGCAGAGACACATCAGAATGCCATCTCATCTCTGCATTGCCAGCCGCAGACCATGGGATCTAAATGAGCGACAGGGCAGTACCAGACCTACTACGAAATCAGAGATCCATCGAAGACACGTGGAACTCGAACCTTGTCAGTTCTTCGCTAGCGCACAGGTCTATAAAGTTCGCAGAGAACTCCTTTTCCTCTTCCTCAACCAACACCACTCGATCACAGGATGGACAAGGAACGGCGACTCGACGCTTGCACAGCAAGATTGTTCAACAACGACCTGTACCACGATATTGTAGTGCAATGCGAGGAAGAGAAATGGTACGCGCACAGGGCAATTGTCTGCCCACGTTCGGGCTTCTTTGTTAAAGCATGTAATAGCAAATTCAGAGTATGAGGAAATGATGACAGATCTCACTGCATACCTATATACTAACTAAGCACAGGAATCTCGCGACAAGACGATTACACTCCACGAAGACGAACCTCAGGTCGTTGATAATATGCTGCGATACATCTACAGCGCAGACTATGACGACCAGAGCACGAACTGCGAGCCTGCTGATACAGAGCATCTCGCCATGCTTACGAACGTCAAAGTACATACTGCTGCGGACAAGTACAATGTACCAGGTCTTAGCGGCCTAGCTGAGGTCAAATTCCAGGCACTGGCTATGAGCGGCTGGGCACTAGATGATTTCGCACTGGCTATCGAGGAGATGTTCACTGTGGACCCATCTACAAAGATAGCTTTACAGAGGAAAGCAGTCGAGATTGCCGCGAAGCACGCCACGCAATTGTACGCGGAGAAAGACAGCGTATTCCGCACGATCGCAGTCGAAACCCCTGAGTTTGCTTCGAAACTTGCCGAGGCCATTCTTGTGGGCGGAACGAGAGAAAGTAAGGAGACACGCTACAGCTGTCCGTTTTGTTCCTTGGAACATGTAAGAACTACCATGGGCGGAAATGGGTGAGGCGTATACTGCTGCCCGTATTGTGGCATGATTGGGACCAGGAATAAGTGGCAAGTGGTGAAGGATAAATGAGCAGGATGTCCTTTGCGAGAGACAGGTCAAGTACGAGTGGACTTCAAAGATGAAGTGGAATGATTGGGAGAAACCCCGAGAACGATCGTTTTCCTCTGAACCCGTTGCGGCATGTCAAGGAGTGAAGTGTCTCAACTTCACTGTCTCAACTTCACTTTCTAGCGTTGACCAGCAAACATTCGCGCATAAATCGAAACACATCCTCTCTTCTGAAACACCGAGCACCACGCATCCCGATACTAAAGTTTCCTAGTCTCTTCACAATCACCAACATATCAAAGAAAGATGGTCGAAAACATCAAGATTTCGCTCGTTGCTGGCACCGCGACTCTCTTTAACAGCGAGGATTACCGCGACTTCATCATTCAGTGCGAGGAGACGACCTGGCCAGCACACAAAGCCATCGTGTGCCCGCGCTCCACCTACTTTCACAAGGCCTGCAATGGCGAATTCAAGGTGCGTAGGACGCGACGATGCTTCGACGAGATACTAAGACCTAATGAAGCAGCAGGAGTCTCGAGACAAGAAGATCACTTTACCCACGAGGATGAGCCAGGCATTGTCCATCGAATGTTACATTTCATCTACAGTGGCGGCTACGAGAACACCGAACCAGACTCCGCAATCCTCACCAGTGTCAAAGTCCACACAATTGCAGACAAGTACGATGTGCCCGGCTTGGCTGAATTAGCTACAATCAAGTTCGGAGAGCTGGCCGAGCAGCTATTCGCCAAAGAGGGCTTTTGCAACATGGCTGGCGAGGTCCCTGAATTTGCCGCACAGCTATGCATCACAGTGCTGAAGAAGAAGAAGAAGCTGGAGGACCTGAAAAAGGAGAACAGTGTGCTGCTCAAACCTGGAGAAGTCTGCCTGCGTTGCCCTCATTGTCAAAATGGGCAGATCGCAGCGCCGCTGGCTGGCTCGGCTACGTATAGCTGCCGATTCTGCGGACGTAGCATGCTGGACCGTCATTTCATTGTGGTCGGACGAGGGTGAAGCCTGGGAGGATGTAAGAGAGGCATGAGCTCGGGGCTGGGGAGTTGCGTTACAAGTGTCCATAGCGAGGGTGTGGAAAGGAAATGGTTCGACAACGCATCTTAGCAGGGAACATCGTATGCCCTCATTGCAATGTCAACCAGCTCGGCACTATCTGGACTGCTCGTCAGGTCGTCTGAGCATTGGGTCCCATGTTTGCGGCTCCTAGGAAGAACTTTGAACAGAGCAGCATGCAGGAAGAAGACTACATTCTGAAGCTATCAGTAAATAGCTCCAGCTCAAGGTCGACGAATTTGTCCTGGGTTTCGGGAAGGCTTCCTGACATAGTCGAGCTAGTGTTCTTGGATGTCTGTTTTCAGGACTTGCGCCTCAAGAGTCATGATATTTGTAAGACTACTTCTTCTCCTTTCCTCATATGGCAGTACCTCTCTCGAAGCTCTCCCTAATATCCGCAGTATACTTGTTGTAGAACCTCGCCAGCTTCATGTTGAACTGCTTGTTCTTCTCATTGATGAACGTGACATCCTGTCCATCCTCGTCTGGTCGTCCTCTTTCTCTGCGCTTCTTCTGCCTCACTTCCTCCGCCTTCTTGATATCTGTGACCAGTCGATCCACAGCATCTTTCGAAGGCTTTCCTTCAGCATGAATACTGCTATCGCTTGTCGAGTAGAAAGTCCCGTCCTTGTCAACAGCGATCAGCTCACCGTCCTGTGTCTCGACCAGCTCCAATCCACCGCTCGCGACTGCTCTGTTGATCGCATCCCTCTTATTTTGTTCATAGCTTGCCAGCCTCTCGTCAAAACCAGCTTTAGCCATTTGCCCCAGCTGCCGCTCATACACTTTCCCGGCTTCTTTATTGTAGTCCGCAAACTGGTTCTCATCTCGTTTTCGCGCTTTCTCAGCTAGTCGTTCGTCCCATCTTTCACTCTCCTCAATCGTCCAGTCCCAAGCCCGTTTGCGCTCAAAGTCCTCGCCGCCTTCCTCCACCTCCGCTTTCAGCAGTTTGTGTTGTGCGATGTCCTTTTTCCGGTTGATGGAGGTCAGTTGTGAAGGGTCGACAGAAGCTCGTTGCATTTCGTGTTTGGTGTCTTGAAGGTTGGATTTACGACTGGCAGCATTTCGTGCGCGGAGAGCTGCAAATCGAGCGGCGCGTTCGTCTGCTGCCGATTTCTTCTCTTCAGTGGTAGAAGTTGCTGGGGCCGCTTCTTCAGCATCCTCTTTGAATTCTGTTTCGAGTTGTTGATCCGGCGCACTCGTCTCTGCAAATCGTCGCTTAGATGACTCGGCGTCTTCCTCGAGAGCGGGCGATCCCTTTCGTTTGCGTGTGTTGGGCATATTGGTGGATGTTGTTGTTATTCTTGAACTTGAGCGCAAAGAAATGCGTCACTTGGGTCGACGGTCTTGGCACTTCACTTTCAGACATCAAGACACCTCTACCAACAACCACTTCCTACACAACAACTACTGTCAGCCAAAATGAGTAAAGTCATCAGCATCACCGGCACAGGCCACTTCAAACAAACCACCGCCTCCTCCACCTACACCATCGTCGACTTCTACGCAGACTGGTGCGGTCCCTGCAAAGTCATCTTCCCCGTCTTCGAACAACTCGCCGCCGCAGAATCCAAACCCGGCCGCATCATCTTCTGCAAAGTAAACGTCGACACTTGCCGCGATGTAGCTTCCATCTACGGCATTTCCGCCATGCCAACATTCCTCGTACTGAAAGGCAGTAAAGTTGTTGAGACCGTTCGAGGCGCGAATCCTACTGCTCTGCGATCTGCGATTCTGTCGGCTGCGGCTGATGCTGCTAAGGGACCTGCGAAGGCGAATACGAGTGCGCTGTTCAGTGGGAAGGGACAGACGTTAGGGAGTGAGACGTCAAGTGGGAGGACGAGTGCTGGACCTGGGATTGGAGCGAGTTTGCCGAATTTTGGACAGATGTTGTCTTCACCTGGAGCTTTTGCGCAAGGGAGAGGGTTACCGGCTATGGTTGTGAGGTTCATCGGGCTGTACTTGTCTACGCTGTTCAGTTTCGATCCTATGAGGACGGCGGAGGATAGTCCGTTTGCGGTTAAGAAGACGAGTGTGAGGTCGAGGTAGACCCAGACCTATTGACGGAAAATGAGTTACGAGGGTGTTTTGGCGTTTGGAGAGCAGGTTGACACGAGATATCAGTCAGTGGAATACCCCTTTTTTGCCACGCGATACCAGTCTTGAGTATCAATGGCCAGCGACAACACGAAAGCAAAGAAACCGCCCATTTACCTTATGGATATGGAGGTACATATCTTCGATGGCATTGTCACTCCTCAACAGTCGTCAATGGTCTAGCGGTAAGACCAGTAAGTCGTCAGCGAAGCTGATGCTGAGAAACACAGATCTAACGATCGAGCCGTCGAGCAGTCGATGTCCAATTGGGCACATGCTCGAACGATCCAGTCTCGCTCTGCGCCGCGAGCCAGCAGACGACTGTTTTTGTTTTGCTCAAGACCAAAGCGCACCGAGTAGAACAAACGCAAGTCAAATGAGGAGTCATATAGAATACCCTTTTTTATGCGCGATACACCACTCTTTGATATCAATGGCCAGCGACAACACGAAAGCCAAAAGGAAAACGCCCAGGGCCAATGTTTGAACAAGTAACATTCACACATCGAAAGCCTTCTAGCTGCCATGGTATGGGTCTCTGCCATTGTAGCTAATTAGTTATATCGAGAACCTGCTACCGGCGGAACATAAGCACAAGCCTTTGCCAGTCAAGTCAAGAGGATATGCAGACAGCCGTGCCCGTGAAGATCTCAAAGGAGCAGAATCTAGCATACCGACATGCAGCTACCATACGCCTAAATGTGTTGTACGCTACGCTGGGTCGACTCCGGATGGCGTTTTTAGCTGCGTTATACCATGCCTGTCACACCGAGCTGGTGGAACGAACTCGGATGCCTTCTCCTTCTCGACCTCACCTTATTATTAGCCACATCGACTCGTAAATTTCACCTTCGACATGATCAATCAAGTGAGGAAGATACCACATTCAGTTTCCACAAACAACCGATCCCTTCCTTTCCCTATCCAAAATTCCTACTCCAAGCCAAAGAATCAAATTCAAACCTCAACTTGAACGCCTTCCAGGTCTGCTCCTCCTCTTCCCATCTCAAAGAAAAGCAATTCATCCCTCTGATCAACTGTTTCCCACTCCCTACACCCCTATACTCCCAATGCCAAATAATACCCCTTACATCGGGCCCATTATATTCCCCATTTCCCGGAACCACGAAAATGAAAATATCAGTCTTGCTAGAACGTTCTGATAGACCGCCTTGGCCTTGGGCTAAGGAGAAGCGGTCGCGTGTGAAGGGGATGGAGATGGCCTGAGCAGCAAGTCAATGCATGATGATGATGAGGGAGATGGGTGGTGGGTAGGGTACGTACAGGAACATCTCCGCCTGTAAGAGAAGTCACAGAACCAGTATATGATTCGAAATCTGGTGTGAAGAGTGCTTCGATCGCTGCCGTACTATTTCCATAAGCAGTACTTTGACCTGTTCCGCGACGGATTTCAAAGAAGGTGTTTATGAAGGATTGCGCGAAGGATTGGGTGAGTTCTTTCATATCGTAGGCGGTTTGTTGGGCTGATGTGAAGGTGAAGAGGAGGATGAAAGAGGTCAGAAGAAGTCTCATCATACTGTTGGTTTAGAGGATCATGAAGCAACTTAGAGGACGTATGCTCGGTATATGTATATATAGCAGTGTTTCGCACTTTGAATGATTCGGTATTTATGGCAGAAACCTAGATGCTATTCGGATCCGAGAACATTCTGGGATATGAGACTTGTGTCTTATGCCTAGCCGGGACGAGACGGTGTTGAGAGTTTTGGTTGTTGCATGGGAGATCCTGGAATCACTGTCGTGGAGAGAGTTTGAAGATGTGCTGTTTGCGTAGTTTGTTAGGGCATCAGCAGCTCGAGAGACCAGACTACTTCCATGGTACGGACGTGATCGAAAGTGACCCATCCTGAGATGGTGAGCTATCATGTCACTCGTTGGGGGAGATTGAAGACCTCATTGCGAACTTACGCTCGCCAAGACGATCTCTTCGACGTTTGACTTAGCTGAGTTCATGAAACCATGATCGGGTTGTAATTGTAGAAGCTATAATGAGTAGAGTCTCAGCTAATCTCACGCAACCTACGACTGATCCAACGACTGCGCAAGACACATAGCATAATACCTCCCCCTCATAGCCTGCAACTCCTCATGCGTTCCAATCTCCGCAATCCTCCCATTAGCAACCACAAAAATAACATTCGCATGTCTAATTGTGCTCAAGCGATGCGCCACAGCAATCGTCGTACGACTCGAAGCAGTCTCATCCAGAGCTTTCTGTACCACCCTCTCACTTTGCGTGTCTAAGGCAGAAGTAGCTTCATCAAGTAAGAGTAATCGAGGTTTCCTAATCAATGCTCTAGCAACAGCAATACGTTGTCTCTGCCCTCCTGAGAATTGAAGACCTTTGCTTCCACAAGGTGTATTAAGACCTTCTGGTAATGATGAGACGAATTCTAGTCCATTTGGTTGTCGTAATGCGTTGTTGACTTCCTCGTCGTTGGGCTCATAATCTAGTCCCAGAGAGATGTTCTCTCGTACGGAACCTTGGTATAGAGGAGGTTCTTGTTGCACTAATGACATATATTTCCGATATGCTTTGGGAGACATTTTGGAAATGTCTTCTGAGTTTAGTGTGATTCGTCCGGAGGTTGGATCGTAGAAGCGTTCGAGGAGAGCGATGAGGGTTGATTTGCCGCAGCCTGAAGGGCCTACGAAGGCGACGTATTGGCCTGGGTGGATTGTAAGACATATACCACGAAGAACCCGTGCGGCGTGGCGCTGGATGTAGCGGAAGTCTACGTTGTCTATCTCGATCGGTCCGTCTTGGTCTGATGGTCCATGGTCTTTGTTCTCGGGTGTCTCGCCGATAGAGGGTACTATTGATCGCAGCCATAGGATGTAGTTCGCTGCACCTCGGGCCTTGGTTATGGAGGTGCTGTAGCCGAAGAACTGCCCTGCTGCTTGTCCGCCGAAGACTACGGCTATGAAAACAACAAAGAACTGCTCTGAAGAGTACTCGCCGCTCGCCACAAGACGTGATCCATACCAGAACCCGAGAGCGAGGACGAGAAACTCGAGAGATTGCGAAAGGGCATAAGGTATCATGGTTATAAGGAATCCTTTCGTTGCGCTTTTCACGATGGAGTCCATTGCGATTTGGTACTCGTCCATGATAGCAGATTCCAGTGTCAAGGACGAGATCGTTCGAATCGAGGTGACGGCCTCTGTAGCGAGGCCGGCGCTGTCAGCGAATCGCTCATTCGCTTGTGCTTCAAGTCTCTGATCAAGTCGAATACGGATGAAACCAGAGCCAATTAGGATGGGTAGCCCACCAAAGACGACAACAAGTCCTAGCTTCCAGCCGTACGCTATTCCAAGAATACTCGAAGCCGTCACGTTGACAAGCACGATACATATCAGAGCTACATTGGCACTGATCATCTCCATCAGAGACGTGGGAACTGACGAGAGCTTGCTCGTAATGCTCCCACTTGAGTTCTCAGCTCGATCGAAGAAATCTTGGTCAAAGTTGACAACTCTCTCCAGCATTTCCCGCCTATAGCGATGAGTCACTTCTTGTCCGATTATGTTACAGCACCAGCCGAGGCCAAAGTAGGCCACGAAATTCGCGATAGCGAGGACGAAGAACATGAGAGAGTAGAAGTTCGCCTGTGATTGCCCTTCATCAGGAGGCAGTGTGAAGACGTTGATGAGTTTGGAGAACAAGATCGCTTGGGCTGGGTATATGCCGCCGCCGATGAAGGAGCTTATCAGGGATATGGCATAGCACCAGTAGAGCTTGGGATTCTCAGCGAACATGAAGTAGATGCACTTGATGAAGCCATAGCTTAGAGTTCCGGACGTAAGAGCTTTAAGCTCGGCTTCTGCTGTTGATGATGCGCCTGACGTTTTGGTTCGTTGAAGTGACATTTGTCGTTCGGCGGCCTTCTCTTCGTCTTCGTTCATGATCTCTGCTTCGCCATCGTTGGCTCCGAGGTCTTGAGCGCGGACCATCGCTGCGTAGTGACCATCGAGCTCGATGAGTTGCCTGTGTGTTCCTTGTTCCACAATCCGGCCATATTGCATGACTGCAATGTTGTCTGCAAGCTGGACTGTGGCAAGCTTGTGAGCGATGATGAGTGTCGTCTTGTTGGCAGAGACCTTGTTCAGTGCATTCTGCACGACGCGTTCTGCTGTAGGGTCTAGCGCTGATGTGGCCTCGTCCAGTAAGAGAATCTTTGGATCAGAGATAATGCTGCGTGCAATAGCCACACGCTGCCGCTGTCCACCACTAAGCATGGAAGCTCTTTCGCCCACTTGAGTGTCATATCCTTCCGGCAGTTCTGTGATAAAGTCATGAGCATTCGACTGCCTGCAAGCATCTTCGACTAATGCTCTTTTCTTCTCGGTCGGCAGCTCCAACTGCAAGCCAACAAGTCCCTTCGCGACATTCTCGTTTACCGTGCCGCGAAACAAGACCGGCTCCTGCTGCACCAAGCGAATGTTACTGCGCAGCCACTTCGTGTTATATTCGGAGATATCTGCACCATCCAGCAGAATCTGACCACCAGTGCCTTGATACCAGCGTTCTAGGAGCCCTACAAGAGTTGACTTGCCACATCCGCTAGGCCCAACCAGTGCTGTTGTCTTGCCTGCAGGGATCGAGAGATCAAGTCCATGTAGGACCTGCGCTGTGGGTCGCGCTGGGTATGTGAAGGTGAGGCCCCTCACCTCGATCTCTCCCACGCATTTGTCTGGTACCATGCCGCTTGTCGATAGAGGGTCTAGTTGCGACTCTTTATCGATAATCTCGAAGAGCTCACTCGCCGCGCTCGCCGCATTCGCTATGGCCTGCTGCTGTGGAGCAATCATGGACAGACTTGTCGTACCGATGGCGACCGAAAGAACTACAGTAAAGACAGTTCCAACATCTGAGATCTCGCCAGATCTAAACATTCGATATCCTTGCCAGAATGCCAAAGCCGTAGCAGAAAAGACCAAGAAGTTCTCGGTCGAGAAGAGCACACCATAAATTGGAGACTTCCAGAACCCAATCTTATGTGCTCTCGACAGGAACTCATCGTACTTCTTTACGATCTTGTCCTGTGCTCCGAAAGCGTGAATGGTTCGGATCGAGGAGATGGCATCCTGAGCAAGAACAGCAGCTTGAGAGTATATCCTGGTAATCTGTGCTTCTTGTTTCGCATCGATGGAGATGCAGCCTGCGATGACAAGAATAAGTGCTGGTATGATGCTCATACATATCAGAGACAGCTTCCACTGGACTGCGAGAGCTATGATCCACGAGGAGAAGAATAAAGAGAAGCCTTGCACGACCATGGCGAGCTTTTCTGCGATACCCTGATTCACTCTGTTCCCGTTTGTGGTGACCTGAGTAGCAGCAGATCCATTGCCAGCTTTGTCGAAGTGCCATATCTCCAGTCGCAGAGTCTTCTCGAGGAAGGCTGAACGTAACGCTCGAGTGGTGCGTGTTGCAGCTATGCTGACGAGAACAGTGACAGCATATGCTAGGATCAGGCGTGCGACAAACAGATACACGAACCAAAGGACGAAACTGTCAACTTTGTCGCGGAACTCTTGAGGAGTGCTCCTGCCAGTCGTGAAGTTGTTGAAGTCTCATTAATGGAAGCGCAGCACCAGATGCGGTTGCGGCCAGGAGAGATATGACATAGAATGCGATGTCTCGTTTGTCGGCATAGGCGAAAATGCGCCAGTAGTCCTTGAGAGAGCCTGAGGGTTTCTTTTCTTCTGTTTCTTTTGGTGCTTTCGAGTCGCCGTCTTCACTTCCGGGACTGGAGCCCTTCTCGTTGGTATTGACATCCTGCTTGATATCGATGACTTGGTCGGGTGGTAGTGGCGCGTTGGCAGAAGCACCAAGCATTTCTAATGCTTTCTCATCGCTCTTGATGTTCGCCATGCTCGCGAGAGCGGGTCCAGCACACAGCAGTCGGACTGTGGTTTACATATTCTTTTGATACTGATGAGAAGTGATTCATGGCAGACATCATGAGGATGCGATCGACGCCCAGGAGCTAGTGACTCCGGACGCTAATACGAGGGTTTACGAAACGGGCGCGGCGTGCAGCAGGACTTCTTTGACCGTATGTCAACTTCAGCCAGTAGAATCGTAGACCGGTCAAGGGTATGATATCGAAGTGACTTTCGAATGTATGGTCAGACGTGGTGAGGCCAGATGTCCGCTCGTGGTCCGGTTCGCGAGGACGCCGTGGGACGCGCGGGGACCACGTTCGAAGGATGCCGATTCTGCATAACTTGTGGATGAGTCGTCCTGTATGAGTTCACTGCGTGATCTGATCATTAGTCCTTCCAGAACGCGGTCAATAAGCTCATGCTTTCGCCAGAGTATGCTTAGAGGTCCGGGAATGCTCCAGATAACAGGTCGTGATAGGGTGCATGATGCCCTTGCTCTGGCTACATAGAAAACGGCGAGCACCACGCACATCTGCTCCATGCCACTCGGGCGAGGAAACAAGTCGGTCTTCAGTAACTGGCTTTACGATAAGGCAAGCCTGTTTGAACCAGCGTGGTCGACAAAGTAGCTAGGATGTCGCTAGGTCAACGAGGTGTAATCGAGAAACACTACAGTTACTCATCTTCTCTGATCTCATTGCTAGTTATTCAAACTAGCCTATCTGTCTCTCTAGTAGCTTTAGTCGACGATAAGATCCGCCGAGAGAGACGACAACATTAAGGCTTCTCCGATAACAGCTTTGCTGCTGCTTGCTGGTCTGTCTGTAAATCGAGCGGCCTAGTTAGCAAGAAGAAACTGGAGAAAGAGGTGGCATTAAGCGTCTTCTCTGAATCATTGCTGCTTTGTTCAAATTAGCTTGTCTGCTCCTATGGTGGCATAGAGGCTACTCTCTCGCCGGAGAAAGGAGAAGTCGGTATCGACGAGTTTCCTGATCGAGATACTGCATATGTTGTCGAACTTCTGCACTCCCAGAGCTTCCCGGCTCCTATACCACATGTTCATCGCGCAGCTCGCAAAGACGTCTGCCTGAGAGGATGTTTTTTGCCTTGAAGCATGATGTGGTCGCTTTTCCGGGTGTCCTGTGAATGCTGATAGTGCGCGAATCCTGTCTTTCACGTCGACGTGTCCTGCGGTCGCTGCCATCAGGATTTTGCATCGGAGATGACTGCGGGCAGGGTGGCAAACAACAACTTCCAACTGCATTCGCATTTGTGACCAGTCTGCAGACGGAACTGAGTGGAGAGAGCCTCTTGTCGAATGAGCAATAATAACATGATATCCAGCATCAAGAGAACTGCGTACGCTCACATCGTGGTGGCATGCGGGTGATGAGAGTTGAACCTGGAAGCGCGCACTGACCCGAGAACACGTTCCTGATGTTCGTACATCGATCGATCAACGCCTGCTTTCATTCCGCTCCTGCCCAATGTTCTACTAGCTGAAATGCTACAACGTGAGCCTAGTGGAAAGAAGAATCGCCTTTCACTCCCTTCGTCTTGCTGTACACTCTCACACCACACCACCACCTAAAAGAAAACACTCATCTATCGAGCACTCATGAGCTGCGGGAACAGCCTTGTTGCCCCAGCTCCACCAACCTCCGATCGTCGTGCGCGAGCTGCTAGTAGGCTGGCCTGCGATGGCTAGGTTCTCTCTCAGGCCCATTCTACGTCGACTCTCCTCGAAGCACTCCACCGCCGCCGAGTCCACCAGGAGCGACGGCAGCGACAACAGCACCGTTGCTACTTCAGCCTCGCCGTCGCCGTCCCCTAGGCTCCGCTCCCGATCGTCACAGCGCGGCCCTCGCAAATCCTCGTCGTTCGCGAAGCTCAAGGACAAATTTCGCGAGGCTGCTGACTCTCCAGCAGCTTTGCCTCTAGAGTCGCGTGCCAGCAGCGTGAGCGTGATCCTGGAGGACCAGGAAGCTGCTTCGCTGAGCCGGGACAGTCTCAGTGAGCGTGGAGAGCTGCAGCAGACGGAGGAAGAGGAAGAACAGCTCGAGAAGACTTCGCTGGGCCAAACTTTGGACGACAGCTCCGACGCCCGCTCTGCTCAACAGGAACAGGAACCAACGACACCTTCGCCTCAGCTGAGGTTAGGTGGTGTCGAGAACGTGCAGGCCAATCCACAGCTGACATTGGAAGAGCCGACTCCGGAGGCACATAGTGGCCTCGACAGGTCTGGGTGAGTACTGCCTCCTAGTATCATGACTATCGTATATGCTTCCGATACCCGCCATGATCTTCGATGTCTTGCATTGAGCTCGCCCTAGCTCTTTGCACCATCCCGTCAACCTTGACGCTTTGGACTTGTTCAATAATAACAATGCTGACGAGGACTATCACAGCTTCAACCACCTCCCGCCATCTGCATCTTCTGGCTTACTGAACCGAACCCACAGTCTCAGTCTCCGACTCAGTGATTCGGACGATACAATCACCGACAGAGCCGCGATCGAACAACGCCGGCGAAGTTTTGGAAAGAGGTCCGATGCCAACGCCAACATCATAAGCACGCTTATCGACGCTCCCTCTGAACAGCACGAGCAGGCAGGTCTACCTAGCAGCGCTCTGCCTACCGCCACTTTGCCTAAGTACTTCACTCAAAGTGTTCCGGATATGGCGGCTATGTTGCACCGCAAGATCTGGGTGAAGAGACCAAATGCATCAGCCACATTGGTTCAGATTCGTGAAGATGACCTGGTAGACGATGTTCGGGACATGATCTTGAGGAAATACGCCAACTCGTTGGGAAAGACCTTTGATGCTCCCGATCTCACGTTGACCATCATCACAAGGTCAGAGCATCCTGGCCCTCGCAGTTCGCGCATACTCGGGCCTGAAGAGGAGATCTGCAGGACGATAGACTCATGCTATCCCGGCGGGCAGACAGTATCGGAGGCACTGATCATAGATCTGCCTCAGCAGCGAACGCCGCGTCCTTCGCCTCGACCATACCACCACAGCTATCACGCCTTGGACGAATTCCGACCACCCGAGAATGGCACCGACTACTTTCCACCCATGCCCGTCACTGTACAGCCTGCTCTTCCTGCGCACATTGCTCGCGAGCACCGTGTGGCTATTGAGAGAGAGCAGCCTAGGTCTATATCAGTGCTGACCACTGGGCAGGTGCCTTCACTACCCTCCCCAGGCGTTGCTGGCAGACGACATCGATCAGACCGGGAGCACCGACCTAGAGTAGGCCGACAGCATACCTCATCGCCTACGATCATAACGCACGGAAATCACACCGTACAACCAAATGCAGTCGCATCCGCTATTCCTCCAACACATCTCTCGCGCTCGACTAGGCCTCGAGTCGACTCATCAGCTTCAGAAGCGCCTTATCGCCATGATGCGCCCGCCGCACCCCCACTCCCGTCCCCTCCTGCACCCGAAGCACCACCCACTGGTAAACCTGGCTCCGGGCCGCCGACGCCGAATACCGTGCTGTCTAATGGTGCCCGCAATTCTCGACCTCGCAAGACGCGTAAACCGACCCCAGAGAAGACATCTTCCAAAGGACGATCACCACCTGTGGACACTTACAATCCGAACCGCAATCTGACTGGTCTGTCTAGCGTACTAGACAGCTCGGTGCCACCAATCAATGTACTGATTGTAGAAGACAACATCATCAATATGCGAATTCTGGAAGGACTCATGAAGCGACTCAAAGTTCGTTGGCAGACTGCGATGAATGGACAGATTGCAGTGGACAAGTGGAAGACTGGTGGATACCATTTGGTGTTAATGGATATCCAGATGCCTATCATGAACGGATTACAGGCAACTAAAGAGATCAGAAGATTGGAAAGAGTGAATGGTATCGGCGTATTCAGTGCAACACCAGGAGCGGAAAGTGAAAATGGACCTGCGGGCGCCACTGTCAACGGGGAGAATGGAAAGGCTCATAATCCAGCAGACGACAAGCTGGACATGACAAAAGCTGTGTTCAAGTCGCCTATCATCATTGTGGCCCTCACAGCGTCCTCGCTGCAGTCCGATCGTCATGAAGCTTTGGCTGCTGGGTGTAACGACTTCCTCACCAAGCCCGTCAACTTCGTCTGGCTGGAGCGTAAAGTGAAGGAGTGGGGCTGCATGCAGGCACTTATCGACTATGACGGATGGCGACAGTGGAAAGACTTTGCCGAGAAAGAAAATGCTGGCAAGACTGAAGAAGAGAAACAGAAAGATCGTGAACAAGAAGAGAAGCAAAAGAAGAAAATGGAGAAAATGGCCATCCTGCAGGAGAAGCAGCGAAAGACAGCCGAAGCTTTAGCTAAAGAAAAAGAGAAGAAGAACAGGGAGAGCATCGACACTTCAATGGAGAAGCTGGCAGTTGAGGAGGCTCCCAATGGCACAGCTGTCTAGGCGCAGCGTGGACAAGACAGCGTGGACGTAATGGCACTCTTGTGAGCTTTTTTGTGGCCATGTTCTGTCGCAGATCAATCTTTCGTGGCACGCATATAAGCGAGGGCGTACTTGGACTGGACCTGCCTTTTGGATGTCGTCTTGGGAGGCTGGCATTGGCTTAAGCCAAGTGAGTGTGTGTTATAGCGGATACCCATTCTTGCATGATCAGATCTAAATAGGTGCAAACATCTAACAAGCTAAGAAATGCGAGCCGATCGCAGGCTTCCTTGAGAACACCAAGAAAGCCACAGCGAGCACTCAGTGCAGTCTACCGAAGCTCGCTTCCTAAGCGTTGACTTGGCTGCGAGGATTCGATTCCTGCCAGGTAAGCAGGTAACATGTCTTGGCCCGCAATAATCTTTTGGCTCGTACGAAGCCGAGGCGTACTGTGATATGGCGGGTTAGCTCGGCTTCATCGTATGAGCTTGAGGGTCACCTAAACATTGTCGCTGGCACATACTGGCAACAATCATCATCAAGCAAGGAAAGCGTCCTTCGTTGACTCGAGCCAACAGATTCGTCGGTTATACCACCCTGGCGTAAGCTTCCTTCTACTTACAAAGGCAAAAGGAACGAGGATCGTGGTGTGGCAAATCATGGCCCCAAACGAGCGGCTGAACGAATTGGCAGCACATATAAAAGGTGTGAGTACAATCTATCGAACCTCACAGAGTATTACCAGCATTGCTTCAAGGGAGAAAACCTTTACTGATTACATATAAGCCTGTCAATATGTCTGCAGATCTGGAACAAGCTCTCGCTCAGGGTGTCAAGGACGGCAAGGTACCTCACGCGATTGTATATGCTACAAATAAAGATGGCAAGTTCTTGATATACATCCCTACGATAACTGGTCTAACAGTTTCCTACAGGTAGTTTCACGTACAAACACGCCACCGGCTTACAACATTATGGCAAAGATGAAGATCCCATTCAAGACAATGCTCTCCTTATGCTAGCCTCAGCCTCAAAGGTCATTACAGCGATCTCAGCTCTCAAGGCTGTCGAGCTCGGCTTCATTTCTCTTGACGACGACGTCTGTCCTCACTTGCCAGAATTAGCTTCCAAACAAGTCCTGCACGGATTCGACGACAACGACAAACCGATCTTGAAGCCTCGCAAGAACCCTATCACAATCAGACAACTCCTCTCCCACTCCTCTGGCCACACATATGGTTTCCATCCTGAAATTATCAAACACGAAGCAGTCATCGGTGAACCACCTCCGACTTTTGCGATTGAGCCCACAATCGCTGCACGCTACGACACCCCACTTGCCTTCGAGCCTGGAACGAGCTGGGCGTATTCTCCCGGATTGGATTGGGCAGGTCTACTCATTCTTCGATTGACAGGTTTGTCACTAGATGAGTTCGAAAAGAAGCATTTCTGGGAGCCTCTCGGCATCAAAGACATTACATTCTGGCCCAGTGAGGACACGAAGAAAGCGAGAGTGCCACAATTGTGTATGAGAAGTCCAGAGGGGAAATTGGTCCCCTTCGATGGAGATACAATCATGACGCATTGTACAGACTGTTTCGGTGGCCATGGCCTCTACGCGAACATGGCAGATTACTTGAAAGTTCTGCAGTCTATTCTCGCCAATGATGGGAAACTTCTGAAGCCTGAAAGTGTGGAAGAACTGTTCAAGCCACAGCTTGGTGATGACTCCGTAAGTGCGTTGAACGAGTTCATCGGAGCTTGGCATACAATGATACCTGGAGAGTGGAACCCTGAAATCAAGACAAGTTATGCTTTGGGCGGGATTGTGTTCTTGGAAGATGATGTAGGGAGAAGGAAGAAGGGAACGCTGTCATGGGGTGGCTTGTTCAATCCATTCTGGATCGTGGATCGAGAGAGTGAATTGGCTTATTGTTTTGGCACGCAGGTACTGCCTCCCGGCGATGCTGGGTGTAAGGAGATGAGCGCAGTAGCCGAGCGAGCGGTGTACAAGATGGCCGGCAAGGCATAGGAAAACTAAAGAAAATCAGCATGGTTGTGCAGGTTGTGAAGGTTATGGGACCAATTATCACGCAGTAGACATATTGACGGCAGATATTCTTCTTGTCAACAGCGCAGTCGATGCTTGGTCCATTGATCACCTCATTCACCATATCGTCGAAAGAGCTGAACTACAATACAAAGCATGGCCCTCGCAGGACGCTACAGCTTCATCGTTAGGTACTGCTGAAGATCCTCTATCTTCGCCCAGGGCGAATCCTCTTGCGAATTGTAGTTCTCTGTCCTTCACCTGAAATCCTTACGAATGTGCAACGTGTCCGCTTTAGACAGACGCACGGTAGACCTCCGCTAACAACAGCCTCAGGTATCAACACAACACGTTCATGGTCGGTCACCAGTCTCGTCCTTTCTGCCCAGATCTTTAAGAAGACGCTTGTTGGATAGAGTCGGAGTGGCATCGTCGTGTTCAAGATCATCAGAGGACTGGTGGGGTGTTTCAATGGCCCCGGGCAATCTCTTCTTGCTGGCGTGCTGCGTTTTCGTATTCGAGGCGGCGGGTGCGTTCATCATTTGCCTCATCCGCGACAATCTTGCGGGCGTTGAGGTAGTCACGAAGGGCGTCTTCATTCTCGTGAACGAAAGGCTTGAAATTATTGGTGCAGTCCGCTGGATACTTGATTGCCGTCGATGCGATCTGTATATCATCAGTAATGCAGATGACGTGTGCAGGGAGACAAGCACGTACGCTGCGTTCAAGAGCCCCGTCTGCTTTATACACACGTTCATCTTCCTCGTCGGACTCCTCGTTGTCATCGCCGTCAGAGAGGATCTGAGATGACTGGTAAGGGGGTGGATGATCATCAAGATTTGTTGGCCCTGTGCCAATCTTCTTGCGTGCTTGCGTCTTGGCGATCTGTGCTGGTTGCCCCTGGAAGTCCACGGTATTATGAGAGAAAGTGGCACCATCGTTCAGCTTGGGTGGTCTTGCCGCGAACTGCTTCGTGTTCGGTTGCTGCTTCCCAATAGGGGTTCTCGTGGCTGTTGATGGTGCGCTGCGTGGGAAAGGGCGACCCGGATGTGCCTTGTTCGAGCTTCCCGTGTCCAGTGCGGTCGCCTTGGAGCTCTTGCCTTTTGTTGGAGCGAACAGCGGGCGGCCGGGAAGTGGCTGGTTCAGGTCCTCGTCATCCTGGTCGTGGGATGTGGTTCTCACCCGCTTGCGGGAGACCTCGGTGAGGGGCGTGAAAGCCATTGTGTTTCGCCCGGGGCGATATGTTCTCTGAACTAGGGGTTAGCAGTCAGTCAACGAGAGCAGTGAAGTGAAGGCGTACGTACAGACGGTGTGGTGAGAATCTAGAGGCCAGTAGAAGACGTGTAGTGAGTTTGTTGTTGTCGTGAAGAGGAAGAGGTGGTGGTGGTTGTTGTAGAAGAGGAAGAGGAAAGAGGTTCAGAAGTCAAGTTCGAGCTTGATCAGGCTGCCACAACAAGAGAGGAAGGCGCAGGTCGCGCTTTCCAAAACGCACGGCAAGCAGTATCGACGTAGCCAGCAGTCATAGAAATTTCCGCTCACAAGCAGCATCCATGGCATTGTGTATTCGGACGCTTCGCAGTTATTTTGAATGAGCTTCCAGAAACACTTTCCGATGTTCGGATCCTCCTTCTCTCACGAGTACTTTGCAACTGCTATTCTTCCAGGCCTGGTAGTCCTGGTCACCTTATCACCACTTTTCGCATCAAGCAAAGCCTCAAGCCTTTCTGTTTCCGTCTTCTCGGCCCTCTTCTGCGGCAATGGCGCCTCACCTCTGGCTAGCATTTCGACAAACGCGTGGATCCTCTTCTCTCGTCCAGCAACAGTCTTCAGAGAATTCAACCGCATATATATCGTGTAGCGATTCTGCTTATTCAACTCATCCCATGTGGACTGTGCAGTGGGGACTTTCGCTACAGCCTCTAGAAAATCGGCGGGTGCTTTAGCTGTACTCGAGCCAGCATATGCAGCGTCCCACCGACCATCAGCTTTGGCAGCCTCGACCGCTTGACGCCCAGCTTCGTGCATACGGCCAGTCTCTTCGAGACGCTCAATGATGCCGACATTTCGCTGAGACCAGGCACTTTTTACCTTTCGACGTGTGAACCGCTGAGCATAGGTCGCGTCGTCCTTCTTACGGGTCTGTCCATCTATGAAGCCAAAACATAGTGCCTCTTCCAGGGCTTGCTGGTAGGTCAGAGTTGTCGGTGCCTGCGTGCCCTTTTTAGCTAGTGTTAGCCAGACACCAGGTGAGGTCGCGTGTTGACTCAGAAGCCATTGTCGCCAGAGTGTGCTATTGGCGACAGTGAGGACTGGTAGCTCAATGGGCATCTTGGACGCCCTGTGTGGTCCTTCGGGCGCTGACTGCTTGCCCACTCCACTCTAGGTATTCATAATACGACCACAGGAGTGTTTGGCATCGCTGCCATTGCGATGCAGCAGATGTGATCAGATCTTGTCGTTCGGGTTGGGCGGACCTGGCGGTACAACAACTTTCCGCCCATCAAGGCATCTCCGTCTCAATCATTTTCGAGTGCAATGTTGTAGCAAGATCTCGATATCGGTATCATCGCCGGCCTGTTGATGCCAAGGGCGGGCATTGAGATGCTCCGCCAGCTCCGAAAGGAATGCAAAGCTTCAGAAATGACCTCACCACTTTCATGTTTCCACCTTAACATGCAGAGCCATGGTGTGTGCTCGCAAGAAAACAGACCTTCGTATATGAGTAGCATGTCCTCTACCTGACCTTGCTACAGCCACATCGATCGCCATGGCAGCCCTTCTTAAGCAATTGCTTCATGCAACGAACTTCCGATCTCCCTTTCTTCGAACACTAGTCCCATCCATTGGCCTAGCATTCGGTCTTCAAGCTGCAGCAGGAATACCATCGATCATCTTCCAGACCGAACGATTCTACGACTTGTCAGGCTCGCTGACTTACATCTCGTGTACCGCTCTCTCACTCTACCTGCCCACCCTTCGAGCAAGAATAGCAGCAGGACCGGGCCTTGGACCAGCTTGGCCGAGTCTTCTACAAAGTCTGACGAGCAAGGGCGGCGTGAATGCATGGAACTGGCGACAAGTTGTGCTCAGCGCATTCGTCACCATCTGGGCCACAAGACTAGGAAGCTTCCTCTTCTCGCGAATCACAGCAGAGGATGGGAAGGATAGTAGGTTCGATGATATTCGCGAGAAGCCTGCGAAATTTGGCGTAGCGTTCTTCGCGCAGGCGGCTTGGGTCTCGATGTGCTTGATGCCAGTTCTTGCTCTCAACAGTATTCCGGCTACGACTCTTGCTGCGCTGCCATTCGTCACCATTACAGATGTTCTTGGTGTGTTGCTATATGTTGGAGGTATTGGCTTTGAGGCTACCGCAGACAGGCAGAAGAGCCAGTGGATGAAGGAGAAGAAAGAGAAAAAGCATGAGGAGGACTTCTTGACCAGAGGGCTTTGGAGCAAGAGCAGACACCCGAATTACTTCGTGAGCGACATGTGCTTCTCGTGTGGTGAGCATCGCTAACATAATGACAGGGAGAGAGTACGCTCTGGACAGGTATTGCAACCACAGCTGCCGGGGTCATGCTCTCGCGCATTGGGCAGAATGGGATGGGCTTCAGTGGTAGCCCAGTCAGCAGAATTGGTGCCCTGGCTATGGCGGCGATCAGCCCAGCATTCGTAACGTTTCTGCTATTCAAGGTCAGTACATGCGGCTTCCTCAATGTGATATTCTGCTGATGTTTTCAAGGTCTCTGGTATCCCCATGTCCGAGAAGAAGTACGACAAGCGATATGGTGATAGGAAGGACTACCAGGAGTGGAAGAAGAACACACCTGTATTCTTTCCAAAGCTGTAGAATGTACCTCTCATTATCGATGCACTGTTGAGCAGTGTCAAGCTCCCAAGTGGCATGAAAACTCTTTCCTGGCAGATACCGTCTCGGAGCCCTGTGCTTTTCCCGCAGGATTGAGAAAAGCTCTTCTTGATGGAGCTGTTCACGTTCACGACCTCCGTCTTTCCAGCTTCTCTGAAGCAATTGTTCGAGTCTAGGTCGGCCAAATTGCTCACACGCCTCGAAGAGTCCGAGTGAAGTTGTGATTTGCGTCGAGTTACGAAGCTCGTTCGCTACGAACTTTCTGGATTTCAACCAAGACGGCGACCGAGGCCGTGGCGTCGGCTCTGCAATGTAGGCGGTGGCGTATCCTCCTCCATCTCATCGTCTTCGGGCTCAACCTCTGGCTCGATAGGTTGTAGCGGCGCGCCGGAGGGATCGATCATGGCCAGCAAGCGGTAGTTGAGATCCTTCTTCTCGTCTAGGAGCTCTCGAAACACCTTATGTCCCAACAAGAATGCTATGTTTATCTTCATGACTGGCAGCACGACCTTCCACAAATTCTCGTCCGCTGTGTTCTCATCGACGGCACGGATCGTCTCGATGAAGTTGTTCACGTCCTTCGGATCTAAAGCTGCCTGCGAGGGAAAGGCTACCTGCAGACGCGTTGCGGCTTGCTTGCGAAGAGGCTCTACGTCGTACTTGTCGGCGACTGCGTAGACGTGGACAGCGAATGGTGCAATTGGTACACTTCCGCGAGAGCCGTCGTCGTAGGTGAAGTGGTAGAGGTGCTTGATGAGAACAGCAAAGATGTCTGGATCCTCGTCGAGCTCAAGTCGGGACAGGTTCGAGTTGGCGGCGCCTTCCTATGTGATCGTCAGTCGTTCTCATGATAAGAGTGCAAAATTCTGGAGCATCATCGAGCTGAGTAACGTGGCGTGGCTATTCAGAGTCGCTGGAGACAGTACGACATACCTTGAACTTGCCGCTAAAAAGTTTCCTGAAGTATGCTGACTGCGTATGCAGAGCGAACTTGTGGACCTTGAACTCCTTGTCACCGCAAACGATGGTGATGTCTGAATACAGTCCAGAGCTCAGCAGATCTTTGGCGCCAATCTTGAGCGCGTTGCCTGGATAGTCCATGTCGAAAGCTCTTCTCTTGAACCAATGTCCGATCGTATGAGGGAAGATTTAGGCACAAGGGTGGCGTGGTGGAGGGCAGTCAGTGGAGTATTGACAATGTTCAAGGTGCCATAGAAGGGACTGTTCTTGATGCCGAAGTTTTGGTATCGAATAAAAGTCTCAGGCAGTAAAGCTTACTAGTGCGTATTTTAGGCTGCAAGTGTGGATCACTAAAAAGGCCCCTTCACATGAAAGATCTGAAATGAAAGTGAAGTGCGCCGAACTTGGTAACGTGAGACTGTGATGAGACTATTCACGCTCACCAATGCATTGCGTGTCTGCTGTGACAATCATTAGGAAGGACTGTAGCGATGTCAAGAGACCTTCAGAGTGAATGATACAAGACAGGCGATGTAGTGTCTAAGATCACTGTGAAAGCCCGCAAACTGTTAGATACCTACATCGATCTCGCGACCATCAGACGTGAGGCTGAGAAAGACAGACCACCTTAGCTTCACAATACATTCAATTTGGTCACTATCTGAGTTGATGGTCGTTATTCATTACCCGCGCATCACTTCAGACTAGTTGTCGGTGTTGCGGTTTGAGCTACCGTAAGAGTCGCTGGTGTCACGACCCGTGCTTCCATAGTTGTCCGACGATCCATAGCTATCATCGCCTTTGTTCTTGTTAAGGCCAACCTTGTCCTTGACCTTGTCCATGAGTCCGCCGCCAGATTTCTTGTTGCTGGATCCGTATGAATCATCGTCATTAGAGCCGTATGAAGACGAGTTATTGCCACGGCTGGAGTCCTCCCCATAGTTGGTGCCTGAGATTGGATCGTCTGGCTGGTCGGTACGCTTGCTGGACAGCTTATCCTTAGCCTTCTCGGTGAAGGAGCGGTTGTCCTGACCTCCATAGTTGCTCGAGGTATTATCATTTCCATATCCTGATGAGGAAGTGTTGTCATTTCCATATCCCGATGAGGAAGTGTTCTGGTTACCATAGCCCGACGAGGTGTTGTCTGATGTAGAATAGCCTCCAGATCCTGTCTGATTGCTGCTACCATATGACGAGTCGTCGTTCAAGCCACCTGTGCGGCCACTGCTTGAATAGTCGTCGCTGGTATCGCGACCAGAGTTGGAAGTCTTGTTTCCGAAACCTATATTCATGTTAGAGCTGTTCACCTAAAGACCATCAAGAGACTCACCTGCACCACCAGTTGTACCAGAGCCGTAATTGCTCGAAGTGTTTCCAGAGCTATAACCACCCCCACTGTCAGCCTGTGAAAGATTCGAGTTTCCTGAAGTTTTATTTCCGTATCCAGCACCACTGGCGTAAGCTGGAGGGTCGGTCATGATTGCTTACCTCTACGAAAGTATTAGCAGGCACTCACTTATAAGCTGTACAGCAGAAGCTTACGTAGTTATCGCTGCCAAGGTTTCCTCCACTTCCATAGGAATCATTGCCTCCAGTGCGGGAACCGCTATTGCCAAAGGAGTCATCTCCTGTGCGTCCGCTGCTACCGAGCGAATCATCTTGGCCTCCGTAAGAGTCTGTGTCGCGCCCCAGACGATCAGAGTCCTGTTTCTTGATAAGTGTGTGTTCTGCAGACCAATAAAACATGATCTGCGGTCAGGTACATACTCCACCGTATCCAGAGGTGCCTTGGCGGCCTGATACATGTTAGATAAGGGCTGAGTTGACCTCTCAGAGCATGGCAATGGGATGCATACCCGAGCTAGAATAGCTGTCCTCGTTGTTGTCGTTGTAAGACATGGTTGCGTTGTGTAGAATTTGTTATGGAGATGGATTTGCTTGAAATATGAGCTGTGTT
The DNA here is from genome assembly GCA_022570795.1 of Sphaerulina vaccinii. Classification (NCBI taxonomy): domain Eukaryota; kingdom Fungi; phylum Ascomycota; class Dothideomycetes; order Mycosphaerellales; family Mycosphaerellaceae; genus Sphaerulina; species Sphaerulina vaccinii. The sequence goes on from JAKUDP010000002.1 coordinate 2,942,389, forward strand.
CAGTTCAGTTCAGATCAGTAAGGTACTGGCCCTACCTGGCCTTCTTATACCAGTCCACGGCCTGCCCATCCGTTCTAGTCCCCATGAGAGACTGGACCAGTAGCACGCCATGCAGTTGCGCAGTTACAGGTATGCAGCCACAGCACAACGTCACAGTACAGAGCATCCTAGACTCCGATAGTACCTGCTCAATGGGAGGATAGCTTCAGCTCGCAACGTGACCCACGTGGGCACAAGCCTTGCCTGTCTCTGCAACGATCGGCTGTAGGGTCTCAGAGTGTTCTCGCCGTTAACAGGTCAGATCGAGCTGAAAATCAAGGAACCAGCGCGTTGGAACGCATTGGTATCTCAAAGCTGTTACCAGTGTGGCTGAAGCTGCAACGGTATGTGCGACATCTTCCAGCTTCTGGCCGATCGAGAAGGACGACTGGCGTCAGAGGTGGCGATCTTTCATTTGCGAGCTCTGTAGCTCCTCAGAGAGATCAGGGCCGCGCAAGCTCGCAGCTGCAGGAGGTGATGGATTGTGGAGGCTGTGGACAGAGAAACAGGTTCCAGGTGCAAGTGGATCTCGAACGGCGATGCCGATGGCGTGCAGTGTTGGTCGTGCAATGCCTCAGGTTACTCGGTACAAGCCGAGCAGATCAAAACCTTGCAAAAACGCGATATTCATCTGAAGACGCGTGTGAGATCGATCCCAAGTTCGCGACCTGGGAAAGGTGCCCTGTGGGATTATCGCAGGGCGAGACGTGCAATCCGAATGGGGGACTCTGTACTGCGCTGCCAACGGTTGCATCTGGGCAAGACGCCCACCAGAAAAGACTGAAGAGCAGAGCGAAGGGCAGACAGACGGAAAGCGCGAAGAAGAAGAAGAAGATCGAGGTGGTCATCACTACCTTATATCAAATATGGGGCCAATTTGCATACCAGGTATATATCTGATGCTCAATCTTCAGCAGTGCTCCAAGCCGTTTCCTGTACGACGCTGGGTTGGAAGTGCCTGTGCAACTTTATGCGCCTTCATGTGCGATCTATGGGCCGTCCATTCATTGCAGCCAGTCGTATTGCAGCACTTGATACCGACAGGTTATCGCGAACATATTCGCACATCGAGCCTGCAGCTGCAGTTTGCTGCTGCCACGCTGTTGCAGGGATAATCCTCGGCGACCGCCGGGGGAACTTCGTGAAGCAAAGCAGAAGTTGACTACACGTCTTCTCTGATACTGCTCAATCATCTTCCTTTCGGTTCTCTTCATCCCACCTCATTCCGGCGTACTTCCTCCGCAGACTTGGAACGAAACGGTAGAAGCCCCAATAGGGAGTATTGATGGGACTTTGGCCGGTAAACAGCAGAACATCGTAGAGGAAGCCTCCAAATAAGCAACCGAAAAACGGAGCAACCATCGGTATCCAGAAGTAACTGAATGGAAGTGGTTAGCATCATTTCATGGAGTGAAGCGACAGCATGCAAACTTACTATCCGCCAGCAGACCAGACCTCAGTACCATAGCCGATCATGTACGAGACCAGCCTTGGACCGAAATCTCGAGCAAGGTTGATAGCGTAGCCGGTTTCCCAACCGAAACAAGCTCCAATGCCAAAGATGATGAAGAACAAGGCCAGAGGAGTAAGGTTTCCTGCTCCGATGTTGTGGTCGTCTTTGATCGCATAGATCAGGAACATGAGTATTGTGCTGGCAATGAACTCGGAAAAGAACATTCCAGTCCTTGTCATGAAAGCAGCGGGATACGTGCAGAAGACTCCAGCAGATGAGTTCTCGCCACCCACAGTTCGAATTCCGACACCACCCTCGAACTCGTCTATGGCGGACTTGTAGTTGCCGTAGACTACAGCAGCAGCAGCCATCGCGCCCAGAGTTTGAGCCAGCATGTAGACCGGAAATTTCCTCCATGGAAACTTACGAAACACGCAGTTGGCAAATGTCACAGCCGGGTTAATATGGCCTCCTGAAATACCAGAACTGTACACGCCGAGCATGACACCGATACCCTGCGCCTGATCAGTACGATGCGATCACGAACCGAGAATAGCACTCACCCAGCCCCACGAGATGGATTGGTAGTCGCCCTTCTCTCCTCTACTCAACACAACCTGTGCAACGACGCCATCGCCGAACAAGATCAGGATGAAGACACCCATAAACTCGGAGAATGGATCCCGCAACGTCTTTCGAATCTTGCTCCATGTGAGAGCCGAGTTGGACTCCTTGAATTCTGCTGCTGTTGGAGCGCGGTTGATCGGAGCTCCTGCTTCAGCATAGGCGGACGATACGGTGGCTGCAGTAGCAGCTGTGCCTTCAGACAATTGATCTGACCCTGAACCAGAACGTCGCTCCTTGTGTGTTATCGTCATGACGCCGTTTTCGTATGAATTCTGCTTCTCCAGATATTGGAAGTCCTGCTCCTGATGAGGCGACTGATCGAAGGATGCCATCTTGTATTGCTCCAGCACACCATCAACGAGAGCGTGGCACAAAGAGTTATCTAGGGCAATGATGTTGCGACACCGACAAAGCTGAGCTGCAGAATCCACGTAGGTTCTGAGGGAGGACGAGAGGACTATCACCAGCTGATCACAGTTGCGGTACTCGTCCACTACGAGTACGGTAAGCAGGCCTCCAATATATGACCCAGCCGATGGATCGTTTCCAATGGGTGATCAGAACCGCGGCCACTAACAGTTCTACATGATCATCAATTGTTCTGCAGGGAAGTCGCGTGCAAGCTGCATAGGCTCAAGAGCTCCTTGCCCAGGATGAAAACTCTGGTACGTCTGACAACCAGTCTATAATCGGATGCTGCGGCCAAGGTGCTGCCAGTGCTGCTATGCCGTTTTCACCTGCGCCGCTTATGGTGCCCACTTGTGAGCCAGACCACATCGAGTTTGGCCATGCGGGATGCCGGAACTCTGAGCGAACAAAGGCTGAACGCCGCACGCAGTCGCATCTATACACGACGCCACCAACTGCACTGCGTCTTCCCGATCTGGCAGGTCGAGGGGCATAATCTCCAGGTGGAGCAATGTCACTTTGTAGCACGACAACCATTATTGCCACCCCATGGACAACGATGCCCAAGACCTGGTTCACGAAGGTAGGTTCTGGTGCGCAAGCCTCGAATGTTTCTGAATGGTTGGTACGATCGAGGCAGTGCTTCCTTCATGTTATACATTGACCACTGTTGTCGCGAGTAATAGAGGTCACGATACTATGAAAGAGGACACGATCTCGTCACGAACTGCTCATTTCTTGGACCAGTGTGCCCGCGCGGTGACTTGCGGAGGATTACCGTGCAGACAAACGGGTACCGCTAGGAAACAATCGGCATTGCAAGTCCACGTCTTCTGGAAGACTGTCAGACGTGACCTGCAGATTATCACAGGAGCTGACTGCCATCGACAACCGCAAGGCCTTGTATGGCATGGTTCTCCGCAAATTTTTCCAGATTTGCAAGCAATACGTCGAGCTACCGTGGCTGGCCTTGGGTCAAAGAGAGGCTCAGCGGTATTGATGTCGCATCGGAGATCGGTGGACAGAAGAGCCTAAAAGGGCTCACGAGCTTTAGACCAAAAAGCTACACAGAGTGAGAGACGCGGCTTGCTGCGGAGGCGCACCAAGTTCCTGCATTGCGTTCAGCTTCGTCTCGTTTTACGAGGCAAATCAGCACGATATGTGTTAGTTCAGAGGTGAAGTCGAGAAGGCCCGTTTGCAAGCAGATGCACTTTACACAAAAGCCCACTCTTCTCTCCACCCCCAGATGGAGTGCGTCTGGAGAACCTTGACAGAACGCACGCTCCAGCGGTTTTACTTAGTGGGGCAGTCGCTTGGCACAAAGATGATCCGACAAATTGCGCAACTTTTCTTTTACACGCGACGCCACGACACGATACGACACTGCAGCCGAGCTGTCAGACTCACGACATACGATACACGGCTTCAGAAGTCCCAAGCTGCCGAGTGCTGATGAGAATACGGCAAGCCACAAAGTCTTGGGCCTGACGAGTACGTACCATTCAAATGCCAGCTAAACCCGGCGGCCACCATGATCAGGTGGCCTAAGCTCCATGGCGGGCAGCTTCTCCGTTTCCAGGTGCCCCGCCAGCACAGTGTGGAAGGATTATCACATGCACCGAAGCGACTGCTCAGTGGAGCTAGCTACAGGTCGGTAGCAAGATGTGTCCTCCATAAACAAAGCGTTGCCACGTCTGGCACGCGAGCATTGCTGCACACGTCTCCTTCTCTTACAACACCGACTGCCAGCTCGCGTCAAGATCGCATTGCAAACATGGCACCTGCGGAAGAAGTGTTCGTTGGCAGCATTGATCAAGGGACAACGAGCTCCCGCTTTCTCATATTTGACAAGGATGGCGAGCCAGTTGCAGTCCATCAAGAAGAGTTCAGCCAGATCTATCCTAATCCGGGGTCAGTACCATTCGCCATGCTAGCAGACGCTCGTGCTAACTCATACGTAGCTGGCATGAGCATGATCCCGAAGAGATCGTACAGTCTGTTCAGAATTGCATAGAGGGTGCCCTGAAAGAATTCGAGAAGAAAGGCCATTCGAAGGACAGCATCAAATCTATTGGCATTACAAATCAGCGAGAGACCACCGTGGTCTGGGATAACAAGACCGGAGAACCACTGTACAATGCGATCGTATGGACCGATACACGAACTGCCGCCCTCGCACGAGAACTGAAGGCACGTCCCAACAGCGACAAGCTGACAGATGTTTGCGGCCTACCAATCTCAACGTATCCATCCGTCACCAAACTACTGTGGCTGCTCAAGAATGAAGAGAAGGTCCGAAAAGCGTACGAAGCGGGCACACTGGCATTCGGTACAATCGATGCTTGGTTGATATACAAACTCAACGGGGGCCCTTCGAACAATGTCTTTGTGTCAGACCCAACGAACGCCAGCAGAACCATGTTTATGGACATCCACAAGCTGAAGTACAGCGAACAGATGCTGGACTTCTTCTCATATGAGTTCGATATTCGAAAGATCCACCTACCAGAGATCGTGCGCTCGTCAGATGAGAAAGCTTTTGGCAAGCTGCAATCAGGCTCACTGAAGGGCTTTCCAATCATGGGATGCTTGGGTGACCAGTCCGCAGCATTGGTGGGTCAGAAGGGTTTTGAGCCTGGCGCTGCAAAGAATACCTACGGAACGGGATGCTTTTTGCTATACAATGTTGGTGAGAAGCCGGTCATCTCTACACACGGACTGCTTGCGACTGTGGCGTACGATTTTGGGAAGCCAATATATGCTTTAGAGGGAAGTATAGCTGTTGCAGGGTCGGGCGTAAAGTTCCTGATGGAGAACCTTGGCTTCAGCCATGCCAGCCATAAGATCACCGAGCTTGCAGAACAAGTCCCAGACAATGGTGGTCTCGTATTCGTTACTGCTTTTAGCGGTCTGTTCGCTCCGTACTGGATCGATGATGCCCACGGAACAATGGTACGTAGCTGCGGCAATGCCAACATGATTTCGCTAACAGGTTGCAGTTTGGAATCACCCACCACACGAAACGAGGACACATCGCTCGTGCTACACTCGAAGCCGTTTGTTTCCAGACGAAAGCCATCCTCGATGCCATGGAGAAGGATAGTGGGCACAAGCTAGCAGAACTCAAGGTCGATGGTGGCATGAGTAACTCCGAGCTGTGCATGCAGACACAAGCAGATCTCGTACGCATCCCCATCATCCGACCAAAGATGAGGGAGACGACCGCGCTTGGAGCTGCCATAGCAGCTGGTTTTGCCGCTGGCGTATGGAAGGACTTTGACGAGCTGAAGGAGATCAACACTGCCGGTGAGACGAAGTTCGAGCCCGTAATGGAAGAGGTGGCGAGCAAGAAGCTTTTCAAGAAATGGGAGAAGGCTGTAAGCATGTGCAAAGGCTGGCTAGCCGAAGAAGAGGCAGAAGCCGGTCATGATGCTGAGGCAAGTGAAATCAAGGAGAGCGCGAAGAAGGACGAAGAGAACTCCAAGTTGTGAGTAGCAAGCACCAGACGTGCTCAGGATACCCTTTTACCAATTTCGGCCTGTTAGTATGGGATTACGCAGCTGAAATGTAGTTTCAGAAACTGGTCCAAGTGTGGCCACTGCGACAGCGCTCTCTTCATTCCTCTGACGTCCATGCGTAAGACGGCACAGACAGATCGCTCTGTGATCTGCAACGTCTTCTGGAGTTTCTGGCACCCGGAGATGCACTGTTGCGCTCTCAGACTTGCCCGCTTCACTCCAGGACAGCATGGAGATTGTGCTAAGTTGGTGCTTTCTTACTCGAAACCTTCACTCTCGAGTCTTACTTTTGTGCACTCGACATGCGTGGTCTTGGACAGGGATGAAATGCAAAGGCACGAAGACTGTTACTACTGCCGACTTCAACTTCAGTGGCCTGATGGTGATGAAGCTCACCTTAGGGTTACCAGAAACATGCGGGATGACAGCAACAAGATCAGTATAGCACTTTATATATCCTCACAGTAGTCCAATCTCCATACTACATAGAATATGTTTGCTCGGACGTTTATAGCTTACTGCTTTGCAGATTACGGTCGTTAGATCACTTTCATTGAATCGAGTCCTTTCTTGGAATAGGAGATATCTGAGATGATATGCTCACACCAATACAGATCATAGGTCATCTTGATGAGCGAACAGATAGTGCAAGGAAAGAGAGGATCATGTTCGTGGTACTTGAAGAGTCGCAAAATTCCTTATGGTTGTCCAATATTATGCCATTATTACGTTCTCAAACCGCGCAGCATCGGAGCTCGGTATATATGGTGACAGAGACAAACCACCCTGCACAATATTCATCTTCTCTGCACTCGCGAAAATCTGTGCGAACCCTACCACAACGATCCTCATCAAGTCATAATAACCTCATCCATTTTCTCCTCCCTCGAACGAATCTTCTACGAAGTCTTCCACTGTCCAGCATTCTCCGCTCCCTTTCCAACCGAATCAGCTCCATCCTTCACACCACCAGTAACGCCCTTGAGCCCATCGCCAACAGCTTTAGTACCAGTCGTGTCTATGTCGTCAGTACGGCTCCGACAATGAAGTGTGTGACAAGACTCACTGTTGATCGTATCGCCTAGACCCTGTCCAACGCTGCCTACAACGCCACCTGCCGTCTTCACGACACCGCCTGTGAGGTTTCCGAGGGTGGAAGTCACGCCTTTTGCTGCGCCTTCGGCTCCGTTGTTGTTTGATTGTCCGATAGGCATGGCTGCGGTTGTTGAAAAAGTAGGCTTGATTTTGATCTGGTGTGTGAAGAAACGTTCAGATCTTGTTGACTGATTCGCTGTTGAAGATCGAAAGCTTATTATGTTGTCTTTTGATATACGCACTGGGACCAACAGTTTGTTGGTTTGATATCTGTTGCCTTGTTGAATGATCTGCACCAGCTGCGTCATAATCCTCCATCATATGACGCTTTTCTTGTGCTACGTGTTTCAGGAAAGCTGTTCAGTTCTCATCTTCTGGTTGGATGAAAGATGTTGTCTACCAGAACCTGGTTCTTGTTCTTTGCCATGTGAGAAAGTCTAAATGCTTGAATCGCAAGACCTTGTTTGGGAACAAACAGGATAACTCTTCGAACTCGCAGTATATGTGGTGGAAGTCTCACGAGCACGATTTTTTTTGCGAGAATGCGTTCCTCAGCTGCACAGTATGAGGTGTCAAATTGATATGCACGCATACTGTGTGATCATCTGTCGATCCGCAAGCGTCTCTCTTGAACAGGCTCTCTGTGGATCTCGCACGCATTATGTGTATCCGGGCGCCGCATGAAAAGCCGCAGTGATTGCAAGAATTCATGGGAGTGGTTAATCCTGGCTGTCAGCTGGATGGTGATTTCGTGAACTATTCGTGACTACCATGGTCATGGAGCGTCGTACATAGAACCAATCGTGTCATCTCTTACATGTCCGACAGCTGGTCAGTATGGACTCACGCTCTCTGCATCAGACAGTCGCTGTGGTCCTGTCGTGAAAAAACTCGATGTCCATCTTGTTCGGCCAGAGAATACTGTGTGTTCGACACTGGAAAAAGTCGTTCACGAGCCCCTCGGATCGTTTGGTCTGTCGTTTTCGAATCTCGACGGGGAAGTTGATGCGAAACACTTCTTCTCAGTGATTCAGGTCTGGACGTGCTTTCAGTTGGGCCGCATTCCAACACGTGGCTTGCAAACAGCCATCACTGCAAATATGGTCCAACGCTGCAGTGAATGGACAATGCTTTACACAATCCGCAAAGTGCGTGCATCGGGCTTCTCACGATGAAATAGTGTATAGTTGGGCAACATTCACAGCGGGAGGTGATGAGGTGAGGTTCGTAGTGATTGTCGTGCCGTGCGCAATCTCAACGCCAGTTGTGCCTTCCCGTCAGATAAGGTTTCTGCGCTGAGCTAGCGTACCAGGGGCTGGGTCTGTGCTGGAGTTTTCGAGATCGGGTCATAAATACGTGTAGCCCGCTCGCTCGCTCCGATAGCTGGTCGGCTCTTCTCGCTTTTTGCAAGCGTTATTCACATCACGATTCGCAGCACTTCTCATCCTTCACGAGTTCGAAGTCGACCCCACCACGTGTTTCAGTTTCAGGTGCATGCCGTTGCTGTTTGGAAAGCATAACATTCGGAAAGGACGATCCAGAATTTCGACAACACATTACGCGTGAAGCGCACTCACGCGCTGATCGCATTGATCGATTGCGCGAATACAACAAAACCACAAATCGCAACATCCCGACGCGACAAGATGGACTATCGGCCTCAGTCACCTGACCTGTCGGGCCTTGTTTCAGAGTCAGCAGGCGGCTATCTTCCGGCCAGTCCACCTTCCTTTTCACAACAACAGCTTTTTGGCAGCGCTTTGGGAGGTCACGACTACTCGAACTACCACGCTCCAGTCACATCCTATCCACAAACATCATACAACTCAGACCCCAACATGGCGCCCTCGACGCGCCGAAAACAGGTCAACTACGCAGAGCAGAACGATGACGAGGACGATTTCATGCCAGAAGCACCCGTTCCCAAGAAGTCGAGGCGCGTGAAGCAGGAGCAATCAGATCATCTCGAGAACGGCGAATTCGAGCCGAAGTTCGAAAGCATACCCACTTCTGCGCCGATCAAAAGCGAGACCACAATAAAGAAGGAAACTCATGGCGACCCAACACTGGGCTGCCAGCTCAAGACTTCTTTCCCCGTTGCGCGCATCAAGCGCATCATGCAAGCAGACGAGGACATTGGCAAAGTCGCGCAAGTAACACCAACTGTGGTCAGTCGCGCATTGGAGCTGTTCATGATCAAGCTCATATCAGCGGCTGCGCACGAAGCGAGGGGCCCCGAAGGTGCTGGAGGAACAACGAAAGGGCCGCGACGAGTCCTGGTGCAGCATCTCAAGAGAGCGATCAAGGCTGACGAACAACTGGATTTCTTGGAGGAGCTTACTTCGAAGATTGCCGACGCGCCTGTAAAAGCAAAGAAGGAGGCAGGCAGCGATTCTGAGGATACGAAGCCGAAGAGGAAAGGCAAAAAGCGCAAGGACTCAGGTGACGATTTCTAAAGGACAAAAGAGACTCAGCAGTAATGCTGACAGAAGATTTCCATCTCAGTGGCCTCTTTAGACTCGAACGTCATACATCAAGGGCATAGCTGGAGCATCTATTTCGAAGAAACGAAGGAATGAAGCCACCCGATATGCTTACCTTCTATCTCCTGCTTCGGTAAGACTCGAAGTCGAGAGAAGGAGAACCCTGCGGGACAAGGGCCACGGCATGCTTGCAGCTTAGCTAGCAACACTACTACACGAGCAAAGAACGCATGGCTATCAGAACAGAAGAGATAGAAGAGGTTGTTCAAGCAATCAGATCATCGAATCAGTCACTGCTGCTGATACAGGACTTCTGGGCTGGAGTAGATGCAATTGGACATATTGTGGTCAAGCTGTCTCGCGTTGTGCTGCGAGTTGTGGGCTAGGCAGCTCCATCTCGGCATCTCTGACCACGGTGGTCATTCTCGAGCTCACAGCCTTGAGGATTCGTCCCACTGTTCAGAGCTATCCTACTCGAGGCGCGTACACGCTACGTCCCAGGCAGCATACTGAGCATGCTGCGTGCTGTTGTGCCAAGGAATTCCAGAATGGCTCGAGTCTGTACTCGACGTTCCTTGACAGCCCCGCACACTCTTCGGGTATCAGCAGCCAGGTTCAAGTACATAGAACGCTCGATAGAGTACAAGAAGTCTACGCTTCTTCATCCCGCGACTCTACTGCTCGCCTCACTTTCACATACGCTGAAGAAGACTTACTCGCTCTAGCCTATCGCTTACACACAATCTCTCCGTGATGGCACCAAGGAAAACACTCGCCGACATCAGAATAAGAAGCTCTTACGCACATCAGGCCTCATCAATGGAGAATGGATCTCCTCCCAATCTTCCACTGTAACATTCAATATCATCAATCCGGCCAATCTCGAAAAGCTATCCATTCTCTCAGAAATGAACAAGTGGGGATTTGGGGGAGGGGGGGCACCCAATCACCACCGAAGCAAGCTTCGCAAGGAATGCCTCCGGCGGTCGACTGTCGTCGGAATAGGGTGTGGGTGTGGCATCAGTATGGTATTTCGTAAGTCGTGCTTTTGGAGTCGATGTTTTGGGAGACGACCTCTCGAGCTTCGATGCGATTTTTGCAGTTTTTCTAGAGTTTTCCTGGAAGTCTGTGACTTTTTTTTTTTTTTTTTAAAGTCTGGGAGTTTTCCAACATAGGAAGTTTTCCTACGTGGGAGTTTTGTCTTGCAGCTTCGGCCTACGCGAGCAGAATTCTACGAGCCTATAACGGACTTCTCGAGCTTGATAAATAAATACGATCTTGGGAGTCTTGGGAGTTTTTTCTAGGAGTTTTTATAACAGTCTGGGGTTTTTCCAAGGTCCTTTTCCTACGCGAGAGTTTTTATAGGAGTTTTCCTTAGGCTCTAGGAGTTTTGTAACTACTCTAACAGACTATAGGAGTTTTCCTTATACTCTAGCAGTTTTCTACAGGCTCTGTGAGTTTTCCTAGGAGTTTCCTTGTACTCTAGGAATCTTCCTCGGACTCTGTGGTTTTCCCTAGGCTCTGAAATTTTCCTAGGACTTTTCCTCGAGCTCTGGGAGTTTTCCTTATACTCTTTCCTAGCACTCTCCTTATACTCTGGGAGTTTCCCCAGCACTCTGAGAGTTTTCCTCGGGGTCTGTGAGTTTTTCCAGCACTCTAGGAGTTTGCGAAGAGGTTGGCGGAGAGGATTGGCAGGTTGAAAGTTGGGGCAGGAACTGAAGAGGGTGTGTTTGTGGGACCTTTGACGCATGAGAGAGCTGTTGAGAAGGCAATTAGGCATATCGAGAATGCGAAGAATATGGGTGGCAAAGTTTTGATTGGTGGTGGACCAGCGAAGGATGTTGGGAAAGGATATTATCTCCAGCCGACGCTGATTACTGAAATGAATGAACAGATGATCACGACGAGAGAGGAGACCTTTGCGCCCGTTATGGGTCTATTCAGGTTTGAAACAGAGGAGGAAGTCATCGAGCGCGCGAACGACTGTGATGTGGGCTTGGGAAGCTTTATTATGACTGAAAGCCAGGCAAGGAGCTGGAGGGTCGCTGAAGCGCTGGAAGTCGGTATGGTTGGTGTCAATCTTGGAACGCTGAGCGCGTGTGAAAGTCCATTTGGTGGTGTCAAGGGCTCGGGCTTTGGACGAGAAGGGGGAACGCAGGGCATTGACGAGTATCTCGTTACCAAGGCAATGCTGATCAATGTGGCTACGAAGAAGTAGTAGTATGAAGAGCACTCGCAGTCTGGAGCGAAGCTGGCATATATGGCCAAATTCGCTATGTTCTTCAGATCGCGCTGTTGGAGGATTGAAGGAGAGGGAAGGCACGACTGTGTCCCTTGCATAAAGGAAGGACCTCAGATGGCATTAATCTCTCTTATAGATGCCAGTGCCCCAAGCAACTCTCAGCAAAGCCAACCCAATAGCCATGCCTATACTATCTTTAATCACATTCAATTTCGACCCTGCCACTTCTTTCCAACCGATCGGTACCTCGACCATAGGTATATCAGCGCTTTCCGCCAGCATAAGCATCTCGACATCAAAGATCCAGCTTTCTGAATGCATGTATGGGATGATATAAGGTAGTGCAGGTCGCGAGAAGAGCTTGAATCCGCATTGGGTATCTCGGATTTGTGCCACTTTGGGAGTTGTAAGGAGCCAGATTCCGAGATGGAAAGCGCGCATGAGGAGGTTGCGGAGGGCGGAACGCTGGGTTTATAGTTAGTATTTCATCCATATAATTTTGTGTACTGGGAGTCTCTTACCTTCACAACAGCCTCCGTCCCCACCATATGCGCTCTCGATCCAACTCCAACCGCTCTCCCGTTCTTGTCCTTCGCCTTCTCGCAAGCGGTCACCAATTTCCCCAGATCGGTGAACCTGCTCGCACCATCTGCATCTGCAAAGACGACATATGTCCCTCTCGCATGTCTCATTCCATGCGTCACAGCTCCTCCCTTTCCTCGATTCTCTTCCAGACTCACGACCCGAATCGTGCCAGGTCGTATACTCGTCGGCTTGCCGTTTCCTAGCCACGGGCCCTTATATGTCGGAGGCGTATTAAGTTGATGTGTCCTGGCAAAGTTCAAAGCCACATTTACAGTCTTATCCGTACTTCCATCGGATACCAGTATTATCTCCCAACCTCGTCGCGGATCTCCTTGTTGTCCACTCGCTTGTAGTTTTCCATTACTGCTGCTCTTACTCGGTGTTCCATGATGTCCATACTGCTCTTCCAGATACTCCACTGCTTCTTCGAGCATGCCATCCAGACGATGCATTTCGTTGTAGGCGGGTATCACGAGGGTCATGAAGACTTCCGCGTCTGCGATTTGGAAGGCTTCGTCGCGAGTGATCAGACCTTTGCGAGCCATGTCTTTCACAGCGATGTGGTTGTCGTGCCAGCAGGGCAGAGGCTGGGGAGGAGAGATCTGGCCTTCGGCGGTCATGGTAATATATTGCTTCTCGGACTTCCTGGGAGGACGTGGTGAAGGCGCGAAGTACCAGACGACTGCATAGAGCTTCGATGTCGTTAGCCGTGGTTGTTATGCATAAGAGAGTATGGACATGGTAATACCCAGATGAACAGTCCAGACAGCATAGAAGCCGCCAGAGCCATGTACCACAATGTCGGCGCTCTCTCTACGGCGTCCATTCCCTCCCAGAACTCCTCTGGTATCGAGTCGGCCGCGTCCATCTTTGCTGAGGAACAGGCACTATCTCTCCATCATCACTTGCAGTTGCCAGCAATGGGAGAGCGTCTCCTGAAGATGCCTGTGCAAAGTGTAGTGCTTCGGGATAATGCTGGGCGGCTGGGCAATGCTGAACTGACAGCTGTAATGAGAGCTTGAAACTGACTAGGATCATCAGCCAAGACAACGCAGCGACGACGACGACGACGCTTGCTCACCTCCTACTTCTGTGCACTGGCACCGACACGCAACAGCACGCCTCAACATGAATCTCAGTGGAACAGAAAGACAGGACCACATCTCGGTCACATAAAGTGGTTCTACAGTCTCAGCGCGACAACGCCTGTATTAGCAGTAGGTCGTCGCTGGTAGCCCAAGGGGACTTCACGCGATGCAGTCAAGCGCCGTACTCCTGCAAAATCCGAGTCTCATGCTCACCCTTGGATGGCCGCCTCGCTCATACACGGAGGTGATAATCAAGTACAATCACTTTCGGCCGCCCGACCACTTACGGCGAACGAGAGTCTGCTGCGTTTCGAACATGCACTTTCGGACATGTTTCCGAGTAGCGATAGTGCAAAGCCAGAGCCCATCGAGGTATGTTGTACTCCGTCTGAATAGTCCATTGGACTGTAATGGTCCGGCCAAGGCTGCAGGCTGGAACTACGAAGAGGTAAGGTGGTTCGAGAACGCGGATTGATCGACCTTATTGTCTGAAGCGGGCAATAGCAGCTCCTTCATCCCGGTCAACGCATGCAACCCCTGCAGATCTGATATGCCGATATCAATCATCAGCGCGAGAACCAGGGCTCGATCAGTGTGCATATGGTGGGCTGCGAGTCGAGTCGAACACTTTCCTCTCACACTGGCATGCAAGCTTCGACTTCTCTCACCTCGTGGCGTTCCGCTCATCTGAACATTCTGCCATCACCCCTGAACAGTACAGTGCGACCTCAACATGCGGACAAGCTTTTTCCTGTTCTTCGCGTTGCTTGCTGATACAACCGCATGGCAGTTCTACGGCCGGGTAAGGACATCCCTTTCTACGAGGAGCGATTCTGCTGGTAGGAAACGGTTCTCATGATCCGATATTCTTGGTATATCAGCTATTGCTCAATTGGACACACAGGTGAACATTCTATGTCAGCTGGCCTCTGTCAAATTTCTCAGCACTTCGCCCCTTACATGATCAGACAGCGCTCTGTGTCTTCGGCGCGCGTCTTAGTCTTCATCAAGGTGGGCGCTAGCCTGTGGAAGCCACAGCTGAACCTCGTCAATAGCTTCTTGCTCCGCCATGCCCATCTGGTAGTCCTGCTCTCCGCGATCGTTCAAGACAACGACATGGCGATTGGAAGCTCTGGACGCTGCGAGTCTCCTCGCGACCTCGTTCGCCTCGTTCAGGGTTACCAGACGACGCCTAGCGATGCCCTGCTCCTCAAGCTTGGTCTTGGTTGCCTTTAGCATATCCCAAGCCCTGTCCCGGGCGTTGCGAGGATCTTCGTCCAGCACTTCGACGAAAGTCTTCGCGTCTCTATGAATCAGGTCCGTGACATACCTGCCTTGCCTCGTCACGTAGTGGGTCCTGAGCGGAGGTGGGTTACTGCAAACCGCGGCGATAGCACTGTCTTCGCCCATCTCGCATGGCGTGCGTCCTGTAGCGTTCTCCCTCATTACCAACGTTGGGTCACACTCGAGGATGGATCTCGTCAGGTCGTCTTTGTTCTGTCGTACAGCCACATGGATAGGTGCATTGCCTTTGCCGTTCACGAAATTGAGCTCAGCGCCTTTGCTCCACTCCAAAATGAGCTGTAATACTGCATTGCCATACTTGGAATAGGAGTGATGGTCGACAACCTGCTGGATCCATTGCGCTAAAGGTGTCAATGAGCCAGGATGCTTCGCGCTGCGCTCTGTGAACAAAGTCTTCAAGAGACGCTTGTCAATGAGTTCGAGCATGCTCCGGAGTCGAATAAGGCCGGCATCACTCATCACAGCCAGTCGCAACAGATTGTGAATGAGATTCTCTCCAGCTCCTGTCCGCACAGTCTGATCTGCTCCTGCTTCGATGAGGATCTTGGCAGCATCCACGCGGTAGAAACGGAAGCAGAGGGCCAGTGGTGCAATGCCATCCATGGACTTGCGGTCGACTGAGTCAGGAAGGGCCTTTATCAGGAAGCGCAGGACCTTTTCCGTTTCCTGGAGTGGCTTGCTTAGGAGGCAGCAGTGGATCGCGAGATTCGTTCGGGCAGTGAGAAATTTGGTCACCACTGCCTCAAACCCGCCCTTTGCTTGTGCTAGCAGCTTCACCCTCTTGTCATCCGCGTTAGTGCTGGCGAACTCTTGGTAGGCTCTCATTGGAGCATCAGACAGAAACCATTCGATAGTGTCGAGTGAGTTCGCGCGGCAAGCTTCCAGGAATGGAGGCCGATGTTGCTCACGTGGTTGGTAGACCTGATCACGGCCTCGATCTGCCCAGTCCTTTCGCTTCTTCCCGTAAACCCAGAGTCCTTGATAGTATTTAGGTTTCTCAACTATCTCAACGCCAGAGTTGGCGACAAGTTGGTCCAGTGGAATGCCTGCGCCAGTGTGCTTGATCATCTCAACCAGCAAGTGCGGACGATCCAGCTTGATGGCTTCCAGGAAGTCGTCCTCTTCAACCGTAAAGAAACGTTTGGCACCAGCGTCGTCCTTCTCATTGGCTTCGATCTCAGTGTACTGCTTACCAAGAGACAAAAGGTAGATCAGAAGATCGTGATCGTCGTTGTGAAGAGCGAATTGAATGAGATTGCGAGGAGGTCCGATCAGTTTACGCTTTTCGTCAGAGATGTGGTTGCTTGCAGCCTTTAAGGAGCCGGTGTTTGTTCGCTTTCCGGCCATTGTATGTGATCGACGAGGACCGAAGTAAGTGAAGCCATCGCCAGTTTGCGATGCAGATCGCAGAGGGCCACCTAGTAAAGTCAGTGCATATGTCCACGTTACTAGTGGATGTTGTCCTGGCAGAGGCTTGGAACATACCCATGAAGTCCGTCACTGGAGCATTCCAGCGAAGCATTGCTAAGGGCGTGACCCGAGACTTGACCTGAGTAGACACTTCCCCAACATTCTCCACCGTAAATTCGTCGTCGACGATCTCCGAATACAGTGCGACCTCGGAGTCGTCATCATCATTGTCGCTATCGTACTCGCTGCCTTCGGCACCATTCACGCCATAGTGATGTTTCTTTGCGTCGTCCGCTGGCAGATACTGGGCTTTCGCAATCTCCATGATTGCAGAGCCCAGCTCGAAGTTCCCTTGTAAAATGGCAATGTGGAAAGGCGTTAGATTGTGTTGATCCTGCGTCGCCACTTGCAGGGGAGGTTGGCTATCTCCATTCTCGTCTTCCCACTGAGCCAAGGTAAGCTCTTTGGTAGTCTGAATATCGCCAGACCAGGCAGCTTGGAAGAGCTTCATGTACCTAGCATGAGTCTCATCGGTCAAGTCTGGTAGACGAAAGTTGTAGCCGACCTCGAATGGTTTGGGCTTGCCAATGCTATGCGATCTATAGTGGAAGCGATCGTTTCGCTCCTCTGGATCCTTGATATCTGGGTGGAGCTCCGTGAACGTCTTCGCGCCACGCTCAATCAGAAGAACCTCGAGCGATCGATATTGACTCTCCATGTCGCGGATGGCGCCCTCCTTCTCCGCGAGCCTAGTGTTGTCGTCAACCTTCTTTGCTTGCTCCTGGTAAGTCTTCATTTGCTGCTCGTAGGTCTGCTTTGCCTGTTCTAGCTGTTTCTTCGCAGTCTAGTACTTGTAGGTGCCCGCGGACAGGCCAGTAAGGTATGATGCATCATCTTGAAGCGCGATCGGCTCCTGAGGATCGTCTGTCTGCTCGGGTTTCCAGTCTTTAAGCTCTGATACCTTAGCTCGTACTGCATCAAGCAGAGTCGCGCCTTTGGTATAACGTCGCATGTACTCGTCGTGCGCAACGCACCATCCACTCGTGGTCAATGTGTTGACATCCACGCCATACTCCGTAATCAACGTCCTCGCAAGGTCCGGTAGCTCAGACTGGACCGCAGCCACGACAGGTTGCTGTACTTTCCTTTCGAAGTCTTGCTTATTGCGCTTCGAGTCAGGAGGAACGTCTTGCTTGAGTTGGTATGCCTTCATGTATGAGCTGAACTCGATCGAAGGGCGTGCATGGTTTGTGAGAAGCAACATTGCCGTGAGACTATCTCTGGCTGCGACGGCTCTCATCAGTGGGCTGGCGACACTGAAGTTCCATCGATCTCCAGACACGGCCAAGTGGTTGATTGCTCTAGCTGTGCCAGTCTTGTCGTTGTCCAAGAGCGCTTGAACCATGTCTGGTTGGCCTGCGATGCAGTACTGTAACGCAGTGTTCTGATTCATGTCCGCTTGTGATATCGTGGCTCCGAGTTCGATGAGGACTTTGACTATCTGCTTCGCGTCCTCAATTGGCAATTGCAGAGCCAATACCAGCGTTAGAATTGCAGCTCTGGCTGACTTATCGTGGTCGTTGAAAAGCTTGATGGGCAACAGAATATCCGCACCGAATTGCTGATGGAGTTGTCAGCGTATCGATTGGAAGACAGGTTAACAAAATAACAGTCTGCACTTACCTGCACAAGGCAGCGCACGACTTCAACATGGCCCTTCACGATCGCAAGATGCAATGGCGAGACTGCCACATCCCACGCAGTGACGTTGACATCGTAAACGTCAGGCTCGTCTTCGTCGGTATCTTTGTTTGCCAAGACTTCCGTATCTGGCATATTGGGTGAGGCAATATTGACGATCGAATTCTCGGTAGTGGCATCAAATGCCCCTTCTGTGGCATCATCGACCATGTCGATATCAGAGTCTTGATCACTGCCGGAGGCGAGCGTTGTGTCCTCCATTGCCACATCGAGACCTTTCGCGGTGAGACGAGCTTTGCGCTTTGTATCCAGCTTGGCCTGCTCTTCTTCTTCATTCGCTTCACTCTTGCGTAACAGCGCCGAAATGATATCAACGTTGCCACGGATAGCAGCCAAATGAAGCGCTGTCTTGCCGTCCACCAGCCGAGCAACAAGTCGAGCTCCATGATGGATGAGTGAATTCACGATCTCCAGGCTAGAGTTCGCAACCGCCAAGTGTAATGGTGTGCGTCCGGTATAGTCGCGCGTATTTGGATCATTGCCTTCTTGCTCGAGCCAGCTGCGCACGAACTCGCTGTCGCCATCTACGATTGCTTTGCAGAGCTGTTCCGTATTGCCCACATATGCCATATCAGTCCAGCCGTCGGCATTGATAGGGTTGAAGGAGCCGATTGTCTGTCTGCCAGGGTTCTCAATCAGGAAGTTACCCTTGGTAGATCTTGCTCTCCTCTTCCGCCAGCTCTTCTTCTTCGACAGTTCCTGGCTCTGGGCAGTACCCGCAGCAGTCTTTGAAGACATCCTTGGCGCGGCCGAAGAATGCCGGGTGGCGGTGCAAGTTGATCTCACTTCGGTCTTTGGGTCGATTCCATTCAGAGTTGAGCCTAAAAGTAGACGAAGATGGTAAGCAAGTAGTCTTTGAGCATCTGTCTCCCAGATGTTCGTTGTAAAGCTCTACACCACAGTGTCGTTCGAGCTCGTCAGAACATGAAAGGATGGGAATGCACTCACAGCAAGTCTTTCGTGAAGAGTAGCTTTTCGATCTTACGAGCATGAAACTTTGGCCCATATGGTATCGTGAAGGTGTGGTAGTCGCTCACTTCGTCAGAGTCGACCCACTCCGCAACTTCGTCTCCATAATCATTCTTGATGTTGCCCCAAATCTGATGACGCCGCTGGTTGTATCGATTGACAGCTGGTCGACCACGTCCAACACGGCGTTGGTCCAAATAAGCATCTCGATCTTGGCTCTTGGGCAGTTTCTCCAATATGAGCAATCGAGCCAGGCCTTCCGTGCGGCCGAACGAACGCTCAAAGATAGTCGGGTCAATACGAGAGCGGTTGAGATTAGGCCAGTACACTTCAAAGCCACGACGTGCGTACTTCGAGAGACGGTTCTCGTAGGAGGGGCTTCTGCGAGTGAGATCAACAGCGTTAGTCTGAGTCATGTACGCCATGATCGCTCGAGGGCTGGCATAGACCTGCTTGCCGTCATAGGCGGCACAGCTGCAGTCCACGTCGAAGCCAGTCAGGATCTCTGAGATCGAGCTGTATATGCGAAGCACAATCTGTACGTGACGCGTAGGATACCTTGAGATATTAGTGTGGAGCTTACGTGGCGTACAGTGAGCATCACTTACTGACTAACGATAGTGATGGCATTCTTGGTGCGGACAGTGGTGGTCTCCGTCAATATTGCATCTCGAATGCTTTGCTCAATCTCCTTGATCTTGTCAACAGCTTGTTCTTCAGTCAGATCGTACAAGAAAAGATCCACGTCCGACGCAGGTGCGAGCTGCTCGTGATAGTACTCTCGCAGTGCCCGCTTGGAGCCGCTGTGCTTCTCAGGTACTGCCAGAAGTGGTGTCACCACGCTGGAGCCAGCAGCCACGACGTTGTTCCATTTGAGATCGACCAGTGAGGATTCCGAGAAGACGTTGAAGTTAGTCCGAAAATGTGCAAAGGATTGCACAATTGCTGGACTGTCGTTGGCTCGTCTCTCCTTTTGCTTCAGTGGCATGATATACGAGTCCCGCTGCTTCTGGTCCTCTGTCTCGAGCTTGCGAGCACGGATGCGAACGCTGTCCTCGTGGCCGGTGAAGATTGGCACCACGCTCGGAGTCGCGGTGGACAGATGGCCTGGCTGCTGTGCGAAGACTTTGCGCATCTCAGTGTCATATTTCTGATATGGCTCAATGAGCTCGAGCAATGGCTTGTCCTTGTGCGTGTCGAAATATTCGATGAAACAATCGTGCTTCGCTGGCAGGTCTGGCAAGCTAACCTTGAGTGGCTCTGTTTCGACTGCCATGATGTCGAATGACTTGTCGAGTTTCTGGGATGATCTGTTTTTCTGGTTGTCTGAGCTGTGTGTGAGATGCAGTGCAGGAGCTGTAGTAAAGCCGCAGAAGGAAACCGCGTCTACTGACGGTAGTACTTTCCGTTCACGTTCACGACCTCATCTTTATATTCTGTCAGAGTGTCGTTGTCGTGCAGTCTTCCATGGTCTGTGGTCCAATGGATCGCTGTGCTGCCTGGGCAAACGCCACTCTAAGGCAACATGTGCAGAATATCACGTGCGTGTGAATAAGGTACTGCGCGATGGACTCTCGGCTCTCTGCTGTGCTGGAGTCGACTGCTGTTGTCCTCGACAGCACACGCGTCTGATTTTCGCGTTGATTATAGAGATTCGAGAGAAGAGAAGTGCTGGACGCGCGTCGAGGACGTCTTGGCTGTTGAAGCGACATCGGCGGTCTAGACTTCCTCTTCACCTCTCCTCTCCCACTTCTTTCCACCGAGGCCTCGCACCATCGGCGCTCTGTTCATGTTCATTTACAGCAGTTCATTTACAGCAGGGAGCCATTCTAAGACAGTCCTGACCGAGGCCTCGACCTCAGAATCAGCGCGCTACGCGTCGGCAGCAGCTTGCCAGCAAGCACTGTGCCACCGTCGACCTGACAGCCATGTTCAGATCTATAACAGCGCCTGGTCAACCACTCGTAGCACGATCCAAGGAACTTGATGCGAGGAGCTGTGATTTCTCGTCTATTCAGAGAGCTCTCGAGGCGATTGCAGCACTACGCTCAGAAATTCAGAGAGCTCTCGAGGCGATTGCAGCACTACGCTCAGAAGTACAGTATGCTACAGAAGAAAGCTATAGAACAAAAGATGGAAGCTTCTCACATACCAGATCGCAACAACGCTCAACGTCTTATCGATCACCTGTCACCCACCACGCATACACGCTCTTTTTCAGGCATCGGATCAGAGATAGCCCAGGGTGACATTCTGACACTCACGCAACCACGCATCCGACAGCACCAAGAAGGCTGCGTCCCCAGTGCCACAAATCTGCGGAATGTTCGCCGTTATGAACTCCTTCGCCACGGTGAATTGGACCTGCAGCCATACCTCCTTTGTTCCACTGTTGACCAGCGGAGCGACAAAGCTCCCATTCGGCACCATAGCGCCCGTACTCCCGAACAACACAGGCCATGCATGGACCGTGGCATCGCCGAATCCAGTCGCCGTATAGACAGTATTGACATCAGCGAAAGCGTAAGTACTGGAAGAAATGGCCTGTAGGGTTCTATCGAAAGGACACCCTTCAGAAGGTCCTGGCACATAACGGGGGTCTGCAGATGCATTGAAGCGGTTTGCGCGGGCGACCTCGGGCGTGAAAGAGATCTTGTCGGAGGAGATATACGCGTATCGGCCGACGAGGGATTGGTTAGATGATGTGGTGATGTATAGTCCGGTCCCAGCTGAGGCGAGGTTTGTGACTGCTGGAGTCGCCGATGCGCTGCTTTTTGGAATAGGCGTGACCAGAGTGGTTTTCGTGAGCGAGCTACTTGTCGTACATTTTTCCTTCGCGACGCAGCGAGCAGCTGCTGAGCACGAGCTGTGGTGTGGTCATTATGCATACTCCATCAGCTTTGATCATGATCGACATGCTTACAGTGTTGCTAGAGCGAGGATCTTTGCGAACTTCATGGTGATCACGCAGACGTTGTCCGTCGAGAGTCAGAGTCGTACAAGGTCAGGATAATGCAGTGAGAGTGAAATACGGGAGTTGATAGACTGATACGAGCAGATTTATACCTCTACACTCCATGGCCTAGCCCTGGACGACTCTGCACTTCGGTCGCATAGCTGCTTGCACGAGGCTCGAACGTTCCGGTGCGGCATTTGAAGTGCGTACCTGCATTTGCATCTGATCTGTACCTGCGTGCGGCACCGCTTAAGGTCATATATCGAGCTAAGACATCCCGTTTCCGGACTTGACATGCTTTCACGGCACTAATTCGTGCTAGCCAGCATCACTGACCGAGACTTGTGAGATCTTGACAGATCTTGACAGATGTGGACGATGCGGTACATCTGAGACATACCCGTATAGCGCTATGACCAGCTCGCCGCAGTCAGTGACTATACATGTCGCCTTGCGCGTGCTCACGGGGAATTTCAGCCTATGTATAGTCTATGTTTTGGATCAAAATCCAGATGGACACGGACAAACGGAATTTTCCGCGCGCAAGTTCGATAATGTGTGAAGGTGAGACAAATACAAACATCCACGTATTCAGGAGAATATTTTGCGCCCTTGTTCGAGAACTCTACGGCTGTGCTCTGCACTTGTCCATACGCTCGCTTTCGTCTTGGGCAGAGGCCAATAAAAAGCAAATGCAATGCATACGCGGCCACTCTGGCTATACCATGTCTCACTTTGCCGCCATATGGGCCTTTTCATCTTAATGATCAAGAGATCATGGATGACGATGTCCCTGTCGATGGGATGCACCATCGCTTACTCACAAACTCTGTTGAGTGCAATAGCGTCGAGTTGTCTGTTCGTTGACTATGCATGCCTTGTTGCAACAGTGGCCAGCTGAGCAGTCTCGTCCGATGATGATCGTGTCTGCCAAGTGATAGTAATCGCGTAAGATGCCCGCGAGGATGCATTTCCGACCGCGCATGGTCGTGCTGGCGCGAGGCCGTTCGTGACCGTCCTAGTACCTGTGGCTATACTCTTGCAACCATTTCTGTATATCTTTTCAAATCACCTGCAGCGGACGTTCTTCGTACGATTTTGTACATACTGCCCATCGTAGCATGGTCGAGCGATCGCTAAACCGTGCTCTTGCACAAAGTTATCCAGTCCTTCTTAGTAATCCCTCGAACGCCCACGATATGCTCCATAATCTCCATATCCTTTCTTAGAAACCTGGCGGATTCAATCTCTGGCTCACTCTCGTCCACTTTGGCAATTTATGCACACCCTTCCGATAGCCTCTCACTTTCTTGTCAAACATGCTGTATTTATCTCTGGGCAGCATTTCTGCTTCTGTCGGCATCTCAGCCTTCCACCTTTCGATCAATTTCGTTGTGCCCGTTTCCCTCACGACATCCCTCAACAGCACTTTCCCAGGCGTAGGCACTCCCACTGAATTTGACGAAGGAACCCAGTCGCCTTGTTTGGGCCCTTTGCCATGCCGTAGCTCGGATATCGCTTTGCTCTTCGGTGATGATATTGCGAGCAGCCTTTGCCCCTCTGCTGTTGTGGAAAGTTCGTCGCTGGTGGCTGTCCCGATCGAATCGGCAAGATCTGGTGTTTCGCTGGCAGAGACCGTTTCTCTCGTTTCGAGTGGTGTTTGTGACAATGACGCCGTCTGTTTTCGGAGCGCATTATCGAGGATCGCGACTACATTGTCGACTCGTCGTAGTCGTTGCCTTTGCCGTTGCTTTTGAGGGGATGAAAGGCGCCATGGTATCTTCCTGTAAGATGTCAGTGTCGCGAGCAGAAGAGATGCATCAGCCTACGCATACCATAACAGACCGCCTGAGAGCGGAGCACTGGGTTTGAAGGCGCCAAACATGGTGAATGTACAGAAGATGTGGTGCTTGTCAAAAGTTCGATGCTGAAGTTCCGCGGGAATGCCCGGCCAAGACCACGTTCACTTCACGAGGACAGGGACATCAACATCGACATCAACCTCAACGAGATGTCAGGTCAGGAGGGCTGAAAACATGTCCTACTACTTCGTGATCATCGGCACGCGTGACAATGCTCTCTTCGAACTGGACTTCGGCACTTCCAAAGTCGGCGGCGATGGCCTTGCGCGCTTTCGAGAAGAAGCGAAGCATATGAACCAGTTCATTGTGCACGCTGCGATCGATCTTGTTGAGGAAGCGCAATGGAGTACGAAGGACTTGTATGCCGCTTTCTATGACCTATCCGACAATGCATGATACTGATATGTTCACTCTAGATATCTAAAGAAAGTCGACTCCTTCCAGAACAATCATATACACTGCTTCCTGACAGGCGGAAACATCAAGTTCATGCTGTTGATGAATCCTGATCCAAGCGTTACACCATACTCCAATTACCAGGCACCGCCGAGCAGGCCGAACACAGCGAGGCAGAGTACCTTGATTGCAAACAACCCCTCGAGTCAGCAGACTGAGGAGGCCGTACGCCAGTTCATGACTGAAGTGAGTCTTTGAGTGTATCTGCTCGATCTCCATACTGATTAGCGTCAGGTATATGAAGCCTGGATGAAGTGCATCATGAACCCATTCTACAACGTCAACCAGACAGTCACAAGCCCAGTCTTCCGGAGCAGGGTCGCAACAGCCGCGAAGAAGTATCTATGAGCTTAGCACGACACCGTAACTATATGAGCTCGGTGGCATTATACCTGACTGGAAGGATGACCTGTTCGTATGTGATTTCTGGATATGTTCAGTGCCTTTGAGACAGACCTTGATCTGCTTCTCATTAATATCATGGCCATTGCAAGGAAGATACTATCGTTCTCTTACAAGAAGGCGCCAACCATCCATTCCAAGGACCGACACGTCAGGAAGGAAGAGATGAGACACGTCAAAGAAGCAGTTCTCCGAATTCTGGGGCATTGCACCATGTTCGGGGCTTCTAACAATTGGCGACGACATCTTTCAGCCGTGAAGATATACGGTGATACGCCGCGGCGCAACTTCGCGCAGGCACAGGGAAAGCCAGGCAGTCGACGGTATCTTCGATATGCCATCAGGAGTCCGAGGTACACCATCAGGGGTTTGATCGAAATCTGCACACAAGGAGATAGAGGAGGATGCTCTAGAGATTCACTGCGCCTCGCAAGATCTTCGCGAGAGATCGCTGTTGCACAAATCAACTAGATGCCAGAGAATGCTTTGCAACGCATGGGGAAGGCTCCCACTGCCAAGCGCGAGATATAGTCTACAGAAGCCATAAGAGAGACAAGGACCTACAAGTCGAACAACTCAAAGTATACTCGGGCAATATCGGCTGGCATGGTGAGTGCTCAGGACTGTCCAGTGCTTCTCAGACAGAGATCTCATGAATTTCAATATACTCATCGCATTGTGCTACCGGCCAGGTATGTTCGAGGATCTGTTGCTTTTCGATTGGGCTAACCTAGCAGAGTCATGCTGTTCGATGATCCTCTGGATGGATGGTTTCTCTGTCGTAGTGTGCCTCGCAGGATGCCTTGCTTGCCCAGAAGCTGTTTCCATATATCAAGCTGTTAAGCTGTAGGCGTGCGTGCGTCGAGCGTCTAACCTGCCCGCCCGTGGTGGCAGGGCTTTCGTGGCGAATGAGGTCGACCGAATTGATAGGAATGTCTACGCAGACAGAGTCGTGTCCAGCAGCGAATCCTGATACAACCAGCAACGAAGGTCGCCGTTAGAAGGATGTGACGATGTCTGTCACAGCCGGACTTCAGTGGGAAGTCATTCGTCGATTGCCAGTGATCAAGCCAAGCAAAATCACATGGCTCATCTCAGCAGTAGGTCAAATGCATGCAACGCAGTACTCCATGCCTCGTGATTGGCGGCCTGCCAAGCCTGCACTCTCGCAATACCCATGATATCCTCTCGCATCCGGTCTACGTTCGTGGTGCCACACAGCACCTGGACTTGTCCCAGGCCTAGAACCAGACTGTAGAGGGCGACTTCTTTGCTGACCACGGCAGCATGTCCAATATCAGCCACTGGCCTTGACTTGAGAAGATGTGGATTTGCGGTGAGTGTCCAAAAGCTTTGGTAGATAATCTTCTTGCTTTCGCAGAAGGTTCTGATGCTGCGGTCGTATCCTGACTCTCGATAGAATCTGTTCTGTAATACTGATGGCTTGATGGTGGCAGCCTCCCACAGTGCTTGGAGCACGTTGAGATCATAGCAGTTGGAAAGTCCTAGAGTTCGCACGTCGCCTGGAACATGAATCTCCAAAGCCTCCCACGCCTCCAAAGTTAGAGCGGTGGTTGGCAATGGCGAGTGCAAAACTAAGCAGTCAAGATAAGGTTTATTCCCACTCTCGTCATGGCCAAGGTTACGCAGGGATGAGGCTATTGAAGCATGAACCTGAGCTGCAATGTTTTCCTTAGGATCGTAAGGTATTCCAGCCTTTAGATCTTGACCGTTGATGGAAGTGTACTTCGTCTGGATATAGAGGTCCTCGCGCTTGACCTGGCCATCTTGCAGTGCTTCACGAATGCCGGCGCCAACGAGATGTTCTTGATAGTGCTTCGGCTGCGCTGCTGTATCGATTCCACGAAATCCCGATAACAAAGCTTGCTTCACGAGGTCTTTGGTATGGTCTTTCTTCCAGGCAGTGCCGTAGAGGAGGCTGGGCAGCTTGGCCACCCTAGCTGTAGTCATGACAGCTCACAATACGAACCCGATGCTTTGACCGCAATCTTGCAGCTTTGCAGGCAAGGTAATCGCTGCGGAACCACTCGATGTGATCAACTCGCTTCGGCGTCAGTCAGCCTGTCCTGCTGGAGACGGAGTCGTTCTTCTGACTTTGATGTCATGCAGGCTAGGATGTTTGTTTGCGTTGCCTCGCAAATCGCATACCCTTGTCGCCGAGAACGGCAAGAGATCTTCATCTCCGAGCTCCTTCTGTCCCCAACAACTCCTCATCAGACATCATCACGTCTCTTTTATCACTGTGCAGGTGGCGTTTGCCTATAGCGTAGTCACGACTGTGCTATTCGTGGAGCGATGCGCGACTCGCGGCCATCTGGAGGCGAAAGAGAAGTTGCTACTAAGGTTCATTTTCCTGACCACAGCATGCATCGGGTGTTTCAGCCTGGAGCAAAGCAGTCGTTGGATCTTTTTGGCATGCCTCCACTGGCCTTAATGTTCGCCCTACTTTGATAGGCGGCGCCGACCTTTGGGTTGCGTACACTACAAGTCGATGTCCGGAGTCCAGCATTTTCCGTGCAGCCGGCTGCGCTTGACAAGAATGCGAACTCGGTTCGGCGTGACTGAGCGTCTCGAAAAGACCAGGGTGAACTGTCGAGAAGTATCTGAACTGTGCGGCGAACATCTGCCACCGCCAGCCACGACAGAGGGCACTAGCCGACAGGCGTGGAGAACCGGCAGGCTGTTATTTTCGACCTGCACTCACTTGGCCCCCTACATCGTACCCATGGCCAGGTACTAGTGGTGGAGACTCAAAGTCGTCATATTGTCGCGTGTCGTAATTGGGAAATGGTTGGCATGGCCAGTCAGCACGGAGTCAATGCTGAGCTCTCCTACTCGCGAATCTTATCTCGACCTGGACTACCCTGCTATATACACAGCCAGAAACGCTACAAGGCTGGAAGTATACATCCTGTTCCTAGCTGGACCCTTTCGATCTAACATTCTGCCTCAAGATCGAACGTATGCGGCTGGGCGATGTCACAATGCACGAGGCTGCGCCAAACTGCTGAGTTCAAGGCAAATTGCAATGTATGCAGTGGCCGGTGTCAAATCACGCTCTCAAGGTTGTTGCAGATAGCGCCCATTGCTCTTTTCAACGTCAATGGAGTCAGCCAGCCTTCACTTGGCCATCCACTTCTTTCCGTCTAGCGTAGCTCTCTTCCGTACAGCACATCATAACCTTATAGGCGCCGGTCTTCGCATATGTTCAACAACAACACATTCTCAGGGCTCTCACATCGAGCATCATCGGATGTACTAGGAGGTCTCGAAGACGCCAATACACCTGGAAGCTACCCACTGCGATCCCTTCCAGAATACTCAAGAACGACACCAGCCATGGCTTCGCCATCAGGCTTTCCAGACACACCCTCAGATCAACATCCTCTCCACGAGAATAGTCCTCGTGCAGATGAGAGCACACATCAGGAAGATGTCAAAGGCTTTAGAGGCCCAGCTACGTTTGGCAGCATCCGTGGAAACGATGGTCGTCCACGCACCGCAGGACGAGATCGCAGCCAAAGCAATGCTTCTGCGCAGCCACCACGAATGGACTTTGATTTCGACAACGACGACAACGCAAGCCAAGCCCCTCTACCACAACGACGACCATCCAGACAACAGATCATGCGATATGGTCCACCACCTCCCTCTGAAGGAGGCGACTATGGTTACGATCGACCTTACTGGCCACGACCACCCTACGACTACGGTACGCCTGTGCGGCCACCACCGCAGCATTCTGGCATGGGCGGCGACTACTGGGGCGAGGACCCTTCATACTACAACCGACCTTACAACAGACGCATGACTTCGTTGCGAGAGTCTGACGAGTGGCGATCTCAAGCCAGTGGCGGCGGCAGAGGCCCACCAGGACCACCTCGACGACGCTATACAGGCTATGACGATGATCCTTCCGAGTTCAACGACGACGATGAGCGACCACTTCGCTACCGTGGTCGAAGACGATTGCCAAGTGAGAAGAGCTCGAAAAGCCCTCCTCCGGAAGTCATTATGCGATTGCCGTTTACAGAGTGGATGAACAGATCTGCCAAAGCTCGTAAGTGTGCCAAAGCTCGTGAGTTCGCAACAATGAAGAAGTGATAGGTACTGACCATGACTCCCAGATTTCGTCGCGTCTCTTGGAGAGTTCATGGGAACGACCATGTTCTTGTTCTTCGCTTTCGCTGGTACACAAGTGGCCAATATTGGCGCTGGCGAGACCTCGAATCAGTCGACCACAAATGCGAGTACCGGTTTCAGTCCAATTGTGCTCATGTACATCTCACTATCGTTCGGCTTCAGTTTGATGGTCAATGTATGGATCTTTTTCCGTATATCTGGTGGACTGTAAGTTGTCATATCAACCCATTGCTCGAAGCATATACTGATGATGGACAGCTTCAATCCTGCAGTCACGCTCGCTATGATGATTGTCAAAGGCGTGGGCATCGTCAGAGGCGTTCTACTCATCTGCGCACAGCTTCTTGGCGCCATCTTCGGCTCATATCTGGTCTCTGTATTGTTCCCGACGACGTTCAATGTTCGAACAACGTTGTCGGAAGGCACATCAATTGCTCGAGGAGTCTTCGTGAGTTGTTCAAGCTATCTTCTAGCATGACAGTACCACTGACAATCACTAGATTGAGGCCGTCCTGACCGCAGAACTGGTATTCACAATCTACATGCTGGCAAACGAGAAGCACAAAGCCACCTTCATGGCTCCTGTCGGTATCGGACTTGCTCTGTTCATAGCAGAGTTGATTGGAGTCTACTACACTGGTGGCAGTCTCAACCCAGCGAGATCATTCGGGCCATGCGTAATCTCAGGTATCTGGGACGAAGAGCACTGGATCTACTGTAAGCCGTTCCGGGTCAAAGTCGTATGCAGGGCGATATACTGACATGATCGCAGGGGTGGGTCCTTGTGCCGGCGCATGCTTAGCATGGGCGTTCTATCGAGTAATCAAGATGCTCGAGTACGAAATGGCGAACCCAGGTCAAGAATCTGCCAGCAAACAAGAGGCGGCGGAGGAAGCTGAGGAGATGACGCCAAAGAAAGAGACGGTATGATACATTAAGCCTTGGAGAAGAGGATGGCTGGAGCATTTACAAAATACATACGAAAAGCATATCGTAATGATTAATGATTAGTATGTACTGATAGATACATGGCCTTCGCTGGCGTCGAGTTGCGGGCGCATCAAGGAACGAGGGCGTAAGCATTGCTGGGAATGGAACTTGTACACATCGCATCACATCCCTCATCCTGCTCACTGCTCAGAGCTCGAGTTAGTGCACAATCTGTATGTTCTTCGCTTGACTCAATAGTAATGTGACAAGTGATCATGACGAGCAGGCACAGCTACACATGCCCCTGTGTCATGGTACTGCAACATGCTTGTGCTTAAGTTTGTGATTGTCCATTGACTTTCGTTCCTGTCTGACACTCTCCAGCTTTTTGTAGAACTTGTGGTGATCTCGACGTAGTGATCGAAGTCCCCCACTTGTCGCAGTCTGTTCCTGCCTCTCTCATCGCTTTGCAAGAGGCTTCTTGCTTCAGTTGTTGAGCGCTCTTGCCATGTAATTAATAGCAGCTTGCCTCTCACTTCGCACTTCGACTGTCGCTCTTACCAATGTCGCTTTCGGATGCGGCTAATCCCGCTAGCGCGGAATCGCAGCTGGACTATAAGAGGAGCCCTCTTTTCGAAACCACTTTTGCTTCCTTTCTCTTGCCTATACTTACCTTCTTGGGGTTTCTGGCGCTCACGAATGCTAGAACCATTCAGACGTGGCTGCATTGCACAGCGCGGACCACAACTGAATCCTGTCTCCTTCGGGGGCCAGGTCGGGGGAATTTTTGCTGGCCTCCTCGTCGCATGACTTCGAGCACTCTTTCATCAGTCCGTTGGCCTTTGGGCTGGCGATTGGAGAAGGATATCACCATCACCACCACCGACAGTAACAGTGCCGTCGACACGCTGGCGCACAGGACGACGAGCGCGACACAAGCACGAGGCACAGAATGCGACTCTTTCACCACGTTGCTGGCTCTTGGAGAAGGATCTACAGCACCGCCAGTACAGCTCATCGTCGGCATGTATTGAGCGATGTGGTGCGAGAGGGAGTACAGCGTCGTGTAGATGGTTCTCGGGCGGTGTGCGCATGGTTCGTGACAGCGCGATTCTTTTGCGATACTGTAGCTATACCGCCTACACCTTGTATCTCATTGCGTTTACAGTCAAGTTCCTCCGCCGTCCCATGATGGGCAACCTCAGCGCCATGCGCAGTCGACTCCTGACATGCTCCCTTCCATGAATGACATGCCGTACTGGCGGCGACCTCCTCACGACCACTCGCCTTCCGCCTCACCTCACCTCACCCACAAAACCGAGCACTGCCACCATGTAGCTGGAACTCCGTGTGACGAGCGATCACAGCTATCGACCACACCTGTGATCACGAAATGAAGAGCGTGCAAGGCCAACGTATGAGCAGGAGAGCTTTAGAGGTTGTTGCTGAGGATGTATGCTATGAAATTGCATAAGACGGCATGAGAGGATGCGCAGTTCACGCAGGAACTTTCGATAGGACATCGTGACACCCCGAGAACCATCCGGCGACAGCAGAACAGTGGCTAGGCCACCAAGCCATGCGGTTCCAGGAAGCGGAGGGTGGAATAACAGAGGCACACTGTATATATCCGAAAGAGGCAGGAATTTCCGGAAGGTTGTGCACCTCCACTTTCGCGATTCTTGTTGTTCTTGCTTTCACGCTTCCACATGCTCGATCGATGAGTATTCATCAACGATGCAATCTTTGCTTCGACCTTTTCGGGAGGATTGGGGACGACCATAGCGACATGCTCGTCGAGCAGCGCAGCATTGCAAATGCTGCAAGGATACAAAGCGACGCGATCTTCCAGAAAGACATCCACTTTGCGCGATTCTTGCTCCTGCTTGCACGCTTTCACGCTTGCAGATGCTCGGACGACTGATCAAATAACAACGAATGCATCGGTGCTTCGACTGCAAGCTGTTTTGAGGGAATTGAGCGCTACCATAGGACATGCTGCTTCAGTAAAGCCGCCTCGCAGATGCTGTAACGATGCAGAGCGACACGATCTCTCAGCGGATAGCAATCGATGGCGAGATGATGCACAAACAAAAGCGCCGCATTGCAAGGGAGAGGCCGGCTGTGATAAATCGTCGAGAGTAGTGCTGCCGCCAGTGTTCCTCATGAAACTGCGCGAAGCGGGCAATTAGGAGGCTTGCGCTCGGTGGACGGTCAATAGCACGGATGACATATGCTGCAGAAAATGGTTTGGTCGATCTACGCATCTGTTCAGGATAACTTGCAGGATTGCGAGCAGCAGAGAACGTAGTGAAAGACTGCCGGATGATATCCTGGGCTGCCACGTTGTGCAGCGAGCTCATAGCACGCTCGCCAGGCTCGATCTGCAGGTCGTGCACCCGGCTCAAGTGGTTGTCCAGTGCAAAAATCCTCAGCAGGCCAGAAGGCTGTGACTTGCGAGCGCCGTCGTCACGAGGAGGCGCCTGGATCCTTTAGGTATATGGAAATGACTTGCACCTGTGGCAGCCGCCAGCTAGCGAAGTGCGTTGGTTGCGAAAGGTTTCCTTTGTTCGTAATATCTCCAGGCCTTCACCGCTGCCTGTTTTATCGCTGTTGCGATCTAGATCGACCTCGAGACCTTCTCAAGTCACACCGGCCATGCCTTCGCTTCATGGCCCGCTTGTTTTCCGGACTTGGCTTGTAGTCGAAGCTCTTGCATAGATTTACCGCGACCGCGCTTTGGGCACTTTCACCGTTTTCGCGTTAGCTGGACTCTGCATGGATCCTGCAGTGCGTTGATTGCACTGCTGTCGCGACTCGAGTCGCCGTCGCCGTCGTGGTCGGTATAGCGGGATCTCGAGGACCAGCGCGAAGTGTTGTTGTCGTCGCCGCCAAGTTGTTGGAAAGCAATGGTGACAGGATGTTGGCAGAGCTTTCGCTTGACTCTTGTCGAATGCAATGGTGTTTGGAGTTATTGCATTAGCGCCGAGCCTTCGAGAGCCTCCCCCGCCTAGCTCTGTCATGAGATGTTAACAGAGCCAGAACGACGGTGGCCCCCGAAGGGTGCCAGAAGAGAAAGGTATCCCTGGACTTTTTGGCCAATGCCGTTCTCAGCAAGGTGCCGAAGAGGAAGGTGGCAGAGCGGCGATGCGTCCAAGCGCGTGGTGGGAGCTTCAGACAGCCGAGACAAATGCATCTCTAGGAGTGACCCTTTCACAGATGGCAGATGCTCGCCTATCGCTCACCAGCCGGCAGACAAATGATGAAGCGGCGGTTTCTTGCTTCAGTGCAAGTCGCTGATGTGGCCTGCGAGCCATGGGGCCTCGTTGCGGGTCGGTGGGTCAAGCTGCGGAGGAGAAGACACAAGATTTGGATAAATTCAAACCTCCTTCACCATCTCCTCTAGCCCAGCTTGCGCTGCGCTTGCTTCGCCCGCCAGTCTGTCTGCGTGGAGGTTTCCCTCGCAGCCGGGAAAGCTGCCGTCGTCGGTGGTGTGGGCCATCACATAGTGAGCGTCACGCGTTTGCCCTTCTGCTCCAGCGCTCGCATCCTGTCTGCACATCGCTGCGCTTGAACATCGTGGGCCCCGCGGCGGCCGCGGTAGACCTTCTCGATATCGTCCATCGCGTTTGTGCAGTCACTTCTCACGATGAACTCGTCGGCCATGTCATCGTTCTCCAAAGCAAATTCCAACGCCAGACGTATCGCGTGCTTCTCGGCCAC
The DNA here is from genome assembly GCA_022570795.1 of Sphaerulina vaccinii. Lineage (NCBI taxonomy): Eukaryota > Fungi > Ascomycota > Dothideomycetes > Mycosphaerellales > Mycosphaerellaceae > Sphaerulina > Sphaerulina vaccinii. The sequence continues at coordinate 2,975,865 of JAKUDP010000002.1, forward strand.
GCGAGAAGACCTCTCTTGTCCCAGGGAGATCGCAACTCCCCTCCAGATGGCTCCGTCTTTGCCTCCTATGCTGTCGTGAAAGACCAGCCCTGCCCAAGCCCATGGTCCTTGGTGGCGGACGGAGCCATCTGTGAAGATCTGCAGGCTTTGAGCTGCCATGCTCTCTGCGTTCTCGCTCTTGCTTCTTCGTTGGTAGGAGGGTGATGAGGCGCGTGTGGTACCTGTGAATGTGGTGAGAGATGGTGCGTGTACGTGCTGTCAATCGTAATCGCGGTGGGGGGTGTGAGCGGAATCATCAGCTTCGCACTCAGCAACGTGAAATCTCACCTACAAAATCTACCTCGCGACACACAGCTCTTACGGTCAAGGCAACGACCAAAGACTGCTACTGGCAACTGCTGCAAGAAGCCTTTCTGCCATCAATGTCGGGGAGCGTCAGCTTCTTCTCCAAGCCACTGCTGTGGCCAGCAATGAACATGATGAAAAAAACACACTGCAAGCAGTGGACAACAAAAATTGTGTCGGATCAGGAACTAATCTGACAGGAGGAATACCACCACGAGAGTGCAATGCAGGGATTCGCTCCTAGGTGCTGGATTCGTGAGCTCAGCTGCCCCGACTTACAAGAGTTAAAAGTGCTCTTGGATCGCCATGAGAGAAAAAGAGAAGTGGTTGCGAGCGAGCGTTCGCAAGAACTTTATACCACAAACACGCCAAGCAGCGCTAGTGGGAGCAGCCACCTAAACACCACGAGACGAGCGGCACAGCAATAGTCAGCTCGTCGTCATAGTCGACTGGTTGCTGTGCGGATGCTTGGGTCCCATATCATTCGCTTGGCCAACTACTGCTCCTGCTCCAGTGATGGGCAAGTTAGAGCACCATACGCGCATTCAACGTGGTGTTTATGCACGCCACTGTGCCATTGACCAGTCTCTTGCGCCGACAGAGATCATGGCTGGGCTGAATACCCTTCTCCAGGGGTTTGTTGTCCCGTAGGCCTTGCTGCAGGAGTGCTTTTTGAGACACTTCGAGTCCTTACGCTTAGTCCATCGAGTCTTCTTTACTTCTCTGAAAGAGACGCTGTAGGTCTCGCACTGCCCATGAATCCTCGCTCTAGACGCAGTTTGGGACTGCACCATTGACCGCGGCCCGAGTCTCATGGCCGAGTGCATGCAGTGCGGGCTACAGGACCCACCCATCCCACCACGGGCCAAATCATCAAGACGATTTGTAGAGGCCATGATCACATAGCTGTCATCTATTCTCCGCAAGATTGATGAAGCTTTCCGCCATTGACACACAGGGAACGGTAATCCTGAATGCTGGTCAGGAGACAACATCATTGCACTCTTTGTGAACGACTGTGCGACAGAGCTGAGCGCCTGATCATGGAACGAACTTGCTTCACTTGCCAATGCCCGTCTTCGTGTCCCGCGATATGCTGGAGACTGGGCTCCTGAGGAATGAGTGAATGCGCGATTGAAGAGAAGAATAGGCAACAGAGCTGCCTGGCAAATTCCACGCCAAGCTTACTTCACCTTCCGTGTCTTCGCTCACTTCCTTCCTTGACCGAACATCACTTCTCACCAACACAGCAACAACAACCTCTCCAAAACGACACTGCGAATACCACACTCCATCAATTGCCGACATGGCACCACAGTCAGAGCCATCAGGGCACTCATTCCCTGACTTCGCCGACGGCGATGTCCGCATCGTGCTCACTGGCTCGCGCCAGTACCAGCTACACAGTGGCGTCTTGAAGAACTCTTCCTCTGTAATGTAAGTAACCTTCGACTCTCGTCTCTGCCTCGGCGCACAAGCCAAGGCTCGAAGTGTAAAGACAGAGCTGACGCGTCAACAGGCAAGAGCTGCTGAGCGAGGAGTACGCCGCACAACTCAATAACGCCGCACACCGCCGCGGCGTCTTGATTCGCCACAAGCTGGTCTTGGTCGACAGCCCCAATATCGAAGAGGAAGACAACAACCTCATCTACGTCTTCGAGCCCGTTTCGCTCGATGCGCAAGGTCGTCCGGTTCCTGGCGCCCCGCAAGGAATTGGTCTCGAGCTCGAGAATGGTCGCCGCATTCCACCAATCTTGCTGGCTTATGACGCTGTCTTGGGCGCATTCTACAACCAGCCGATCGACTTGGGCGATTCTCAGGAAGATGGCCTGGCTGAACTGCTAGGAAATGCTTTTCAGGCCACCATTGTCGCCGAGAATCTCAACTGCATCCGCATCGTCAGCAAGCCGATTGAGGCCACTCTCCTCGGCGCTGGTCAGAACCTCTACAAGGCTATCGCTGACAACCCAACAGCTTGGCTTGGCTTCGCCTCTCGCGTCAAGTCACGCGCCATCTTCAAGGAGGCCATGATTCATGCCGCTGGACAATACAGCCAGCCGTTTGTTCAAGAAGCCATGGCCGACGGATCATTGCCGGACGAGGTAGTCAAGATCCTGAAACGCAAGGGTGAGTGGGTGAAGAAGACCGTGAGCGACTCTTCACGATACCTCGCATCCTACTACCCGTCCATGCTGCTGCGCGAGTTCAAGCCTGGAGACAAGGACAATGTATCTCGTGCCTCGTATGGCAACGACATCATGATGTGGATAGCCGTTACCATCTTCCGCCACTGGGTGTGCGATATGATGGCATCGGACAAGACTCACCAGGCCAAGGATTGTGGCTGGGCTTGGTGCAATGCGATTTGCAAGGGTGGCGACTTCTACCTCGACCGCAAGATGCTACAGACTAGCTTCCACTCACGGTTCCCGATGACTGGCAAAGGAATGGCTTGCGTCGAGCACCGTCTTGCTGAGGTGAAAGACGATGTCAAGCAATGGATTCTCGTGAGTATTGTCTGCGTTTAATATTCTGATTACATACTAACGAGATGCCAGCCATTGAAGAAGACCAACTCTGCGCTCGACCTTACCGCTCATCCTGTGTCACACTTCCTACACGCCAATGTGCACTCCGACGACTACCCGTGGGACGATGTCACGCTCGAGACGAGGGGTGATTCTTCTGACGAGGAGTTGGATGTCACTGTTGTCGATGACATGACCGAGTACCCTGGAGGTTCAGACGATGATCGAGAGATCCGAAACATGGGCGGATTCATCGAAGAGGCTTCTGAGATCGACGAGGACGAGAACGTGGACATGACCGACGCCGATGCTCCGCACTCCGAGACTCCCATCTTCGAACTACAGGGCGCTGGTGCTGACGATGACGCCGCCGGCGATACTGATGAGTACTCTTCAGACGAGCAGGAAGAGTTGGTTGCACAGGCTCAGGCGGAGCACAGGGTTCAGATGCGAGGCATCCAGCATTCTCAGCGTCCACGCAGCCGCGGCGGCCGTTAGAGGTTATACCTAGTAGACTTGCTGATCTAGCACGATCCGAGGCAAGCGACAGGATGCTTCTCTGGTGCTGTCCAGACCAGGGTGGCGAGTTCGCAGACAGAGCTCAACCAGCCCTGAGCTGAAATCAGAGATACTTGTACTTGCTTGAATAAGCCAAATGAGAGGGCTTTGGCAAGCGGGCTCTATTGAAAGAGCTGCTACCGCGCAGGATATCATAGCATTGCTTTGCATATCCGATGTTTACGAAGTGTGGACACCATTTCCGTCTCATATTGTGCTTCCGCAAGCTTGAGTGGAGTATTGGCTCCAGCAGTACACACCTCTTTCTCTGGATCTGCGCCGAATGCTAACAAGAGCTCCACAGTGTCACCATGCTGCTTATACACCGCTTCGTATAAGGCCGTTGCCTCACGTTCGCCATCATTGTGACCGGTACGCGCGATTAGCTCGTCCACGTCCATGCCGGACTCGAGCAGAAGCTTGACAACGTCGATACGGCCACGTTTTGCAGCACTCTGCAGTAATCGGGTACCCCTGAACAGCGCAATTCCATATCGCTGAAGAAGAAGCTCGACACAAGCTGCTTTCAGTGGCGACGCATGTACTGAACGCTGTATCGTATGCTTGTTGATGGTTGCGCCATGATCCAGAAACCACTCTAGTTCTTCAGGTGTGGTATGCAAAGACCTACAGATGAGGAGGTAAGCATGTATTTCCTGCAAGTACGATTGATTTCTCAGCGGGCCTGTCTTTGAGCTTGTCGCCTTAGCAGGCACAAGCTCAGTGAGACATTGGGAAATGGGAATGCCTCTGGCCTACTACTGCTTACCACTCCACGACCTTGTCGAAAGCTATCCTTGATGTTCGCATTCCCCGCCAATTGTGTTCTAATAGGAGGTCGAGAAGAGCAGGAGAGCGAGTCGCGTATTCCAACGCCATTGACGTATCCCTATCTTGAAGCGAAGCTCCCATTTGAAGACAGAGTCGAAGCACCTCTGCGTCGCTGTGTAGAGCTGCGAATGTAGCGAGTGCCTGCAGTGGTATAGACTGCCAGTGCTCGTCTTGTAGCTGAGAGACAAGAGTACGAACTGCACTAGCATCGTCTTTCAGTGTGCTCGCGAAGAGCATCTCGAGTTGATTGAGGCCTGTGGCATCTAGATGTCAGAACCTGGTCCACTCGAGCTACATTTGCTCCCACTTACATTCTGACTCTCTGGAGGGTGATCGCAGTGCGGCCCTCCTTATTGCATTACCAACAGGATCTTCCACCATCGACTCCCATGGGCGTTGAGGCTTTTCATCAGCTGGATGGCGAGTACCACAGAAGTGCAGTAACACTTCATGAAGGTACTGCTCATCTGTGATCTGCTTCCCCTGCAATGCACGATAGGCTTCATCGAAGCATAGACTCATCTTGCAGGATATCTCTGAGCGACGTCTGAACCACAATGGAGGGACAAGCGTTCAAGGAGCCAGACACTGTAGCTACGACGAATCTAATGCGTCTTGTAGCGAAGATGAAACTGCTACTCACCGTCATTCGGACTTGCAACTCCATCGTCCTCGAGGCATTTCTTGAAATCGCGCTCGATTGCTGCGTCTTTTACTTGATTTGGTGTTGTCCTTAAGTCGAGTATTGATGCCTGAGGCAACATGTCGGCTTTTTCTGTGTGCTGATCTCACACTGTAAAGTCCTTTCAGTACTTCTTCATCTTCCTTCCGAACCGTTCAACAGCAGTCCTTTCATTCGGCCATGAGACTGCCTGCGGAGTGCTGCTTCCTGAGCATAAGAGGATGCAGTGGAGCATTTTGGCTGTTCATTAAAGTTGTCGCCGGCCTTTCTCAAACACCCCACGCGTCGCTGGTCGTCGCTTGTTGAGGCCTTCCTTCCAGATCCACGGGATGGCCATCGAGGTGTTCATTGTCTCGTACTCGTGAGTGGATGCCGCATCCAACAGCTGATGAGCCAGCGGTCCGACATGGTGCACTGACGGTGTCCATCACAAGCAGGATGGATTGAGAAGCTGGTCATGATAGCTGGTTTGGAGAGTCTAGCAGTACCGCGGAGGAACTGACAGCACTGCATCAAATAGGTATAGCGCCTCTTCCCTTCGTCCTCCACTGCCTCTCATCACGTGCACGAAGACTTCACAACATCGTCTTCAGCGGTGCAGAATTGCAAATCGAGGACCGATTCGCCGGCAAGATCGGCCATCCAAAGCCATAATGGTGTTGCTGAGAAGATTGAGTGCGCCGAAGACTCTGATGGCCCACCAACGAGAGTGCAAGACACACGAATCTAGTGCAACGCTGCATCGCTCCCGAAGACCATCAAGGTGAGCGGAAGGCAAAACCCAGTCTCAGCGCACGAATAGCGTGGGAGTTGCATGCCAGACCTCGTGGCATTGCCTTCAAGAGGTACTAGGACTGCTTACAAGCCTGTCAAGCTTCTTCGGTGCTTCTTTCATTCTTGGATCTCGCACCGGGCTCGGTCTGCCTATAAGACTTGACAGTGTTACCATCGAGCTATTCTTCTGCGCTCACTACTCTACTGGATCATTAGGGACAGCCCTCTTCGAACGAAATCATGTCAAGCTCCGACGCAAACACGAGTCCTGGACAGATTGCCGCTGGCACAAACACTTGGCCTCCTGCTTCTGGCGATGTTGGAGCAATCGATCCTGGCAGCGTCAACTTGACGGAAGTGGTTGCTCAAGGCCTTGTTCGCGATGTCATCTGCTACATCAACGCGGGAGAGAACGAGTATAGCGGTGGGATTGGAGCACGAATCTCTTCCATCTTCGTGATATTCGTTGTTGCGTCTGCATGCACATTCTTCCCAGTTATCGCAACAAGAAGCACGAAGGTCAAGATTCCATTATACTTCTACCTATTCGCCAGGTACTTCGGAGCTGGTGTCATTGTGGCGACAGCTTTTATTCAGTAAGTCAGAAGTCTTCACGACTGCACGAGCCTTCACTTATACTTCTTCAGCCTTCTCGACCCTGCATACGACGAGATAGGACCAGCAACATGCGTGGGAATGACTGGTGGCTGGGCTGAATTCTCTTGGGTCCCGGCTCTCGCGCTCACATCAGGAATGTTCGTGTTCCTCATGGACTTTGCCGCTGAGCGATATGTACAAAAGAAGTACGGACTGGACCACGGTACTCCTTCCGACCTCGGTCGCGTTGGCTCACATGGAGGTTCCGTAGACGCAGCCATGGTGCGCTACGAGATTGGACGCCGTGCATCAACTCATCAACACCTCCACTCTGGTGATCAAGACGCAAAGGTGACCGAAGAAGGAAACAGGAATGGTAACAAGAACATCGAGTCCGTCAGCCTGGATGAGAAAGAGCAAGATGAGATTGCCGAAAGGTCTTTCAAGCAACAGATCGCTGCTTTCCTGATTCTCGAGTTTGGTAAGTGCCTCTTCCTGCTTCAGGTTACTATGCCGTGATCATATGCTTACCCATCTTCTGTGAACAGGTGTCATATTCCACTCTGTCATCATCGGACTCACCCTAGGAAGCGCAGGCAGCGAGTTCGCCGTCCTCTATGTTGTCATCGTCTTCCACCAATCGTTCGAGGGCCTAGGTATCGGCGCACGTCTGTCTGCAATCCCCTTTCCCAAGCGCCTTAGCTGGATGCCATACTTCCTATGCGCTACATACGGACTGACTACACCAATCGCTATTGCAATTGGATTGGGCCTCCGTACGCAATACAACGCCGCTTCACAGACTGCCAACATTGTGTCTGGCGTGCTGGACTCTATCTCCGCCGGAATTCTGATATACACTGGTTTCGTTGAGCTCTTGGCAAGAGACTTTTTGTTCAACCCAGACCGCACGAACGACGATAGGCAATTGACTTTCATGGTGGTTTGCGTGTTGCTTGGTGCTGGAATCATGGCATTGCTTGGCAAATGGGCTTGATGTACAGTGCACAAACCTCGGTTTTTTGGGAGGATTCATCAGCTCAGCCGGCCGGTTCTAGAAAGGGAGTCACGATAGCGATACAGCATGCACACAGAGACGAGATAATGGCATAGAAGGAGGATGTAAGATGACGAAGATTGTGTAAGTTAAGGTAGCTGTTGTCAATAACAGACAAGAACTGTTAGAACAGGACAGATCGGAGGGATATTGTGAAGTCACAGAAAGACGCCATCTTTAGACATGATGATCTATCATTTGCAATCGCTAATATATCCCACGCTATGTGTCCCATAAAATCATTAACCTCCTGTCAGTCGTCTGTACCCTACTATGGCGAGCTCTTGTTGATGCAGCCAACAGGCTTGTCTGCATTGGCAGTGGTGTTGCTGAACGCATACGAATAGCCGATGTTGAAGTAGTTCTTGCCACGCCACTGACCATTGTTAGTGGCGAAGCTGCTGGGCCAGGTCTCGTTGTACAGAGCACAGTACTGTCCTACTGCAGTGCTGTCGTTGTAAAGCACATAGGTGTTGAAGAATTGGCAGGTCTGGTAGAATCCGTTGCTAGCAGGGTGTTTGCGGTTGTAGTCTGATTGTGCAGAGCACGCACTTGCGCAGTTCTGGACGCTGAAGGGTCCAGTGAAGGTCTTGACGGTCATGTAAGTATCACGGCCGTTGCAGTCCTTTGGTGCGTTGATGGCAGACTTGTCCAGGAATGTTGGGTTCGAGTAGCCAGTAGGTGTGGTAATGGAGTTGTTGACGAAGCCATTTGAGCCTGCAATGACAACGTGGAAGTCCTTTCGGTATTGGCCGTCATTGGTTGCAGAGGCTTCTGTGACTGGTCCTCCGTAATACACACACTTGACCAAGACAGTGCTTGGAGGATTTGGGCAAGCATCTGTTGGGTCTGTGCTGGGATCACGCTCGTAATCTTGGATATCTTGTTAGCTGGGTCATCTACAAATAAGAGCTGAAGACTTACAGATGTTGAAAGATTGGCATCCCTTAGTATTATCACATCGCTTGGCACACTCCAGCTGGTCGTATGCACCACTTTCGATGACAGAGTAGCCCATATAGCCCAGAACACCCTGGCTGGATCCGTTCTTGTTGAGATAGGCTACTTGATAGCCCGCCGGTCTGTTTGCGTTCAATGCATTCGAGCCATAGTTGGCATTATTGCTGAAAGCCGCATCAGTATCAGCGGAGGACGCAGTGCAACCAGAGCCGGATGCGCCACGGACCTTCAGACTAGTATCAGTGGGCGATGCGGCTACTGCGGCGGAGACAGATGCTGCAGCTTCTGTGGCAGCAGGAATTTCGACTGTTGTCTGAGCTGCCACAGCATCTACTACGGGAATCTCGGTCTCGGCAAAGGTGAGAGGCTCGATAGCTTCAATAGCATCCCAGTCGAAGCCTTGGGGAACTGGAGTGGCATAAGCAATGCCGGCGAGCAGCGCTGCTGCTGCGTGGTAGCGCATAATGGTAGTGTTGCCTGGTGAATGTCTTCGGCTTGGGTGCTTGGTCTAGTCTTTGTAGTAGCTGTGGTGTCTCGGAACTGGCTATGATGGAAGAGTGATGATGAGATCCAGAAGATCTGGTGGGTGATCTGGTTCGACATAATATACTGCCTCGTGGCTGCTCAGGAACTTCTTCCCATAGCCCTGGACCATGCCTCTGGGTCATCCGACTTCCACATCTCATGCTGTGGCTGTTCCTAGACCAGGTCGAAGACTCCAACGGCCGGAGGTAGGCGATGGGATCGCGAGGCTGAATAACACTCTTGCCAATCAGACCAGATTGTTGGCGAGAGGCTGCTACAGCGGTAAGACTACGTTCGCACGTGGAAACCTTGTACTAGTCCACGATTCAGTGCTGTCAACAGGGCAAGCGCCGAGTCGAGTGAGTCCTATTGGAGGAGCATGCCTCATACTAGACATGTTGAGTATAAGACAATCGAAAACACGTTGGCGGCAAGCGTGGTTTTCTTAGACTTCAAGAGGCTTGATTATGGACGCAGCCAGTTCAGCGCTATTGCTCCAGATGCCGAGATGCGACTGGCCTGCTTGCTTGCTTGCTTTCCTGGCTCACAGCGGAGCTGTCGACGATGCCGGCATCGCATACTAGTTTTGACATGATTAGTGTAGACTCTATCAACATGTGTATGGGATCAAGGTCGAAGAACTGCTCCTCTGCCACTGGAGAAGTTGTCAGGCTTGCGATCAGTCTCCTCCCGTGAGGTCTCCGGCAGGCGGCACTGATTACTCCGAAGGCTTGCGAGCCGTGAGGCTTGATGCTGCCAAGTCAATGGCTTCGAAAACGCAGCCGGATTGAGAAGAGAAGTGGTCCATTTCCGATGAAGGAAGAGCAAGGAGAGAACTCAAAATGATCGGGGTTTCCAGAACGGGATCCACATCGGCGTTTGGCCACGCGAAAACAAGCGAGATGGCTTGAACGTTCTTCCACGTTTTGCACCACTTCACCAACAACAACCTGCTGGGAGTTCGGTCTTTGCGGGAAGACTGCTGGCCAGCCTCGAGCGATTCTTGTGATGGCTGGAAGGTCAATCAATGCGATTGTGCATCAATTGATGCCCGTCTCATCAGCAATGTTGAAGTTGTTCAACAAGAAGCAACCTTATCTACATCTTGGCCCGATTGAGACAGAGTTTGCCATGTGGTGATGGCGTGCAGATTGTATGCGGCTCATTGACAATGTCACAGTCTCGCATTCGTACATATCAGCTGGAATTGCAACTCGTGCCGGTTTCATGCTGAAGATGCGAGTTTGTGCCTGCTCCAGGGAAGTCAGAGATGGGTTTGTGGAACCCTCTTGACCGGAAGCAGCTCATCTGCACCACTCATTGCAAGTCCCGTGTGCAAAGACTGTATCAAGATCATACAGCCGCCAGTACGGCAGCATATTACACAGTGGCGTACTGTGCCTGGCCAACGAATGCCACAGTACGGACTTGTACGCTCGTGCTTGCACGCATTCTTGGCAATACTCGACACAATCGGCACCGAAAGCACCAGAATTGCTTCAGCTTCAGCCTACCTGTAGAGCACCGGCCAATGAAACATGCCGCAGTCTGCTAGACTAGCAGATTCGAGATCGGAAACGCACTTCAGCATTGTCGGTCCAAGTTCAGCAGAAGTAAAAGCACTTGACGAGAACCTGGCCAGGTTCTGTCGTAACGACCTTCCCTCACGATGAAGCCAATGACTCCGGCCTTACACACGATATCATGTTTAGAAGATTCAGCAATTGCTCAGAATAGACGGAATCAGAGTCCGGCAAGATGTCTCCGCCGACACATGAATCCAATGGCTCACATGAAACCTGATACTGAACTCCCGAGTCAGCGATGCCGAGACGAACATGCCGAAGTTGCTTATCACGCAAGCACCGCCGCAGAACGCCATCAAACATTGCTCAATTGCCGCATCAAGTCAATGTTGCCAAGGACGTTGTCTTGTTTTGGGTCTGGAGTCTGGACCTGCGCCGACAAGACTTCTAGGTATTCAGCCTGATCGCAGAACTTGAACGTCAGTCTAGCTCGGACAGTACTGTATGTTATTCTCCTTCAGCGTGCATCATGCATGACCTGCATGTAACTAATAATCAGTGCTGTACGCGCTTTGCTTTGGTGCGCACCACCTTGCTGTTGAATGCTCCTTTGTCAGTGTATTATTGATGCTGTGTATGATGTCGGGTAGTCGGATCTTGGATCTGCTGCCATCGTTCACAATCATATCTGTACAATGACTTCTCAGCGCTGAAAATGCTGCTATGGGCATTTCTTGGTCCAGTCCTGGGAAGACTCTGGTTTGCAAAAGTCCCTGTGAAGGCGATCGCGGTGGCGGCTATTGATGGTCGCCACTGAGATGTATAGAAAGCATGTATGTTGCATATGCTATCGAGTTGATTTTCTCAATTCCATGATGTTCGCCTTGAGCACCAGTGCACAATGTGGTTCTTTGGCCATATTGTGGTTCTTCTACGTCCTCAATGAGCTGCCACTTGTTCGGATAAGCTGCGTTTCGAAGTCCATCTACCACTTCCGATTCAGTTGAACCCTGTCAACAAGATGTATTCGTGGCCAGGATCTCGAGGTCAGAGAGGCTATCAAGACCGAGTCAGCTATGACGGACCACACGACTACTCGTATCCTGGCCGAACACCCTTCCTTGTAGGCTACAATCTCGATAGCCAGACAGCTCGACATGGTTATTGGGGAGTCAATCGCTTCGGAAGCCGAGCCCGGCAGCTATGGTATGGCAATGCTCGAAACTCGTTCATGGGCATGCAGAGGCCTGGGAGAGGAGGATTTGCCGGTGGATACTATTGATCGACGAGGAAGAAGTAGGCAGCACTGTTAGCAGACACCTACCTACCTCATCGATACTGAATTCTCTGCCCTCCTCTCTTCTCCAGCTTCGCCTGTCTCTTACTCTGACCACCTGCAGCCTCTCCCTGCACCTTTGTCGGATCTGTAGCTCCTCCTGGCATCAAACCTCCCATGCCAGTCTTGAACCCGCTGTACGTTGTCCAAGCACTCCAAATGCTGTATACGGGTACAACAGAGTAGACCCACCAACCATAATCTCCCACCAGCGACACCAGCACAACTGTTCCCCATGTCCAGTATAGAATATCCCACATGAACTCCGTCAGTCCTTTCGCTTCGAGGTCCTCGCCAGCTCGCTTGAGTTCTCCATCGATGTATGTAGGTCGTGCTATGCGTTCGAACCAGAATTGTATGATGAGTGCCGGAGTGTTGAAGAGGAAGTAGAGGAAGAGGTTGCGTCGGCGGAAGATGAGTAGGCTGAGGAGGAGGTAGAGAGCGTTGATGGCAAGGGAAATTTGGTGGGTGCGGTTGAGTGTGGCCGTGTTGGACTGCGCCTGGGTCTTGAGTGCTTTCTGGATGCTGTGTTAGTAGTCATACATGAGGTGCGAGAGCAAAGCATGTACCTTGGCCATGGTTGTGACGAGATGTTGTCAAGTGGGTGACTTGGATGCGACTTCAGAAAAAGTATCTCTGAAGCTCAGTCCGAGTTCTTTGCGGGTCTGTCTAGCCACGCGATGCTTTGGTTGCTCGAAGCAAAGACTGAACATCGGAAAGAAGATCTGATTGAGAGAGATGTGAAGACGAGAGAGATGTGAAGACGAGAGAGATGCCCACTGGCGATCAAATGCTTGGCGATGTTTAAAGTGGCTCGTGCGTCGCTGTCGATGTTTCGATGTTTACTCCGTCACCGCTGCCACCAGAGACAAGCTCACTCCTGCCAGTTCTACGAATCTTGCCGCGTTCTCTTCTTCTTCTTGAGCCATATTGACCTGGGATGGCCTCTCACTGACTGTCCCCTGCAGAAAGAGACACAAACACTCTGGGACGTGCATCTGCATTAAGCGCGCCGCATGCATTGATTGATACTGGACACTCGCATGGACAGCTCCATGCATGCTCGACCACTCTCCCTCTCTCTTCACTCTGGACGCGACTATTCTCCCTCCTCTCTCCTTCCATCTCGGACATAGGAGAAGATGTCTCCCACCACCGGCATCGCGACCTCACAGCTCAAGCAGCTCATCTACTACCACCTGGACAATGACCTGCTCGACACGGCCAACTTCCTCGCCGGCCGCCTGCATGCCCTAGAGCCTCGAAACCCCGATGCTGCACACCTGCTAGCGCTCACCTACTATCGCTCGCGCCGCTACAAGGCTGCCTTTGACTATGCCCACAAGTTTGGCTCCACTGGCCGCCATCTAGGCTGCGCATACGTGTTGGCGCAAGCATGTCTGCAGCTTGGTCGCTACTCGGAAGGCGTGACAGCATTGGAGAAGTCAAGGGCGCAATGGGTGGGGAGGAATGAGTGGCAGAAGTACTCGGAAACTTCACGGCGGCACACGCCAGATGCGGCTGCCGTGTTGACTGTGATGGGGAATCTGCATCGCGCGAATGAGAACTATGTCAAAGCCGGTGATGCGTACATGGAGGCCCATAAGATCAATGCGTTCACTTGGGATGCATTTGAGGGTCTGTGTAAGATCGGCGCCGATCTCAAGGTGGAAAACATGTTCAGGGCTACTGGAGATCTTGCTGAGGCGCCAGAGGACTTGGACATCTATGTGGACAAGGATTCGAGGCAGCCGCTTGCCCTACAACCCAACTTTGCGCCGAGTAATGTGTTCGCTATGGACGATCCATTCATGTCGTCGAGAGGTGGAATAGGACCTGAGGATGCGCAGACCAGACCGAAAGGCAAGTCGGCACTGGGGACGCGATCAGCTCTATCGGAATGGGACACGCCTACCGGTAATATCGTTATGGCAGAGGAGGAGTTTCCGACTGAAGAGAGCGACGTGTTTATGGATGTACCAGCCGCTCCCACGAGAAGGCCGCGGCTAGGCCAGCAACTCGAGGCGTCAGATCGAGCACGAGGAGCACCACGAGGCGGTACAGGCTCGCAAGATATGGCAGAAGAGCCGCAACAAGCGTTGCGAAAGCCCAGTGCAGGCGGGCAGAAACGGACTGCGTCTGGTGCGCCGCCACCATCGAACATCGACTCGGGACCACCTAGGAGGAGCAATCGTCTATTTACCCAATCTACCACCACAAGGACAACGCGTTCTGCGGCAGACTCTGCAACGTCAGCAGTTCCGCGAGCTGATAGGACGGCTCGCGCTGCGAAGACAGCGACTGGCACCAAAGGACGAGTGGGTGCTGTAGTGGGTCGTGTAGTTAGTGGCAATCGCAAAATCATGCCGCCTGAGGATCGAGATAAAGAGAAGGACAAGCGAGCAGTCAGTCGCAATGCAGATCGAGGGACCTCTGTACCCTCAGTCGTTCCTGCTGCTGTATCAAAGCCACCCTTGGGGCCTTCTGAAGATGAAGTGAAAGCAGAGCGCCAGGCTATGTCGGGACTTTTGGACCATTTCCGACAGCTCGCAGTTGGTCGCCATGCCACAGCTACATTCAAGATCGAGGAGGCAGTCTCTGCTTTCCGCGCGCTGCCCGCTGCGCAGCGTGAGACGCCATTTGTGCTCTCTCAGATGGGAAGAGCGCTTTTCGAGCAGCAGGACTACAGAGCTGCCGAAGACTGCTTCTCGAGACTCATAAAAGTGCAGCCTTCTCGCGTCGAAGACATGGAGATTTACTCCACTGTTCTCTGGCACCTGAAGAAAGACACAGCTTTGGCATTGCTCTGCCGAGTTCTGCGCGACAACCACTTTGACTCACCACAAACATGGGTTGCAGTCGGCAACGCGTTCTCACTTGCCCGTGAGCATGACCAAGCTATAGCAGCATTCAAACGTGCAACGCAGCTGAACGAGAACTTTGCATATGCCTGGACTTTGATAGGCCACGAGTACATCGCCAACGAAGCCTACGACTCGGCCATCACATCTTTCCGGCGAGCAGTGCACATCGACTTTCGACATTACAATGGTTGGTACGGTCTTGGGAAATGCTATGAGAGACTCACGAAGCTGGAAGACTCTGAGATTCACTACCGAAAAGCTGCTGCGATCAATCCTGCAAACAGCACTCTCTTGGTCTGTATTGGAATCATTCTTGAGCGGGTGCACAACAAGAAGGGTGCTTTGGCAAATTATAGCAGAGCGTTGGAATTGTCCCCCAACTCTGCATTGGCGAGGTTCAAGAAGGCACGAGTTTTGATGCATATGAAGTACTATCCAGATGCGTTGGTGGAGCTGGAGATATTGCGGGATCAGGCTCCCGATGAGGCGAATGTGTGGTTTCTGCTTGGGAAATGCTACAAAGGCCTTATGGACAAGGCTCAAGCGTTACGAGCTTTCACTACGGCGCTTAACTTGGACGTTAAGGTGAGATCTCCCCCATGTGCCTGCGACGGAGTATTGTGCTGATCGTGAATCCTGTAGGCCGCACCCTTCATCAAAGAAGCAATGGAAGCATTGGACCAGGACGACGATGACGATAGTGACGATGATTAGGCTTTTTGACTACTACTGGCGTTCTCAGCGAAGCAAAAGTGTGTTGGTGGGTTGCTCTGGTCTTGTTCGTTCACAGTCAGACAAGAGGCATGATGCGGGAGTCTTTCTGGAGGTTTGGAACGATTGTTCTGATACCTCAAGTAGCATGGCGTTTTGGGGTCTTACCTGGAGGAAGACGATTGTATGCATTTATCGTGCATAGTGGATTGCATCTTCTGTGCTTGCCGCGTTTCAGCGGGCTGAGCATAGGATAATGGATGGATGAGGTAGGACACAGAATATGATGTTGTACCTCATCATAATGAGAAGAAGAATGAAAAGTTCTCTACCATTGATTGATCATTGATTGCCACTTCTAGTATACCTCAACAAGCTACCATAGTCCATCACGCACGAACATTCCCGTCTCGACTTCCTCTTGTCTTCAATCAGACAAAAGATTAATCTCCGTAAAATTATGAACAAACCATTCCCCACTATTCGTATCAAGAGTAACATTACTCAATAATCCCGGCTTCCCACCATTTTGCAGCGCACCACTCTCCACAACTCCTCCCGCCACAGGTCTCTTCAACTTGTTCCCATCCTTCTCAATCGTAAAATTCGCCAAAGACACTTCATACCCATTTCTAGTTTTCAGAGACGGTGTACCGAAATATTGCGCTTCGATATTTTGAGGGGTGATGTGCATTTCGTAGTACCCGCGATAATAACCTTCTGACCATTGGAGTTCGGGGTTGTCTTGGATGATGAGCTGGGATTTGGCGTTGCAGGAATAGAGAGTGGAGTTTTTGCCAAAGGTTCCGGATGAAGAGGTTGCTGTTCCTGCGAATTCTACTCCGATGGAGCCTGTGCCTAGTACGTGGAAGGTGAGTGAGGATTTTCTGAAATGGGGGAATGGGTCTCTCTATGAGCTTGTCGGCCCAAGCTCAGTGAGAGGGGATGCACTGATACTACTTACCGGAAACAGGATCATAGTCCTTCTCGCCTATCCATACGAGATCAGAAACCCAGTTAGCGTGAGAATCGCCTGCCATCACAATGTTGTTGCCGATATTGTTATCGTATAAAGTCTGGAAAGTCCGATTCTTGTTGGCGAGATAGCCGTCCCAAGCATCAGTATCGTAGACCTCGCCTGACCAGTTGGTGGAGTTGAGAGTGCTGAAGACGGTTTGAGAGCCGATGAGGCGCCAGGTCGCACCGCGAGAGGCTGATTTCTTGAGAGTGTTGTAGAACCAATTCTCCTGGAGAGAGCCCATCATTGTTCGACCGGCATCGTTCTTGATCTCGAGGGTGTCTGGAGACTTGATGTTAGCCAGGGAACGAGATCGTATGTTGAGGGGGGTGTATACAATTAGTGTTCCAGTAGATGTCGGTGATGCTACGATCGTAGTTTCTCGTATCCAGGATGATCAGGTCGACCAGTTTGCCGATGCTGAAGCTTCTCCATATTCTCAGATTGTTGTCCATGTCGACTTGCCGTATAGGTATCCATTCGAAGTAGGCTCTATAACGATGTCAGCTTCACGACACTTCGCAGCACTTGGCACACTCACCGCACGGCGTTCATCTTGCGCTGATCTACGCTGATCCGAGCGTTCGCTTCGAACGAGTCTTCGGTATTGTTGAGATGTGATGAGCCATCTCTATATCCATTATCACTGACCTCATGATCATCCCACGTTGGAAACCACACTGTCCTCATACGGATCTCCTGAAGCTACACCATGGGTAAAGCGCAGGGCATCGGCGCTCATGTAACTCGTGCTTGCTTGTCTCGCTTTGACCTCTGGTAGCGAAATGGCCAGTTCGTGATTGTGAGACGGACTGCCATAATTGAGGTTATGAAGCCAGTCAGCCTTGGCTGTAGCGACAAATACAAGAATCTGTCGCGAGAAGAGCATTGTGGAAAGCGATCTTTCGATTGGTGCAAAGTCAGTCTCGACCTACCGATATCCTACCTGACTGATATATCAATCATTTCGTTGTTAGTCCGAATGTGTATATGGCTATACGAGTGAGAGATTGTACTTGGCGAGGTTGCAGGTGGCCAACGATTCTCTCATCTTTGAGCACGCCGTTCGCATGCACTGAAGACTATTGATGCCCCTAGTACCTGAGCAGCAAAGGTGAATTTCGGCAACTGAATACACTGAGGGGAATTGGCCACTCAGAACCATTGCATTTACCATGCTACCGTAAGCAGTGTTGTGTCGAGGGTGTGTGATACAGCCGCGCGCGGCAGATAGATAGCAGGGCGGCCAAGGTCTGTGTAGGCGCCGTAGGGCATGCACGACATATTCGCTATGGGAATCACTGCCAGACGAGATCCTGCGGCAGAAGCACTCTGCATCATAAGACAGGCGCCGGAGAACCTGGTGCGTTTGATCATAGGTGTGGCTTGAAATCATCTGGAAACCAGCTAAGTAAGAGGAGAATTGATCTTGCTGTTGGAAACCCATGCCGTGGTCCATGCAGGCGTGCGATCGCGAGCCTTGCAGGCAGTCCTTGGGGCGTGTGTAGATCCATGGTGATCGATGTCGCAATGGAGGTGTTGGCGATGAGAAACTGAAGAAGATGCAAAGAAGCGCTCTTTCCATCTCAACCTTGGCACGAGTCCGGCATCTTCCGAGCGCTCCTTCCATCACGTTTGAACCAGAAGCATTGCATTGCAGACCACGACATATCCTCTCTACCACCCACGAGCCACACATCATGCGCGCAACACTCATCAGAAGGGCTGGGTACGTATCCACTCCGACTCTGCGACTCCACGATGGCGCTGGGACTCTGCGCTCGCGATCAAATGTCTGACAATCTCTAGCGGCCTGCCTCAATTCCCAGGCATGTACCGCCAGAACAACGTGCCAGCCTGGCAACGTCTTCACCAGACCCACGACGGCGTCCGACAATGGAACAAGGTGCGTGATGGGAGCGGGAGACGGCGAGAGACACAAGAGGAGGATTCAGTCGGGCTGCAGAGGGCAATATGAGCCGAGGAAAGCAGATACATACTGGGACAAGTACTGACATGCTGGTCATCTAGGGACCACGAGCCAAGTACATGCTCTACCCATACTACGCCGTTCTGATCTCGACCACTGCTGGTAAGTACTACTGTGCGTCGAAGATGAAGGAAGTCCGGAGCACTGATACACCTCGTGAACAGCTGCGCAATACATGATGTTCCGCATGGTCTTTGGCAAGAAGACTTGGTGGTAAATTGCACGCATGGACGGACCACAGAAGGAGAGGAGCGACGAACTGGAAGGTTGCCAGAGCAGATGAGAAACTGTATAAACTCTTCAGAACCACAAACCCCGGATTCTCTTTTGTGCATATTGCTTGCGCTATCGCATGAATCGCGCTTTCTTTGTGTTACCTCAAGTCACCGTGACAATTGAGCGTACGAGAAGAAGGCATCGGAGCCCAGACGATAGCAGAAAAGGGCCAATATGTGCATTCGCTGACTATCTCGCGCTGAACCGCTCTGCGACCAAGATCAAGGGTATATGACTTCACTAAAGCAACTACAACATCGCCATCCTCGCACTGTGCAATTGCAAACCAATCATTACTTCAAGCCCAACGACTTCTTTGCCGCTCCCCAGAGAGACACCACCGAGTCGCCAATCCTAGAACTACTGTCAGCTGCTGGTAGTCGGCGACTAAAGTCTGAAACTTACGTCGGACGCCTCGTGTCACGTCTTTTCAGAGGCTCAGGCTCTCTTCCCACATCATCGTCGAAATGATGACGAATAGAGTGGTGTGAGTGATGAGATCGCCTCGATCTTACACTAACTCGATCTCCGCTGATAGCTTCGTGTCGATGATGGTGTTGACTATCATGACTTCTCCGTCCACGTTCGGCATTATCACTGTAATGAGAGTGACCAGAGTGATGACTTCGATGCGAGTCCGAGCGAGGTCGGGAATCTGTACTTAGACGTGGCTGAGACGATGAGGCTCGTCGCGATGATGGCAGTACGTGTTCGCCAATGGGCAGAGGAGGGTCGGAATGCGGTTGTAGGTACCTCGTTGGTGGTTGATAGCCTGCATTGCTCTGATACACTTCCGGTCGCGGTGGATTGTAAGTCTGCGGCGGTGATGGTTCTGGCCTCAAAGATGACGAAGTGGTAGACTGGTGTTGATTTTGGTGCTGATACTGATGTTCGCTGGGTACGTATTTGCCAGAAGCTGAAGAGCTTCCTCGAGAGCGATTTCCGTTTCCAGGTGGGTATTGATACGCCATGGTGAATCGCAGAGACGAATGAGGATTTCCTCCAGGCAAGAGTGGCTTGTGTATATGTACTGGTGAGTCCCAGATAGTGGCAATGTAGTGATATCCAGCGAAGGTCCACGGCTAATCGATGCAGTCGGAAACCTTCGCCCGGAACTGCAGCGGTAAATATTCTGTGCTGTGCTTGAGTTCTTTAGAGGAGACCACTTGAAGCACTGAAGTGGTTGTTATGATGACCAAGGTGTATGTAAGTAAAGGGTCACGATATGAGTGTAGGAGATGAGGTCTTGGTCGACGATGGAAGCTCAGCCTTCGTCAACCAGATGGTCTTGACGTGCAGTTGAGTTCGGCCTGTTCCTTCGACAGCCCTACGAGACATCATTTCTGCCAATGACACAAGAGCATCGTTCGCGAGTATAGCTTTGTGACGTATGGCATTAGCTGCGGATTGGGATAGCCCGGTCATGGACTGTGGTCTTGCTTCTCGTGTGGTTGATGCAATGCATGGGGCTCATAATCTCTGTGATTTCTACGCATTCTGCAATTTGTGATGGCGCAGTGGCAACATTGATAGGCCATGTGATTGCAGCAGTCCTCGAAGTCTTGTAGATGTGGTGGGGCGCGAATGTGGTTGGAGATCGGAAGCACGATGTCATCATCTTTCCAAGACTTCCTCATCTCCCCACTCCCTTCTTCTCCAGCGTGAAAGCCGTTGTGCAGAACGTCCCAAGTCGGATAACAAGGACGAAACTGATGCTTGGTCTTCGGACTACGGCATTAGTTTCATGCTACAGGATTTGGCGCAATCCATGGCTCGTCAGCCACGTTTTGCCATAGCTGGCATGTTCTCCCAAACATCTGCACTGCCCCGCTGCGTGATCTCCTCGACAGCATCGTGCCTGCGTAACTTGCTACTTCACTGTGCTTCGCCACATTCTCATTGTCTCAAGACATCTGCACATCCACTCTGCATACCTCGACAGCCAGTCACAAACTACTTCATAATCTCTCAGGCTCAAAGAGAACAACCGAGCTGATACATCTCTCCTTGGCAACATGTCATACCACCAGGGCTATGGAGGACCAGGCGGGCAACAGCCATATCAGCGTAAGCAAGGACTGATCTTCGCCGATGACATGCTTTTTGAGGCGCAGGATTGCGGCGCAGAAGGCAATCAGGCAATATAAGGACCTGCGGCTGACCATTGTCTTCAGAGCATCCGCAAGGAGGCTATAATCAACAACCAATGAACCAAGGATTCGGACAACAACAAGGCTTCGGTGGTCCACCACCAGGTCCGCCGCCCCCACAAGGAGGAACACAGCTGCCTCCAGGATGGACATCTGGGTTTGACCCGAACAGCCAGCGCCCGTATTATATCAGTCCGACTGGAGCCTCCCAATGGGATCCTCCTGCACCAGGATTTGGAGGTCCTCCTCCGGGACCGCCTCCGCCAGCTCAAGGAGGTTATGGCCAGCCTCAGCATCCTCAACAGGGTGGCTTCCCTCAGCAAGGATATGGCGCAGCGTCCGGTCCCGCAGCGCTACCTTCCCCAGGTTACGATCTGCGACAGAGATCGAACCAGGATGTCACACGAGCTGCCGACGACCTTCGTGCGTCAATGAAAGGATTCGGCACCAACGAGACATTGCTGATCAAAGTCATGTCCTCTCTCGGGCCACTCGAGATTGCTTCTGTCAAGCAGGTCTACCAGCAAAGGCACAAGCGAGACTTGCTCAAGGACGTCCACTCTGAGACCTCCGGGTACTTCAGAGAGGGGCTCGAAGCTATGATTCGTGGTCCGCTAGAACAGGACTGCTGGGTCATCCACGAGAGCATCAAAGGCATTGGCACAAAGGAAAGTGCTCTGAACGATGTGCTTCTCGCACGGTCCAATGCAGACATGAATGCTATCAAGCAGCACTATCAGCATATGTACCGCAAGTCTCTGGAATCTGACGTGAAGGGCGACTTGAGCATGAAGACAGAACGCATGTTCGATATGGTCATGTCTGCGCGCAGGAATGAAGAGTCCGCGCCGGTGATACCTCAGCAGACCGAACAGGATGTAAAGGAAATCTATGGTGCTACAGAAGGCAAAACTGGAACAGATCAGATGACTGTCTGCTCGATCTTGACATCTAGAAGCAACGGGCAGATCAGAGCTATCGTCCAGGCCTACCAAGCGAAGTATCACCGCTCGCTGGAGTCCGTCATCAAGAGCGAATTCTCTGGTCATATGGAAGATGCTCTCCTGTTCATTATCGGCGCCGCGGCGGACCCAGCTAAGAATGACGCCGACATCCTCGAAGCCTCCATGGCTGGACTCGGTACCAAGGACCAAGCGCTCGTACGCCGCGTGGTGATGATACACTGGGACAAGCAGAGACTCCAACAGTGCAAAGCTGCATACAAGCATTTCTACAAAAAGGACCTGGCCGCCAGGATCCAGAGTGAGACGAGTGGTAAGTTTCGATTGACCTGTTTGCTCAAACTGGATGAAGGCTGACCACTCCTACTGATTCAGGTGACTACAAGAAGCTCATGGTGGCATGTGTGGCCTAAAAGGTCCTCGGGCGCAAGCCATTAGCTGACTTTTCCCAGATTTTCGAGTGAGGGGTTGGAGTTCTGGAGATGGGATGATACCCGCGAGGGAGGTTTGCAGAATTGATACGTACTACTAGGTATGCAATGACGAATATGAGTTTCTATGAGTGCATCAATCGCCTGCAGTGGGAACTTTGCAATACATGTGTCCACCAACGTATTTGAGATTGAGCGCGCGGATCTTGTCGTCAGAACGCGGCCACATCGTGTGCTGTCTCTCGCATATGCTGACTGGCCGAGACTTCGTATCCATCCTGCCTGACAGCTGTACTGTTTCGTGATGTCCAGATCGAGAGATGAAGGCAAGTCGATACAAGTGAATAGTCACAATCGTGAATGAGCAACATTTTGGAAATATCGTTAATTTAACCTTTCTTGCATCCTGACTACAATTGCCATTCGTTGGGGCTGTAAGCTTCCAGAAACTTATGAGAGGTAGCAAGGATCAAGACCATCTACTCGTCTTGTTGATCAAATGTCGTCGAGGCACCTCGTCGTCGTCCCAGAAGTTCCGGGCAACCCTAAGCAGGTGGATCTGCCTGTTATGACTTTCAGGTACAGAAGTAAGCAGGTGTGATGTGCACCTGTAGGCTTACGGGAGAGACCTTAAAGTCCCAGAGCCATCCCATGCTCGTCTACAAGGTCTTTCCAACGTGACAGGCGGGTTCTGGTAGAGGTCTAGAACTCGCATCCTTGTAGTCAGCCACAGCTGCCACGTCTGCCTTCTGAGGTGATACTGGTGAGAATCGAGCAGTGATGGAGTTGACGTATCTCAGCTGCGACAACTTACCATGACCACCAATATCTCTCGTTTCGCGGGAATTCGTTGTCAAGGCACACGGGCAAGCGTCAGCGACGACAGAAATTTCAGAGCGAACGCGTATCAAGGGTATTGTCTGACCGTCAGATGTTCATCGTCAATCGAGAAACTATGGCTCTGCGGCCTTGAAGATATATGGTAGTGTTGAACATGCTAATGCCAGCTTCTTGGATCGAGATCAGGCTGACATTCAACTCAGCGTGTCGCTGCATCATATGAAAGTTGTGGCCGAACCCGACATGTTGGAATACAGCTAATACGTCCGTTCCTTGCACTCAGGTCGTCTGAAACAGGAGAGCAAGAGCTTGTTGACGAGTTCCAAGTAGGCAAATGTGCGATTGCATAATGATGCCTAGATCCTGCCATTCTCGCGGAGTCGACTTCCGCGAATTCCAGAAAACAGACTACAAGTGGCTGTACTGCAACGCTCCGCACGTGTGAGGGAATCCATCGTTGCATGTAGCCCGTCCTTGTGTGAGGTATCGGAAGAGGATAGTTCGGAGAGGCAGTATTCATGGTCCACACCAGTCCACAATCTACAATAAGTGTAGCCCTTGCACAGGGACTCGCTGCCAGTGATCAAAGTCGTGCGACATGGTATTGTTGCAGCTCAGAAGGAATCTGTCGCCGGCCTTGGCATTCGCCAGTGCATACTTTCGTATCAGAAGTCGTCCATATCATCAGCCTTCGCTCCTGATCGTACCCGCAATACCAGTAGTCGTTGAGGTTGGTTTTGCTTCTTGTACTTTCCTTGAGGACCGGGATCTGGTCCCTGGAGATGCGATAAGAGATTTCGATTCATCGCACACGATCGTGACTCTCCTCAGCTCATCAGCACTGGCTCGCAGCACATACCGCGTGACCGGCTAGTTATAGACGATTGACTGACAGCCTCGGAGGAGGTACTTATATGCTTGTCTCTTCTAGCGCATGGCCAGGACCCGAAGCGCTGTTGTGCCTATATGGACATGATGAGAGTGATGAAATGGTGGGTGCGGAAGAGCTTGTGTGGATATCGACCTTGTACGAAAGTGCTTGACCAGGGTAATCCTTCATGTGCGCCGGGCGGAGCGGGAGGTACAAAGCCAGTATTGTGCCAGCAACAGCTGTGACTACCCGTCACGGCGCCGCCAGTGCATCTTCAGGGCGCACACCGAAGGATGTTCAAGTG